>OZ024776.1:25000-729166 GCA_964017025.1 Stenichneumon culpator
TTGTACAACTGTGTAAACGCAGATTAATAATTGCCAGTAGAACACACGGAGTGTGTCAAAGGAGGAGAATCAAAGAGTAGAGGCGGTTGAGCTCCAGTAGGTGAAGAAGATCTAGGAATTCAGGTCTCCTATATGTATACACGTGCCTCCTATATGTATATATAACGTAGAAAATCCACTACGATCCCCCTGGTCAGTATATATGGCCCGATTTAATCCGCGAAGTACTGGGGGGGGGGGGGGAGGGAGATCGGTTTAATTCCATTTTTTTTCCATTCGAACTGAATATACCGAAACATGTGTACGTATCGGGGAACGAAGTGGAGACGCGTTTTGTCAATCTGCCGTCTACAAATTATATATACACGGCATCGAGTTCATTTTTTTTTTTTTTTACTTGTAACACCGGCACGGGCGTTTCGAGTGTGTTGACGAAAAGTCGGGGAGGTCGATGTGTGAGGTAAAAGAGTTAAAAATATTCATATATATGCATGGATTCGAAATTGTCGATTGGATACGGTACGTCGTCGTATAGTTATCTCGCTCAATGTGCATTTCCTTTTTTTTTTCCTCTACCAATTCATTTAACGTTTATAAAAAATACTTTTAACATATTCGCGATAGTCATATTTCGACAGCTAAAATTACGAACAGAATTAGCGATGCGCTTCGAAACTTCACTGAGAGCCATCTATACCAGTTAACGTGGCGGGATTGGCGCGTTGGAGGGGGATGGGAGGAGGTGCGAGGGGAAAATTTATTGGGGTTTCAGTTTTATCGATGCTTCTCGACCTTTGTACAATTTGCACGGTAATTGCTGCATACCGTTTCAGTTCGATGCAAACGCCAGGACTCTTGTATCGCGAGCCATCCCTTGACTTGATTAACTTCGATGAGAAAACGGCCGGTTGGAGTACTTAAAAAAAAGGTATCGAGGGCTTTGGTCAAATTTAAACAACTGCCAACGTCTGATTTTTTTAAAGTTCACGCCAACTATTTTTACATTATATTTTAGTTTAATAAATGAACCGAGACCCGTTTCGAAAAAAAACCGTGTATATATATATATATAAAATACTGAATTGAAAAGTTAAGTAAACATGGACCGAAAAAAATAACAGCAAGGAAAATATAGAGGGTAAAAAAATGTAGGGAAAAGAGTGCTGCGTTCTGCTAAAAAGCCTGCGATTTTAGCAGCGTCGAACGAGGAACAATTAATTTAATTTAAATTTCGTCGGTTAGATAAATTATGGTGTGTATCCAACACCGAGGGAATTAACGATTAGTTATCGATAGGACACGACTGGCAGTGATGCAGCGTTTTCATTGCGGCTCACGTCGTCTCGATTTGGCTCTCCGTGTCCGCGCGCTACGGCTAATTCCGTTAGGGGTTACGGTCGGGCTATGGTCAGACAGGCGTTCTCTCGCCGACTACTCAACCCTCCGCTCTCTCTATCTCTCGCGAGCTTGTCGATCCATTCCACTTGTGGGTGTCCCTCCTATCCCCGTGTCATTATCTCCGATATAATCCACGCGACAATATCGGGCTTGCACCGACAATAGATTCACTATACATAGACACCCTTTGCCCTACGAGGCTCCCTTTTTATAGCACAAAGAAGACACAACATTTTTGACCAATCTTTTTTTCCGTTTTATACTTTCCCGAGGCTATTCCTTTTTTCCTCGCATAACTTTGTTTTTCGGTAAAAAAAATATTTTCAAAAATACGCAAAAATATATCATTACAAATGATTATCATTATATCATAAGAAGAAAAGAAGAGTAAAAATTTACCATCTTAAAATGATTTTTTTTTTATGCTGAGATTGTTGTCCCCAAGTTAACATCCCTCGAATCGTTCCCAGCGATAATCGCTTCGACTGTTTGTTCCACCCTCTCCTCCTATGTTCCCTCGAGAGGGTGGGGGATAACCGAATAAAATTTACCGTCGACACTCGGAGTATTTGTCCTCAAACACGGTTACAGGTTGGTTTACATTGAGCATGGACTAATTTACGCTGAGCAAATGAAAATCCCCCCTCTAGTCGCCGTTTGCTGCAGCATTAATGCCACGGTGGAGGAGCGTTCAGTCCGGGTCGAGGCCGTACGCACGCGATGCAGATTCTCTCCCTGCGAGAGAGTCTCGACCGGCGGCGGTGTTCCTCCTTTGCCGCGTGCCCGCTTTTGTAATATGGATACAGCCCAAAGTTTACGCTCCCTCTGTTCACGAGAACATTGTGCGAGCGCGCCCGCGCACACTACACGGGACATGTTGGGGGATGAGGGAGAAGGGGAACCCCGGAGCGGAGACAGCGTTTATGCCAAAGAAACAACTTTGGTAATACAAAAACTTTGTCAGCTACAGCGCGACGAAGAGTGCGGTCTATATAAAGTTAAGGACTTAAAAAAAATAAAAGGAAATCACTGTGTACCGAGCCAGTGTCTATGTGTGTGTGTGTGTGTGTGTGAGCAGTTTTCAGCGCTTGCCATGCGCAAATTATTGTTGACGGTATAAAACCAGAATTTTTTAAAAATAACATTTTCAGGCATTTCTTCGTTCAAACTATTTTTGAATGCGTTACAACGGAGAAAAAAGTGCACTGTATACAGCGAGTGTGTGTAGTTTTCAGGGATTTTCTGTGTCCAAATGATTTTCGAATGTGTCGGCAGAGGAACGAAAATGAAATAGAAGCGCCGAAGCGTACACATTAGATTTGTGGATGTGGTTACTCTATATATAGGTGTGTACAACGCGAGCGCTTCTCATCGGGATTCAATTGACCGTGAGACCAATGAAGACCGTATTCGTTTTTATTGGCAATCGGCGTGGCTGCGCGACGACCCTCACCGCTTTCCGTAGAAAATTGTTATCCTTCGTCCTTTATTCCGTCAGTCGTTCGCCGTCCTCGCAGTTCCTTCTCGTCCTAAGCACTGTGGACTCACTTAACCGGCTGGTTTCGTCCTCCGTCCAGTTTCCGAATTCGAATAGCCGAGCAGTCCTGAGACGGGCTTCTAACACGGTACTCGAGGAGGATAAAGGGACGAGGGGGGTTCAGTGGATGGAGAAGACGGAAGCCACTGGCTACATCTTTCTTGCAATCACGAACCAATACCAACATCCCCCTCCGCCCCGACGGTGTTCGGAGTTCGACGTGACCGAAATGTCGATGAGGCACGTTCTTGTTTCCCTGGTCAGAATAGACCCGGCTCTCGAGTGTCAGGAGTCGAAAGGGAAAAGGTGAAAAAATTTCTTAACAAAAATGATATAGTGTTATAATATTTTTTCAAGATTTATTTTTTGGCGAATTTTTTAAAGATGTACGCGAGATGGTTTTCAATGGATTATTAAATTGTCGTTTAATTACAAAATTATCTGACCGAAAAAAGTAATCAAAAAATGAAAAGTCTGTGTCCTTTCGCAATCCAATAATCGCCATAACTCCTATTTGAAAATGAAATTAAGTTGAAAATTGAAATTGTCAGATCGTTATCTCATGATGTTCCTTTATTCGCGCAGCTTCTTCTATGAAAAAGCATTTTCTGTATTTTTGACTTCCTCATAGAGGAAGCTTCGCGGATAAAGGGACATCATGAGAAAACGATATAACAATTTCAATTTTCAACTTCATGAGGAAGCGCTATGAAAATTCCAATTTTCAACGTTTTTTCAACATCATCGTCTTGTTAAACTTTCATGAAACACGCTTGGCCGATTCAGGTTCCGCGCGTAAAAATACACCATCGTGACGCTTCACTTCCTCGGATCTGCGCTTGGCACGAAAAAATATATAAAAGTATGCGCTCCTGAATTAGTTTTTTTTTTTTTGCACTTTCGATTTTTACTCAAGAAATCCAAGTGATACCTCATTATCTAGCTTTTTCAACCCCATCATATCCATCGTCTTGTGTATGTCTTGCTGTAGGTCACAATAGGCACTTGGGTTCTCGATGCCATAGGAAAGCAAAGAAATCGCTGTTTAGAAATACCCAACATCACTCATTTTTGCAATTTTGGCTATAAAAATGCCCGATAAACTTTTTCGCTAGTTGTCGCTACGGGACTGTACTTCCACTATTTTTCCACGCTGATCACGAATTAGACACGTTTTTATTCATACATGTATATTTACTATGGAAAAATGCATCTCGGAAAAAAAAAAAAAAATTGCATGAAATTCAAAAAATTCAAAATGGCACAAAATTTAAACGGTTCGACTGATTTACGTGAAATTTTAATGGGATCATCGGGTCATCATATCTTATCTCGATACGCGTGTTTAATCCTTTAACCCGATAGCTAAAAATTGTGAGTGCTAGAGCGCGAACCGACATTTTTGACGAAACTAAAAATGGCGCGCAAAAAAAAACAACTGAACATTTTTTGACGAAATTTTGACCAAATGTTGACTATTGATCACACATGATTTGTGCCAAATTTCAGCTTGATCGTCAACGCGTTCTCGACTTATAGCGTTTTGAATTTTTTCACGTCCGATTCACACGCACACACGCACACACACACACACACACACACACACACACACACACACACACACACACACATCCGGACATTTTTTCTAAATGTGATTTTTCGATGTTTTGGAACATTCTGAACACGTTTTCATTAAAATCTCGAATTTTTTTATCACCATCACAAAGCTTCCTCTATGAGGAAGGAAAAAATATTGAAATTAGACGAAATTAGCAAAAGCTTCGCACCATGTCGCTGGATTATATATATATATATATATATATATAATACACAGCCGATCGACCACCGTACGATCGTCGACCGCAAGTCCCCGAAAATGAAAGGTCGTCGAACGAGCTATCGAGTGGAAGTTCATGCTCTCACCGGCTCTAAGAGTTCCGGGGCTTTTATGCCCGGCCACTTTCCCTTGGCTCGGCCCGGTCGGAAGTGGGGGACAAAAAAAAAATGAAAAATATTGTTGGGTAATTTGGCGCGGCGGGCCCGGTGGTGTTCCCGACGGTGGCTACGAAATTGGCGAACAACCAGGCGAACAGGAGGCTGAGTCGACGTTGCGGTAATCCCAGACAAATTGTGCACCGCTACCACCGCGCAGCGGCAACAGCAATCTCCTCGCTCAACAACCCCCCTCGGGAGGTCCTTCGTCCTCAGCGTTGCTCTATCTCCGTTACTCTTGCTCCGTTAATTTTTCATCTCTCTCACTTCCTTGACCCTCCGCCTCGCTGAACTCCGTTCATTCCATATGTACCTATATACCTACTGTACCAAGATAGGCAAGCTCTCTACCTTCGCGGCTAAACTAAACAAACTACAGCCGTCTGGGCAAAGAAAGTGGTTTCTGGGGGGGGGGGGGGGGGGGTGTAGGGGGAGGGCAGAGGTCAGTTGAAAAGCGAAAAAACACCCTTGCTGTGTGCACGTGGGTTCTCAACTCTGAAAAATTAACATTGGCGCGTAAACTCGTACCAGCTCTTGAGAGCTTGTGAATTACCACGGTCGGTAACGAAATCTGTAATCAATTTTTCCCGGGGATGCTAAGTATTTCCGGTTGAAAGTAAATTGTTGCCCGGCGCTTAATTTACATTGGCTTTGTGCGACGACTCGCTTTAGACCGGAAGTGGTTGGTATGCGTGAAAAAAAATCTCTTACAGTTTTTGTTACCGGCTGGGCATGGTTTTTTTTGTTGCTCTTTTTATGTTTTTTTTTTTAAATACAAAATTTTGCTTCATTTCGTCGAATATTTTGTGTACAACTTGTAGAAGAAGAACCGGAGAGGGTTGACAAATTTTTGGACGAGATTACGTAGTGGGGATAAATGAAGGTGGGACGCATATAGGTAGGGGGCAGATAGATGGGCAGATGAGGAGCCAGAGATAGACGAGTTTCGGGGAAACGAGACCTCGAGGTAAATTCTCGGAGGGAACGTAGTTGTATAGGTATACGAATGACGCCCGTGAGAAAATTTCGTCTTGATTGGACGCTGCGTCGAGGCAGAAAGAATATAAATCAGAGAGTCGGGAGGAGCTCTGGGACGGAGATGATTCGATATGAGAATTCATCGAGCGTTACTCTAGAGATACCGTCGAAAGCTTTGCCATGTTACGTGGTTCAATAATTGTATGTATATATATATATATATATTGTAATAACAATCCTCCCTACACCCTCCTTTTTTCGCTTTCGACCACCGCACGATTACCGCTGATATCTCACCCGCCACCGCTATTCGTCACACCGTCGAGCGCTCGGTCCTTTTGTAGATAGTCTCGGACGCCTATTCCTTATCACCTCTTAAAATACACAATCCTAGACTTTGATCATTGCATTTCTCCTCTCATGACTAACCGTTTTCCTGGAATCCGAAACATCTGCCTTTCCAGTATTATTCCGACTCCCAAATTCCTTCCCCACTATCTGGACTATCCCACAAGATACATCTATAAGAACGAACCTCCACCTAGCCCAATGGGCAGTAAGACACCGTTACGCTGCCGAATTTGTATTAGAGAATAAACGTCTTGACCAGTTCGATAAAAGTGTTAACCGAGTCTTTCCCGTCCTACAATCGCCTTCTGTGGCAGAGTCGACTACTCCCCACATTAAATAAACATTAAATATTCCTCGCGACATGACAATATATATAAAAGAAAGACGGGTTCAATACTTGGATGGGTGATCACGGTCACTCATCCAAGTACTGATCCCCCCCCCCCCCCCCCCCTCGATTCATGACACGGCGGCGACGGCCGCCGCGACGGCGGCGTCGGCGACAGCGACGAAACCTTTTTATATTATAGAGAGATATACCCATTTATTACAGACAGATACATATATATTGCGGAGAGAACGGAGTAAAATTGGCTGCAAAATTTTCAAATATTTCCAAAAAATATATATCAGGAATAGGGTGATCAAATGAATGTATTTTGACCCAAATTATTTTCCACATTGAAAAAAACAAATGTTTTACTGAGAAAACAATAAAAAAACTATATAGTGAACTATTCGTGATTTTTTCGGAAGTTTTCATTTTAACCACACTCGTAGTCCATTTCGCCCCACATTTTTTGTTGTTGTATCGTATCCAGACTTTTGAGTCATTAAGAAAAAAAAAATTGCAATACCCTTTGAATAAATCGACAAAACTCCCCGAGTCTCTGGGGTGGCCCATTTTGCTCCAGTCTTCACGGTACATGCGTTAGCCCCTTGGAGAACCCCTGAAATTCCCGAGCCCGATCGAGCGTCGATTCGACGTCCACGCGCCGGAGAGTGGATCGATTCCTCCCACCGTTATTCCCCGTATAGTATAATACCCTTCCTCGATGGTGTTTCACCCTTCGTCCGACCTTCGACCTCCTCGTCGCCCCACGCGCTGTCGTCCCCCTCTTGTTTCATCCATCTCTTCCTGTCCTGGACCGCGGCTCCCTCTCTTCATCCTTCACACGTGTGCGCTTACGCACATAGCCAAGGTACACACGAGATATAATATATACGCTTCTCTCGAGCATTTCCGAAGCTGTGCCAGTGAGCGCTCTCAAAATCTTACCCTCCGGTGAAGGAAAATTTACGAGAACGGCCGAGTCGTTCTTCAACGCCTCCGTGCTTGAGATTTTTTTTCTCGTTTGTTTCTAACTTTTATTTATTTTTTTCACCCCAATCGCCCTCGCTATTTGCCTTCGCTTTGTACTAATTTACGAGGGAGGAATGTGTAATTTGTTCCACGAGCAACCTCGCTTTGGTATTCAACAAAAAGCGAGGTATGCATTTTATATGCACTCGCGAGCACGGGTCGAAGGGTCGAAATTGTGGGAAATTATGTTAACATTTTTTTTTCGTTTACAAAATCTATGGGCTGTCGAAACAAAAGGCTGTTTAAAATGTTTTTAATATTTACCGTTAAATCGTTCTAACTTTTGTAATTAACGAGAAAAATATATCGAACGGTATAAAATAAAATTATCCTTTTTTTATTCGCAATTGCAATGTGAATATAGAGTCGTGCGAAAAATTTCCATAATTCCGCGAAACGGAATTTCGTTAAAAAAATAATAATAATAAAAAAAAGAAACTGAAATCACGCAGTGAATTCCTCTGATCACCCAGAGAAACATTTTTTTTCTGAAAAATTGGAAAAAGAGAAAAAAAAAATGCAAACATTTCTCATTTCAAACGCGAATAGAGTCATGCAGGGAATTGCCTCGACTCCATGAATCGCTTGTCTCCGCGTGTGTCTATAACCGTAACGCGTTGGAATTTATTCACGTCTCTTGCCAGGACGTCGAACTAGAATAATATTATTCCACTTTGGTTTTCTCGGGAGAGATCGACGTCCGGGTATACGTCGAGTTTTCGTACCGTCGATCTCGGCGACACGCTCTGACGTATCTCTTTGTAACGGACCGAACGGAACGAGACAAGTTTCGCTATATCGGTTGGCAGAGCATAAAAAGGAATAAATATAATTTAAAAAAAAATTTTTTGCAGTGTATCAATATGAAAAATGTTTCAGACTGATCAAGGCTCGGCGAGACGTGAGCTCGTACGATTGCCACAACAATAATGGCGGGTGGGGGGGGGGGGGCAAAATGGACCACCGGCGCAAAACTAACCGTAGTGTTCCATTTGCACTGAGAAAAAAAATTGGTTGGACTAACCAAAACTCGCGGTGACATACGTTCAAAGCTGTTATTTGTTTGATACAAATAAAGCAATGTTTTGGTAAATGATTATTCGCTTCAATTTATTCAAAATTTGTCGATTGAAACAAACATTTTGTTGTACCGACAAAATACACCTTTGAACGTATGTCACCGCGCATTTGCTTAATCCAGCCATTTCTTTTTATCAGTGTGGGATCAAACATTTTTTGTACCGCGAATTTTTTTTAAAGATGCTCCGTCTTGACCCGTTATCAGCCCTACGGTACGGATATCTGCGCGCCCAAGGCATAGGGAATATACAATTTGCATAATGCATACGAGATGCAAAATCGAATGCATCGACTGCGGTATATCTACCCTCTGGCTTTGCGTCTCGACTGACTCCCACTTCAATACTTGCGCGCCCGCGCCTCTCGTGTACTTCTCCGTCGGGTCGTATCTCCCAAGCTCGTCGCAACCCTTTGTCTTCGGCGATCTTGCGGCAATCCGCGAAATTGCCGCAAGGGGATTCGGGACACCGAATCTCCATCAAAGACACCCGGTCGCTTCTCAAAGCGTCTTATTGGTATACATCAGTAGGCCGTAGAACTTGGCTTCTAAGAGTTCAAAAAACCATTCTCTGCAAACTTTTTTTAGTCATTCCGCGTCGATCGATTGATCGATAGATTAATTGATCGACAAGAAATAATTAAAATTAATTGATTGATCGACCGATTTATCAACCGACCGATCGACCGACCGACCGACCGATCGACCGACCGATCGACCGACCGATCGACCGACCGATCGACCGACCGATCGACCGACCGATCGACCGATCGATCGACCGACTGCCCTCGCTTCTCTACAAATGATGCTTACTTTGCAGTGCAGATTTACAGTGATTTCCCGAAGTAACATAACCAGAAAAAGGCCATCTATCACGCGCCATGCTCGATCTAGATTACAAGGTTATATGACGTAGGGTAAGGAGTATCCGTACCGGGAGAAACTCCGAAGTTAAGTGGATTGCGGCTAATTCGATGCTGTGTTTTTTTCTGTTATCTCATCGTCGAATCCTTAATCGAGGCGTTTTTTTCCCCTCCAGTTTGCGGCGCGCGGGCCCGGTGTACAACAAGATAGTCTGCATCTCTTTTAGCCGGATTCGGCAGGGCGAGGTTGGGAGGGGGGAGGGCCAAGTAAGATAATGCCCTATAGAGAGAGAGAGAGAGTGGGACGGTAAATCCATCCGTTAAGCTCGCTATGTTGGCTAATGGAAAACCGTTAAGAATGCTGACTCGTCGGCGCGCACGAAAACTTGAGGAAGGAAGAGGAAGATGAAAAAAAGACGACAAAAAAAACTTGCGCGTAACGGGCCTCGTTACTCAAGCAGGATTTCGAACCCCCGTGTACAGCGAGCAAGGGCGAATGTTTATACACACGCGAGATTCGCGTTGACGGAAGATGGAACTTTTGCCGGAGGAAGAGGAAGACGAGACTCGAAAGACACGCGATCGGAAGAGGGGCATCGAATTTCATAATTCTTCGACGTAGATCTTTAAACCGCCATTAACTCCGAGTCGAGCTCTCGACACTCTCGACGATCTCGCAATTGGAGAATTTTGTGAAGTAACTTTTTCTTCTTTTTTAAATAATAGTAATAATAATGATAACAATTTGAAAACTGCCTGTCTCATCGTAATAAAATAGTTGACACGAAGCTGACTAGCAGTAAACGAATAACAAAAGAGAGAAGAGGGGAAGGAGACTCGAAAGAGAGTGGGTAAGGGAAAGGGGTAGCGTGGATTTAACGACGATGGTTGCATGTGATAATTGGTCGACGAGAATCGTTAAATCGACATTGCAACCGGGCTCGAGTGTTCCGCACTCGCGCGAGCTGCAATTGCGTTAAAGCTCGTTAACCGAACCTCTCGACGGTCGACTTCCTTTTTTTCTCTCTATCGCCATGCAGTTTTTCCTCTCGCCTCTGTCACACTGCCCCTTATACGGGGGCAGCCCACTTTCGTTCTACGAATGTTCGGTTCACGCTCCGTTGGAGTTATTACGAGGGAATTGGGCCGTAAACTCAAGCTTCCTCTGCCAACCCGCTGGTCCTACCTTCCCTCCTTCCTTCTAGTTATGTGTACGCCGTATGAGAAAACACACAGTGCACGTATCCGATTGGGAAACTGGTTCGAGCTTCGCGAAGCTACGCGAAGCCCAGTCTGCACGGTGCTTCGGTTTTGTCGGAAAATATGTACACGGCAAACGAGACAATAGACTTACCGTAGGATATTTCTGGGGATGAAATATATTTATATAGAAGGGTGACAATAATTTTGGGTCTATTTTTTCAATCATATTATTTTATAGTGAGCTTACCTCGAGGACGCCTCGGACCATCAAAGAGCATTTTTAGAAGTCACTCGAAGTCTTTGGAATTTTCGCCATTTCAGGAAGACCGGGGCGAGACAAAAAAAAACTACTATCAGTTTCCGGTTTTTAAATCTCAATTTTTAACCAGAAGGAAAATCGCACATTTTCACCGGAAGTGATGTTATCGCGAAAGTACGTCACTTCCAGTTGGGCTCGTGAAAAATCATCAGGGTGGCCCATCACGCCCCGACGCGGGGCGTGATGGGCCACCCTAAAATTATAAAAATAAAAATAAAAACCTGGAAGGAAAAAGATAAAAACCTTTTGTAGGCAATGACATAATAGGGAAGCGCGGCAAAATGGAGTATCCAAAAAATTATTGTATTGTTTAGTATTAGGCATGTCTGACTGTCTTACAAAAAAATTGGATTCTTGGAACCGGAAGTCGTGTATCCCGTAGATGACGTCACTGCATTAAGAACTTTATCGTTGATAGGTAGAAGTAGGAAAACTCAAGATGTCTGGATAGTACAGGTGGGGCAAAAAAAAAGTGAACAATTTAAGGGTAGCCCGACTCGCCTAAGGGTGTACAGATAGGCCGACCTAGTCGGCTAAAGTATCTTATCCGGCTAATGGATTTTATAGTTTGGCCGGCTAAGCCGTCTTAGCCTGCTAAACTATTTTAGCCGGCTAATCTGTTTTAGCCGGCCAAGCTATATTTGCCGGCTAAGCTAATGCAGTCCTGGAATTTGTTGACGAATTTTTATTTTTGCTTCCTCGTAGAGGAAGCTTTGTTTTCGCGAAAAAATTAGTTTTCGAGATTTTGATGTAAACGTGTTCAGAATGTTCCCAAAAATCCAAAACACATTTAGAAAAAATGTCTGGATGTATGTGTGCGTTTATGTGTGCGTGTATGTATGTATGTATGTATGTATGTGTGTGCAATTCATTTAACGTTCATAATTTGAAAACGGCTTGAGATATCGAGGTGAAATTTATCACACATATTGAGGGGTCGATCCTCATTATTCGATCCAATTTTTGGCCAAATCTATGCCGTCATTCGGATTTTACACGGTTTTGAATTTTTTTGAAAATGTCTGTACGCACTCTAGCGCACACAATTTTTGACATATCGGGCTAAAAACTTGCACATAAATGGACTGTTATCGACCAACGATCGGTATTGAATTTGGAAATAATCGGTCGAACCGTTTAAATTTGATGTTATTTGAATTTTTTGAATTTCATGCAATTTTTTTTTTTTTTTGAGACGCATTTTTCCGTATTAAATATTCATCCATAAATAACGTGTCAAATTCGTGATCCGCGTGAAAAAATACATGGAATTACAGTCCCGGAGCGACAACTAGCGAAAAAGTTTATCGGGCATTTTTATAAGCAAAATTGCAAAAATTAGTGATTTTGGGTATTTTTAAACATCCATTTTTTTGCTTTCCGATGGCATCGCGTAAAAACCCAGGTGCCTATTGTAACCTACACCAAGATATACACAAGACGATGGATATGATTGGGTTGAAAAAGTTACATAAGGAGGAATTACTTGGATTTCTTGAGTAAAAATCGAAAAGGCAAAAAAAAATTCAGGAGCGCTTACTTCCATGTATTTTTTCGCGCCAAGCGCAGATCCGACAAAGTGAAGCGTGACGATAGAGTATTTTTACGCGCTAAACCTGAATCGGGCAGCCGTTTTTTTTTTTTTTTTTTTTTTCTAATGTTAGCTGCAACGTATTCCGAAGTATTTTCGCCCGCTGAACATGAATCCGTGGGCCTTTTTGGCCTAAAGTACAATGCTACTTCATGGGGCTCGATTTTATGCACGAAACATTGTATTTTTGGGATTTAAATGGAAAATATTGGGTTGCGAATAAAATAATTGTTATATTCGTGATCAGCGGGGAAAAAATACATCGAGTATAGTTTTGGAACAAAAAAAAATCGAATGAACTACGATTTTTCAATGTTTGAGCCACTTTTGGAAAAACGTCGATTTTCGTGATTTTCAAACGTCGATATCTCGGCTCTCAATGTTCGGCCGACTAAAACGGATTAGCCGGCCAAACTATAAAATCCATTAGTCGGATAAGATATTTTAGCCGACTAGGCCGGCCTATCTGTACAGCCCTAGTCTCGACCCAAATTTTTTTTTCCGGACGCGTTTTAAAACTTGTAAAAATATCATTGTTGGATGAAAAATAACGAATTATGCTTTCGGCAGCGTTGTATACCCCGCATTATTTGCTTACGGGGCCCATCTCGCCACGGTCTCACCTACTGGAAATAAATTGTTTCAAATTTTATCAATTACAAAAAAAAATTATTTTATTGTATCTAACAAATTTCGATGGAAGATAAAATTGCTATGATCGTCCGTGATGTTGTCCAATCACAGAGTAGCGCGGTGGAAATAATAAAACGGGCAGTCGGGAAGCGATCGTACGAAAGCTTCCGGGCTCCATTGTCGGATATTTGCGAAATTAGGTATCAGTGGCAGGAGGAGGAAGGAACGAAGAGCTGATTCGACGATTTCGTTCGATCGTTTGTGGGAACGGGAAAAATCTGGCGTATCGCGTAATGATCAAATATTCATCCGAATAAAACTTATCGATATCGGAAGAGTGGAGGCATTCATAAAATTGATAGGGCCACGCTCTGTTTACATAGTGAATAGCAACTAATGCCTCGTACGTAATTAACAGATTTTTTTTTTTATATTTAATTTACAATTTAATTTTTTTTGTGTTTTTTTTTACTCACCCGTCAAGAAATATGTTTTGGAGTCTTTTGCTCGACTCAGCTCTATATAGGTGATATTTATACCCTGTTTCCCGTGACAATCTTCTATGGGTACGTTTGAGACTTTAGTGTCAATTGTACTCGAAACGACATATGAAAATAATAATAATAATAATAATAATAATAATAATATGTAGGTAATTGGAAAAGTATAAATAGCATTAATATAAAATAAAATTGAACGCAAGAGAAGCGTTTATAATTCTCGAAGCAATACGAGAATGATAGTAGTTTCAGTGGGAATACTATGGTGTTTAAAGATCAACACGTGACCGGGGGGATTGAAAGCGCCTGCGCTTTTTCGTCCACGTGATGTACGCAATCCCGTGTCCTTTCCGGCATGTGCCCCAACAACCCCAACGACTATCGGACAAGTGATGGAAGTTTGAGGGTGATTTTCTGCTCGTGCTGGACGAGCAGTACTCCGAGAATCGCTCGCCGTCGACAGACGGTCGTTCCTCTCACCACGTTTGAAATCGCAGTCCAGTTAAATTTCCACAGCCCGTGATCGACCACGACGGGGGTCAGCGCCCGCGCCCTTTCGTCACGCTCTTCCTCCCTTGAAAATTGAATAAAACGAAGGGCATTCGTACACCCGTCGGTAATACAATTCGTGAAAACCAAAATTCTACAACCTCACAAAATTACCCAGCTAAACCATTTATCTGGCAGAAATTTAGTCTTGTTTGAAAATTGCCACTCGCTGTGAGTGCCTGTCACAAATTAACATTGCACGAGCTTAAATTCAACCATTGGAACATTTAATCTGTGGAAAAAATGTTCATTACCGATAGTTACCAAAAATTTGTCTTTTTTCCCAGCGACGTTATTTCACATGCTCTTAAGCTTCCTGTCGACGAGTCATCAGCCGGTTAACGACGCATGGCTTATTCCCACGTAATTACAAAGATTGTTCTCCGATGGGCACTTATCTGGGGGGAAGGGGGTGGGTTATGGCCATGGCACTATTACAGGTGCAACATCCGAGTAGCGTTGCCTATACGAGACCGGCGCCCGAGACGTTGGAACACAACGGGGATCCTCGATGCGCTGTCACAGCTCGTTATGAACGGGCAAACAAGACGGCGGTGGCAGGCTGGGCTCCTCGACGATCCGCAGCGGGGAGCGAAACAGCCCCCTACTCGTCACCTCTTGTGCTATGTGCAGCCAACACCCTCGAGATGGCTTTTCACAACAGTGTCATGAAGCTTCAGGTGTCAGTGGCGCACTTGTGGTGCTCCGTCCGGGGCTAAAGCCAAAGGAGCCAAGGAAGAGAGGAAGCGAGGAAGATAGCTCGGCATTGACGATATAAAAGCGATACGCTATCTCGCGGGGCGTACCTTAAAGAGCCGAGCCGATAGCATCGACGACCATCGTCAATGCCGCTGGAGCGTCCGATTAATCGCCGCTCATCGTCGACCACTCGGCTGAACTACTCTACACAGGTTCGAGACTTGCCCTCTTAAAAAATACATGACACTCGAATTATCGAGATAATCGAAATCGTGAAGCCAGTTTTCGTAGCCAATCGGGATCCTCCGTTTCATTACTAAGATGGGCACACTTAATCTAATAGAAATTGAATAAGCGCGAGCGAAGCGAGCGGGTTGTTGCTACCCATGTGCGTATCGGGGTATACTGCCAGAGTTACTAACACGGTCCAAAACTAAAATAAGCTTGGTTACCAAGCATTGTCCAGTAGTACCGTTACCGCACTGACTGACCAATGGCTTCATACGGGCCCAGCTCTAGCGACCAGTACTTACGGTATAACATAAATAGTACTTAACCGACAGTCGTATGAGTAGTCGGGCATAAACTGAGCCGAGACTCATCTTAGTATCGCCGAAAAAATTTCGTCAGTACCAGTCCGACATGCGGAAGAGTACTGGCGTTACACTGCAACGACACTAAAGATTCGTATTGGCTGAAGAATATGACCGACGCACAGCCGACAGTCGTCTGAGTAGAGAGCACGTCTTGCGATGATACTTTTGTTATTTGGGTGAACAAAGTGGACGTTCGCACACGTCGACGAACGACTTTGGGCCAGTACCCGCTAGCGATGTTCACGCAATGTTCAACACAAACTATTGGTAAACAACGAAATTTTGTTTCAATTTCCACGACGGCTAAATGCTTTTTTATTATTCCAGATTCCTTTATTGTAGTTGTTATCTACAGTACTGTAGTGTTGGGGGCCTAAGTTTTTTCAACATTATTAATTACAGTGTGAATAAAAAAAAAAATGAAATAATAAAACTTTGATGATTTGAAGCGGTTGGTAAATTAATATTATATAGATGCAGTAGACGTGCAGCTTATATATAAGATTCGAAGAAAAAAATTCAAGATGAGCATAGCCGAGAGTGTAAGAGCGTCGACTAGCAGTCCCGGGGTCACGGGTTCGAGTCCCTATTACCGAGTAAAAAACTTATTCGAATGATTCCGATGTATGAAGATAAAAAGCAATTGTAGAATGATAAAAAAGCATTTAAGAGTGGCGCAGATTGATAAATATATATTTTTTATTGCTTATTAATAATTTTTGTTCAACGTTGGCGACATCGGCAGGCAACATTGGGTCAACGTCGTTTGATAACTATGGGCCGATACTGGCAATTGAACTATGGACCAATATGATCATTCCAAAGTCGGCCCATCATTAAGGCAGAGATGTTTCTATACCTGCTCAGAACTGACCGCCAGTCCCGGCAATGTTGGCAACAGTACTGCGCCAAGACATAGTTAATTTGTGATTCGCTCATGGGTAGTTCGATAAAAAGGGCACGATCGGGTCTTGCAAAGGGAGGTGGAGAACACTCGATAAAAGTTGCTCCGGTAATTGGCTCGTTCGGTGATCGCTTTGATAAGAAATCGTTACTACTGCGAGTTCGGAAATTTTTCTCCGACCCGCGGCCATGTCAGCTGTAGAGTTTGCTAATCATTGATCATTTATCAATGGCTGATAATTGTTTCGAGAGGAAACGGGTTTGTCGTACTTTCGAGAGATAAAAGTATAATTTGCACAAGGCGGAAGCGCTTTGAGTGTCGTTTGAGGCTCGTTGCCTCGTCTCGTCGCAATGCGTATATTTTCATTTCGCCGTCGTTTCGCCGTCGTTTCGCCGTCGCGGAAACGCCGACTTCATCGTCTTCTCGTCTTATTCTCGCTGTATGAGCTCGTGAAATAAGTAGATCTCGCCTTGAAACCCCCTACACCCGCCCTTTTGAAGCAAAGTGCCCAAGTAGAAATTCCCCTCATCATCAGACCTCCCGTCCCTTTCAACCCTGTCGCATCCTTAAGACTCTCACCTCTCATACTCGTCGTTTCTCTCTGTGTTCTACAGTACTCTCGCAGTACACTCGCACACCTCGCGTTATACCATCTCGTTGACGTTTGCGTCATGCGGGAGCACTGCCAGGCACCGCATACGGGCTTTCGACGTGACACTCTCTTGCACTTGGGGAAACCGAGGAGGATTTACGAGATTGCCAACGTGCGGCTCTCTCGAGCTTTGGAAAACTGAGCGGGGATCTTTCAACGAGGACATATATTTGGGACAGTCGAATGGCCTATTACTAATTTAGGACTTAAAACTGACTATTCCGAGCAAATCTTCCAAGTATTGTCATTGTTTTTATTTGTTTTCTTTTTTTGCTGCCTGTCCCGCCGAATAATCAGGAA
The DNA here is from genome assembly GCA_964017025.1 of Stenichneumon culpator. NCBI lineage: Eukaryota > Metazoa > Arthropoda > Insecta > Hymenoptera > Ichneumonidae > Stenichneumon > Stenichneumon culpator. Next base: position 42,507 of record OZ024776.1, read on the forward strand.
ATATATCACTTCCCGTTTGAAAATATCATTTTTCGGAAGTGACGTATTTTCGGTAAATATATATTACACTGTGAATATTATAGTAGTCATTTATTTTTAAAAAAGCCACATAAGAGGAGCAAGAAAAATCTTACAATCTTCGTGTATAATTGAATAAAGAACGTACTCGCTTCAATCACCTTTATATCGAAGTTTCATAAATGTACGCGTTTCGTAGAACAAACAGATGAAATAACAATCCACATGTTGCTGGATGCCCGGCGGTTAGTTCGTGGTAGTTAATTCATTTCAACTTTACCCCGGGATCATCAGCAGAGCGAACAAAGCAGAGTAGATGCGTGATTACGGTTTCAAACTTTTCCGCCCTTTCGCCTTTTTCTTTTTTACACATTTTGCTTTTGCATTCAGCATCCGTCTATTTGTATATATATATATATATATATGGGCGATGTCGCTCGTTCCATCTCTACGCTCTTCTCCGCTCGTTATTTTTCTATTCTCTCTTTGTTGGTCTCCATTATTTTTTTCGGCTCTTTGACAATCGCAACGACTGCTTGTATCCTCGTTGTCCATTATACCAAGAAAGTGCGGTAAGTTTCATTTCTCGACGGGGAATCAAGTCTCTTTCGCTCGCCGAGCTGCGTAGCCCCATCCCTGCCACTTTCCCTCAATTTTTCTTCGTTTTTTTTTCTTTTTCATCCCCTTGAGATGTTCGGGGACGGCGTCGAGAGTCGCTGAGGCCACCGAGCCTCTCGGCAACAGTGGAACCGTGCAGAGAGCGAAGCTTGCCGGAACAGCACAGAGCACAGCCCCCGGCCAAGCAGCATCCCACCTTCTGTGATCCCGCAAGCGTTCTTGAACCGAACGAAGCGCGGCACGCAAGAACCCCGCATGGACCGTTGCTTCCTGGCTCTCCTTCCTCTCCCTGTGGACCGATATCGACCCGGGCCATGAACCCAACCGATACCAAAACCTACCGTCCCTGTTACGACTCACGCTCACTCTCTCTCCTCGACGACGACGTCGTCCCGAGGACTCGTGATCTTGGCTTAAAACCCTTCCCCCCTTCCCCCTCCGCCCACCTTTCCGATCGTTACGATCCGTTTTAGATAAAAATGTTATCACTCGCAGAATTTTACTGTACAGAACTCATTGTGTAATATTTGGTATACACTGACTTCTTTCAAGTTCATATTTGTTTTATATTGTAATTTTTTTCAAATGAACTAATAATAATAATACAACGACAACAACAAAAATAACTTTGATAATTCTGTCAGCAAATATTTTATTATTATTATTATTATTATTATTATTATTATTCACTATTTATTACTTATTCTTAAATATTGTTGATAATAATAATGGGACATTTAACTGAATATGACAAATTAAAAAAAAATTCCTTTCGACAATAAATTGGACTGTTGTCGACGGTAGGGAAGAGCGAGGCAAAAGGGGACAGTGGGACAAAACGTAATTTTTCCAATAATTTTTGTATGGTACTGTGGGGAAAAACGGGGCAGAAAATCCAGATGTATCGATGAGGAAAAATGGGGGTTGAACATTTTTATTGGAAAATTGCGTTTTGGTCCATTATTCCGTTTTGCCCCACTGCCTCGTATTGCCCCGCTCTCCCCTATATACTTCTCGGCTAAAGAAAAAAAAGCTCGCCCAATTTCGCGTGGACCGACAAAAGAATGAAGCTCCCGGGGGCGTGAGATCTCGAGTCTCATTAGGGTGACGAGTAGAAAAAGCCTGTACTGAACTCGCGCGCACCCAGGCGCGTTCGTGGATAGGCACTGTCGAGTGTCTGGTCGCTCGCAGTCGTTCCTGTTGTTAGTTATAATTACTACTTCGACTGTCTTCGTTAGTACATATTACTTTTACACGTGGCATGAGCGATCCTTCAAAGTGTCGCGCACAACGCGTGATTACCGTCTGAAACATGAAACGTTCGGAATCCGCCTCGTCAATAGTATTGTTGAAAATACTCGACATTTTTTGGTAACTCCAGAAGTTGGATATCGAAATATCAACTCGATATTCAATTTTTTTCAACAATAATACTAATGGAAATAATATAGGGAAGAGCGGGGCAAATCGGGGCAGTGGGGCAAAAAGGGACAATAGGCCAAAACGCAATTTTCCGATAAAATTTTGACGCCCCATTTTGCCCCATCGATACATCGGGATTTTCTGCCCCGCTTTGCCCAACAGTACCATCCAAAAATTATTGGAAAATTGCGTTTTGCCTCACTGTCCCGTTTTGTCCCGCGGGTCCCATTTTGCCCTGCTCTTCCCTAAATCGCATATAATTTTTCGTCAATACCAAAATATAATTTTTTTCCAATAAGGAGCGTAGATAACAGTCCAGGAATACAATTTCACATGGCACATATGGACAACGATATTCCGACTATTCCAGGAGCCATTCTACATTCCCGTCGTCACGGAAAATTTGTGCAGAAGGACGTGCAACGAGCTCGGTACCCTTCGGAGTTTTCACACGGGAGAACGAGAAAAATGAGAGACGAGCTTATCACAACACGAATAGGAGGGCAGGTGCCGGTGGTATATGCCGGGTGGAGTTCACCGGTCTTCTCCGAGTTGTCCGACGATGTTTCTGGGGAAGACGCGAGACCGGATAGACGGGTGGCTCTGTATGCGGCTAGTCCACGGACAGATATATATATACACATTCATATAGTAGGTATATATATAAATACGGGTGAGAGTAGAGACCAGTGTGAGAAAGGATAAAGGGCGGAAAGAGTAGAGGAGAAAAAGAAGGTGGGCGATGGTGTCGTCGGGGTACGATAAAGCTGCTTTAAAAATAGAGAGAGCTCTCGGGGAACAAGGTCGCCGCTACTTGTAGTACATACGTCGGTACAGTATATATATCTACTTGTACATCCATGTATACTTAGAACCGGCGAACGTATTCGCCTAGGCACGGAGGCACATTTCAATGCAATATAAGTATGCGGGGTATCCAGCAGATACCAATGGAGGAGGAGCGGGGGATCAAAAAAATGTATGTATAGGTAGCTTTGGAATACGAGCATACATAAGGTAGGATGTAGTATCGCTATGTGCACAGTTGGAAGGATCGTTCTAAGGAAAAAGGAGTGCCGTACTTCGAGAAGACGCGGGAAGACGACTTTCAAGTAGCGCAAGTACACCCCCGAGACTAGGCGAGCGGCTGGTTCTGGCTTTCACTGTTCGTCGCCTGCAAACAATTATATGCCGCGGACGCTTCTTCATTTTCTTTCTTTTTTTCTTCGCAAATACTCTTTTTTTTTTTTATCGCGTATGACGTTCATCGTTTTTTACGGGACTAGGCTTTGTTTTGGTAATAAATAAATACGGGGGAGTTTCAATTTGCCAAACTGATCTTCGTCGCGAAATCCCTCGTAGGGCAATTGCGAGTCATATGGCCAAGTTACTTTCACAACGAAGTCCTGAATTTCAGATGATAATCATTTTTATATGTCCATCGAAAAATTCATGAAAACCGACCGCTTTGGCCCGTTCTCGTTAGTTCAATGTTTTCACTTGGACCTTAAAAAAAAGAACACGAGACATTTATTCTTAACTTCGTCGTAATTATTGATACATTTATTTTTTTTCATCCATCCACTCGTCCATTTCGTTACCCGCGACGTTTAAGTTGCTCAGCATCGCGAACAGGTATCACGCTCGGTGTGTACAAGTGGCTCGGAAATAGCGTCCCGTCGGTAACGGCGAGAGCCGAGCTCTGCTGTGGCCTTTATTTCTTTCCTTCCCGGGGTAATCTCGCGAGAGACCTTCGGCAATGGCAATCCTTGGGGGAGAAATATGGGTCGTACGAAATTCGTGAGTTTTGCGATACGCAGCGAAGAGCGAGTCGAGCGAGGGAGGGAAATGTGGCGAACCGTTCGTTGCGACGGGGGAGGGGGGGGGGGTTGAGACGGCAGCCCTCGAGGTATTCACGTGATCCGCGAAGAGGTTCGGCGACGGGAGTCCTGGGCTATATAACGCGAGAGGGTAAGGGACGTAGTAAAAAGTTAAACCACGAAGCGGAGTGCGAGGGGAAAAAATGTGGAGATGGTAAAACAGGAGAGCGGAGAGGGTTGGCGGTCCCTTAGGCAAAGTCGGAGCACGGGAGCCGAGGGAGGCGTCGGTACAGTATTGGCTATTAACGCTACATCCGCCAGTTTTCCTTACGCCCCGGGCCTATCTCCTCGTTCCCATGGGAATCTTCTCCTTTCTTCGGTTCTCCTCGCACACAGTCTACCCTCCCTCCCCCGGGCCCGTTCTCAATCACCTCGGTGATCTTTTGCGCGTCTGTCAGGGATAATCGCGAGATGAGAAACGAAATAAGGTAGTGATGAAGAAAAATTGTTATGCTCCGTATTCATTACATTCCCGACGCTCGTCGAGGATGGACGGATCGGATGGGGTGATACAAGCACGAAACGAGGTCAGTGCCGCGGTGGTCAGATTTGTGGCGTTGATCGATAAAAATGTATCTCGGGTAAGATACATAATTTAAAAAAAAAAAACAAACATTATATATTTCGGATATAAACCGACAGCGGTGAATGCGCGATTGGCGCACGGCTCTGGTGGTCCCCCAAGTCAAGCTGATTCGTTCGCGGTCAGTACTTGGATGGGTGACCGCTTAGCCGTGCACTAGCTGGCGCATCGACCGTTGAGCGGGAGGCGCTATCTTCTGAGACTTTGGTGTTTCTGCACTTTACTTACTCAAGTGCAAAAATACCAGTGGCTCAGTCGAATAGGGCCGTCTGTATCGGCACGGGTTTTCCGTAGTTTCCCCGTGTCCTCGGCAAATGCGGTACAGTGTAGCTAAGTCGGCTACGGACGCACTGGCAGTTAGGTAGCTTAGCTAAGTGCGGGTAGGGAGTGATAGGGGGGAATCAGGCTGGGGTTCCGTAAAAACCCGACAGGGTATACGGTGGAAAATGGGACAAATATAAAAATATATATATATATATATATATTTCGGATATATTTTTTCAAGATATTCGTGCAAATATATTTTCTCAAATATAGTGGAATGTCGTAATCAAATTAGTGTGCTCGAGGACAGATAAAAATTTAATCATAAAAAATAATTGAATACATGCTAATTCGGAAAAAAATGACCTCGATGAACTCGAGAGAATAGGACGTTAAGGGCTCGTCCGTTAATAATAGCAGACACATATCTTTCCTTTTGTCAGGAGCCACGATTATTATTCTTGGCTCTAGCAGTGGCTCTCTTGCAAGTCAAATTTCAACCTCCCCGTATATCCTCACGATTTCCCGAGCCATGACTGAGCAAAGTTATTCAGAAGCTGCGATAAAGCGGGAATGCTTACTTTTTTTTTTTGTTTTCCCCCCTCTCTCTTCCGGTATTGTATTATTTTATCCCCGGGGAGTATGCTAGGGATTCTTGGATGGAGGCGACTCGATACCCTGTCTCAGATTTTTTCGTTAATAATTGATGGATGACTCGATCATGGTAAAAGTTCCTTCGAGTGGAATATAGTGTAGCGTCGGAGCGGGGGGTGGAGGGGGGGGGGTGGAGGGGTGCGCTAAGGGACATTCATATGGTTTCCAGGAATTTCTTGATTCTTGCATTCTTTTCGTCCCAGAACGTTTTAGCGCTCTTGCCCCCTTCCGAAAAAAATGTTTCCTCAAACCATCGTATAAAATAGCTCTTAGAGCTTGGCGCCTTTCCGCCTTTGCCGCGAGGCCCCGAAACGTCGATATCAGAATCCGGAGCTTCGACGTCCGCGTTCCAAAAGCTCCTGCGACCTCGGCGTCTATTACCCAATCCGACGCCCACCCCGCCCCAAAGAGTTGCAACACAGAGCTCACAGGGCTTTTGTTCCATCTTGGGATTTCAATTTAGCTAATCGTTTTTCGAATGCAAGATCTTCCTCCCGTTACCACAGTAACGGAAGCAGAAAAAGAAAATACCTATAGAGTCCTCTGGCTTAAGACTCGGCTGTACCGAGCTCGGGGCTTTTCTCGGGCCGATGCGAAGATGATCTGAAAGGTTCGATCCAAAGCCCCGAAGAGCCCCGAACGAAAATGGCCTTTCAACGAAGCTTCGTGTTTAACAGGATGGTTAATTTCTTCTTTCTTATGTACGTTTTCGAATGACCAATTGTCCAGAGATATAGGTACTGCGATACAAGCGCAACGCTTTCCGTAGTTCCGCTCCGATTCAGAAACGGCGAAAGGCTCGCTGAACTCTGACCAAGTGGAAGAAGAAGATAAGTCGGCAGAGCTCTTTTTCCTCCCTCCCGGTGACTCTCTTGTGGTCTCACTGGTCTATCTTCCGGACTGCAACGCACTCCGGACACGAAACGGGGGAAACGGAGCGCAAGTCAGATATCGAGCTCGATTGCGAAAAAATATTGTCGACAATTTTTACTCCCATTTTTGCGAATAAAACAAAGCTACGTTCCCCAAAATCGGAACCGGGAGCTGCGAGGTCCTCGCAGTGGTCTCGTTGTTCTCCGAGCGGCCCGATGGAAAATGGCACACCTCGAACCCATCAACGCACCCAAATTTTCACAGAGCATCCTGGGGTCTCCGAATCGGGGTATCCGCACGGAAAAAACATTTTTGTTACAACAGCAATACATTGGTTGTCGCAGCAAAAATTGTTATCAAATATAGTAACAGCAGAATTGCCTGCTGCCATAGCAAAATTTATTTGTTGCATTTGATTTGATATTCCCGCAATTGTAGTTTACAATTATAGAGGTTGCGGTTTGCTGGCAGAGCAAACAGCTTGCTATGAACAGGCGACCTCATAGGGCCCTGATATTCAGCCTGACGCGGCCCTCATACACTTATAAGATGAAAAAAATGCCAACTTTAAAATACATACACTATAATAATACATACAGTATGATAATAGGGGTCAAAGAAAACAAATATTGTGGACAACAAAAATGTATGACCACAGATACTAGACGTATGCAGCGGTGGAATAACGGCACGGGATGGGGATCGAACTGCCTACCTAAACATGACGCTTACCTATAAACCTAACACGCTACGGACTACGCTATTCCTAACTTCTAAATTTCTTCTATTCAAATGCCCTATAAATAACATTTGACATTATAGGTGAGACATTACTTGCGATTCAAGTGATCATTAAACACATGATCAAGTGTATATTTTTTATTGTACTCTTGAAAAATGTCTTTTATTTGCTCTTCGTAAAATTAATCATTGATAATTAATTAAATGGCAATTATTAACCCCTTGAAGCATATATTTTTCCTTACCGTGTACATGAAATTTGTTACTCGTAGGTTTTTAAGGTAGCTGATTTCGAATCTAAATTGAAGCTCGCTCAAGTTATAAGCTTTTTTGAGGCTGGTGGCAATTGATTGCTTACGCGTACAAATAATGTGACGAATTAGAACGTTGCCAATGTAGCGAAAATTCAGTTGCTGACAATGCTAAACCCTTATCACCAATTCGGTTCACCAGCAAAATGAATGTATCTCGCTAACAAATCATTTGTTAGGCCAGCAAATCATCCCAAAGCTGCATTTTTCGTTTCCGTAACTAACCGTCATTTGCTGACAGGGCAAGGTGATTGCTGCATGTGCAAAATGAATGGCTTTTACAGCAGAAATATGCCTAGCAAACTAACTTTAGCTGAGGCAACAAAATTATGTTTCTCCGTGCGGCTCTTGGAGGATCGCAGATCCTCCCGGGAATTGGTCGTCGACTTCGGTTTCGCAATCGGTGAGTCTTGAGCGCAGATCTCGAATCAGCGCAGCCTGATGCTCGAGGCGTCTGGACAGATCGCTCCTGCGATCGAGTATCGCCCCCAACTCGCTCTCCCTCGAATCCTCCAGAAGTTGCGATCTCGCTGCTGTCTTGCTTGATTCGTAGATGACGAATCCCGCAAGGATAACGAAGACAACTGTCTGGAGATTTTTTTATAAAATTCTTCAAAAACTGATTGAATAAAATTAAACGAAAATTCCCTTCATCTTTATATAAATTAGATAAATGAATGAATAAATGAGTTTAACGAAATTTAACGAAATTTAACGAACAGTGGAACGGAGCGGAAATGGTTGAGAGAATAAAATGCGGTATAACCTCGACCATCAATTGAGCTCCAACTTCGACAGCGACGGATTCCTTGATTTCCCTGACCTTCGGCCTTTCGATCTTGGCATTAATGCCATTATTCCATCTGTCCGATCGAAGATACAGCCTGCTCACAGTATCGCACCAGTGATAGTACTGTCCCGGCGTTATCAGCATATGTTGCCTGAAGCTCGGATGACGCTTGGCAAAATTGATTATCGACGTTGACAACGGTTTTGTTAACTGTCGGAAGAATTGAAGCAACATTTTAGAGCCTGGAAATCCACCGATTGTCATTGTCGCACTGAAACTTAATTTTTATTTTTTTTTCAACCCCTCGGAATAACCCCAAAAAATTACGAAGCATCGTGAACGCTCTCAGATCCAACTTCAGTTTGCCACAATAATTTTTTTTTTTTTTTTTACATAATAAGGAAAAAAGTGGATGAAGAACTTTGGACAAAGAAGCGGCCCGCTTGCGTACCGAATTTCAAATACCCGAGTAGATTCCGCACTCTCCCGCTCCTTCGTGTGCTCCGTATCCCGCGTTCCGGGTAAACCATTCTGAAGGGGGATTCCCCGCTGCCGTCCTCGGGACATCCTTTCACTTTTATTCACCGATCGATCGGCCCACGCTCTCGGACCACTGTTATACATAAAACCTATACGCCGTTTCTCCAAAGGTTTTCACACAGAGAGATCGGGATAGTGCGGGAACTAAAGCCTTCTTGAGAAGATAGATAGGAAGAAGATGGGGCAAAAAAAAACAGAAAAAAAGGTCACTGCTTCTGTTTCCGGAACCATCGAAAGTTCACGGTTCATTCGAGACCTCTCTGAACAACATTAATAAATAACCACACACATATATATATATATATATATATATATATATATATATATATGTAGGTATATACGTCATGTTGTAGGCAAAACACTACCGATTTATCAAATATAAAAAAATGTATACCTATATCGACAAATGTATTTGATATTGCAATACATGTATACACATATCCATATATATTTCTTCCTCATGAATACAGTTGAATAGAACGAACCCCGTGGGTCATTCTTCGCACCGCCGCATACGACCCGAATGCTCCCGGAGCGTCTGACCAGCCATCCGGCCGTTTCCACTGACGCCCCTCTGCGAAAAGAGCCGTCGTTAAAAAAAAAAAAAAAAAAAAAAAAAAAAAAAAAAAAATCGTGGCAGTTGGCGTTTATCGTCCAGATAACGCGTATCGCACGTGCGTACGTTTCCCCTCTTGTTCGCATCACCCCATAGTCAACATTATTAATCGATCGCGGTGTCCCACGCGTCGAGCCATCGGCACGTTTCACCGAAAGCCTTTCGGTGCAGAAAGAACACACACGGGCTCGGTGTGACATTTCAAAGTTCATAGTTCGCGCACGGTTCGATCTTTCCATCGTGCAGCCTCTCTCTGATTTCCGCAACGCGAGCACACGGTCAGCCCGGCTATCTCGCCGTATGATATATGATACACGGAGTATCGATAATGCATATATCCGATTGAATATCGATGTCGCCCAAGAGCGAACCGGGGGGCGGGAGGATTCGGAAGGGAGGATGGAAGGTGATGGAAAAGCGAAAGAGGAAAAGTGCGCGGTGCAGAAACGAGGACCGTTTTCCGGAACGAGGGACCAGCAGCCGTTCGAGGCTCTGAAGGTCCTATATACAACGTTTTTCTCTCCGAGTCTGTTACTGCTGCACACCTATCGGCGATATACATCGGCCCGGAGTCAATTTTCCCCGGTTCGATCGTGAATATTGGAAATGTTTCAAGCACCGGTATCCATCGAGAGAGGGAAGGATGATTGGATACGTGTTCGAGACACATTTTAACTCGCTCGCCGTTGCCGGGGCGGAGAAGCAAAAGCTTTACCCGCTAGTTTTAAATCATTAATAGGCGAGGGAGAGTGAAGTTCAATCACGCGCACTCATCTATCCCGTCCCGTTTCCACCGCCTACTCACTATCTTGCCCGCCGCCCGACCGGCTTTCTATATTTAATCGATGTTTTAATATGGATTTCCTTTACCGGCCGAGTACTATTTCTGTACTATGAAATGTGTCTGCGACCTCGTTAGGGGCGGGATTTTAATTGTCGGAGAGAGGGCGGAAGATTTTTTTTGTTTTTGTGACAAAGTCACCAAAGATGCCGACGGGGGCCTTGTAATATTAATATAATTAATATAATAATTATTATTATAATGATATATTATATCTCTCTATAAGTTCAAGGATTTTAAGGCTCCGCTGAACACCGTGCCAATATATTTATTGCACACATTTGATTTCCGTGAAGACAAAATTAAATTTCATTTCATCTTCTACTAAAACCGGAAAGATCTACAAGCTTATCTCGAGAACATTAAGATTTTACGATTTTCTTTTCTTTAATACCCGGTTAACGAGTCATCTGATCCCGCGTCAGTCTCATCCGTACAAAAAGTTATTCCGTTTCGTCCGTTCTCGGCTGCGAGTTCTTCTCGTCATATTTACATTAGTTCATATAGTGTTAAAAAAAAGTATGAAATATAAAATAAAAATAGTGCGTCCGAACGTCGATCTCAGCTGTGTGCGGAGCCCGAGCACGATTAGTCTCACCTCTGTCCCTGCCCCCCCCCCCCCCCCCACGTCAAATATTGCGCGAATGTCCATGAAGAGTCGGGCACCTCGGAACGGCCCGCAAACTCGATCGCCATCCCCGACGCGCCCCGGGCTGTTGTATATTTAGCGACAGCTGTAAAGTTTTAAAGCCCGCACGCCGTGCAACGTCGTCGTCGTCGTCGTCGTCGGGGGATATGGGCTTCGAGGTCGCAAGGGGATGATGTCGTGGTATATAACCCCCCCCCCCCCCCGCCCGTCGTTCTTCCAACCGTCCGATCCTTCAAGCCCCTCTTGATCTCTCCCTCTCCTCCTTTTCAGGAGTATGGAGCGTTGGTGGGCTTGAGGGGTTGAAGAGAAGAATAGTGGGGGATGATGGTAGTGGGATGCGGGAGGGCGGTACCGACGGCAACTACTGACGGCCGGGACGGGGGTTGGCGGGGCGCTCGGAATTCTATTTATAGAAACGTCGTACCTATACATAGCCGGGGCGAGCTATGCATAGGACCCGATGTCGCCGCAAACCCCTTCCTCGTCGCCGCTCTTTTTTATTTCCCGCCTCTCTATAGCTCCTGCCACATCAACCCCGCGCTCCCCTCCGACAGCCGAACGGGCGCTGGAGGACACTGCGATGGGGTGGGGCAAGATGGACCATCTTCAACAATTTCTCACCGGATTTGGGGAAACAAAGTTCCATGTTATAATGGAGCTGGTCCGTTTTGCCCCGATGCCTGTCAGGAGTGCGACCGAGAAGTGTAAGGGTGTTGGCGTTAGCGACGGAGATCTCTCGTGCACACCCGAACAGCTGTGTGGCGAGATGGTCGCGAGCAGGACGGAGAAACGGCCGCGAGACTCCCTTCTTTTTCTTCTTCTTCTTTTTTTTTCGTCAAAAAACATAATTAAATAAAAATAAAATTATTTAGGCGTTTTTCTATTACCGATGTATTAAGGTATAGGGGAGAGAGGGGCAAAACGGGACAGTGGCGAAAACGCAATTTTCCAATAAAAATTTGGACGACCCATTTTGCCCCATCGATACATCTGGATTTTCTGCCCAGTTTTGCCTCACACTGCCATCTAAAAATTATTGGAAAATTGCGTTTTGCCCCACTGTCCCGTTTTGCCCCGTTGTCCCATTCGCCCGCTCTCCCCTATTTGTAATAAGACAACAGTGGTGAATATGGCCCACCGCGATTCCCACCAACACATAACGAATGGATTGTTCAATGAATTAATGCAATACAATTTTTTTTTTAATATCGCCACAGCTACTCCGCGCATAACATTTTTTGAAACTTTATTTTACTTTTTTCAAACCAACGAATGTCGTTTGCACGATTTATTATCATCGATGTTTAATGCTCTTTTTAAAATGGAAGTACCTCTCATCAGCGTTAAAAAACAAAACCATCATCGTGTCGCCCGTTCCCAGCCCGTAGACGGCTTACCGTACAATTGCCATTTGTTGAATGGATAGATTGTACTATATATAGGAAAGGGAAATGGCTGTGTGCGGGAGGTGGGATGTGTGGATGAAAGCGATGTCGCGCTGCAGGGTTTTCCTGGTGCATCGCAGGTTCAATGAAACCAGGCCACCGGCGTATCAAACCCTCCCGCCGCTCCCCGCCAAGCCTTCTCATCCCGCGAGATCCTCATCCCCCCCTTCGCGGTCTCTCGCCTCGCAGTATCCCGCTAACGTGAAAATGCATCGCCCATTCAAGCTACGCAAAAGCCCGAAAGGAGATACGCTCGTCCCTCTTCGTTCTCCTATGGCCAGAGATACCACCTTCCAGGCCAGTGGCCCCTCCGTCGTTCATCGCTACTTCCACACCCCCCACCTCTTGCAAGTTCTCTCTCTTTTCACAATTTCTTTTGCCTATAATCGAATTCCTCGGCACTGACAAAAAAAAAATCCTTGAATCAAGTAAAGTTCGCTTGCGGGCTGCCAAAGAAAAAAAATTCTTATTTCAATTCTACTTTCAATTCTTACAATCGCATATGGGATTGAAACGATAACATGTCACTTTTGCTGCCTTGCCGGCAGTGTTTCAATATCATATGGATTTGTAAGAATTGAAAGTAGAACTGAAATAAGATTTTTTTTTCTTTGGCAGCCCGCAAGCAAATTTTTTTTACAGTGTGTCGTAAAAAATATTTCATGCTTGGACCGCGATCGAGAAAAAACACGTATCGAATTCCGGATGAAAAAGAAAAATTCCCGGAAAAGCAGAGGGGTTTATTTAGCGAGAGATATATGTTCGGTATACCGGAGAAATTCGATCTCGCAATCTCACCGCACCGACGTCATAGCTTCTGCAGTTTTCGTTTCTCCGCAGAGCGTACAGTTTTGTTTTGGTTTACTTACCTCTTTTTATTTTGAATTTTTTTACTAAAAAATGTGTTGAATGATTATTTAAATGTACCAAAAGTTCGATCATTACGATCATGAACGAGCCCGACCGGTGTAATGCATCAGCTCGCGCAGCTTCCATTCTCAGCGGCGCAAACAGCGCCGTTCTTGCAGCAACAGTCTCGGGGAGTGGGGGAGGGGGAGCTGGCTCTGGGGATAAAGTTTCCTCCTGCACAATGTAGCGGATTGTAAATTGCAGTTATTATTGTGCGCGATGTATATAAGCTGCATTTACTTGTTTGGCAAAATTCGTATACTTTGGCCATTGCAATAAAGTTGTATCTATCCCGAATTTCTCCTTCGAGTCTTCCTCTCGCTCGGGGGTTGTGAGGATGTCGTTGTGCCACTCTCGGGCCCCTGGCGCGAGCTCGGTGTTACTCGGAAACTTTCCGCCTTATGAAATTACATCTTCGTCTTACCGGTCGGGGCAACTTTTAACCACCGGCGTTATACAGATATATGTATTATATACATACGTATAATACACATACAAGTTATAATACTAATAAAGGATGCTTCTGTCAAGAGACCGTGGCGCACCGTCTGACGTAGGGTATCAACAACGTTTTCTCTTCCGCGACGCGATAATAGTAGGTACACCAAGGGGGGGGGGGGGGGGGCTGTGGACCAGAGACCGAAGGAGAGCTTCCGCGCGTCACAGCATCAGGTTCAACGAAACCAGGCCAACATCCCCTCCACCATTTTCCATCGCCTTGTGCTGCTATCCAGTCCCCCCCCCCCTCTTCTAACCCCCTTCCACTGTTATAGGATAAAATGCATTCCCATTCAAGCGGCACACTCTCCAAACCCTCGAGCTCTCGCGGATGTTCGTGACTCGCATGTAGCACCGACCCTTGATGTAACTTCCAACAGCTTCTATATATGCGTATAAATATATTTTTTTCACAATCATGTATGTAGGTACATATGTGAGCATATATATAGAGCACAATGGACAACCATGATTTCCACGGAAAATCAATTATGCATGGACCGGGCCATACTCACCACTTTTATCCTATATATATATATGTAGGTATATGTACTTACATGTATATATAAATAAATAAGGAGAAACGAAGAGTTTGAAAAAAATGTCGCCTTATAGACAATGACAAGTTTTTCGACATCTTTCCTTCCCGCCGTAGCGCCTTGGGGTGGAGGCTGGGAGGGGAATGATCGATGCAGTCGTAAATGCGGATAGTCTCGTTGAGCATTTTCTTTCCTCTGTCCCACAGTGTTCTTGATTTCTATCTTTTTTTTCTCCTTTCTACCGCCAGCCTGCCGTTACCCGTTCTGCTCCGAACATTCGTACCAACTCTCCTTTCAAGCCCCCCCCTAAACTTCTCTCTGTATCGTCTCTATACTTTCATTCTCATACTCCTCTTCGGCTGTAGCATGTGAAAAGTGGTTGGTGCTGTTCTTCCGTGTGTAGACGATTCAATGAAACGAGGCCAACCTGTTTCTTTTTTCTCGCTTCAATCTCTTTCCGTTTCTGTTTCGTTTCATTTGCTTTCTTTGCGACGTTTTTGCGGTTTTTTTTTAACGAGCTATTTCCGTAAATTTTTTCGCGCGAAAGTAAAACAAACTTTCCGGGCTCGGTCGGTATCGAAAACTGTAATTAATTTTTTCCCCGATCCTGACCCTTGATGGTTAAAGGAAAATTCTTATGTGAAGCAAGTATGAATTCGGCTTCGTGTACGCATTCGTTTTTGGCCGTCCACGGTCAGCATCGTAGGAAAAATTTATTACAGATTTCGTTACCGACCGAGGCACTCGACATACTCTTACCGCTCCACCCTCACAGCATCCCCGTTTAACCCCCATTGTTACTTCATTTTTTTCACCGATGAACCCCCGATGCATGGGCAGATCCCTCGATCGCCTTACCGACACCAATTTCCCATCAACACATGTGCGGTGGAATAAATAATTTTACCGGCCAATACTCGACTACCGTCAATGATTTAAGCCATGGCCGGAATTGGAATTGCACAGCAGTTGGACAGCCGTTGATGCGTCGAGTTAATTTGGCGAAGAACATTCTCCTCTGACAGACGCAAGGCTGCAAAACGTGTGTTCCATGAAGTGTACGATATATATAGATATATGTACACACATATATACGTATATAGATATATATATATATATAACACATCGGAATTAAATACCGGTGTGCGTGTAACACCGGATGCAATGCGGCGGATATACGGAGATTCCGATCCATACCGGGAACGCCCAGCACACGAACGTTTCCGGATCGAATTTACATCGTTGCCGATAGGCGACTATATCCAGCGGGCAGTGTCGATTATAATCGTGTGAACGTGTGTCCAACCGTAATTAGTGCGGACTACGTTAATGCGATTGCCGGCCTGGGCTCGGTCCAGACGGGATAGACCTATATATATGCACGTACCTATATATATATACCTACATATGTATAAACAAAATGTATTAGTAGAAAGTCTGTCAATCTCCAGGGAAAGAGTTAATCGCCCGTCATGGCCGAAATTTAACTACCTGTTAATTCAAGAACGTCACCGATGCGAATTTCACCAAATTTATTATTTCCAATTGTTATTTGGGGGTTTAGGAATTATTTATTCACCATGGTCACGCGGACGGATGAAAAAAAAAATCGTGAGAGTAATATTTTAAGCGTTCCTCAATTATTTTTGTTCTTTTACCGTTCGGATTAGGGCTGAACAGATAGGCCGGCCTAGCCAGCTAAAATATCTTATCCGGCTAATGGATTTTATAGTTTGGCCGGCTAAGCCGTCTTAGCCGGCTAATCCGTTTTAGCCGACCAAGCTATATTAGCCGGTTAAGCTAATACAGTCTTGGAATTTTTTCACGAATTTTTAATTCATTTTTTCCAATGTTAGTTTATTTTATTTTATTTTTATTTTTTTTATATTTGTTCCATTTTCCACCGTATACCCTGTCGGGTTTTTACGGAACCCCAGCCCGATTCCCACCTATCACTCCCTACCCGCGCTCAGCTAAGCTACCTAACTTCCAGTGCGTCTGTAGCCGACTTAGCTACACTGTACCGCGTTTGCCGAGGACACGGGGAAACTACGGAAAACCCGTGCTGATACAGACGGCCCTATTCGCCTGAGTCACTGGTATTTTTGCACTTGAGTAAAGTGCAGAAACACCAAAGTCTCAGAAGAAAGCGCCTCCCGTTCAACGGTCGATGCGCCAGCTAGTGCACGGCTAAGCGGTCACCCATCCAAGTACTGACCGCCAACGAATCAGCTTGACTTGGGGGACCACCAGAGCCGTGCGCCAACCGCGCATCCACCGCTGTCGGTAATGTTAGTTTATTTTTGCTTCCTCATAGAGGAAGCTTTGTGATGGTGAAAAAATTTATTTTCGAGATTTCTATGAAAACGTGTTCAGAATGTTCCAGAACATCGAAAAATCACATTTAGAAAAAATGTCCGGATGTGTGCGTGCGTGCGTGCGGGCGTGTGTGTGTGTGTGTGTGTGTGTGTGTGAATCAGACGTGAAAGATTCAAAACATTATAACTCGAGAACGCGTTGACCGATCAAGCTGAAATTTGGCACACATCATGTGTGGTTAATGGTCAATGTTAGTGCAAAATTTCATCAAAAAATGTTCAGTTATTTGTTTGTACGCCATTTTTAATTTCTTCAAAAATGTCGGTTCGCGCTCTAGCGCTCGCAATTTTTTAGCTATCGGGCTAAAAACGCGTATACAGATGGAATATGATCACCTGACGATCGTATTCAAATTTCAAGAAAATTGATCGAGCCGTGTAAATTTTATGTCATTTTGAATTTCATGAATTTTTTTTTTTTCGAGACGTACTTTTCCGTATTAAAATATTAATGTACGAACAAAAAAGTGTCAGATTCGTGATCAGCATGAAAAAATACGTAGAATACAATCCCGGAGTGACGACTAACGAAAAAGTTTATCGGGCATTTATATAGCCTAAATTACAAAAATCGGTTATTTTGCGTATTTTCAAACAGCGATGTCTTGGCTTCCCGATGAATACTCTACGATACTCTATGTATTTTTTCGCCTCGAGTACAGATTCGACAGCCGTTTTGACCAAAAGCGCAAGGTTTTTTTCGCACTAAACCTGAGTCGGCCAGCAGTTTTGCTTAAAAGTTAAAAACGACGTTGATATTGAAAAAGCTGAAAATTGAAATTTTCATGTCGCTTCCTCATAAAAGTTGAAAGTAGAGAGTTGAGAGTTGAGAGCTGAGAGCTGAGAGCTGAGAGCTGAGAGCTGAGAGCTGAGAGCTGAGAGCTGAGAGAGTTGAACGTTGAACGTTGAACGTTGAACGTTGAACGTTGAACGTTGAACGTTGAACGATAAACAATTTTTTGACATTTTTTTTCTTTTTTTTAATTAACTGCCACGTATTCCGACGTATTTTTGCACGCTGAAAACGAATCCGCTGGCTCTTTTGGACTAAAGTACAATGCGACATTAAGTGGCTCGAATTCATGCACGACATTTCCCGATCTTGTGCACTTGGCCGGATCATATAGCTTGGCCGGCTAAAACGGATTAGCCGGGTAAGACGGCTTAGCCGGCCAAACTATAAAATCCATTAGCCGGATAAGATATTTTAGCCGGCTAGGCCGGCCTATCTGTACAGCTCTCGTTCGGATGTATCCCTGGGGCAGAGTACCAGATTTTGAGCGTTTACGGAGGTGCCCTCGGTAGCTCTCATCTCTCTCGGGAAGAGCACATATTCACAGTTACCAGAGATGATTCAAGTGGGCTAAAATTATGATCATTTAGCTTTGGATATCGTTACTGACGATGTAAATTGCTTGAGGTAAAAAAAAATAATTAAGCGCCCCGATAAAAAATTATTTTGTGGGTCACGGAGGTCCGTGGCTGCTGCGAAGTTGTAACTCGAAAAAGTGTATATCCGAGCTTATCGTCGAGCCTCGAGCGAACCGGTGGATCAAGTCGGCCCAGCAAATTCGAGTTCTCTTCGGAATAATAAAAAAAAGCGGGTGTCGTAGGTACCTATATATGTATACAAATCGAATATCAAACTTTGTCTCGATGTTGATAAACACCGTTGGTAACTATGGGAAATACGAGTACGAATCAATGGTCGGGGTGGGGGGGGGGGGGGGGGGCGGGGTTTGACGGCAAGTGGATCTCAACGATTCACATAGACGTCAATGGTGAGTGCGCGGGAATCATGAGAGCCGCAGCACGCGATAGGGCGATAGTCCTAATTTCAGGCTCGGGTGGGCGGATAATCGGCTACCGAGGAGCCATGAGATTATGTGATCTTGGTACAAGTACAGAGCCAGGTACGTACCCAATCATTACGTATATCGAGGCGGAGAGACGAATACATAGACATTGGATAGGTTTGCTGATAGTGCGGACATACTATTTATGGGGTAGGCCGATGCAAAATGGTACCCGACAAATTTATAGGAAAAAAGTTATTGTAAAATTGGTGTGGGAGGGGGGGGGGGGTACAATGGCTCTAGTGACATAATTATGTCAGTTGTATACATTAAAATCATGTTGTATACATTAAAAAAAATATTAATTATTTATATATAGGTACCTACAAATGAAAAAATGTGTGCTGTTGTGAGAACGGGGAGGTTGGGAGATGCGTTATATGCACTAGGACCTCGACTTGATTGACAGCGGCGGGACCGGCTCCGCATGACACCTACAAAAATCGAGGATGCGCATGCCACGCCCATATTAACTGTCGAGCATGGCCCATAGCTTTCTGCGCCCATCGATATTCGCTCCGTGGTGGGGACTGTGACGGAAACCGAGTGCTCAAAAATCGAGGTCCTAGTGCATTGTCCCAGGACAAGCCATTTTTGATGCTTGGGCTAGTTATTATGTATTTTATTTTTAACTTTTTTTTGTATCGATCAGTCGATCGATCCGCTTTGCCCCGTCCGGTCGTAGTTTATTTACACGAGAGGGTAAACAGCATGCGTCGTGATGTATACCGTGCAAACTCGCATATTGATTTCTGTGTGCATACGAAACTATCGAAACCGTTCGTGAACTATCAGTGACGTAGGTTTGATTATGATAATCAATGTCCCGGTCCTTATCGTTTCATACATAATAGGTATATTGCTCGACGTTCGTGAACTCATTTGAATAAAGTCAAATTGTTTTATCACAATAATGTGAAAACACTTTCTTCGAGCTCCCCGCAAAGATGCAAGTAGGTACTTTGACGAGAAAATTCCGAACAGACTCGGTCGGTAACAGAAACTGAAATTAAATTTCTTTTTTCATTGCAATAAAAAAAGATTTAAAAAACACATTGCAGTTTATATCACCGACTCAGCTCTAAACCGGCCAGACCGTTTTAGTTCCGCAACTGTTGATTTCGATATCGAGTGCGAGTTGATAGCTCCGAACTAATCGGACGACGATGCATGTGTATCGCCCATACCGAGTTCACTGCAACGTCACCAACAGTAGCGGTACGCGAGGTGCACGGACGGTGAGAGAATCGCTGGAGATGCACATACGTGGCCCGGAAGAGCAAAGCGAGCAACAGCGCCCTGGCTAGCATTCCCTTCAACGGCAATACGCACTATCCTCCGCTAATATTGTGAAGCAGGCATGGGAACTCCAGCATCGGGTTTACTACAATACTGTACTCGCGCTATAACGTTGACTTGCGTAAGCAATTTACATTCCCTCAAAACCGAACGAGGATTTTCGGTGCCACTCGAATGGATTAACTGTATAATCGCTTTATATCGTTTTCGACGCTAATTGCATTATCTCGAGCGCTCGTATATATATCATGTGCACGCGCGTTACGCCACTGTGCGACCTGCAAACGATTAAATTAATCGGTTGTTCTCGCAACTCGAACGAATTTAACTCCCGTCGACTAAGTAACATTTTAATTTCCGATTCGTTGCATATTTAATTAATCAAAAAAAAAAAATCGAAAAGAATCATTCAATCGAATCGATGGAATAATGATTGTTATTATTAATATTATGACGGTTATATTAATCGGTGACCGTTCCGATCGAACACATTTTCGCGTCGACCAGATAATCATTTCGGTTTCCTGTTCATTGCATATCTAATTACATTTTTTTATATCATTGAATTTAATAACATAATCGCAATAATAATGATTATTGTGATCATTATATTTAATCGGTGATTCTTTCGTTTGAACAAATGCATCGTCCAACGAACATTTCAGTTTTACATTTACCGAATGAAGAAAAAGAAATTAATGTAATGTCGTGTATGACGGAATTATAATTGTTTTACGATTCGATGTAACAGTCGTCACGTCGAAACGTCGATAAACCGGCACTAATTCTTGGGGGTTCGAGGGCGAGTCCCTCCCTCTCGCTCTGTACGGTGCATTATGTAAAATACAAATGTACAATGCCGCGTAACAACCTGTTGTCGGGTTGCACAGGAATACGCGAGAAATGATTTACGCATTCATCCGCGAGGTCGCGAATTAGCTTGGTGCACGCTCGAGCGGCTAATTACCACAGGACACTAATTATACACACGTGGAAGAGAACGTGCTAGTTTTACCACCACCACCCCCCCCCCCCCCCGCGCCCGCCTTCCCGGACCGTCGCTTCACTCGAGCTCGAGTGCATTCATCTACATCGAATTTATGCATATAGTTTGAATTTGCAAAATCATCAGATAATTACACTCAAAACAAAAACATTAAAAGGAAAATGTCAATGACAATAATAATTCGCTTCCAGGCTGCCAAAGACATATATCGTTCTTTCAACTCTAATTTAGTTATTGGAGTTCGATAAGACCAAACAATAAATTATTGTTATTACGATCTACATAATACATGGTAGCCGTTTCTTCCCCGGAAAAAAGTTCCCTAGCTTTTCCCTGACTTTTTAATGACCAATTGAAAATTTTTCCCTGACCAAACGAACGTTTTCTAACGATTTCTGTTAAAAAAAAATTAATGATGCAAATGAAAATGCCTAATTATTGTATAAATATTTAATTCTGCTTTTTTTTTCAAAATGTCCCCAATTTTTTTTAAGGCTCCCTTTTATGTGCTTCTTATTTATTTATAAAAGGTTCGGCGACAATTTACTTTTTCCCGGACCTATTTTGAAAACCCCTGACTATTCCCTGATTCCCTGATAAAGATTTTCTTTCCCTGACTTTTCTCGGTTTTTCCGGTTTTCCCAGACCGCGGCCACTATGTAATAATAAAGTTCATGTCGATTGCACACCGGTACCCAAAGATACTCACAGATATTCACTAACACTCACAGAGACACTGCGAGCCAACATAACCACTAGTTATAATAATATTGTAACGAATATGTAGCTGACTATTCGTTAAGACACCCTATATTAGTTAGGTTTGACAATGGACGAACGAACGGACGATCGATACAAGATCGATCGTCATGTAAAACAGTCTCGACTGAGAAGTCTGAACGAATAGACGTGTGACATTACGTGATCGGGATAATTAACGTTTATCGTCGTTAATGATATCCGCCCCAAAACCAAATACGCGCGTTATTCATTCGCTCGGTTCGTTACAAAATATTTTAAAAGTGAATTTATAGTGATCAGGAAATTAATATGTTTTGTAAATAAGTTTATCCTTTTTGTTAGTACCCATATTCTCTGTTTTGAATAAGCCCTCCGTGACGATATCGTATTTCCAAGTGCATAAAGCATTCGAGGGATGAATCCATCGATTATTCGTGTATGCTAACGCAGGATCTGTATTTTGTCTATCCAAGGCCCTCACCTCACTTGTCCCGTATCCACGAATTATTCTCGGCGAATCTAACCCACCGCCCCTTTCCCCACCACTAATCGAATTCTCGACTCTGCGAACCGTTAACGGTAGATTGTTCCCTCGATATCCCGTTAAATTTAATTCCCTCGAATCGTACGAGCATACGCAGAGTAAACCTGAACTGCATGAAAAGTTTACTCTCGGCGTTAAAATCAAAATTAATTGATCATTTTTTCCTTTCGGTATTTTACCTCGAATATTGAAATTAAAAAATAAATAAAAATTGTTTCGCGATTGAATAAAGGAAACATTAAGAAAATAATTTGCGCCGGTCGATAATCAAGACCAATTTTTAAAAATTAGCAAAAAAATGTTTAAAAAGTTGAAGGTTGACATTTTTATATAACTTTCTCATAATGGCTCTTTATTCGCAAAGCTCCTTCTATGCGAAAGCATTTACTGTATTTTTGGCTTCCTCGTAGAGGAAGCTTTGCGAATAAAGGGCCATTATGAGAAAGTGATATAAAAATATCAAATTTCAATTTTCAACTTTTATGAGGAAGCGATATGAAAATTTCAATTTTCAGCTTTTTCAATATCAACGTCGTATGGAACTTTTCAGCAAAACTGCTGGCCGACTCGGGTTTAGCGCGAAAAAATACACCAACCTCGCGCTTTTGGTAAAAGCGGCTGCCGAATCTGTACTCGAGGCGAAAAAATACATAGACTATCATAGAGTATCCATCGGGAAGCAAAGAAATCGCTGTTTGAAAATACGCAAAATAACCGATTTTTGTAATTTAGGCTATATAAATGCCCGATAAACTTTTTCGGTAGTCGTCACTCCGGGATTGTATTATATGTATTTTTTTCACGCTGATCACGAATATGACACTTCTTTTATTCATAAATGGATATTTAGTGAGGAAAATTGCATCTAAAGTGAAGTACCAATTTTTCGAAAAATTCAAAATGACATAAAATTTTAACGGTTAAATAGATTTTCTCGAAATTTTAATGGGATCATCCGGTTATCATATCCCATCTATGTAGGCACTTTTAGCCCGATAGCTAAAAAAATTGCGAGCGCCAGAGGGCGAACAGACATTTTTGAAGAAATTAAAAATGGCGTACACAAAAAACAACAGAACATTTTTGGATGAAATTTTGCACCAACATTGACTATTAACCACACATGATGTGTGCCAAATTTCAGCTTGATCGCTTGAGGCATTCTTGAGTTATACCGGTTTAAATTTTTCGCGTCCGTTTCGCACACACACGTACAGGCACACATACATCCGGACATTTTTTCTAAATGTGATTTTTCGATGTTTTAGAACATTCTGAACATGTTCTCATTAAAATCTGTTTTGAAAATTTCATTAATTTTTTTTTTTTTTTTTTACCAAAGCTTTTCTTTGTAAGACAAAGCTGTCTCTATGAGGAAGAAAAAATCAACGAAATTAACCGGCTAATAAGTAACGACCGACGAGCGTCGCAAGTTAGCACCCATTTGCTTTGGGCGAGACGATGCGAATAAGGAAGCTCGTGAGAGGTGTTCGCCTTGGAAATCGGCGATCCCGGACACGTACAGCCGCGGGTCCGCGTGCCTTCGGACGAGGCATATCCTCTCCCATGCTTTCTCGCTGAGAACGATGTTCCGAAAGAGGGACGTGCGCGAGTGCCTACGAAACTAAGGGACGTAAAGCGAGCAAGCGCAACGTTATCGCTCCGCTCGTAATTGAGCGGAGTCGGTGGTGCGCGCGCGAGGGGCACACCAATATCGATCTCCTCCCGAAAGCTCGCGAAATTGACGACGACGAGAGACCCAAACAGAGTTACCCGGTAGAGAAGCGAGGAAACAGGAGACTCGGCGCTCCGGTGGTAAACCGAGGCGTTGCCCGCGGCAACGAAATCGGATGTGTAGTCGTCCTCTCGCACGCGTTTCCCTCTGCAGCTTCGAGCCCCCAGCTTCCAGCCCCCAGCTTCCAGCTTGTTCCCGCGCTTGTGTATATTAAAACGTAAGCTGTACACTTGCAGGTGCGTACACTCTGTACGCGACTGGACCATTATAGGCCGCGAGAGCCGAGTTGCATCACAGCGTCGATTGCACCGCAGCATCCACTCGGCTCTCCGCAATTTCCATATCGGCTATGTTTGGCGCTACGCTGCCGAGCAGTTGGCGTCGCTATTGCCTCGGGGTGATGACCGTTCGTCCGTCAGTCCGTCTCGTTTCGATTACGAGTCACGCTATCAAAGACAATACTTTCTTTATTCGTTTTTATTTCTTATCGAATTGACTAGTTATTCATATTTTCGTGTCGATTTCCAGACGTTCCGTTCTCGATGCTTGTACCTCCGTCCACAGGATTAGATCACGAGTCGTATCATATAAAACAATCGCACTTTTTTTTCTTCTTCATTTTTTACTTTGTTTTTGGTTACGTTATCGAGATTTTCAGATTGCCTAGACGGGCTAATGATGATGGAAAAGAAAAAAAAAATTGGCTGAGAGCTGATGAGTTGGGCTAATCCTCTTCGCGTTGTTACTCTCTGTGCTGTAGCTGGATTGTAGCTAGCTACGTTGTACAGTCTAGGAAATAATGAACTGTAGTCCCTCCTCCGTGGTGAAATTAATTATCCGTTGTCATTACACCCGGAAAATAAAAAAATTATTTGACGGCCACCGTTTATTTGGTTAAAGTAAAATATTTATTTGTTTTAAATGAATATTTATTTAAGTTAAGTAAATAGTTACTTAAATGAAATCAATATTTTACTTAAACCAAATAAACAGTGGCCGTCAAATAATTTTTTTTCCGGGTGTAATTAGGTGTTGAGGTAGGTTTTAGTTGACAAGAGGTCAAATGGTCTTTCCAATGCCAATATAGGGGAGACCGGGGCGAGATGGGCCCCCTAAGCAAATAATGCAGCTACAACACTGCCGAAAGCATAATTTATTGTTTTTCACCCAACAATTATATTTTCACGGGGTTTAAAACGCGTACGAAAAAATAAAGGTCCGCGGCGAGACGGACTACCTTTAAATGGTTCGTACATCTTGAGTTTTCCTACTTGTGTCGTAATCTACGGGATACACGGCTTCCGGTTCCATGAATCCAATTTTTTTGTGAGACAATCAAACATGCTTAATAATAAAGTAATACAATATTTTTTTGGATACTCCATTTTGCCTCGCTTTCCTATTCTGTCATTGCCTACAAAAGGTTTTCATCATTTTCCTTACAGGTTTTTAATTTTTTTTTTTTTTATTATTTTAGGGTGGCCCATCACGCCCCGCGTCGGCCTGATTTTTCACTAGGCCTCTCGCTCCGGGGTCCGATTTCGCCCCGGTCTTCCCTATACATCGAGGGCTCTCCGGGGAGTCATAAACTTAGTTATTTTATTTCTATTATTCTGTACGATACGATAATGCGAATTCTCGAAAAAAAAAAATAACAAAAAAAAAATCGTTTTTATGGGTAAGAACCCATAAATGGGTTCGTTTTTATGGGTTTTATGGGTATGGAATTTTCAGGATGAAAAAGTTTTCCAAAGAATGGAGCGTTCTTTAGGAGAAACGAAAGAAAATGTCCTCGGAGTCAAAGTATATATAAGAGACGTTAAACCGAGGATATAAGGAAAGGTCATTAGAATTCGCGAATTTGCATTGCCTCAGGAAAAGTTTTCCCACCCTCAAATCCGAACGCAAAACCGTGAAAGCTCCTCTCGCGTATAATCGTTCGCGTGTAACGACTGTGCGGTACTTAAGACGAAGCCTTTGCGGCGGCGCTTCCACAACGTGGGCGTTAAGCAGATTATAAAATTTAAGTTTTGCAATTTACGAGATATGTTTAATCGTAGTTTAATCGCTTGCCGGGCGGCGATATGTCCGAACGTTGCGTGTCGCCGGGTATAATATCCCGCCGGTAAACCTTCTCGCAACCTCCGCGAGGTTCACGCGCTTAGCTATGCATGGCGATCTCTCGCGGACATTCCGGAGCTTCCAGGAGAGTGCGTTAAAGTGTTTTCGGGAAGAACGGAATCTTCACGCTACTGCTTTACGGATTTTAAAACGCTTGCCAAATTGCATTATCGTCGCTTACCTCGAACTCCATTCCCCACCCGCGATTTGTCCAAGTGTCCAAATGTTTTATTTACATTTTTTTAATTCCACAAACTCACAACCACCCAATAAATGTGCAAATTTAAAATTTTATGTTTTCGTTATAATTTCAACAAATATGGATGGATGGCTTTATGTAGCGTCCTAAAGTGTAATGCAACAAAAATTTATATCATTATAATTGAATATATTTCATTGTAATCGTCCACTGAAATTTGTTCGGTACACTGAAACAAAAACAATTACTTGCGGGCTGCCAAAGAAAAAAATTCTTATTTCAATTCTACTTTCGATGCTTACAATTCCATATGATATCGAAACAACGACGGCAAGACTGCCAAAGTAACATCTTATCGTTTCAATACCGTATGCAATTGTAAGAATTGAAGGTAGAACTGAAATAATGTTTTTTTTTTTGGCAGCCCGCAAGCGAATTTTACTCGAATCATTGATTTTTTTTTCTGTGTATATATTAAATTGAATACAAATTTTTGTTTAATATACTTTATTACCATGTGAAATTTCCAGAAGCGTATTCCACGTAAATCTGAGCTGCTCTTGAGAGAACTTGGCGTTGAATGAGGGGGGGGGGGGGGGGGTAAAACGCCGGGAGGAC
This sequence comes from Stenichneumon culpator, assembly GCA_964017025.1. Lineage (NCBI taxonomy): Eukaryota > Metazoa > Arthropoda > Insecta > Hymenoptera > Ichneumonidae > Stenichneumon > Stenichneumon culpator. Next base: position 69,195 of record OZ024776.1, read on the forward strand.
TTTGTAAAATACGTGACGTTAAGAGACGCGGTGATTTCATTTGTTGAGCGAATGAGTTGAGGTGAGACGAACGAAGGAGGGAAATCCGTGGAAAGTGGCCGAGGGAGAAAAAAAAATGGCGAGGGTCTGAGGAGCGAGATGAAACGATGCTGCTCCCGGTTACGGGAGGTTACGGAAGGCTATAAGTTTGCGGAGCTCTCCGAGAGACAGAGGTGAAGGAGGAGAGACGAAGCTCGTGAGCCGTTTCTCTCCTCCGTGGTGGTGGTGGTGGCGGCGGCGGCGGCGGCGGCGGCGGCGGCGGCGACGACGGCACAACGTGCGGGGCTACGAAGCACGGTGTACCGCAATGCGGCTACGTTATCGCGCCACCGGTACATCTCGCACTGGTTATATTTTCTATCTCGCGTTTCCATGGGTACACGTCGTTGTTATCAGACCGACGTACCGCGGCCCAGAGCGGCCACGTTACGAGCGCCATTTTGCGAGCGCATCGCCCTCGAACGATACATACGCCGATCTATTGTTGCAAACAATGGGTGACGTTGATGTGCTGAAGTAGATTAAAAAAAAAAAAAAACGTAACGAATATTTCCAATTTTTCACCATCATTCGACCTTTCGAAATTCGGCAGACGGTTATTATAGATAGATAGAGGTTCATTCGGTTCTGGGATAAATCCCCTAAGAACCAGAGCGAACATTGGCAGTACAGAGAATGTGAACTTAAACCTAACGCGCTTAATTATGCATGGCAATCTCTCGCGGACATTCCGGAGCTTCCAGGAAAGTGCGTTAAAGTGTTCTAATATCATCCAGATTTTCACCATCATTCGACCTTTCGAAATTCGGCGGACGGTTATTATAGATAGATAGATGTTTATTGGGTCCTAGAATAAGTCCCCTAAGAACTAATGCGAACATTGGCAGTACAGAGAATGTGAACTTAAACCTAACGCTAAGCCTAACATTCTGATATTAATATCTGATGCAAAAGTATGAAATTCTCCGCGAGCAGTACAAAGATTAACTTAAACCTAAACCTAAATGATTACATAGATAAGCAAGAGCTTTGTAGTAAATTAAGGCCGCGATATCGTACAGGGCGAATATAGGCCGAGAGAATCATTATTATATTGCGAGTTATTATAAAATTGGATAGTTTGAAGATACTACTTTATGTTTGTATTTTCCGGACGAAAAATAGGTACCGTTTTCAAACTGATAGTGAAGTTACTTCCGGTTGAAAACTGAATTTTCCAACCGGAAGTGACGTATTTCCAGTTTCTAAATTCTACAATAGTAATAATAATAATAACAATACTATCTATTATTCCATGGAAGTTTTCGCGATCGCTTAATAGATCCGAGTAATTTGCTTAACGTACTACTATTTTGCCTCGGATGCGAACAGATTTTCACGAGCGAGCGGAACGGCCGAGTAAATCTGTAGTCGCCAGACTTTATGTGTACGCTCTATACGGGGCGTCGAATCTTCCTCGTCGTCGTCGAAGTTCTCGTTCTCGTCTCATTGACCCTTCGGCCCGGTTCCACCGGCACGGTGATTTAGCCTCGCTTCTCCTTATGTACCTATATACCCCGCACGAGTCTCTATCCTCATGAGCGTCACCGCGATTTCCACGGTTCGATATTTACGAGCTCGAAAGTACGGTGTAAGACACGTTACATTTATATCGAGAGGATGGTGGATTGGTGATGTCGAAACTCTCCGGCATCATACCGGGAATTGACGGATGAAGGAAGAACGCGGAAAAGCTTCCTCGCCTGTATCGCGAGTAATTCTATATACTCCGTTTTTTTTTTTTTTTTTCTACTCGATCTCGAATCTCCGGTATTCTTACCCCACTATACCGACTATCGACTTTCCGGATACCCGTTACGGAGGATATCTCCGGACGGGCGAGTTTTATTCCATCACTGCCGAGATTAATGATCCCCACTGAAGGTTTGTACATAACGAGAAAATTTTCAACCCCTCCAAATTTAGATTCCCAGAAAAAAAAAAAAGTGTATTTTCCTTATACTATGGAACATGGTAGTACAAGAAAAAAATTCCGAATTTTTGAGTTTTTTTTTATTTACCTACATACACAATACCTATTGAACCGCGATGGAATATGAACGATAACTAGGAAGCATCGTTTTTTCAACAATCAGTGGAAAAAACGTTTTCCCACTAAAGCGACAAATTTTTTGGTTTTTTTTTTTTTATTAGCACGCGCCTTAATTTCCGTTCTCATCAGGCCGGGCCAGTAGTGTGTGCCATTCCGTTATGGATCGGGCAAGTAAGCTCCGCGGGATACACGATTCCCGGTCATCGGAGGCGGCGGCCCTCCACGCCGAATGGGTGATCCTGCAAGCAAGTATCGCAGCTATCTATATATCGATCTCAGTTTATATCCGCACGATGGACCGAGGGAGGTGAGCTGGCCGGTGAGAGAATCGAGCATCGAATGACGACCGGCTAGAGCGGGGCGCAGGCCATGCGGGTTTTCCTGTCGAATCGTGGGCGATTCGAACAGTTTGACGATCGGAGCGTGTGTGACGCGCCTGGGGGTGAATAACGGGACCAGGGTGGAGTCCGATTATCGACAGGCTCCAAGTTTATGACGGCCCTTTGAGTGTCGTTTTTTTTTCTATTGCCGGTTTGATTTTTTCTCCCGTTGGAGCGGCTATCTCCGAGTAATCGTGGTGGTCCGGTTCTCGCTCTGCCTTCCTCCGCGGCCTTCTGCTTTTCAGCGTGGACGTGCACAGGAGCGGAAACGGCAAGAGAGCGGAGACGAGGGAGGTCGTCCGGATGAAATGCGCCGGAGACTGGGCTTAATTCAATCTGTGCGGGGATAACGTAAATACTTAAGTTGGCGCATCGAGCGACGCGGCGCACCCGCGGGCGTATGTTCCTATGTAAATATGGCACTATGCTTGCGTTCGCGATGCTCGGAGGTGGATTAGAGCGTGGCTGAAAGTGTGCCGCCTGCGTGGGTTTCCTCACGCCCGAGCTCACGCATGTACGCACTTACAGGCTGCGGGGTCATCCGTAGGGAGGTGGGGGATAAAATGGTCCACGTTAACGAGGCCGCGGATGAAACTCGGCCGGATAGGATTATAAAATAAGTATTCCATTTTAGTTACGTTAGGCTATAAATGCCATATCTATCTATCTTAGGGCCGAATTTTAAGACATTAGTTTGAACTTGCTATCAAACTTAACATCAAACTCAACTCGGAACTTGAGGTCAAACTTTTCAGGCCGATCTTCGATCTTAAGTTCGATCTCAAGAGCGATCTTACGTTGAAGCTAATGTCTTAAAATTTGAGCCTTAATGTCCAAATACCATGTTGTTTTACCATAGAAAAAATGATGGTCCATGAAATATTATGAAAATAAATAAATGTGAACGGGCCGGTATTGGCCTTTCGATCGAGCCGTGTGTCGGCGCTTACGGGAATACGATAGCCAGTCAGAAACGTGAGCGGGAGAGGTGATCCGCCGGGTGTCGGTACCGTGGTCCAGGGGATTCCGTGTACCGGGAGTAATCGGACGGTACTCGAGAGTGGTGTACCGGGAGGTCTGTCAAGCGGTGTTGGCGGACTCCCGGTGTGGTCGATGGACTCTCCCGCCGACGCGGCCGTATCCAGGGGCCATGGCCCATTTTCGCCCGGTGACGTCAAGCCGGTTTGCTGGCTCGGTGCGCCCGGCGGCCGGCCAGATCCCGCGGGTCATCGCCGTACCCCGCGTTAACTTTTACCGGCACTGCGCGATCGCCATCACCACCCGGTCACCATTCCACAAAGTTAACGCGTCACGAGTTATAGTTAAAAGTATACGAAATCTCGTGCGTCTGTAGCAAACATTTTTTAGTGCCCGACCGGGACCCGACGAGGGCCTGAAAAGGCTCTGTCAGAGCCCTGTCAGGACCCGTTGTAATGCTCCGCAAATTCTACCAGAATACGTCTATTATTTTCATGCAATTATCATACAATCATTTTACTCTATTACTATATAATACTTCCACGTAATTATTATAGAATCATTTTTTTATTGCATTAACCAATCTAATATAAAATTAAATTAATCAAAAGCAAGAGCGCTTTCAATGAAATGGACCAAAAATGAGGCATCATCTACTTTATAGCACTCACCGGGTGCTATAAGGTAGATGATTACCGGATTACCGAATCGACTCTGCGTTCCGAAAAAAAGACAAGTTGGTCATTGCCCGATCGATTCGTCCTTGCCCTCGACGTCTCATCGAATTCCTCTTGAACCACCAAGTTTTTGCCCGCCATCAGAGAAGTAGCTGAAATGTACCGTTTCAATTTACATTCAGGCAAATTATTTGCCCCGTCGACTCGCCGAATCGACGGTGCTTTTGCTCTTAAACGGCCACGGAAAGCACGAGGAACCGGTAGGCAGGAGGTGGAGGAAGAGAATTTCCAGATCCTCAAACGGAATAGTTAATTAGACGGTTAGAAACGGGGAGCGTTTGTAGCCAGGGCTCACTTTCCCCTCGAGTCCCTATCACGAATTCTATCTCCATCCACCCGTCCAGCCGAATCAACCTCGCCGAGCCCGCTTTCAGAGTTGAGAATTTACTCTTGACTGGAAAATCGGGCAACCCATTTGCCGAGTCCGGGCCAATTTTGGTCACACTGTAGCGAACTTGGAAGATGTGAGATTCTAACGCCGAACGGTAAATTTAACTAGAACCAACGATCTGTTGTGGTTTATTCGTTCGCCCAAAATTGCACGATAACGAGATTTATATAATAATAATAATAATAATAATAATAGACGTATGATAAAAAAAAGGCTGCGGCGAAGATCGTTTTACCCCTAATGTATCTGCGGGAGACTGGCGTATACTATACTATGCCAACTCCCGTTCTAATATTGGATATTCGATATCTGGGATAAGACGTCCTACATCCGGTCACCGTTCACTCTGCTCGCTTTTGCGAAATGGCAAAAGCCCTCTTGCCTCTGGTTCGCTATTGGGCCGCCACCGGGGGATGCATTAGGACATCGATTAATTTTAGAAAGCCCCGACAAGCCCTGCCGGCTCTTCGCTCTCCGGAGGTTACCGGAGCAAAGACATCGATCGATTGTGCGAAGGATTCGACGAGTCTCGTAGACCCGTACCATTTCTCATTCTACACCGCCACCAGCGACTATCGCGCGTCCCTCGGGACTCTTGCTTTCGAACCGTGAACATAACTCGACAAGGTCGTATCAGTCTTCCCGGTGTCGGAAAAGGATCGATAAAGCGATGAGTTCAAAAACGAAACAAAACAAAAAAAAAAATGTAGAATTTTTTTTTTTATAGATATTTGAAAGTTAACACTTTGGAGCACAAAAATTAGAATCCAAATGGTTAATTCTTACACGAAGCCGATGTCAATTCATGTTCACGTGAGAATTCGTTTTTGCACCTAAATGATTATTATTATAGAGAAAATTGATTACAATTTTGATTACCGACCGTGGTATTCCGCGTGCTTTTAGGGGGATTTTGATTGACTTAATGAAGTTAGTTTTTTAAAATAAATTTCCGGCCCTATAGTTCCTTAAATAGATCACAAGTGATCGTCGTCTTTTTCGCTATTCTTAGATCAGCGTAATATTTTGTGTATAGAGTATGCACCGTTACATGGACGTTATCATTAAGCGTGCGGAGGCAAAGCGCCCGTTATGTTCCTTGCTCGCGACGGGAGTCTCCGGGCAAAGGGCTAGTTGGCGCCGGGACCACCAGCAGTCCGGTTAGCTTGACACGATATTCCCATTAGGAGCACGGCAACTCGAGCTAACTGATACTACGAACCTGTTACGAAAAGTTACCGAAGCGAATTACGCGGTCGGCTAGTTGCGCATGTAACATCGACATAACTTCCGAAGGGTGTATCATTAATGCTCGGACACGGTAAATATATCTTTCAGGCCCTAAGCCATCACCGTCGGGCGTTTGACGCCAAACTCGATTATGATGTTAGTAAATTTTAACTCGTTGCGGTTGAAAATTAAATTTTTGATTGAAAATTAAAAAATGTAATCTTCGATAATAAATTTTTGTTAAACTTATCTATTTTAATATATATTTTTTTTAATCTCCTTTAAATGGCAATTTGAACCTCGTAAATAGTATACGTAGATATCCGGTACTTTCTTCACGGATTCGACGTCCACGCACCCCTTCCTGTCGTGCCGCTCGAATTTAAATGAGAATCGTTTGAAAGTTTCCGCATCCTTTTCATTCTCGAATCTCTGGAGATGATTCGGAGTATCCTTTGCAAGAAACCCGCACAACTGTTCCACCCGAATGCACCCACCTTCTCCTCGCTGCAAACTTTCGGATGTCAATGTTGATGCGCCGAAAGAGGGTATTAATCGAAGTAGTATTGGAACTTGATTAAACCCTCACGACGGGGGATGTTATCCGGGATGTACTCGGAGTCCCTTCGAGCCCTCTTTACGTAATTATCGAACTATCAATTAATCGGATTGTGACTGATCTCTCCGAGAGGCATCTGTCGGGATGAATCGCCGCTTTTCACGTCGCACGAATATTCAATACCGATTGTCATCGTAATTAGCACCATGGAAAAACGAAGTGTATGCGAACTTTTTTTTTTTGTCATATATTAAGTATAAAGTAACATCATTGACATACAGAATATATTTTCGCCCGACAAATTTGATTCTTTAATTCAATCTGAATATAGGTATATACAAAACTGTTTTTCGCATACACTTTTCTCCGTGCATGTATGTAATGGAGGGAGATTTTTACCCGATTAACTATTAAAAAACAAATTCAATTTCCACAAAGGAGTTAAAGTTTGTTTTCAAAGTGGCTTTACGACAATCAATTTATATTAAGCGCAACTACCAAATAACACTCTCTTAATATCCCATTATTCCACAAACCGATAGAAAAAAAAAAAAAAAAAAAAAAAAAAAAAAAAAAAAAAAAAAACGTTAATCTCTAAAAAAAAGAAATCTCTCTGAAATAAATTTAATATAGTCAGAACACTGAAAATGATCGAGACACGAATTAGTCCCTTTCCAGAAAGCTTTTCATCCCCGGAGACCTCGTCGTCCGACCAGCTACCATCATTATATACAATATACACATATACACGTACAGAATATACTATCAGCACAGTAAAAGCGAAGTCACGCTTCTCTCTCGTGGCAGTCTCTCATAAGTCTTCCACTTAATCGCGTACGCTCGAGTGGATGCACCGGTGGCGTACACGGGCCTATTATAGACAATTGATTCATTACCTCGGCCCCCCCATATGAGAAGATTCTGGGGCGGGAGAGTGGTAAAGGGCGGTGAGGGAGCGCAAGATGGAGCCAGACGAACTATATTTGGTCGGGTTGTTGTTGTCTGGATGGCGTCGTGAGGCGTCGTGAGGCGCCTGCTCCAGCCTTCCCTCATATCTCTCGGGCCTCTCTTTCTCTTTGCTATCGAACCCACCACGATGGAGAGGACAATGGACGGAAGACCACGGCACTGTATAGGACCTCGGTGTCCCCTGTGTGCGGACTCTCTTCTCTGCGGGCTGTCCGGATCCGGCCATGAGCGGAGAACACACACACACACACACGATACTATATCTCTATACTTTTCACTCTCTCAGTAATTGCCTCGGCCTCTCCGTGCCCTACGCGCTTCCCGGGAGGGTCGACTTCGTCACGAAGGACCGGCGACACGGGAATCCCACCGTACACACGTGGTAATGGGATATTCGACACAAAGATTCGAGAGAAGGTCGAAGACGCATTTTTTTCAGACCTGCCTGTAAATGGGTGTTCGATCGATTTGAGTCCGGAGACTTTGGCCGTGAGGCTTTCTTTAGGGCGCTTTTACTTGGAAGTCAATAAGAATTTTTATTGAAATTTTGGAGCGACAAATTGAGGTCTCATAAGGTTCCGAATAGGCTCTGCTAGAGACTTATCAGGGCCTCGATGTAACGCTGCAAAATTCCCAGGGGGCATCAGCACTCACTTGATGAGGGTGGAGCGCTCATATTACAGTTATTGTTACCAATCGAGCACTTGCTCATTGCCTTTAGGGCGGGGTAAGGTTATCAATTAGTTTTTTGCTTTTTTTTGTTTTTAATGTATAATATCTCAAGAATATTTTGTAAAAATTTCAAGTCGATCGGAGCAAAATTAACGAAGTTATGAGTATTTGAGCGTCTGTTGCTCCAGGCCGGGTTTTATACCTGATCGACAGCTGCGCGGCGCGCTCACCTGGCGCGTTATTGTATTAATTTATAGACCCCGAATAAATTTCTTGGTAGAAGGGCCTCTTCAGGTCCCGTTAGGTATATTCGAGGCATGGTGTATATCAGTATATACATCAGTTGACCGCTGTATGCCGTGCTGAGCAGTAGCAAGTCACACTAACATTTTGAGTCCGTTTTCATTCATGTTCGTACCTCGAAAAATGCCTCGATAAATACTCAGACAAGATCGTCAGAACTGTTGTGAGTACTTGTGCCGACCGAAAAAAAGAGTGCCTCCTCAAAAGCGTAAAAACGACCAAGTAATAGCTAATAGCGGGTCAGCGAAAGAAATTGAAAATAGCCCCGTTGTGGAGATAGAAGAAGACATCCAAAAACATTATAGAATAATAGATTTTCTTCTTGTTTTTTCGACGATTGCTACTGTCGTCAAATGTGTGAAGTGTGATGGAAAAGTTACATTCTAAACATGAAAAAAAGAAGGTCTTGGCTTCAACATCAAGGTTTCATGTGAAGTGTAAAAAGCCTCACGACATTCCATCTAGTGAAAGAATAGACGCTGGTATATAATAAACTCGATAATCGATAATCGATAATAGACCATGTCAATTATCGATTTGCTTTCATAATGCGAGTGTTAGGCTTAGGTTTTTAGCCGGATGCAATAAGTTCTGCTTTCTTATCGAAACCAACCTACCATTTATGTATGAAAAAAAATTGTGAAGCGATGCAAAATGTTGCCAAGAAGTTCTTCGAATCGGCTGCACAAGAAGAGAAAAAAGCAATGTCCGAAGCGAATAATGTAGAAGAAACGTCAGAATTGACTGTATCAGGCGACGGCACTTGGAAAACAGAGGGTTCTCTTCGTTATTTGGCGTTGCTTCTCTAATTGGATATTGTATTGGAAAGGTACTTGAGATTTTTGTAAAAAGCAGTTACTGCCACGATTGTAAGACTTGGAAAAACAAATTGGATTCTGCCGAATACGAAGCGTGGTACGAAGAGCATGTGGATAGCGGCAATTGCAAAGCCAATCACGAGAGACCCTCTGGAAATATGGAGGTATCAGCAATTATAGAAATGTTCCAACGATCGGTGGAAAATCTTGGGGTGAAATATCGTAACTACATCGGAGACGGTGACCCAAAGACTTACAGCGGCATTGTTAATGCAAAACCTTACGGTGAAGATTTTGTGATAAACAAAAAAGAATGCATAGGGCATGTCCAAAAGAGAATGGGAACACGTCTGCGTGAACTAGTAAAAAAAAAAAGCGTAAAACGAAGGCCGGAAAGATCGTAAAAAGAAAAAGGCTTTCTGGCAAAGGGAAACTCACTGTTAAAATGATTGACAAATTGACTGTTTACTATGGACTGGCTATTCGACGTAATTATGATTCAGTTGAGAAGATGAACAATGACATATGGGCAACTTATCATCACTACAGTTGAACCGACGAGAACCCGCAGCACGAGAAATGCCCAGCGGCGAAGACTCCTGGTGCGAATGGCAGCAAGCTGCAGCTGCAGATTCTCAAGAATCATTCCAACACAGCTACACCGCCCTTCCTACTGACGTTCTGGAAGCCATTGAGCCTATTTATAATCACTTGATCAAGGACGCACTTTTGCAACGATGTCTTGGAGGTTTCACGCAAAATAATAATGAGAGTCTCAATCAGCTTATTTGGAAAATCTCTCCAAAGTCAGTCAGCGGCACCTCTACAATTGTTGAAATTGCAGCTAATGTAGCTGCATGTACTTTCAATGAAGGTTCTTTCGCTTTGTTGGCCTTAATGCAAGAGATGCAAATCGGTACAGGGCCAGGTTCTCACGAATGGGCGCGACAAGTTGACGAGTTGCGAATTAATAGAGCAGAGGAGCAAGCGGCGCACTACAGTAAAGAAGAAAGAGTTTTGCGTAGACAAATGGAAAAAGATGCTCTTGATCATATTGATGGAAGCTTTTTGCTCTACGGACCTGGCATCGACGACTCTGTGTGAGTATAAGAAAATTATCGCGTTTTATTTTGAATTTCATAAAATTCAAAGATAATTAAAAAATCTGAAAAAATTCATACGCATTCCGAAAAATGAACGAATTATTTTCACGAAAAAAAATTGGGTTGCGGCGAAATTTGTTGACAAAATCTACTGGACCAATCGTTTTGAAATTTTGCACAGTACTTCTTCACATAATTCACCAGGTATTGTCGAGAGCTTTTTTGTTTTTTTTTAAATAATTACTAATTTTTCAACAACAAATAAGTCGATTTTTTTTAGCGAAAATCGGTTTTTTGACTCCCAAGTGCTACGAAAAATTTAAAAATCGACAAAAAAAAATCCTCTCGTCATTACCTCGAGAAGCATCTCCTTTAACAAATGCATTTTGATTTTTTTTTGTTTCAGATGATTCTGCTGCGAGTTATGATGAACACCGCAAATCAACTTTTTTTCGAGGCGCCTCCGGAGATTCATTGTCACTCGCTCCATTTTGAATATTTTGCAATGAAAATTTAGCAAAATGTTGTTCAAATGTTATATTATTATATGGAAATTTACTGAATAAACGAACACTGTCTGCATCGCCAAAAAAAAATCTTTAAAACATGCCTTTTTTTCACCGAATTAACCTTACCCCGCCCATAAACCGGTGATAGTGTCGTGTACAACTTTTCAACCGAACACACCGTACAGTTTGCCCGTGCATGAATTAAGGTGTTTTTTCTTCATATAATTATATTCAGTTATATTAAGTTACTTCCTCCGTGGAATTCTTTGCGGCGCTTTCCTTTGTACTCTTCGTTGTACCGTGCTGTTCATTAATGCCTGGACGATCTGAATAGGGCCGCTATAGGAAAACTAACCAGGCATTCGCGAATAGCAGTACTTTTTGGAGCACGGTGGCCTTAGGGAGCTTGAACCAGGACACGAATAAACAACACTATCTATCTATCCGCTGTGGCATACCGGTATGTGTATTGTCGTTCGGATTAAAGACCGAAAAAAAATGACATAGTAAAATCAACAATACTGACTTTTTACCATAAAAAATAGTTCCTAGGGGGAGCGTTTACATTTTAAGGTTACGACAGTGACAAAAAATCATGGTTGCAACTATCATTATAATTTAACCAATGGAATATATACTATCAGAAACTATCTATAATATCTATATAGACGTTCCCCCTGGGAACTATTGGGTTAGTAGAAAATACTATCCTCTTTCTCCGTGCATAATTGTCACATTCTTCTTTATGGAATCGAGCAAAACTCATCCTGAGACGAAGGTGTGGTGTGCGTGACGTCGGCGACGAAACACGACGGGGAAGGAGACGCGGGTATGGCAGTACAGAGGAATCCTCGAAAAGGCCATTATTATATCGCAGCCAAGTCGGTCGAGGACGCGCGACGCGCGACGCCCGACGCACCACCACGCACATCCACTCCGGAGGTCCGATGACGTCACGGAGAGAGCACTGTGCTTCGGCTATACCTTTAAGCGTTCACCCTTCCCCTCTCCGACAAGGATCTCTGTGAGTTTCGCATCCGGGTGAGGAGGGGCTGTATCATACCTACGTACCTACTATCTTTCTACGGAAATCTCCTATTACCCGCTCGACCCAGGAGAGGACGATTCTGTACTTGCTGTTTGCTGAATATCGTATTCGGTGATCGGTGATGAGTTATCTTGCGCGGATCAGCCGGCACACGCGTAATGTTAGGTGTGGCTCGGGCACGCAGCGAAAAAGCTTTCGACATCTCAACAAATATTTCTTACACACATATTTATTTTATTTTTTCTTGTTAATTTTACAATGTTTTTCTTTCGTATAAGGACTGTAGTTCCGTTAAAAAAACAATTGTAAAATTAACAAGATTGTTGTATTAAAAAAATAATATTATTCGATATCATTAGATAAATTAAAAAAATTATGTATTCGTGATTGAAAAAGCAAACAGCCGAATCGGAACAATCGAGTTGAAAGAATCGAATTTCAAGTTTTCACAGATAGTCCGAAGGATCCTCACGAAATATTCGGATCGGTCGTGGGCGATGGTTTTGCGCGTATGGGAGAGGAAATGTGCGATTAAAGCTTCGATGATGCTCATGAAAATGACGACCCAGTTTTCGTGGTCGGGATCGAGCTCCGCGCCGAGGAGCGTGGGAGGAAGAGGAGGGACGAGGCACTCGACTCTAGTGTGCACGTATATCGCGAGTGCTTTACACGGTGTATGCACTGTGCGCATCAGTCGCGTGCACACCGGCGAACTATCCCGGAGGCTCGAGATACAGAGGGAAAAGGTGCCGGTCCAGAGAGTTTCGGGTACACAGTAGTTTCTCCCGAATAATCGACGGTTAAGCTGCAAAGATAAACCCCAGGATGGAACATCAAAGTTCGGTTGATGCAATCGCAGCATGTGCTCCAAGTGGGGGTGCAGGGGAAATAATGTTTACACCGATGTAGTGCCATATTCGTATTTTACCCACCCACGTGCGCGCGCACAATGGGTCCATAAAAGATCCATATTTATAGTTACGAAAACGCGACAGGCAAACTTGCACGATTTCCGCACGCAGCATCCGGCGATCGCGCGTCCGTACGGTGAGAGGCTCGTATCAGAGGCAAAAGTCTCATTACCATTGTGTATGAAAAAAATCTGATATTGCAAAAATTGAGAATGACTGGACGGCTCGTGACCGGCGGTTGAGGAACGTTGATATTCCGAGTCGTGTCAACGGAGGAGCACAGTGGAGTACGGAATCTCGTGGTCCGCCACGCTGAATTCTACCTAGCCGGTCCAGTTAGTATTCAGTATACTTAGGCTCGAATTTTAAGACATTGGTCTGAACTGGAGATCGCACTTAATATCAAAGTGTGGTACGAACTTGATTGCTTACTTGAGATCTATCTTAATTTAGGACTTAAGATCGAACCTTAGTTCGAAGCTGATTTCGTGCTTAAGTTTGAACTTGACTTTGATCTTCAGTCTTTGATCTCTTGACTTGCTCTCTTGTCCCGTTGCTTATCGCATTAAGTTACGTGGATCCAACGAACCGCGGGGCTTCGCACACCGGCTATAGTGTGTAGCCCGATAAAGAATTAAAGGAGCACACTCCGGCGGGGTGTACAAACTCTCGTCTCACTCATTCGGGATTAGAATCCAGCGGCGGTCCGGCGCGTACCGACGCGAAGTAATTAACTGGGACGGTGGGTGAGCGATGTATCAGAGAGAACCGAAGCCGCGACGATGAGTTTTGGAATCGTTCCAAACTAACGGGGAATCCCTGTGCGTGTCCCCGACGTCCCCGACGTCCGGAATCGTCCATCGTCACTCTCGCCGCTTTTTCTTTTCCGTTCTCTCGTGGTCGATCTCCTCCCCGATTCCCGGATACTGTACTTAGATGTACATAATGTACTCGCTATGTACTGTGCGGTACCACCTATGTAACGATTGTTCTTCGAAGCGGCGGGACGTTCGTAGCCACTCAAGAGAAAACGGGAAAGACGAGAACGCCGCGCGAGTAAGCTCGGTGGGTCTCGTTATTGAAATTGTTTAATAAAAGTTGGCATATTACCGAAGTACGGCGAACAGATGGGGAGGATTGCGTTAACCGCAATGCAGTGTGACAGTGCCCTAACGACCGATACTGAGTAGGTACGCACTCGGCGAGGAACGGCCTTTCTGGTTCTGGCTTCGGCAGCCGGACGAACGAGATCTCCGCACTGAGAGAAAAAACGGGGACGGAGCGAACATACATGAGCGCTTGACCCAATCGAATATTGTTGGCTCAATGACGATTTAGGTGGCTCAACCACCGAGAGGTTGAGTTAACGAAATAAGATTGACTCAACCTCTCGGTGAGGTTAAATACGACGAAACTGATAGTGAACTTGAACCAATCGACCTCATTGAGGTTAAGTTAACCTCAATTTCAATCAATCAACCTCAATGAGGTTGGCTTAGCCTCGATGAGATATATTGATTAAAATTCACCATGAGATTCGCCGTATTTAACCTCACCGGGAGGTGGAGCCAACCTCATGTTGTTAACTCAACCTCTCCATATTTCTTATTATATATTATCTCAACCATATTTCTTTGGGTCAACCTCTCATGTGTGTTCGCTCCATCCCCGATTTTTTTCTCAGTTTCTGCGACTCTTGGGTGGAACATTTTGGAGCGCTTCATCGGGCCCTGGTAAGGCCTGAACGGGGCCTCATCAGGCCCAAATGTAACTTTCCAAAATGTTTACTAGGAAAGTGTCGGCGTCATTCGCAGAGGTGTGAAAGGCATATACTATATAAATATGAGGCATTCCATCCGATTTCTAACGGTCAAAAAGTTGTCCATTCCCAAAAAAATTGAAATGTTGTCACATGATGTAGTTTTATAAAAAGGATTGATGTAAATTCTTTCAGAATTTTTGGATCGCATTTTTTTGAGTTTTTCGAAATTTCCAAATTTTCTAAGTATCGTTATATCTTGAAAGGTCACGATTTCACAGAAAAATGTTCGAGACAAAAAAATTGCGGTTTTATATGAACTTTGAAAAAAAATACTTTATTTAATTTTCCGAGTTGAAAAAAATGACAATTTTTATGAAAAATATACGAAAATAATTTTTTTCGGTCGGTATGTCACTTTCAATTTATCTAAAAAAATTCCACAAAATACTCTTAAATTTGTACAGTAGACACATTTTTGTTTAATGGCTCGATTACTTGTTCCGAAGCTATGCTTCGTTTATGATCTTTTTTTTTTCAAGAAAAATCAATTGTTATGGAAAATTACTATCCCAAATTATTTCTCTCAAATTTTTGGATAAAAAACCATGTACAATAATAATGTTTTGGAGCTCATTCATAGATCATCGGTAACATAGATATAACTCGGTTGCCCTCGTTCGGAAGCTATACTCTGTAACCACTCGTTAAAAAAATAAAATGATTAAATTAATAATTTTCCGTCCTAGCATTGTATTTTTTTTCTTAATGTAAACATTAATCATAATGTAAGAACTGGGAAAAGGTGAAGCATAAACAGATCGTTCAAGTTATTTATTTTTCCAGACTCCGCGGCGAGCGAATGTCTTTTGCATTTTAGAGTCCCATCCGGTCCTGGTATAACGCAATGCTTTATTTGGGTCTTCGATACAGCTTTCACTTGCTTAAATCTCAATTCCAACATTTCTTTCTGAGCATTGTCATCAGTAGACGGATAGCAAACGGTGATGGCCGGTACATTCGCGGATTGAGCTGCCCATTCTATCTTATCGATAATTTACGATTAAGCTCCAAAACATTATTACTGTAATCGATGTTTTTTAACTAACAATGTGAGAGAAAATTTTGGGAGAGTATAATTTTCTATGATAACTGATTTTTCTTGAAAAAGAAAAAAAAGATCATTATAAAACGAAGCATAGCTTTCGATCAAGTAATCGAGCCATCTAAAAAAAAAATATATGTCTATCGTATATAGGTACTTGAGAGTATTTTCTGAAATTTTTTGAGATGAATCGAAACTGACATACTGACAAAAAAAAATTATTTTTATATATTTTTGATGATAATGGTTATTTGTTCAACCCGGAAAATTTCAATTTTTTTTTTTTTTTTAAGTTCATCCAAAACTGCAACTTTTTTTTGTCCCGAACGTTTTTCTGTATAATCGTATGCTTTCAAGATATAACGATTTTTAGAAAATTTTGAAATTTCGAAAAACTCAAAAAAATATGAGCCAAAAATTCTGAAAAAATTTACATTAACCCTTTTTATATAACTACATCATTTGACAAAATTTCAATTTTTTTGGGAGTGGACAACTTTTTGACCGTTCGAAACGGGCTGGAATGCCTCAAATATATATATATATATATATATATATATATATATATATATATATATATCACCTGGAATTAATCTACACCGAGTCCACCAACCCGGTCTCAATAATTTGCATATATAGCGTCATCCCTCGACAAGCGCGAACATCCTCGACTGCCGCGATCCGCAAGATTAATTAAAAGTTTCAAAGTTCAAGACTTCGGTCTCGTAGATCTGAAACGTTAGAAAAAAAAAAAAAATACCATCAAAACTTATCGTCACAGCTTTCGCTCCGATAGTGCGATAATGCGAATACGGAAGAGCGGAAGGCGAAGGAGAGGATTTAACTTGTCCAGAACTGCTGTTACCCCCCCCCCCCCCTCTTAAATTCCCCGAGATCCCGCTCCGGATAAATAAAAAGTACTTGCTGCAATTAATCTGAAAAGTGCAATAATAAAAATTGCTCGAGCTAATGATGTAATGAATTATAATCCGCATCTGTTCTCGCGATCCGTCCCGTCCCAATTGCTCGATCCATCTTACGTCTGACCACGGACGACCGTAACTACTGAAGTAACAGAGGGAGCGTATCTATCGCGCACGGTTCAGTACTCCGGGGATTCCCCGACTGCCGTATACCGGCTCTCGCCGATAGGTACATCCTCCCCTCCTATATATATATATATATATACACGTCGGATCTGATCTTCCAGTTGCGTGGATGTGTTATAGCCGCGGACGTTTCCACCGGTGGAATCCCGCGGGTCGTTCTCGTCGTGACGCACTCGCGGGATATCGCCGAATCGATGAGGTTTCGCTCGACTCTCTTTCCCCCCTCGATTTCTCTCGCCCTCGCGCATAGCATCAACCCATCCGTTACATCCGTTTTCGTGACTGAAAATAAATCAAACCCGAGTTTTCATTCCCTCCACGAGCCCCATTCATCACTTTTTCGAAATATGAAATTTGCGAGCTTATTTTTGTTGTTGTCTTTTTCGTATTCTAAACTCATGCGATAGCACGTCCTGAAGATAAGTAGCGAATAGCATGTTGCAGCCGTTGAAGCTCGTGCGGTCGGGACCACGTAGCGTCTATTAGTGATGGGTAATGTTGGAAAAAAAAACATCGATGCTTAAATAATCGATTACAAAACGAATCGATGTTTCAAAATCGATTTATTTTCTAAAACATCGATGTTGAGTCGATGCATCGTTTAATTAGAGAAAGCCCACATTAATTTAAACGCTATATTTACAAGAAAAAAACAAATGCCGCACTTTC
Organism: Stenichneumon culpator; assembly: GCA_964017025.1. NCBI lineage: Eukaryota > Metazoa > Arthropoda > Insecta > Hymenoptera > Ichneumonidae > Stenichneumon > Stenichneumon culpator. Next base: position 86,576 of record OZ024776.1, read on the forward strand.
ATAAGTGCAAGACGGTAAACCTCGACGAAAGAGTAAAGAAAGCTAAGGTTCGATAAGTACCTACGTATAGTTGTAAATACGTTGTATAAAAATATAGTAAAATCTGTTTATTATGAAGGGCATATTGTGCTTATAATGTCCAAGTTTTTAATGCAACTCCGTACGGATTTCGATTTCAGGTTTCTTCGCTATATTCGAGGCTTCCAATATTGTTCACTCGATAAAGGAAAAGCAAATAAACAATAAATATTATTATCATACTGTAGAAGCGTTAAAATTTTTGACAAAATAAACAGAAAATGAAAGTGTACAATATCGTATTGTCTATGAACCGTGAAAGTGTTTTTAATCATAGCCTATTGCATCTGCGCATTGACAGCAAAAAAACATTGATTAATTGTCTTAATAATCGATTATGTTTCGATGTGAAACATCGAATTAAATAATCGATCCAGCGCGTGAAGAACATCGAGTGAACATCACTAGCGTCACTAGCGTCTGTTATACCGCGTTCCGAGTCCGGAGTAAAATTTTGTTGGGACCTCGACTTGCCACTCCTGCTCTCACGTAATTGGCCAGGCGGCCCCGTTCCCTCTCCAAGCGGCTATGAAACTCAGAGCAGTAGAGGTCGGTTTGTTCTTTTAGCTTTTATCGAGGAAAATTTGTCTTTGTCTCCCGTTGCGCGACACCATCCGGAATTGAATTATTGGATGAGGGAGGTTGACGAGACAGAGGCAAATAATAAGCAATATTATTGAATGAAGCTTGGCGGAAGCCGAATAACGGAAAGCGACGATACTTAGCCTCTAGCGTACGCGCTAGCGCCCACCACCGTGGCATTATAAAATATCTACCTCGAAGCGAGCGGCGACCTCTCGCAGCTCGAGGGTCTCCGGAACAATGGGGTCGGCTGCCAGCCGACAACGCCGTTGCGGTATCTTCGAGACAATGACCAGGGAGATGGGAAAGACCGGTCGGTACTTGGTTGCCTTCCTGCTCGATGATTTCCTCGGACACGGATGACAGGGAGATCACCCCCTCGACCTCTCGACCCCTTTTCATTCTACCCCTTTTCACCCCGTCGCGGAAACTAAAGCCAATTACACTCTCGGCCGAACGGCAAACTGGAATAACGGCAATAACTTTCTCAACCGATATCGCTATACACTTGCTTCAATTCGCGCTTTTTATTCTCGACAAATATATAGGTAGGTACCTACCTACAAAGGATGCTTCACTTGCGGCAACATTTACACGATTTGGCTCACCCAAATCCAGGCTTTCCTAAAACCCCATTAATCCGTCTCTCGGTTTTCGACAAAAAAACATTACGTTTTCAAAGATTCATGTAGGTGTGAAATCGATTCCAACGACTTCCGGTCAAAAGTAATAATTATTACATCGAAGCGGATATCAATACAGCCATGCAATACCATGCAAGAATTTGTTTTTAGGCCCCGAATAGAGAGCTCGGTTAAATAATAGGGCTGAACCTCATTTAGGCATTTCTGAAGAAATTTCTAGTCTGATCTAATGGGTTACATAATGAGATGGGGTAAATTAAAAAATAAAAGTGACGAAACCCACTCATTCTCCAATGCTGCATATTCTCTTTCGCTAAAAATAAAAGACCGAAACTCTCGAGTAGGAAAGTTAGAGGGAAAATACGTATGCAACTATCCGTTGTACAGTGAATGCCCAGGATACTCGGAGGTAAACAGAGTGCCTGTTGAGCTGCGTGAAAAGACGATCTATATATGCATGTGTGCACAGTGCGCAGTAAAAATGTTATACAGTATATACCAACGATGTTATCCTATACAGTATATACCAACGATGAATCTCTCTTTACCTTTTTTCGTTGCTTTCCCACAGACTTCAAAGTGTCGTTCTCGTAAAAATCAAGAAAACAAAATCGAAATTTAAGAGTCAAAGTATTACAAATTTTAGTTCCGCTTTATTATCGTACTAAAGCAAAAACTATAGTAATTTCGAGTCAGCAGAGCAGCGGTTTCGTTCAGCCCGCAGCCGAGCGGAACTCGACATAAAACGGGATTGACACAGTGCAAACTTCCGTACAAAATCCAGGACAATTATAGCCGAGTCGGTAAGGTAGTTCGTAAGACGGTGGATGACTAGTATGGAGGAGCTTCCAAAAATAAGCCCAGCGAGGCGAGGGGACAGTTGAAGCGACATCTGCTGGAAGGAAACGAGCAATTAACACTCTTAATTGGATCCCGCTGCGGCGACGACCCCACCAAAGCTTTTCATCTATCGCTTACTTCCCGTTCACTTTCTATTCTCGTTCTCAATGGTAAAAATCAAACGGCACGAAGATAGAGTCCACTCTCTAGAGTGGCCTTATACGCGGCTGTACGCTGGAGTACTATACTGGAGGATGTACTCGGGACGCGTAATACCGCGTAGACCACCGCGATTTATGCTCTGCCTAATACGCGTACTCGAGAGCCGGTCTCGAGGATGAAAGGACCCCGTGAATGGCTCACTTTAAAAGCTAACTCTCGTGTCAATTACATCGCTCATTCACCCGTAAAAACTTAGCACCTCGACTCATCTTTAAGCTTGAAACTGTTATAATTCGATACGAAAATTTTTAACTCGCTAATAAATTGCTTATTCAAACACCTATTACCATTTGCACGATCTTTTTGTCTGCGTTAAAATTCAAATTAGGACAGTAATGAAAACAAAAAACAAAAAATGTTATCGTAATTATTTAAACGTTCGTTGAAAAAAAAAATTATTTATAGGATGCATTATTTATAGGATGCTGAATATATTGTAAATGGGATACCGTTGGCCATGATCAAACTTCATTTGCCCGCAGGCAATTTTTTATGCGGGGTTCGGCTGCTCCGTCCAGAAATTCGCCATTATCGTGAGTATGCGCATGGGCGTAAAAAAAATCAACAGCCTAAACGATAGAGTCTCGCATAATCATCGAGTTTTATCAGAGGATCGCATTCGTAGCTGGTGGATTCGCCCACGCTGCTATATCCAAAATTATTTACTCTCTCCATATCGAAGCAAATCCAGTTTTAATAGTCCACGCAAGAGCGATAACGAGCCTCTCACCGCATCACGTGTCCCTATAACGCGTTTGCATAGGTCGCGTATATCTACGAATGTCCAACCCGCGAGGTATACACTTTAGGTGTATTAGGTATACCCATATAATATCATCGCTATGCGCGGATGTTGTGAATTATTCATGGCCGAACGATGGTTTGTGAGTGACGTAGAAAACGGGGGGATTGAAACGTAAAATCGATGCGCGCAGTCAGCAATGATCCGACGATAGTTTCGATGGTCAGCTGAACCATCGAGCCTGTATATAAGCACTTTATGATTATTATCATGTGGAATGCAAAGCGAACAGCATTCCCGTTATGCATTAGGGGAAAGCGTGGCAAAATGAGACAGTAGGGCGAAACGGGACAATGGGCCAAAAAGTATTTTCTCAATAACTTTTGGATGGTGGCGGTGGAGGTAAGTGGGGCAAAACGGGTTAAAAATCCAGATATATCGTTGGGATAAAATGGGGCACCCATGAATTATTGGAAAATTGAGTTTTGTCCCACTGTCCCGTTTTACCCCACTCTCCCCTATATATATATCTCGAATGTTAAGAGACAGAAGGACGTAACTCGTATACCTTAACACAGGAGTCTAGCCCTTTTTTTTCGCTTAGCCGTCGATATATTATACTGAGCTCACAAACATGAGCTCAATGCTGAAATATGACTAGAATCAAAAACCCTCCACTAATTATTACGTCTACTCCTTTTTTTTTATCGTTTCTTTTTGTATGTTTTTTGTGCATTTTTCGTCGGATATGATTTTTTTTTTTTTTTTTTTTCGAGCAGCGCAATATGAAATGTGCATCGATGCAGGTACCCGTGCAGATGCAGCCGACCGCCTGACCTTTCTATATCGGTGCGCACCGTCGGCTCATTCCTGCTGAAATTCAAGAGTGGATTGTATGTAGTGTAAGCCACGTTTATCCAAGCGAGATACATATATCTTCCTTTTCTATATACACATACGAGCGGAGTCGGCCGAAGTACATGGATGTCCCGAACTCTTCGTGTGGCTCTCTCTCTCTCTCTCCCTCCCTCTCCCGCTGTGTACACAATATATATTACGGAACATGCACACAAACGGACACCTACAAATACCGCCGTATTGATGCACGGGTAAGAGACGCGGAGGCCGAAACGTCGAGAGAACGTATGAAGCGATTTTCCCAATTCGGCGAAACAGAGCCCGTGCGATATCAGATATCGCGATGAACTTCCGTGCTTCATATGGAATAAGCGAGCAAATACATATAGTATATGTAGTATATTTCTCATCCATAAACGTACCAGCTCCCCCGTAGCAATTATCGAAAAATACGTAAGGAATACTCGCGCACAAAAAAAAAACGTGTTTATAAATGAAGTTTGTTCGTCATGCGCTGATTCTTCCGCTACGCCGACTATAATTAATTTGTAGTTGAACGGAAGGGAATTCCTTTATTGTTTTTGAGCATTGTTTGTCCGAATATTTTTAATGAGCTTTTTCTTTCAACGTGTGGATTGCAGTTGTCACTGAAAGTGGGGCCTGCTGGGTCGAGGAATGGCGGCGACATGGCGATGGGAACAGCGAAAGCACTGCCATATAACTCAGCTAGAGCCTTTGTCGAACGCAAAGGAAAACACGAAAAAGGTTGCAGGTACGTACCTATATCAGCGACGTTTCCTCCGCTCTTGGTCTCTCTTTGACCGACTTGTATATAATCGGTACACGGAAAAATCTTCTTCCCGGCTACCCTTTGAGCTCTGAAGTTGCGTATACTAGTTTCAACGACTCAACACAGTTACGGGGCAGGGGTGGCCCTCGTCGTTTGGCCCGGGCGGCATGCCAACCTCTCCTTTCCAGAGGAGCTTTATCCTTTCTCCTACTTACATGTTATCCAAGAAAATCTAAACACCATTGTGCATACTCAGTCTTTGTTTTCGTGTTGTAGAAAACAATAATATTAATATTAATATTATAATAACAACCATTCGTCAATTTGGCCCCACTAAATGATTTGTAATTTATTGAGGTGTCGAGGTATACAGATCGCCCCATGGCTTACATGCAGATACAAACAAGCTTGACATCATTTTCTATGTATAATATTCTTCACTTATTTTTCGCAGGTAACTTATCTTAACAGAAATAAAAATAAACTAAAGTTGAGGCATCATCCCCCACTTGCAATCTAACCTTAGCCTATATAACGCTCTGTAAGTGCCGCCTGTTATGCAGACTCTATTGTTTCATTATATAGTAACATTTTTTTTTTTTCGTATTATTCCAACACGGTTCGGCGGGTGTTTTGATCCGATTGACTAGAGTAAGAGCTTCATCGTCCTAATTTACCATTCGGCGTTGATGCCCATCGATCTAGCTTCGAAGCAGGACCGCCAGTTTCGTAATTCTCCTCGAGTCCTGGGGACGTGTCGATTCGTCAGATAAATCACCCTTCGGTTCTTACCCTATTTTTTTTTTTTTTTTTTTTTTTTTTTATTTCCTTCATCTCTCTCAAAACCCCTCTCCGCACTATTATCATTCGTAATCGGTTCCCTTTCACCGAGGGACGGAAGTCTCCCGATCTTGTCGAGGCATTGCCGAAGAGGGACAAAGAAATACGAAACCGGTGAATGGCCGGAGCAGGTGAGCTTATTTCCTCGATGACCCCCCGAGGACCCCTCTTTTTTTTTTGTTTCCTTTTCCATTCGTCCTTCCAACTTACTTCTTGTCAAGACTGGCTCAACCCTAAAACCTCTTCGTTTTTTTTTTCTTCCTTCATTCCCGAGATGCGTCGTTCGATGACTCACCGAAAGGAAAATCAGCTTTACTTTAATCCACCCCTTCCTTCTATCCACCCTTAAATCGGACATTGTCGTCGCTGATCGTTCCGTTTATAGTATATCCTGTCGAGCGTTTTGTCGATTCGACGAGCAAGAACCTCGCTCCGTTAACTTTTACCCACAGTATATTCGATTTCGTCCGTTCGTTCGTTCGTTTTTTTAAAATATTTATTTTGATTTTCTTCTTTCTTCAGGTAAACGAAAGCGAATCACCGCAAGTGCTCGGAATGGAGAGAGCCTGAAGAAGAGGAGTCGCGAGCCGGGACTGTAGCGATTGCTGGAACAGAGTGGGAGAACGCGAGAGTGCCTGAACGACTTGAGAACGATTTGAAGGAGCGCCGAAGAGCCAATTCAAGAATACTCGAGGAAAAACCGAGGAAGTGGAGAAGTGACGAATAAGAGAAAATCATATAAGAGTATAAGCGGGGAGTATCGTCAAGGAATCGTTGATATCGGAAGAAAATAAAAATAAAGAAGAAAAGAAGAGAATAAGTGGGGAAAAAAAGGAAGAAATAAGGGAAAAGGGGCATAATGGGCCCGGCGACTCACCCCGTACCCCATTGAGCGATGCAAGTAGTTAGGGCCGAGGCCCAGCTAGTGAGCATGTGGCTCACTAGAGAATGAAGACACAAAACGTCCGGACCCTAACGTTGATCGTCTGCACGTTCACCTATCTTCTCATTGGCGCTGCAGTATTCGACGCCCTCGAGTCCAATACCGAGAAACAACGCAAGGCAGCGTTGAATGGTAATTTTATTTATTTATTTAATTCATAATAATATTTTCGATTTCTTCCAATGACGTATTGTTTTTTTGTTTAATATTTTTTTTGTACGTCTCGAGCCTTGCTGTACGTCGAGAATACTTGAAGAATGTCGAGATAACTATTATCGTTATACCGGTCGGAAATATTATGTTGGCCAATATAATTAGCGACCAAACTAAACCGATAATATTGATTTTTCTTTTAAATCCAATATTATTGGATTGTTTTGGTTATTATCATTTTTAATTGAAACAAAACAAAAAAATGAAACGTATTGAATAATCGGCGTAAATATGACATTATAAAATTGATTAATTTTTACAGACATTGAGAGAATGGTTATTCGCAAGTACAACATTAGCGATGATGACTTCAAGATCATGGAAACGGTGGTGCTGAAGACGGAGCCCCACAAGGCCGGACAACAGTGGAAGTTCGCCGGGGCGTTTTACTATGCCACCACTGTGCTCACTACTATCGGTACTTGGCGTAACTTGTCTATCAATTAAATAGGAATCATGAAAAAAAATGAAAAAAATAACCCTGACGACCGTATGCACTATTTCGCGATAACTCGAAGCAACAAGTACTTTCGCGTGCTTATTCACCGTTTTGTGTCTAACGTGTGGCTCGGGTACTGTAAAAGCCAGGAATATATCTGCTGTGCCGCCAGAGGAATAGCGTGCGCAACGCTCGTCGCGTGTCGCCTGACACACGTTGACTCTTACCACTTAACCGTGCTATTCTCTCTTTCGCCAGACATACACATTTGTTATATCGATCAATTTATGTGCCAATTAAAAAATAAGGGATCTTGATTAATCCAATCGCCTTTAGCTTTGCCATTTTTTCCATGCACGATAAATAAATAAAAATGACATAACAAAATACGATGAAAAAGTAAGATTAAATACTTTGTATCCAGAAAATTTAATCGTTGAAACTTTCATGTCTGCAGGTTACGGACACTCGACGCCAAACACGATAAGCGGCAAACTGTTCACGATGTTCTACGCGATAGTCGGAATTCCCCTGGGCCTCGTAATGTTTCAGAGCATAGGAGAACGCCTCAACAAATTCTCGTCGGTCGTCATACGCAGAGTGAAGCTATTACTTAACTGCAAAGACATCCAGGTGATGTCCGGCACTCTCTTTTTTTTTATTTTTAGATAAATTAGTCGAAAATTAGTAAAAAAAAAAAAAAAAAAAAAAAAAATGTTATTTTAAGAATGGTAATTGTACGTTTCCGTTACCAGGCCTCGGAGATAAATCTGATATTCGTCGTGACGTTCCTGTCGAGTCTGACGATAACCGGCGGTGCGGCAGCTTTCTCGAGGTACGAGGGATGGTCCTATTTTGATTCCGTCTACTATTGCTTCATAACGCTGACGACGATCGGTTTCGGCGACATGGTTGCGCTACAGAAGGATAACGCGCTCAACAACAAACCCGAGTACGTCGTCTTCGCGCTTATATTCATTCTCTTCGGGCTCGCGATCGTCGCGGCCTCGCTCAATCTTCTCGTTCTGAGATTCGTCACGATGAACACCGAGGATGAGAGACGGGACGAAGCGGAAGCTTTGCAGGTATTTTATAAGTATTTTTTAAGAGAATGAAGATAATACGAATTTAGTACGAGCGCACTGTGAAGGCAACGAAGTTTGTGTGTGTGTGTTTTTGTGATTGAATAGGCGGCCCAGGGCGCAGTGCGGCTCGAAGGGGACGTGATAACGGCGAACGGTTCGATACTGTCGGGCCAGATGGGTACCCAGGGAGACACGATTTCCCTGTACGACGACGCCTCCGTGTGCAGCTGCAGGTGCAGCGGATTTTACAGAAAACGACGGAGACCCCGGTTCACCGTTCGCCGTTCGCCTGGAAAGATATCCCATCTGCTGCCGATGCAGCAATTTCCAGAGACGAGCTTCCGGGACGAGATACGCCCCCCGCCGCTTACACCGCTCTTACAACTGCCCCCGATCTATCAGCACAGAGCGAGCATCTGACGGGCTCCATCGGTCAGGACTCTGCCGACGCTCGCCATCGAGCTACAGTACCAAACTCGACGAGCTTCTGTTTAAGAGAAAAACAAATAAACAAAAAAATATTTTAAAAAACTACGAAAAACGAATCAAGGGGTCAAAATAAACAAAAATCAGAGCCAACGGTGGGAGAGATGATACGCGTGAATATTAAAAACAAATTGTGATAACAAAAAATTGAGTTCAAGAGGGGGGGGGGGGGGGGAACAAAAAAATTGAAAAGAAAACGGTAACGAAGGAGCGGAAAACGGCGTACATAGAATTGCATCGGTGTGCCGAGAGAGACCGACGTCTGATGGTCGATCGATCGGATTCTCGTGTGCTGTATACTACTCTCGACGTCCGGTTCGTCACGAGCTTCTCTCGTCGGTTGTCCCTTCTTTCGACGACTCGATCGACGGAAATCGAATTGACGATACGTGTCGTATACACATATATACCTACATATATATACGTACACCCTTCGGTTAATTTACCGCATCGCGTGTCGGCGCCATTTGACAGAAAGAACGAAAGGACACGAGATGATTGGAGAAAGAGAGAGAGAGAGAGAGAGAGAGAGAGAGAGAGAGAGAGAGAGAGAGAGAGAGAGAGAGCGAGAGAGCAGAGAACGATTTGCTTTCTCGCTGTCCGGCGCGACGTCCCTCGTTGAAACCCAAAGCTAGAGAGTGACTCTGCAGGAGAGATTAGACGTATAAATTCACGTCGATTCGATGTAAAAAACGACCCGGTCGATACCCGAGGCGATCTCGCGGCAAAGTCATCATGATAAATCTGCACAAAGAAAGATTAAAAAGAAAAGAAAAAAAAAACGGAAGGTCGTGCAAGTGACTGTGTGTTCTGCATAGAGGAAAAGTCGAGAGTTGAAGGAGGGAGGATGCGCGAGGCAAGAATTAAAGAAAGATTAATTACCTGAGTTCAAAATTATACGGGAACGTAAAATTCATTAAAAAAATAAAAACAAACAAAAAACGAACAAAGAAGATAAATAAAAAAAGAAAACAATTAAATATAATAACGATTTTTCATTAACGAGACATTTTACAATTTGTATATATGAACTATAAAACAAAATGTAGGTTTAGGGGTGAGATATTAGGCGTTAAGACGTTCCGACCCTCGATGTATATAAACAAATAATATATACACGTGCGCGACGAGAAAAGATATCCACTGAATCTCCATTTTTCACTTCTTATAAAGTCTAAGAAATAACAAAAAAAAACTAAAAATTAAGAAAAAAAAAACAAAGCCAACTTAAATCGTACTGTTGAACGATGATAGCGAGCATGTTTGCGAGAGGAATTTGAAGAAAAACTAAAAAAAAAAAAAAGAAACCCAATTGCTTAGTCTATGTAGGCTCCGTCTCGGGTTCGCGTGGAAGTCCCGACAATTTCGTTACCTACATTATATTTTACGATGCAGGCGCGATTGTTTGAAACGATAAAAAAAAAAATCAAATGAATTACTTTTGCAATGTTGACACGGTTTACTTGGGAGGAAAGTTCGCGCATGATCTCGAAAAAAAGAATGAATAAGATTTTTTTTAATTACCCCGTATTATTGCATCCACGCACTAGCTGCTTCTTTCGATTTGTCGACTATCTTTACTCTCTTTCTATATACAAAACATAAAATATATATATATATATATATATATCTCTTTTTCTCTCTATCGAAAAAAAAAACAAAAATAATCCAAAAAAAAAAGAAACACTCGAATACTTGACCCACACGCATTACCATTTGTTATTAGTACGGTGGAGTTTTCACTAATAGGTTTTTCATTATAGTAGGGTGAGGAGTTTAGAAGTAACTCTTAACGGAGTTATCCAGAGAAAAAGAAAATACGATTGTACGAAACTTGGAGGGTGATCGAGGGAGGAAGGAGTTTCTTTTTTAAGCAGATGATTTAGCCAAAATTCGGACTGTGAACGATACCCCCAAAAACAGCCCCACGAGATATCAATCGAATTCACTGCGTTACTTGTGCCACAACAATGATATTTCTTTTTGTATTAAGAAAAACTTCACTACCATTAAAAAAAAAACTCTCAAATGGCCAAATTTCGATAACTGCAAGCATGTCTATTCGTGCCATGCGATCTACGATGACTATCATATCCGTATTGTCTGCGACGTGTGAGATTTACAGTGGAGAAAAAAAATAAAAATGATTTTTTTTTTTTTTTTAAGTTCGCTCGACTGTGTGAGAGATACAGAGACAGAGCCTCGAACGAATTATTTCAAACGTGTGTCAATTCCCATGGTAAGTTCAATGAAAAAAAAAAACCAAATAATCGATAATCATCACCGCGAAGTCTTGAAATCCAATTGTTCATTATAAAAACTTAAATGAAGAAAAACTAGTTATAAAAGATAAACAAGAAAAAATGAGGAAAAAAAAATGATAAATAAAGACAAACAAATCGTATTATAGTTAGTCCGCTTCGTAACGGTGACGACTTAGTTAGCAATGGGACGCAATTAGAAGTACGCCGAGGTTTCGTGGTTCGATTGGGTTGACCGCACGTATGTATATTTAAGTATGTATACAGATGGCCATAATTTTGAGAGGAAAAACAAAATACAGGAGAAAATGATGTGACAGTCACTAAGTTATAATGGAGTAATGAATTTGTTGCATAATGCGCATCGAACGATACGATAGGCTAGTGAGCGAGGAGGGACAACCAAGTGCACAAGGGACACTGCGACTACACAGGAAATAGAAACGAAAATAAAAATCACAAAACAATAAACAATATATAAATACAGCCGTGTCGGTTTTTGTCTGAAAACAAACAAAAAAAAACAAACATTTTGTTATTAATTGTATAATAATTGTAATATACGGAGTGGATGCGTGAGAAGAGTCCTGACGCAAATGATAAAAAAAACCGCAATTACTTTGCGTAGCCCTCATTCGATTACTTCGCGACACTCTAGGAATTAAGGGTATGGCCTTCGTAGAATCGTAGAGAAGCAGCGGGATCCTCGGCTTCCGCGAAGGGACGAATGGGATCGACGAAACAACTTGTATAGATGATACTACGCTTTGTTATTATCGCCGATAGAATTCAATGTTTTATTCCACCGTTGATTATTATAATGGTTTATCGTTTTGTCTCGCTTACGAACGATTCGACTTCATTATTAGCGTCCTTTAATTGAAATTTATTATTATCATCATCATCATCATCATTATTGTACCGAATACGAGTTGCCAACGATTCCTACGATAGACCAAAATAGTTCGAGCGAATAAGGACATATAATTGGTACATAAATTCACCCAACCGAATAATTGGCGAAATTCCAAATTGAAGATCCGGTAAATTGGAGGATTCTCTATTTATACTATATCCGTTCGCTGTTTTTCGCCTTCATACAATGAAAAAAAAAAAAAAAAAAAAAGAGAAATTAATTAAATTTGTAAAATTTGTGAAATGTTTTTGTTCCTCCAATTTCAGACGGTCTGATGAACTCGTTGACTTCACGAGTTGGCGATTGGAAACTGGCACGAGGGTTTTAAACGAAATGATTTTATAATAATTCTTAATCTGCAGTTCGACAATTTTTATAAACAGTTTGAGTTACTAAAATCGCGCCAGTTAAATCGTTGCTGAAAAAACAAACAACAACAACCTTGACGAATTAATCGGCAGTCAACGATGTCGCGTTGTCAAGTGTCATCCGAACTTCCCGCAATTTTTAACTTTATATTAAATAATTAAACAGACAAGGTACTTACTATAATAGAGATATCTTATACATATAAATATATACATAAACAATATATTTGTAATAGCTGTAAAGTCGACGATACGAGCGAGGGGAAGTACGACGGAGAAGAAAAAAGATGAAAAAAGAAACTACACAGAAGAATAACACAAACTGATACACGAGCCACACACAATTTTGCTATTATTGTTATAGCATTAAGGTGTATAGTTACGAGTTTCACGAATTCAATAATCTAATCGATTAATAATTAAATTCGAGCATCGAAGCAACGCACTTAGTTGAAACGCGAATAATCCCAGTGGATTGTTGAAAAAGAAAAACGTCCCTGCGGGTGCAGACGCGGGATAATGGAGGATTAAAGTGACAAACGAAAGAAAAAAAAAAAAAGGAAAATAAAGTAAAAACAAACAAAAAATAAAAAAATTTAATAATCGGAATAAGTATTAGACAAAAGTCATGTTGAATTTCCGACATTTCCAATAGAAGATACGTTATTCGCAACTATATTCCTAAGGCCGAGCCATGCACGTCGATGAGAGAACAGATTACTGTCGCCTCGCATGAACTTACGATTTGGCTTTTTTTTTAATTTCTCGCACCGTTCCGGTAAGATAGCTCGAAGTCTGCAAACATTTTTTCGCGTTGAGGGGAAAAAAAAAAAGTGTACGCAACAAAAGTTGCATCGAGAAAAAGCCGAATCGTAAGGGATGGAAGATCGCTAGTTCGGGTGGAAAAAAAAAAAAAAAAAAAAAAAAAACACGAATTGATATTCCACATATCCCTTTTTTCAAATAAAATAAATAACGCGCGGCCTCGTCGATGCTATGTAGAGAGGTTTGCACGAGAGGCTGGAGATTAATGAGCCTCGCGCGAACAACGTCCGGAGAAAGTCTCTCATTGTTACAACCTGAACCCTACATTCGCAATGAAAAAGGATTATCTGCTCATGCGCCGACGACATTCGCTTGCGATCGTTTCACCACCGGCACGGTGACGCTGCATATATCTATATTTATGGATATATGTATATATACATATATAAAATATGGTACGCAACCACCGGGACACATACGGGCACACGACCACCGCCACCGTGTATCGACCTCCAATTGAATCGTAATTTGTAAATTACTATGGACTTCCTGATTATATGCTGGTACATGATAATACATGTGTTCTGCCACAATAAAGCAGTTTTTTTAGACTATATCAGTGATTCTATTTATATTCGGAGATGGGCAAAAAATAAATAAATATGTTACGTGAAATAAAGAAACAAATTATAACAATATCGAGTATCGGAGAACATATACTTTTGTATTAGTTCAAACTGTCACCGGACATTGAATGATAATTCGTAGCGGCTCATTTATTTATATAAATATACTCTATATTTATATAAAAATCTTGTGATGTTATAAAATTTTCAAAGCCATCGAGATTTATATTTGATATAAATAATATTTTTTGCCCACATCAAATGTTTATCCCTTGGTCATTAGTTTATTTACCGATAGTAATTTACTGTAGTGACTTTTTCAGCATCATCGGGAAGATCTACAGTCTGCTGCAGTCCATTCCAGATAGCATAGACACCAGGACCGGCGCACCAAACTTAAGGGCGTCGATTTTTTTTTCTTTTTTTTATTAAACAATGCCTTATCTGTATAACATTGTCATTAAAATTCATGTCCGCTAATGACGAAGCGCAAAAGTAATTGTCATTTTTTCACTAAAAATAAAATTCACTGGATTTGGAATCTGATACTTAAAAAAAAAAAGGCAAAAACTATGAAATTCTCCCAGCAGCAGGTGTCTACAAACTGTCCGATGCAATAAATACACGTAACTTAAAAGATTTAATATCGGTAATTGAATTCCTCGTGGCGTCACAAGCATCGCGAGTGAAAATCATTAAATCGCGGATACTCTAATGAAATTTGTTGAAAAAACTTTCGGGCACTGTCTCGAGAGTTACGTTCCTGGGGCTGGCGTCGCAAAGAGCCGCCGGAGCCGCCTAATCGATAAACGGCGTCGGTCTCGATCTCAGCCGAACGCGGCCGAAGTTAGCCGAGTGGCGGAGGAGTGAAGGAACGACGCGTATAGTAGCGCCAGCGAAGCGACGCGACGACGACGGTCCTGTTCAGCGGCTTTGGACGAAACAGCGTTCGCGTCCACGGGCGCGGCTTGGCGTCTCGAACTGGCGTTTTATACGAGAAAATGTCGTCCCTTGATTACTTGGACCTGTGCCGATTGTGTCTCGTGAAAGATCGGGTTTCCGTACCAATATTCGAGGGTGAGGGTGACGTACGGCAAATTTTCCTAAAGATCGCCGCCTGTCTACCGGTCAAGGTAAGCCATTGTCAACTACGCCATCGCCTCGAACGTTAAAACCGCCATCTTGATATTCTCATTGTGTGTGTGTTTTCGGCAACTCGCGACTACACCGTGACGTACATTATCCTGCCTATAAGTCATTGTTGAGAAAGCCTATCGAGAAACGTGGCGTTTTTCCTATATTTCGATCGAGCGTTCCCGAGTCGGACGATATACCTCGGACCGTGCGTTCACTCCCCCCTTCTCCCTACCAGCCGCCTCGCAATGCTAGACTGGCTGCCCGTATTTACATGCACGATATACGCGTACACGCATTTATTAGTGTCCCCTCGACGCATGTTTCTTTTAGCAAGACTGGAAGCACTTGCGTTATCGCTCGGGGCATTATTTGCCGCGCTTTTTTCTTGCCCGAGATTTTTCAATATCTCGGCGAATTTAATGGAAAAAAAACGGAGCGCGGCGTTTCCATTATCTGCCGACGGAAAGTGTGCCAGTGCGAACTCGTTTTCGTAACTCCTGTACGTTTTCTTTAATATTCGAGCGGATCCTCTCTCCGTGTCCAACGAATGAATGTTACTTTGTTTTTTCTTTTGTCTATCGCAAAACGAGTATTCCGCCACGCGGTTAGCGTCACTCGACGGCAAGAGACACGCGGATCGATCGGCGACCCGAGACATCGAGGAACCGGCGTAAGGTCATTACAGAATTTTTACGAAGCGGTACTCGCGCGTATATGAGGACATGTCGGAGTCGATAAATAAATTGCTTACTTTCAAACAAAGAATTTTTTGTTTTCTTTCTTTTATATTCGAATGACCGCTCTGCCGCTCGAGTGTCGGAGAAATCGATTCGACTGGCTTGCCGTTCTCGTTCCCCTAGCGTCGCTTCGTTCAACCACCATTTCGTATCCGAGGATTGGATCGTCATTGCCACTTTCGGAATTTCGGGTCGATCTGCAAAACGGGAATTACGTTGGGCGTAATTATTGGCTAAATCGATCGTGGACGCCGTATGTTCCATTACCGGCCGCGTGCATCCCACCTCCCGCCATTTCCATTTCTTTCATTCGTCCTCGAAACAAACTTTATTTTTCTTTACCAACATACAGTTTATTTATTGTTTAAACATTCTTTGTATCGAGCATTGCGTCGCGTCTTCGTGACGTTTAAAGTAACGCTCTCCTGGTTAAATGATTTTTCGCACGAGACTGCGGAAAATTTTTCAATTTTTCTTTTTACTATTTATTTATTTATTTTATTAACGATTTAAACAACAAAAATTTACCATTTTCCAGGTCGCCAGAGAGGACAAACTACCCAAGAAAATATGTGATGACTGCGTGTACAAAGTAGAATTATTATATCAATTTTGGAATACAACGGCAAGTGCCGAAAAACAACTATTGCAATGGCTCGGCGATGTGAGCTTGGACGACAAACAGGGATACGTTACGGGGGCTCACAATCAGGTTAGAATTTTCTCTCGCCTTTGTTTTTCCACTTGGTTACCGAAGATTTATTCAATGCCAACTGAGTCCATTGAGAAAAAAAAAAAAAAAAAAAAAAAAAACAAGAGTCTATAGGCCACCAGTCTTTTGTCATTGGCCAATTTGTTTCTCACTGTTTATATTGACTACCCATTCGACTAGCGTGCGCATCGAGTAGAAACATTTTTTTTTTCAATTTGAGTGTGAGCCTCTCATAAATTTTGGGGTTTGGTACACAGACAACGATTATTAATTTTTGTTTGTTTGTGTTTGATTGCGTCGCAGAGCTTAATGAAATCCGGTCAGAATCCAGTGGAGAACAGGCTGGACGGCTCGGTTATGCAGCAAGTGAACGATCACCCGACCAACATGGGTATGGGAATGATGGACAGCATCGGTATGGGTATGCCCATGATGATAACTACCTCCGGTCAGCAACAGCAGTCCCAGCAACAGCAACAAATGACCTCAGTTCCTATGGACACGGGCGGCAACTCCGTTCAAAATGTACGAGCCGTACCTGGGCCTAGCACACAATCGACCCACGAACAAATTGCGCAACAAAAAGTCATTAATCCATCGTCGAATCAGGATGACGACGAGGACGAGAGCGAGGAGGACGACAACTCTGACGACGAGTGCGATGGCGACGATGGTAAAACTTGTACCCTGCCTTTTTTATTTATATTATTTTCTGCTTTTTGGACAACTAATTATCGTAATGAAATGAAAATGAATACAAGCTGTTTGCGAGTTTTTAAGATTAAACTTGCAGGATATATCGAAACATTTCATTCTGACGATGTCAATGAGATATTTTTGGAATGATATAGCAAATTCAAATACCGAAACTTCCATTTTTCATTCGAGGAAATTTTTTAATCTAGCGAATGTACAAAATTTCGATCTGTTTAACTAATCGAATTTATATAGACAAATTCCAAACCGGGAAAAAAAATGTATTATTTTTTCTCTTACCGTTGCTCACAAGTTATTCTTGATACGGAGAAAACGTTTGCCGGAATAATCCTCGATTTCCTTGTATTGACTTTGCCAGTTACTCTTTTTAACTCTGCTACTTTCCTCGCAGGCTTACCCGTAAAGGAGGAGAGTGAAGAAGATCCCAATAGCAGCAGAACGATCGAGCCCACGACGTTCGTAAATGTTTCGCTGGCGTGTGACGAGGCCGGTCCGTCCGGACTTCAGCAACAAAAGATCGGGGAAATGCCCGAAATGGTCATGCCAACTGCGGACGGCGATCCCAAGTCAGGGTGAGTTTTCTATTTTTTACGTCGAAACGTATGAGGGCCAAGGATGACTGTTGTGGCGAACACAAACACATTCGTGAATAGAACAACAAAAATTACCCGACCTCATTCATTCACGCTCAATATTTGACGCGATTTATCAATGTTGATAGTCGATTCTAACGTTATCGACCGAGATTGTCTTGGTCCGGAAGCATTTTATTTGGAATTCGGCACGTTTGAAATTGTACGCGTATTCATATATTCGCTACTGAATATTATTATTACAACAACAAAAATGTCGCGATAATTCAAAACTTACAATTCAATGAAGCGTTTTTTTCTTACGTTTCTCGTCGGGGCTACGAACCCCGCAAATTTTTGTGGTAAGTACGCACACACCCCACAACCATCATTGGCTCTAGGTATCCAGCGATTTGATTGTGGCAATGAAACTCTGAACTGCTTTCATTTTTTCAAATGAAATCATTCAACGATCTTGATAAACGTAAATAAGTTTGCCATAAATCCGAATCGACACCAAGTGTTGATAGAATAAATATCGTTTTATCGAATCAGACTAAATACGGACATTGCCAATGATGTTCCAATCGCTGGTCGCCTCTAAAATATGTTGTCTATATGGATAAATGAAGCATGTATCAGGCGTTACGTTCGAACGAGATGCAACATTTATTCTCCACGTGCTGCGCTAAATTGAACCATAATAATGTACTATATCGTACATCACTAAGCTGTCGATGATTTTATAATTCAAGCTTCTCTTTTGAACATTCGCTGTCTTAAACATTTTTGTCTACCAAATGGACGGACCGATTTCTCCGATACGAAAGTGATTGATTCCGTTAATACTATTCAACAAATAATTTTTTTTAGAATTTAGAAGAATTCGTATCATCGATGATCTCTCTGTCCATTAAGTAACGATGTTACATGTTGTCGATATAACATTCCCACGCTTACGTAAAGGCACTAATGCCGCACTTGACCAGCTTTGGTCAAAAAAAAAAAAAAAAAAAAAAAAAGAACGTACCCACTGACGATCGATAGCTCGTAAATTATGTTTCTTCGCCCGTTAGATTTGGTCGCTACCGAATCGTATCGACCTCCAATGCGCCCTGACGAACGTCTCTCTACTTTACTTAACTCGTATATACCGTCATGTGTTTGATACTCTTGACAAAAAATTATACTCGATCTAATCAATACTTTAAAGTCGTCAGACATATAATTCGTGTGTGAACATATATATATATATATATATATATATATATATATATATATATATATATATATTCGTATAGTGGTAGTATTTACCGTATCGTATAGATGTAAGGGCTCGTTTGTTATCCGTGAACGATGAAAAATGTTGTCCGAAAAAACAATTTAAAGTGCGCGTGCAGTCTATGAAAAGTCACGATTAACGTTTCGTAACTCGTGCCCTATCGGCGTCGAAGACGAAAAAAAAAAAAAAGAAAAAAACTTCACGAGGAGTCGAATAACACCGGAGACTCGATCTCGAAGCTGTGACGCTTTGAACGATGAGGCGAGTGAAGAAAGCTCTGGAAGAAAACCAATATTCATCGTTGATCAAATTATTCCGCCGAAGAGACCGCGAGTCAAGAGTCGCCCGTTGCGGAATTTTTATTCCGAAACGGTATCCGTACGAGAGGATTGATCGAGGTTCGACGCGATGAACTAAAACTGAAAGGCGAGTATTTCATTGTCTTAAATATGTAACTGAAACTATTTAGTAATAATCGAAGATACATTAATCTGCGATTTATTTATTTATCGGGTAATGCATTTTTTTCACTCGAATTTATCGAAGTTCTTGCGAGCTCGTCGAGCGGCTGGGATTTCATTCGAGTGAAAGCTTTTCTTCTTTTTTTTATTTTTATTTTTTTTTTATTTTCCGTCGTAAAACGGGCCTCCGGCAAAACTCGTCCCTCCCTCCCACAAAGTGGAAGGCACGCGTCCTTCGACGCTGAGAAACTTGAACGAAGGGTTTCACGAGATTTTTTTTATTTTTTCTCTTTTATTATTTTACGAACCGGTTCTGGCCGAGGCGTGGAGGCGCGTCTTGACCGAGGCTACGGCGCGTGGAAGCGATATTCGCTCCCGACTCATTGAGATCACGTGCCGACGAGATATTTCCTCTAGCGCGTGACTAATTTGTTTAACATTCGTTTGCAATTTGCATCGAAACTCATTCCGTTAAATAATTAACTCGTTTTGTTTTTCTTTTTTAATCTTTCTGTATTGTCCACGGCGTGTGCTCTGAGCACGATTTACGCTTCGCTTGTTTTTGTTTTCTGGACAAATTTGTATCGATCTGGCTGCTGAATTGTTTTCAGTTCGATGCGCCGCTTTTGGATTGTGCCACTTTATGTATATCATACAAATTTTCATTCATCTATGAATTTTTGTGCGTTAATCGCATTGAAATGGATCAGTGGGAGCTCGATACTGACGAGTATTTGGTCTCCAAGTTTTTTCGCTCAATGTGATGATTTGCACACCCGTCGATCTTGAAGTTTTTGTAAATATTGACATTTTTTCATTTTTGTTTTTTTACTGTCGAATATTACAACATGCAGTATTTACACTGCAATATTTTCACTGATTTACGACAAACGTGTGATAAAAGTGAGTGCTCGCTTGGAACAACAGAAACAAAGAAGATTACCGGGCCTTTTACGACGACTCTACGATCCCGGATCGAAGCTAGAAGAGGGTAATAGATCTGCGTGCCGACCGAGTTTACACGAAGGTGAGAACATGGTTCCTTCTTCACTATCGTTAATTTTATATTATGATTTTAATTGCGCTGTCGAACAGACTCGATCTTTAAAATTCTACTAGTGAATTATTAACCTTTGACCCTTCCCAATGATTTTACAATAATCGTTTCGTACAATCGAGGCAAGTATGATGAGACAGTTGAAAAAAATTTAGTAGGCATCGATTGCAGTGGAAGATCTAAAAAAAAAAAAATCAAAATATATATATATTCCACGTATCCATGTCGTCGATACAGTTGTTTCTTGTCTCCCCGACAGTCCGAGCAACGAGCAAAGCACCTTGCACGTCCACCTCGCAGAATCACTCGCAAAACGTGTCCATCTCAGTATTATCTGTTTATACCACCGCCTGCCTACTCGTATCGACGTCGCAAAAAAAAAAAAAAAAAAAAAAAAAATCGCGCAAGCAATGCGTATAAAAAAAAAGTAAAACAAAAATGCAAAAGTCCACAAAAGTTGTGTCGCAAGGGAATATTATCCCATGCCATTGTTGTTGGGTTTTGTCCTTACAGGGAAGGAGAGAGCTTCGGTGGATTGTCGGGAATGCTGCGACAGATTCTCTCGCCATCCCCGGAAACGGGCGATGTTGGATCGTTGACCGGCTGTTGTAGCCTCCTCCAGCCGAGCATCTTTTCCAACTACCCGATGATGCTATCGTCGACATTTCAGATGGCACCACCGACCTCGTCGGTCTATCACCACGCATCCCACGCATCCTCGCTGCTGTCCCTCGAGCAGCCGCCTCTCGAGCATCTCCAGATACACATCGAGTCGCATCCGTGTCAGAGTTGCGGACTCGAATTCCGCAGTGTAGCGAAGCTCAACTATCACGTGAGAACGAGCCATCCGATTCACGTATCGAACGAGTTTCATCATCATCATCATAATCACAATCGTCGTCACGATGTCAACGAGACGCATATAAAGTACTCGTGCGGCCTGTGCCCGAGAACATTTCCCACTCTGAGTCACCTGAGGATGCACGAGATGGCTCACTCCGCGTCTCCGGTAGCATCTCCACTGATGCAGCCGAACAGCGGCGCGGTCAACAGCCCGACCGCCAACACCCAGGAAACGATCAACGATCAGACGTTCGGATGTGACAGGTGCCAGGCCAGTTTTCGCTACCGCACCCTGCTTGAGCGTCATAAGAGAATGCACGTTTCTGGACAGGACAAGCCGTACTCGTGTCCGCGATGCCTGATGCGATTCGAGACGAGAAATCTGTACAATCATCACGCCAAAACTCACAAACCGCCGGCCGGCGGCGCCGTTAACGCCGCACCGACGACCAACGTCGCTGCCGGAGGTAACTCGATGAATTCAGTTAATCACGCAGCGTCGACGTCGAACAGTACTACGCTAGGAAACAACGTGGTCACACCGGCGAACAAACCAGCCGCCTCGTATCCGTGCGACTCTTGCACCAAACAATTTTTGACGATCGAGTCGCTGACCAGTCACAAGGCCGTTCACAGGTCGCGACCGCTCGTCTGCGACGTATGCGGCAAAGGTTTCACCCATCGAAAGTATTACGTGGTACATCAGCGCATCCACACCGGCGAGAGACCGTATCTCTGCGCCATGTGTGGCAAATCGTTTACCCAGGCGTCGACACTGACCGTTCATCGGCGATACCACACTGGCGAGAGACCTTACACGTGTACGCTGTGCGGCAAGGGTTTCGTCACACGGACGATTATGCTCAATCACATGAAGAAACACTGAGGATAGGAATGTTTCTTTCGATAAAAAAAAAAAGAAAAAAAAAAAAAAGAAAAACAAAACACTTTTATTGTCGTCGCTGTGATACTCGTTTCTATGTTTATATACTGTTCTAGTATTTTAGTACAATATTTATCGTAAGAAATTTATCGGGTATATTTGAAAGTAACTTTAGAACGTTGAGCTATTCGATACTGAGGGTAAACGTAATTGGAGGTTCTGCTGTGCGATATCTCGAGGTACTGAAGATTTTACAGACGTAAATTCTATAGCCCGTTCAATTTGATAGTTTATAAAAAAGATAGCGAACAACAGCGGCAAATATTTGAGATTGAATATAATCTATATCGCAGTACAAAATGTATCGATATCGTACAGCAGAAGCTGCACGAGTTTTTCGTCGGTTCAGCGAAAGTTTTGGACTACGTGGAGCAAGCATATCTCGGGGAATTCACAGGTGCCTTTCGTTAGGAATTTAAATATACGTGAAGTAGTTGACTGTACGAAAGAAATTATTATTCGAGAAGTTTTTTCCGATACATTGTTACTCGTATAGATATTAAAGTTGTTGCCAATGAAATAGCATCGTAGATTTTTCGATCGTAGGAAATGATAGCGAAAAAGTAAAATACTGTTTTAACGGTGCACCAGGTAACAAAAACGTTTTGCCGGAAATTCAAGTGGGATGTCGGTGTGACAGCAATTCTCGTTGAATGTTAATAACTGTAAGCTCGATATTTAAGAATTTCTTTCGTCGCCGCGAACCGTGGTTTCTCATCCAATGAAAAAAGTGCTTCGGGAGCATGTGATGCATCGCGGTCGGTAAAAAAAACTGTAATACATTTTTTTTACCCGACCAACGATCATCGCTCAAAAGCTAATTTTTACACGAAGCTGAATTAATATCGGCTTCGTAAAAGAATCTGCTTTAGGAGCGTGTGAAATACCGCAGTCGGTAATAAAAACTGATCAACTTTTCTAAGCCGGGTGGGTGTTCACAGTCAAGAAAAAAGTCTCACCGGAGGCTGGCATGATATCCGCTTTCGATGTGACTTTTCTTTTGACCGTCTATACGAGAATCCATGTGAAAAGTTTATTACAGTTTTTGATACCGACTGAGCCCAGGATGGACGGGGTGGGAGGTATTTCACATAGTAATAAGGGTATTTGGTACGGACTCAGTTGGTAAAAAGTCGGCTTCCATATTTTCTCCGATACGTTTGATCTGACGACGAAAAGCAAATTAGGTTTTAATGCTTCTATCTATTGACTGCGAGAACCTAATTTGCTTTTGGTCGACGCATCAACGATCTCGGAGAAAATAAGGAAAGCGATTTGTTACCATCGAAGCATCTATACGCACGTAACATATGCTCTTAAACCGGAAATGAATGGCAGAGGTAAGCAAAATTGATGGCAGTTTTCTTTATCGCCCGAGCCCGTGTCGGATTGGGACGAAGGGATTTCACATCGCCTTAATAGAACATAGTACTTCGTTTGAAACATTCTTTTCATTGGGTTTTTTTTTCCTCTCTGTTGTCTCAAACTCGCGACGAAACTTTAGACATTAAATGTAGTATAATATGGAGTCGAGGTAATTTATACAAGAACTAGCGGAATGTTGTCACTTGGGCGCTTCGGGCCCTTGCTACGGACTATGGAATTTAGAAATTGAAAATGTAGATTTCGAAAGATTTACTGGAAATTCCACTTGTGGTTTGAAAATCTCACTTTTCGAACCGGAAATTATGCATTTCCGGTCGAAAAATAAGTTTTTCTGCACACGACGATAGTGCACAGCGCTGTTGTGTACCGTATTATTGTGCACAACTCACCGAGACGCACAGAATAGTACCAGAATAATACTATAATGAAGGAATAGTTATCGGGCCTGGGAGGAACGCCTCTAGGGGACTTGTAATAATGAGGGCCTGGGAGGGGATCACCTAGGGCAGTGGTTCATAATCTTGGGGGTCCATGGGCCCCAGGTTAAGAACCGCTGACCTAGGGGGACTTGAAATAATAGAGTTGTAGAGGGTTCCCCTAGGGGGAACCCCTGCATTCTTGAAAATTGGGACAAACAAATAAACAATCAAACAAACAACTTTCCAAAATATATATAAGACTAGTTCGATAAATTGAAACACAGGACGCTTGTACTGCATTGAAAGATCGATAATCGAGCGTGCGAAAAAAAACATGACATCGTTGGCTTATCGATCTCTGAGCTCATTGCGGAGAGATAGAAACACAGTGCGTAATCCCAAGGTAAGATTTAAATTAAATTTCGAATACTGATCACGTTCTGTATACAATTCGATAATAAAACTTTACAAATCTATTCAAATTCATCGTGCCTTGAATTATTTGCTGGCGACGAGAAGAAACAGAAAAAGAAAAATAATCAAGAATGACGATCGGTTCTGTTCCGAGATTTCTCAGAGTGTTGCACAGGGTGGTTGGTGAAATATGTTTTCTTCTTTTTAATTGCAGATTGTGTGGTTTTACACCCAAGATAGAAAGAAAATTCACAAAACTACTAAATCAATTCTTTATCAGTCGGGCTTAAAACACACAAATATTTTTTTTGTCTCCGAAACAGAAAAATCGTTCGTAAACCCAAAAGGCGCGTAAGCAAAACAGAACACCCAAGAAAATCAATAAAAACAAAAGATTATCGGGAAAAAAACGGAAGAATCATAAATAATGAGAGATAAGAGAAGTGTAAGTTTCAAAAAAAAAAAAAAAAAAAGAAAGAAAAAACTCCAAGATGATGAGTGTTCAGATGAATTGATCCCCTTGTGTCTCTCTTATTTGCAGATATTTTGTTTCGAAACTGTCAATGCTGTCGCAGGGACAGTGCGGCGTCAATGATATGAAGGTAATGTGCGACGAAGATCCTCTCGACCCGATCGACCCGAAGGTAGTGTACGTGTGCGACCATTGCGGTCGGAACTTCACCTCCTCATCGGTGCTGAGGAAGCATCATCTGCAGATGCACGCGGTCGAGAAGAATCACACCTGCGAGACCTGCGGTTACGCCAGTGCCCATCGTCAGAATTTGATAAGCCACCAGAGACGTCACAATCTCGAGTACAAATACCACTGCGAGGTTTGCGGCACGGGATTCTACGCCCGAAACAGTTATCAGGAGCACCAGCTGGTCCACTCAAGGGAGAAGCCGTTCCAGTGCGGAATATGCAACGTAACTTTTCGCTATCGTCAGGGACTGAGGTTGCACGCCAAGCTCCACCAGCCCGACTACGTGCCGCCGCAGAAGAAGCATCTCTGCGAGCTGTGCAACAAGCGTTTTTCACGGAAGCAGGTTCTTCTCGTTCACATGCGCACGCACGGCACCGGCGGTCCACAGAACGAGTACGTTTGTCACATATGCGGCAAGGCCGTGTCAAGCAAGACCTACCTCACCGTTCACGTGAGAAAGCACACCGGCGAGAAGCCGCACGTTTGCGATCTATGCGGCAAGGGTTTCATATCACAAAACTACCTCAGCGTTCACAGACGCACGCACACCGGCGAGCGACCGCACCAGTGCACTCACTGCGAGAAACGATTCACCCAACGTACGACACTGGTCGTACATCTTCGCGGTCACACTGGCGACAGACCATATCCATGCACTTTTTGTCACAAATCATTCGCCTCGAAGACGATGCTCAACAGCCACTTGAAAACCCACGCTAAACAGAATGCGAGAGCGCAGCAAGCCCAGCAGCATCAAACAGATCAGATGCACCAGCAGCAAGACGTCATGCAGCAGAATGAGGAACGCTCACAACCTCTCGAGACTGTCGGTGTTTTGCTCAATGGTTGATTTTTTTTTTTTTTTTAACACGGTATTTGTTTTCGAGCTCTCTCCCGAGATTTCATTGTTACTAAATTTAGCTTTGTTTGGAGAAAGATATTTGAGTCAGCAGCTTTTGGGAATCGTGCAGTATGGACTGTTCATTTTTTTTTTCTCATCGAAACTATGATTGTTGGATTATTTACTTGTTATATTTCGGAATGGATATTATATATGAGTTGAAAAGAAAAAATCTCGTTTACGGGCCCGAAGCCTCGATGTTAAAAATTTATTACGTCATAAAATGCGTGCAAAGCTTGCGGTTCGTGCTCATTACTTTTAACTGCAATATTGATCGACATACATCACTCGGATTACGTTCTATCTTCCTGTTCGACAAGATTTTTTTAATACAATTTTTACGATCATTTATTTATTGCGTCGTGTTTATCGTTGCGGTCGAGACATCACATTTGGGGGGGGGATAGTATTCGGGTGAGATCGCTCGTCGAGAAAGTTATGTTCCTCTGTGGCAATCTTTTTTTCATTTTATTATATATATCTGGTTAACAACAACTACTACTGCTACTACATTTATACTCTACGTTCCCGTCCGTCGTTGTTAATTATTGATGACACAGCGTCCGTATTATTGTTTTTTTCTTTTTTTATATATATATACATATATATATGTATATTCGACATTGCAAGTTTTTATGCGACGCGTATCCTAGTGTCCACGCTTTATAATATTTACTACTCAATCGACCGTAGATATTCGATCCGCACAGCGAAACCGTCGAATAGTTTTGAGCGACGAGCCCATAGAACATAGTTTACGTCCAAAGCTCGAATACGGCGTGAGTATATTTTATTATCGGAGCGAGTTAACAATAATCGCGTTCGAACAAACTGATCCGTGCCTTATTTCCCCTGAACGCGCGACAGACGCGAAATGTTTTTTTTTTGTTTTTCTTTTTTCTGTATCAACGTCCCGACGCACGAATTCAACAAATGAGATTAATCCGCGATGTACATTTCGCTCGATTTTTTAATTCGCAACACAAAATGTTTATATTTATATTCAGCTTTGCCATAAATAATTGCAATTAGTGTCAGTCATACACGAATCTTTTTCACTTCCGCAAAACATTCCACAAATGAGTCATGGAACTTTGTAAAGTCGGAAAAGATATAATCGAGTGTGAGTGCAATCGAGAGAATGAACTTTTTTTTTTAACGAGCTGCCGTTTTAGCACACGAATCGACAAACGCATTTGCGGCGCAAATACATATTTTAAAAAATTACATTTGTAGAAATGCGCACGAAGTCACGATTGTTCAGTGTCCGATTCGTTTAAACTCTAGAAGTGCCGTACGTCGAATCAATTGGTTACAGGGACAATGCATATATCTATATATATTATGCAAAAAAAAAGGAAACCCCAATATTAACTCAGCGCTTGGTTTGAAATCGCGTTATTTTTTCATTTAGGCCTTGAATTTTTTGTAGAGAAGAAAAACTGTTCCGCAAAGCCTACGAGTATCTCGATGAAGAAGCGGAGTTTTATATCCTAAGCTATAAGCGAATTTGTGTTCCCGAAAAGCGCACTGCTTCGTCGTGCGAGCTAAGCTCCATAGATCCTATACGTTTTAATTCTTTTTAAAACACGTTTAACGTAATAAAAACAAAACAAAAAAGAATAAAATGAAAAAATCGAAAAATTTGTATCGATGAACGAGGTTCACCGGAGGGTATACTTGTGTTTGGTATCAAGCAATTTTTCAACAGGAGTTTTATGTACGAAGGTCTTAAATAAAGCAGCATTATATACTTTTAAAAAATTTTTCTTGTGCGAATTCGATAGATCCATCCGATCAATCTTTTCCCCATCCTACGAACCCCCGTCAGTATCTTCGTCATCTGGGTACCGTAACTGCTTCCCACGTCTGCAAGATTCGGCTCGATTCGTGACCTAGGAATGCATGCCGTCCAGAGGAAAAAAAAGCTCGAGCATCGAGTTTCGCCGTTTTCGTCGAATGCATGCAAGTTGGATGAAAAATGGATTACAATCCTGTAAAAAAAAATATATATATATATCTAAAAACATCATTGGAGAAAGAAGAGTCGTCGAATCCGAGCGTGTTTCTACCGTCTCTCAAAGGTCGTAAGAACCAGTATTGTTGCAGAGAGTCGAACAAAATCAAGTACAGATTCCGCTTATAGGATATATTCTTGTTTTTTTCTATTTCAGGCTAAAGCACGGAAATCTGCGGAATGCCAGGAAGTCGCGTCCATCCTCGAGTTCGAATCGATTGGACGGGAGGAATGAGTTCGACGATAGAGTGTCGGAGGTAGTCGATTGTATAATAAACGCCGAGGTGAAGGTCTGCGAGCGAAGTCTGCAAACGGAGCAGCACCGATGCGACTCCTGCGACGAGTACCACGACTCCGAAGACGCCTTGCTGCTGCACAGGACTGAGCAGGAGATTCGTCGGGTACGGCGGAATATTCGCGAGAGGAAACTGGCAGATTTTTCTTGTCCGTATTGCGGCGAGAAATTCACAAAGAACACGTCGCTTCTGAGACACCAGAGAAAGCGTTGCAGGGAGTACAAGGAAGCCATAAAATTAAATCGGCCTTTCGTGCAGGAAGCCGAGACCGATCAGGCCAGGGACGAAAAACCCAACCCGGCTGGGCCCGTCGAGTGCGACATTTGTCACAAAAAATTCAAGAAGAAGAGATACATCAGAGTCCACATGCGTCTTCACGGATCGCCGAGCGTGTGCGACATATGCGGTGCCGTCCTGGCGTCCGACTGGTGTCTGGAGCAGCACATAAGACGCCACAGAGCCGATTACTCGGTGTATTGCGAGGTGTGCAACAAGGGTTTTTATTACCGAGCGACGCTGAACGTTCACATGACGACGCACACCAAGGAGAAGACTATAGCCTGCGAGGTCTGCAAGAGAGGATTCGCCAACCGGGTATATCTTCGGAGTCACATGAGGACTCATCTCGACCCGGAGACGAGAAAGAAATTCAAGTGCGAACTGTGCAGCTTCGAGACCTTCTACAGCTACTGCTACAAGGAGCACAGGGACACTCACACCGGCGAGGGAAGGATCGAATGCCAGATATGCGGCAAGTTCATACGACGACAGTACATGAAGACCCACGTAAGAATGCACACCGGCGAGAAACCGGAGATATGCGAGTTCTGCGGAAAAAGATTCCTGTCGAGAAAATACCTGACCAAGCATCGCCGCACCCACACCGGCGAGAGACCTTACAGGTGCTTCATGTGCGACAATAGCTTCACCCAGCGATCGAGCCTTACGAAACATCTCAAGTCCTGCGGCCGACAGAAGAAATCCGACGAGGAGGAAGAAGACATGAAAGACATTGAAAAACTCAACATCCAATGATGTTGATTTTTATCGTTAAAAATATGGATAACGGTCGTTAACTGAGCAATCATTGCCGCACCCACACCAACGATTGACCCGACAGGTGCTTCATTTGCAATAATAGCTTCACGCAATGATCGACAGGATTGCGTACGTGTTTGTACATAAGATTGAAGAAACCATGCGGAAACAATTTGATACGTAAATAATTGCGGGATTAAAGCTTTTCGGTGGATTCGTTCGTTTTCTTTTAGCATTAGTTAAGTAGCGGCGGAAATATGTGTGCTAAAAAATAGTGTACGTTTCCAACGTTCAAACTATCTGGCCATTATCGAACCCAGCTCGATGACTATGCAGTAAAATAATAAAGACTCATAATTTCAAAATAATATTAACAATTTTTTCATTATTGAGTAAAAACCCATAACAAATCCTGTTCCTGGCAGCGTCGAAGCGATAGAGTCTCGATCGAAAAAAAAAAGAAAAAGAATCGTCCTACAAGTTGTTTCTCATCGGATCTCGAAGTCTGGTATTTCTTCTTCTAATATCTCCGAGGTAGATAAAAACAACACAAAAAAGGAAAAGAGTCAACGGAGTCGCGACAATAAAAAGCAAACGCACTCGTCTCTTCGAAGATGGTTCCAAGGCGACAAGTATATTTTTTCGCTGACGTAGTTTGTCGTTTTCAGGTGTGCACCGGTGGACGAAGAGTCGACGAAATTGGAGCCGATCGAGCTCGCCGGAGAGTACGTTATAGGCGCCGAGGAGGATGACGATGAATACACGAAGGAGTATCGGAGCTTCGAAGGCCACGAGGTTGTCACGGAGACACTCGAATACACGGTGGACGTCGAAGATATCAAGGCCAAAACGCGGAAGGAAGAAACGCGGAAACGTACTCGCTGCGGATCGGAGAAACCGGGAAAATTGCAGAAGCAGTACGTCTGTGACACGTGCGGCAAGACAATGAGAAAGAAGCTTCAGTACCTGAAGCATCGTCAGAACCACGAGAGGAAGCCGGGTGGCCCGTGCGATGAGTGCGACAAATTTTTCGTCGACGAGGAGAAACTCCGAAAGCACATAATCAAGGCTCACCAGGAGGACAAGCCGTTTCCGTGTCTCCTATGCGGCAAGTCCTTCAAGACCGAGGAGTTCCTCAAAACCCATCTTAAGCAGCACAACAAAAAATTCGTCTGCGACATATGTGGTGTGTCGAAGGTTTCCGGCTACGATCTGAGGCTCCACAAGAAGAAACACAATAAGGAGTACGTTACCCACTGCGAGATATGCAGCAAGGGATTTTACACGAATCAAACTCTGGAGCGTCATCTGCTGACTCACACCGGCGAAAAACCGTTCGCCTGCACGATATGCAACACACCGTATGCAAGCGCCGCGTATCTCAACATGCACATGAAGTCACATGGTCACCGTGAGAAGCACAAATGCAACTTGTGCAGCTTTGAGAGTTACTGGAAGGCCGCTCTCAAGGTGCACCTTAAGATACACAGCGGCGAGAATCAGATAGCTTGCGAGATATGCGGCAAATCGGTCTCGAGTAAGACCTATCTGCAGATACACATGAGGATACACTCTGGCGAGAAGCCCCACGTCTGCGAGATTTGCGGCAAGGCATTCAGCGTCAGAAAATATCTGATCGTTCATCTGAGGACTCATACCGGCGAGCGACCCTATGAGTGCAAGATATGCCAGAAGACATTCACCCAGCAGGGATCTCTGAATTCTCACGTCAAGTCGCACAACGAGATGAAATGATTTTTTTTTTTTTTTTTTTGCGACTCGGTCGAAGAATTTCTTCGTGCGGATTCTGCCACTCGAGATGCACGACGAATCTCGTTGTATCACGTTTTTTACGTTAAGGATGCATCGCGTATACTTTTACAACCAAATGTGGAAAAATAGTTTCCATTGGTATGAAAATATGAATAAAAAAATCAAACTCGTCGGAGTCGCTAAGAAAATTGATTATGCAAAATAATAATACGGAAAAGTTATACAGGATTAGTTGAAGAAAATTGCGACTTTTGGTTGTCAATTTATGAGCGAAGCATCCTTGACTTACTTCAAATGCATAAGAAGACTGTTCGTTTCCGACGTGCGTACGAGTTGGACATTGACCAACTTTTTTACTTCGATAACCCGGATCTCTCGGATCGTGTGCTAACACTGACAATATTTACTTCTGGCTCGGAACTTAAAACCCATCGATCGAATTGTCGAAACAATCAATGATAGACTCTGGCTTTGCTATCGATATACGAAACAACGAAATTTCTGTAAATAGCCGAAACACGATCAAGACTTAGCCATGTAACTCTTTGATATTCGTGCCCTATGCGATTAATAAAATGATCAAATCGTAGAAGGCAAAGAATTGATCCAGCAACGATAATTTTACGTAACCGTCGATCTCATAGGTTCTTTTTAGGGAAGTGTTGGTAGAAAAAAAATCGATTCAAGGTAAGTCCAGCGTGAAGATTATATTCTCATTACCAAGTATACAAGCTCCCAAATATTTCTATAGTTTATAGTACATAGAAATAGCCGTTATTGTAAAGAGGAGAACCACATGGGTGTAATATTCCTCGAAGAAATAAAATTGAATGAACGACGGCAGGAAGATAAAAGTTTTTTTTTTCTAGTCGCGACAATTGCGACGATTACTCCGTCCCCTTGTAGATCTCCGTCCGGCTGAAGTGTATCAAATCGTTATAGGTCGCTCCGTAAAAAAAAAAAGAACTATTACAGGTGTAGGACCGATAATGAAAAAAGGCCATCTTCTGATATAAATTTTTCTTGCATTTCCAGGTCGTCGAGTGAAACGGTCGAGGTCCGAGAAGACACCGAGCAGACGCGTATCGACCCGAAGATCGAAGATACGGAAGAGAAACTCGTAAAGGCCGAATTTCGATCGGGCCTTCAGCGGAGTTCCGCCACGGAGGAGGCAATGGTTTCAGTGAAGTCACCTCGAGAATCCAAGGTCGTCCCGGCCATCTCTCGGATTCCCGAAGAACCGATCGACGATGACGAATCCAACGTTCAATCGGCGAATTGTATTTACCAGTGTGACATATGCTCAAAGCGTTTCAGATCGAAGAATCTCTTCGACGGTCACCAGGTCGCCCACAGCGACGCTCGTCCCTACCAGTGCGACATATGCCACAAGTCCTTCAAGCGCACCAACACCCTGGCGGTCCATCGGAGGATCCACACCCACGAGAGGAACTTCGTCTGTGACGTGTGCGGTCGGGCCTTCGTCCAGGCGTCCCAACTCGCGACCCATCAGCGTCGCCACTTCGAGAAGTACACGTGTTTCTGTAACGCGTGCGGTAAGGGTTTCTTCACGAACGCCGAGCTCCACGGCCACATGAACATGAAACACGGAGCTAAGGAGCACGTTTGCCACTCGTGCGAGAAATCATTCCCGAACAACCACACCCTGGCTCGCCACCTTAAGATCCACGATCCGAATTTCAAGCCGATAAAGCACCAGTGCGAAATATGCGGCAAGGTGTTCGCCTACAAGAACTCCCTCGTCGTTCACGTCAAGTCTCACACCGGTGAGAACAAGTACGACTGCCATCTGTGCGGCAAATCCGTATCGTCGAAGGGTTCCCTTCAGGATCATCTGAGACTCCACGGTGGCGAGAAATCTCTGGTCTGCGACGTGTGTGGAAAAGCCTTTCACAAACGCACGACCCTCGTCGTTCACAAGAGAACCCACACCGGCGAGAAACCCTACAGCTGCGACACCTGCGGAAAATCTTTCACCCAACACTCGACCCTCGTCATACACAAGCGTTATCACACCGGTCAGAGACCCTACCAGTGCACTTACTGCAACAAGTCCTTCGTTTCGAGAGCACTCCTGAACGCCCACGGCAAAATTCACGTCGTCAACGTTGTCATCGTCGACCCGACGTAGCATTGGACTGTCTCGTCGTTTCATCATTTCGGTTGAACGAAGAAGCGATCGGACACTGAAACCAATTCCATTCCCCGA
Source organism: Stenichneumon culpator (assembly GCA_964017025.1). Classification (NCBI taxonomy): domain Eukaryota; kingdom Metazoa; phylum Arthropoda; class Insecta; order Hymenoptera; family Ichneumonidae; genus Stenichneumon; species Stenichneumon culpator. The sequence goes on from OZ024776.1 coordinate 119,912, forward strand.
GGAGAAGATTGAACCGGAGAGGATTTGTAATACTACTCTGCGATATTTTACATCACAATTTTTTTTTTATTTATACAATTTTTTTATATATTTATATAAGTATGAATACATTACGTGAAAACTATACGTAAAACTATACTTTTCTGACAATCGGCTGCGATATACACAGCGATAGTTGTAAACGAATAAATTAATTTTCGCAAATGGAAGACAAAAACATTTCCAATGCACATTGCTTTAAAAGCACGCTCGACATGTAATTCCATTACAGTATATACATATATACAGTATATATATATGAGAATCTCAACATATAATCCGGAGGGCCTCTAACCAGTGAACAAAGTTTCAGGGACACTTCAATCGACGATTTCGTTTTCAGAGCTTATATTCTCTTGCAGGCTTCGTTAGGTGGACGACGCAAAAAAATAGACATACAGAGAGTAAAAAAAAAAAGAAAGACAAACAAAAATATGAAAAAACGATCAAAGCGGTTGATAATGAATCTCTGAACGTCAGAACTGATGCAATTCATGAATTTTGTATTACAGATACAGCCAGTTTGCGGGAGAGTTGTATCCGACGGTGATGTTCGCGAAGCTCGATTTGGTGAGGAAAGTCGGAGCTGATCCTATAGATGTGAAACCGTTGACGAAGCTCGCGCCGCCGAAGGAGGAGGAGGAACAGCAGGATGAGGAGGATGACGATGATGACGATGATGATGATGACGATGATGATGACGATGATGATGAAGGTGATGATGATGATGATGTTACGGAGTCGGCGAGCCCGGTTTGTCCGAAGATCGAGGAGGAGATGATAACGGACGATATAAAGAAAGAGATTGAGGAGAGCAACGTTGCCGGCAACGAGGAGAATGAGGAGGAGAACGACGACGACCTGCCGCTGGCTTGGCATTGCAAATTGTGCGGTATATTCTTCGCCTCCGAAGAGTTGATGGACAGTCACGAGCTCGAGCACAAGGGTAAGCGTAAGAATACGTGCAATCAGTGCGGCCGGGTGTTCCGCACTTGCGTTAATCTCCGTAAGCACATGAAGAAGCACGCCGGACGAAAACGAAAAACAACTGGAAATCCCGTAGGTCGACCGAGTTCGAAGGTAAAGAGGGAGAAGACCGATCCCGAATTCGTTTGCGCAACGTGCAACAAGGTTTTTCGTCACAAGAGCAACTATCAGAAGCACCTCATGCGTCACAGCGACGGTGACCTGACGTGCAAGCACTGCCCGAAGAAGTTTCGGCTGTTCCGTGACTTGACAAGGCACGAGAAGACCCACTTCTATCCGAGCTACATGTGCAAGGAGTGTGACTATGAGACGACGGTGCTGGCAGCACTCAGCATCCACATGACGAGGCACACCGATAAGGCTGATCTACCGTTCAAGTGCAACGAGTGCGACAAACGCTTCAGGAAGGCGATTGATCTTCAGGAGCACTACAACATTCATTCCGGCGACAAACCGTTTGTCTGCCACATGTGCGGCAGCGCATTTTATCTCAAACGCCAGCTATCCGCTCACTGTCGACGCTCCCATCCGGAAATAAAAGCCAACAAGGTGACGAGTACCGCCTGCGACATATGCGGTCGGGTTCTCGCCACGAAGAGATCCCTCTTTCGTCACAAGGAGAGTCACAATCCGACGAAACTGTACCTTTGCGATTTTTGCGGGAAGAGCCTCAGCAGCGCCGAGCATCTGAAGAAACACCGACGGATCCACACCGGCGAGAAGCCCTACGTATGCGACATATGCGGCAAGGGTTTCACCGATTCCGAAAATTTACGGATGCACCGGCGAGTTCACACCGGCGAAAAGCCTTACAAGTGTGATCAGTGCCCGAAAGCCTTCTCGCAACGCTCAACGTTGACGATCCATCGACGCGGGCACACTGGCGAACGACCCTACGTCTGCAAGATCTGCCATCGTGGATTTTCGTGCCAGGGAAATCTCACCGCTCATCAAAAATCTACTTGCGTTTGAGAATGTTAAAAAAATAAAATAAAAACAAAAACTTTTGTTCGAACGGCAACGGAAGCTGATCCGTGCTGCGTTATGCGATTCGTGCTTTTGAAGGGGAAGAAAAAAAAACTTTTGTCGTTGCATGAACAATGTTGTTTGTTAATTTTCGTTTGGTTCATTCAGTTGTGATAGACGGATCGTGGAGAGTTCGAGATGAATCGACGGATCAAATTATTTGTAATTGAAAAAAACGTGAGTGACGAGAATGAGCAGACCCAACGTGGAATGATTAAGAAATTTTATACGCGACTCGAGAAAACGATCGAGCGAGTCGTGCGATTTGTATCGCGTCATAGGCATGGTGCGATTTCCAACAACAATGTATCGGCTCGATGATAATTGAATTAATAAATGAGATTTTATATATTCGATCGACTAATGTCGTCTGTACAATGTCGATCGCGTGACCGCACCGTAGAACCCCGTAGAAACGTCGTGGCCAGGAAACATTGTTGAGTTAACCATTGTTGTCGCTGCCCGGTCAGAGTTATTTTTTTCTCATAAATCGCCACCTTAAAAGAAAAAAAAATAAAAACGAAAAACCTTACGATTTATGAAACAAAAATAATAAATAAAGTAAAGCCGTAGCTGTTCATCCGGGATATATCTAAAATTGACAATTGTTTTTGCAGAGGCTTCTACGTCAAGGACGAGCCGGAACCGGAAGTGGATATCGACGACGCGAGCCTCGCTGGCAGAATGCAAGAGTCGGATCCCCTGGACATCGGATTCCACTATCTCGCCGATGAGACCGACAAAGATTGCTGTGGCCAGGACACGACGATAAGAAGAAAGTACCTGAGGAAGCGCGAGCCAGTGAGATACAAGTGCGAGAAATGTTCGCAAATATTCTCGAGGAAGGCGAAGTACGAGCGTCACGCGAGGAGGCACGACACCGCGAGGCACGAGTCGAAGAGATTCGACTGCGAGACCTGCGCTCTAGCGTTCACGCGGAAGTCCGAATTAAAGCGTCACATGCTAAAGCACAGCAACGAAAAGCCCCACAAGTGCGAGATCTGCGACAAGTCTTTCAAGAGATCATACGAAGTAACGGCCCATATGGGCATCCACGGTGGTCCCCAGTTCACCTGCGAGATCTGCAACTTCACTACTGCATACAAAGTCTCGCTGAAGACACACAAGCGAAGAGTCCATCAGAAGGACTATCCGCACAAGTGCGGCGAGTGCAACAAGGGCTTCATGTCGAAGTACGAACTCGAGGATCACCGAACGAGTCATCTGGGAACGAAGAGTTTCATCTGCGAGCTATGCGGTAGTGCTTATTCCCAGAAGAGTTATCTTCTCTATCACAAGCGGGTGATACACGGACAGCAGAACAGACCGCCGAGGGAGCACAAGTGTCCCTCGTGCGACAAGACCTTCGCCTCGGAGTATTGCCTTCAGAACCACGTTGGTCTTCACTCGCAAAAATTCTTGTGCTCCCACTGCGGTAAATCCTTCGCCACCAATCATTCCCTGAAGATGCACATGCGCATGCACACCGGCGAACGTCCGCATAAGTGCAATCTCTGCTCGAAGTCATTCGTCAGATCGAACGCTCTCGCCGTTCACAAACTTACGCACACTGGCGAGAGACCGTATGTTTGCGATCTTTGCGACAAGAGCTTCACCCAACGAACGACGATGATGATTCACCGGAAGAAACATCCCGGAAGTCATCCGCCACCGCCTCCAATGCTGTTGAAGAAACTCGACATCACGACGGATTCGAATTCTCAATTGGCGTGAAATCAATCGAGAAATTTGAAAGATCGATATTATCGAACCAATTTTAAGGCTGATAATGTTGGGTTGTATAGCCGATGGTATCGAGAGTGCTCGAAGGATGTTAAATGAACCTGAAGTGTCGGACGTAACGTGTACGGAGAGTGTCGATAGGCTGCAGCGTCTTCCGTTTTTCTTCGGAGTCAATGTATCTCGACGACGCCTTTGCTCGAAAGATATAACGCGACCCTGAATGTCTTGGACGTAATAAATACATAGAGTGTAAGAGGTCAAATAATATTTTCGCGTGATTTTGGTGCTGGAAGTATATCGACGATGCTTTTGTTCGAAAAAAAAACCACAAGAGGGAAAATTGTTAAGCATGCGAACACTCGATGACGATTGCAATTATTTTTCGTAATTTTATTAAAATTAATCGATAATTTTGTGGTTATTTTTAGGTGCATTCCATCGGATCCGCTAGGATCAGATTTTCTGATGGTTAAGATAGTGGAGGATTTCTATCGAATTCCAAACGCCCTGCACCCATTCATGGTGCGGACATCGCCCTTCGAAGCGAAATTCATAACCGACGTCACACCGAAGGACGACGCCGCGGACGGAGTGACGCGAATAAAAGTGAGGAGTGAGTTTCACACCGCTCAAGTCGAGGAACCAACCAGAAACACCGGAGGAACAGCGGAAGACAAGATCCCACCAAACTCGACGAGTTCGGATTATCTCACGGTACAGTTACTGGAGGATTTCTACAAAATTCCAAAGTCTCTGTGCCAGTGCTTGGGGAGAAATCCGCCGATCGAGGCATTCTTCGCGGATTCCTCGTCGACGAAGGAAGTTACCGACGACGAGATGTGTGAAGTAATCGAAATATCGGCAACCGAGGAGGACGAAATGGAATACTCGACGGATGTTGAAACGTACGAGGATCTGGAGGATCTTCCTCTGGACTTCCGGCGAAGATTTATGAGGAATAGCACGGAATATAAAAAATGTGACAAATCCGGAAGATACAAGAGAAGAAGAGTCGAGAGTCAATTAAACGACGAGTCTGAGGACGATACCGCAAGATTGCACAAGTGCGTCGTGTGCAAGAAGAAATTCAAAGGAGAAATGGCACTGGCGAGTCACATGCAGCTTCACGATGGTGCAAAGAATTCCCGGGACGTAACGCGGGAAATATGGTCGCTGCGGACGGATGGCTATCGAGACCGAAAAGATACTGACTGCTGGCACCAGTGCGAACACTGCGAAAAACGTTTCGTTTCCAAGTTCGAATTGGAGTTTCACCGAACTAGTCATGTAGCCGCAAAGAAATTCGTCTGCGACATTTGCGGCAACGCTTACTCGCAGGACACTTATCTTCAGTATCACAAGCGCTTGATACACAGACAGCGGGTCAGACCTACGCCGCGGGAGCACAAGTGTCCGATGTGCGACAAAACTTTCGTCTCCGAGTATTGTCTTAGACATCACGTTGATCTTCACTCGTTAACGTTTCTGTGCTCTCAGTGCGGCTTCTTTTTCGCCACGAATCAGTCCCTCAGGATGCACATGCTCACGCATACCAGCGAGTGACCACTGGAGTTTCGTCTTCCCACGAAATAACTGGGTGGATCGAACGATCTGGCCTGTTCACCACTTAACTCACAAGCGCGCGATACACGGACGGCAAGTCAGACCGCCGCCGAGAGAGCACAAGTGTCCGATGTGCGACAAGACTTTCGTCTCCGACTATTGTCTCCGAAATCGCGTTGATCTGCAGCTTCTTCTCCGTGCGGCTTTTTCTTCGTCACGAATCAGTCCTTCAGGATGCACATGCTCGGGCATACCGGCGAATGACCACTGGAGGTCGTCTTTGCTGGAAATAACTGGTTGGATCGAACGATCTGGCCCGTTCACCAATTAACTCACACCGTAAAAAAATGTCAAATTATCTAAAGTGTAGGATTTAATAAATACTGAAAGTGCAAGAGATCGAAGTGTCTTTCGTCTTACTTTGGAATAAATGTGTCTCGTCGATGTCTTCCAAATATAAAAAAGCGAAGAAAAAATAATTGGCATGCAAATGCTTTATGGTGTTTGAAATACCTCCTCTTGTATAATTGTATTCCAATGAATCGATAATTCTATGATTATTTTGTAGGTACGTCGGATCATGCCCGCTAGTGCAAGAATTTCTGACGGTAAAGCTAAACGAGGATTTCTATTGAATTCCAAAGTCCCTGTGCCCCTTCATGCTGAGGGCACTGCCCTTCGAAGCGAAGTACACGGAGATGCGGATAAAAGTTAGAAATAAATCTCGGTCCGTTATACTGGAAAAACCGATACAGAGGCCGAAACGCACGAAGGAGGACGTGGATTATCTTACGGTGAAGGTAATGGAGGATTTCTATAGAATTCCGAAGTCCCTGTGCCACTTCTTGGGAAAAACTCCGCCGATCGAGGCATTCATTTCGGATTTCTCGCTGAGTAAAACCGTGACCGACGAAAAGATGAGTAGCACCGAAGAAACAATGGAACACTCTCCGAGCGTAAAAAACTACGAAGATCCCGACGATCTTCCGCTGGACTTGCAGCAGAGATACATTAGAAATTGTATGGAGGATAAAAAAATCAATAATCAGGTAGATACAAGATCCGAGAGCTCACGGTTTGTCCGAGTACGTTTTCCGAAAACTGCACGGGTGCACCAAGTGCAGGAAGACGTTCGGGAAAAAGAGTGGACACGGGCGTCACATGCAGCTTCACAGCGGCGAAGAGTACTCGTGCGACAAATGCAGCTACGTAACGAAGAGCAAGATGTCGATGAGGGCTCACATGCGACTGGTTCACGAGATGGACGTCTGGAATCAGTGCGAAAAGCGTTTCATATCAAATTTCGAAGTGAACGATCACAAAACTAGTAATCACGGTACGAAGAATTTCACACTGTTGTTGAGAAGATCGTAAGGAAGGATCTCGCGTGCAATTTTCGCTGCGCAATCATATGAAAAATCAGTCGAGAAAATTAATTTGTACTATATGTGATAGAGAATTCGCAAGTAAGCAATTCCTGGAAATTCACTGACGAAAGCATAAGGGGATCCAGCTATGTCCGTGCGACGAGGCAACGATTTTTTTTAAACATGAACACAGGAATGTGGAGTGAAAGAGGGTGTGGGCTACGTCTTAAATGTATTTGGAATTTATTTCGAATGTCGACAAATGTCTATTTATTTTCAAAGTGTCTTTGTCCGATCGTTCACCGATGTAAGATAAGCAAAGTGGTTGAATGTAACTAATATATTTGGTAAGAGATTAAAGTATCTTTTGTGCAATAACTATGGATTCAAAGTATTTTGACAACGCTTTGCAGATATAAAAAAAGGAAAGCGTCACTCGACCATGCGACTATTCGGCCGATGTCTCGTATATCTCGAATAAGTAAAAATAAGTTGCTCTGCATGTTGATATTTGGATATCGTTACTTTTGTAATCCTCCTCGACAATATATTATGTCTATTGACTGACCGAGTATTTTTGTGATTATTTTTTAGGTTCATTGCACCAGACCCGCTAGGGCCAGATTTTCTGACCGTAAAGATAATGGACGATTTCTTTCGAATTCCAAAGTCTCTGTGCTACTTCATGGTGAAACATCCCCCGCTCGACAAGAAATCAGCTTCGAGTGAACGAAGGAAGAAAAAAATCTAAGGGTGACGACGAGAGGCGAGACCGAGTCAAGAAAAAAACTCGCTCCTCTGCGGTCGGCGAGTCAGAGAAAATCCCGAAAGTTAAGAATGACTGTAACTCGAACGATGTGCTGCCCGCTGATGAAACTTCGCGGAAGAAAAACATCGCCAACAATGAGAAGCTGCAAAAAACCGAAGAATTAAAAAAAAGCGCGGAGGTGACGACGGAATCGCCGATAGACTGTTCTTCATTCTTAGAAGCGACTTTGGATCCACCGTTGAGGAAGAGAAAAAGAAAAAACAGTCCCAAACGGAAAAACGTCAGAAAGAAGAAACCTTCGGCTTGGACCGAAAAATCGAAGAACAGTATATCGCCGTCGAAGTGTCCCGGGAACGATGCGAACAACGAGGATCTGGACGACGTCTCCTTGGACCAGCGAGGAGAGAGTACGACGAAGCGAAAAAAATTATTAAAAGCCCAAGCACCCGTGAGCTTCGCCTGTGAAACTTGCGGTCGAAGTTTTCCACGAAAGAGCGCCTTGAAGACTCACATGGTGAACCATTGTACCGTTAAATCTCACAAGTGCGACATTTGCGAAAAGCTCTTCAAACGAAAATCAGCGTTGACGACCCACATGCCCCTTCACAGCGGCGCCAAGTTCAGCTGCGACGAGTGCGACTACACGACGACGAGCAAAATTGCCGTCAGATATCACGTACGGCGAATGCACCGAAAGGACTTCAGATACAAGTGCGACGAGTGCGGCAAGAGTTTCATGTCGAACAGCGAGGTCAAGGACCACAAGACCAGTCATCTCGGCACCAAGAGTTTCATTTGCGAGTTCTGCGGCAAGGGATACCTGCAGAAGTCTTCGCTGACCGCTCACAAGCGTTCGGTGCACGGTGTTGTACTCAAGGTATTCAAGAGGGATCATGAGTGCAAGATATGCAACAAATTTTTCGCCTCCGAGTATCTTCTGCAAAATCACGTTGGTATACATTCACGAAAATTTTTGTGCACTCACTGCGGCAAAGAATTCGCGACCAATCAGGGCCTGCTGTTGCACAATCGTATGCACACCGGTGAGCGTCCGTTTCAGTGCCGTAACTGCTCGAAATCGTTCGTGAGATCGAATGCCCTCGCCGTCCACAAACTGACTCACACCGGCGAGAGACCGTACGTCTGCGATCTATGCGGCAAGAGTTTTACTCAGCGTACGACGATGATGGCTCACAGAAAAAAGCATCCCGGAAGTCATCCTCCACCGCCGCCGACACAGTTGAGCAAACTCGAGAGCACCGTCGAACCAAAATCCTGAGTGACTGATTGACTTCGAACAATCGAGAGAATTCCACGAGAAGCGACAATTTGCGTCGATAAATTTTAACGAAAATATAATAAAATTTTTTTGAAAGTTGTTTTAACGTTTGACTGTCGGACGGATTGCATAATAAGAAAAGTGTGCAATGTAATAAATCCATTATAGGTGATTAAAAGGCTGATCCAATGTACCACTGGTACTCGTCGATGCCTCCGTAGATGTTGAAACATAATTAGATGCATGCGAAACTTTGATAGCGAATTCGAATATCCGAACAATATTTCTTGTAATCATTGTACATTCAATTGACTGACGATTTTGTGATTATTTTTTAGGTTCATTGCACCAGACCCGCTGGGGCCAGATTTTCTGACGGTAAAGATAATGGACGATTTCTTTCGAATTCCAAAGTCTCTGTGCTACTTCATGGTGAAACATCCCCCGCTCGACAAGAAATCAGCTTCGAGTGAGCGAACGAAGAAAAAATCGAAGGGCGACAACGACAGGCGAGACCGAGTCAAGAAAAGAACTCGCTCCTCCGCGATCGGCGAGTCCGAGGAAATTCCGGATGTTAAGGAAGAATGTAACTCGAACGATATGCTGTCCGCCGATGAAACTTCGCGGAAGAAAAACATCGCCGACAATGAGAAGCTGGAAAAAACCGAAGAATTAAAAAAAAGCGCGGAGGTGACGACGGAATCGCCGATAGACTGTTCTTCATTCGTAGAAGCGACTTTGGATCCACCGTTGAGGAAGAGAAGAAGAAAAAACAGTCCCATACGGAAAAACGTCAGAAGGAAGAAATCTTCGGCTCGGGCAGAAAAATCGAAGAACAGTATGTCGCCGTCGAAGTGTTCCTCGAACGATGCAAACAACGAGGATCTGGACGACGTCTCCTTGGACCAGCGAGAAGAGAGTACGACGAAGCGAAAAAAATTATCGAAAGCCCAAGCACCCGTGAGCTTCGACTGTGAAACTTGCGGTCGAAGTTTTCCGCGAAAGAGCGCCTTGAAGGTTCACATGGTGAACCATAGTACCGTTAAATCTCACAAGTGCGACATTTGCGAAAAGCTCTTCAAACGAAAATCAGCGTTGACGACCCACATGCCCCTTCACAGCGGCGCCAAGTTCAGCTGCGACGAGTGCGACTACACGACGACGAGCAAAATTGCCGTCAGATATCACGTACGGCGAATGCACCGAAAGGACTTCAGATACAAGTGCGACGAGTGTGGCAAGAGTTTCATGTCGAACAGCGAGGTCAAGGACCACAAGACCAGTCATCTCGGCACCAAGAGTTTCATTTGCGAGTTCTGCGGCAAGGGATACCTGCAGAAGTCTTCGCTGACCGCTCACAAGCGTTCGGTGCACGGTGTTGTGCTCAAGGTATTCAAGAGGGATCATGAGTGCAAGATATGCAACAAATTTTTCGCCTCCGAGTATCTTCTGCAAAATCACGTTGGTATACATTCACGAAAATTTTTGTGCACTCACTGCGGCAAAGAATTCGCGACCAATCACGGCCTGCTGTTGCACAATCGTATGCACACCGGTGAGCGTCCGTTTCAATGCCGATACTGCTCGAAATCTTTCGTGAGATCGAACGCCCTCGCCGTCCATAAACTGACTCACACCGGCGAGAGACCGTACGTCTGCGATCTATGCGGCAAGAGTTTTACTCAGCGTACGACGATGATGGCTCACAGGAAAAAGCATCCCGGAAGTCATCCTCCACCGCCGCCGACACAGTTGAGCAAACTCGAGAGCACCGTCGAACCGAAATCCTGAGTGACCGAGTGACTTCAAAGAATCGAGAGAATTCCACGACATGAGACAATTCGCGTCGATAATGTTTAACGAAAATATAATAAAAATGTTTGAAAGTTCTTTTAACGGACGGATTGAATAATGGGAAAAGTGTTGAATGTAATAAATAGATTATAGGTGATTAAAAGGCTGATCCAATGTACCACTAGTACTCGTCGATGCCTCCGTAGATGTTAAACATAATTAGACGCATGCGAAACTTTGATAGCGAATTGGAATATTCGAACAATATTTCTCGTAATCATTGCACATTCAATTGACTGACGATTTTGTGATTATTTTTTAGGTTCATTGCACCAGATCCGCTAGGGCCAGATTTTCTGACGGTAAAGATAATGGACGATTTCTTTCGAATTCCAAAGTCTCTGTGCTACTTCATGGTGAAGCATCCTCCGCTCGGCAAGAGCCCAACATCGAGCGAGCCGACGAGAATGAAATCGAAGGACGACCACGAGAGGCGAGACGAAGTCGAGAAAATATCCTGCCCCTCTGCAGTTGACGGATCCAAGGAGATTCCGGAAGTGAAGAAAGAATGCCTTTCAGACGACGGGTCGGCGGGTGAATCGTCGAGAAAGGAAGAAACCACCGACATCCTACAAAAAGTAGCAGATCGCCCGTCCACAACCGAAGAATTACAAAAAAATACAGAGGCGAAAACGGGCTCGCCGATAGAATGTTCCTTGCTCGTCGAAGCGACTTTGGATTCGCCGGTGGGGAAAAGAATAAGAAAAAACGGTCCTAAGCGGAAGAACCTTGAGATAAAGACGAAATCTTCGCCAGGGATAAAAAAATCGAAGAAAATTACAACGCCTACTGCAAGGTGTTACTCGAAGGATGCGAACGATGAGGATTCGAACGACGTCTCATTGAACCTCCGAGAAAATAGTGCCGTAGAACGAGACGAATCCTCGAAGCCCCGAGCGCCAGTTAGCTTCGAGTGCGAAACTTGCGGCCGGAGTTTTCCACGAAAGAGCGCCTTGAAGGTTCACATGGTGAACCACAGTACCGTTAAGTCGCACAAGTGCGATATTTGCGAAAAACTGTTCAAACGAAAATCGGCGCTGACGACCCACATGCCTCTCCACAGCGGAATGAAGTTTAGCTGTGAGGAGTGCAACTACACGACGACGAGCAGAGTCGGCGTGAGGAATCACGTACGGCGGATGCACCGCAAGGACTTCAACTACAAGTGCGACGAGTGTGAGAAGAGCTTCATGTCAAACAGCCAACTCAAGGAGCACAAGATCAGTCATCTTGGCATAAAAACTTTCATCTGCGAATTCTGCGGCAAGAGGTTCTTGCAGAAGTCGTCGTTATCGGCTCACAATCGTTCGGTGCACGGTGTGATACTGAAAGTGCTCAAGAAGGACCACAAGTGCCAGATATGCGGCAAGGGTTTCACCTCCGAGTACCTTCTGCAGAACCACATTGGTATTCATTCGCGAAAATTTTTGTGCACTCTCTGCGGCAAGGAATTCGCTAACAATCAAGGCCTGCGGTTGCACAATCGCATGCACACCGGCGAACGTCCGTACAAGTGTCAGCACTGTGCGAAATCGTTTGTGAGCTCGAACGCCCGAGCCGTCCACAAACTGACTCACACCGGCGAAAGACCCTACGTCTGCGATCTGTGCGGCAAAAGTTTCACTCAACGCACCACGATGATGACTCACAGAAAGAAACATCCTGGAAGTCATCCGCGACCTCCCGCGACCCAGTTGAGCAAGCTCGACAGTAAAGTCGAATCGAATTCCTGATCGATGACCGAACATTTTTAAAGACTCGGATGACTGAGAGACTCTTTTTAAATAATCGCCTGAATTTCGTCACTCAACGTCGATAATTTATGTCGAAAAAAAGTGTCTGTAAGCTGTTTTCTGTTCAATCGTCGGAGGATGTACAACGAGAAGAATGTTTAAATGTAATAAATAGACGATAGCTGATCGAAAGGCTGATCAATATACCATTTATACAAGTCGACGCGTCGTAGAGACACGGATAAAAATATTGAAGCTCTGCATGTGAAACTTTTATAACGAATCTAAACACCTGACCAATAAATATAACGAGTCATTGCATTTCAATTAACCGACAATTTTGTTGATTATTTTTAGGTTCATTGCACCAGACCCGCTAGGGCCAGATTTTCTGACGGTAAAGATAATGGACGATTTCTTTCGAATCCCAAAGTCGCTGTGCTACTTCATGATGCGGCATCCACCCGTCGAGCGCAAGGTTGCTTCGGATCTCGTAACGAAGCGGAAAGAGAAGGACGACAAGAAGCCGGAAGAAGCGGAGGAAGAATCAAAGAAAATCTCTCTTTCGTTATCGACCCGGAAGTCGGAAGATATCCCAAAGATAAAGATAGAATGTCCTCCAACCGAGGAAATTATCACGGCCGAGCCGGTTCCTGCGCCGCCGAGGAAGAGACGAAGGAAGATCAACCAGAAGCCTCAGAAATCGAAGAAAAAGCCTCGGTCGCCTGGAAAATCGAAAAAAAATCCGGAACTCAAGTCGGGGTGTCCTCCGGAAGATATTCCCACCGGAGAACAACTCATTGACGCGCCCATGAACGCTCGAGAACAAGTTTTAAGCAGAGCGAAAAAGCCCAACAAGAAACCCGAACCGGTCACGTACGAGTGCGAGGCTTGCTCCATGAGCTTTTCGATTCGTCGGAATTACCGGCTCCACATGATAAAGCACAGTACAGTGCGGTCGCATAAGTGCAAGATATGCGACAAGGCGTTCAAAAGAAAGTCCGAGCTGAACACCCACATGCAGCTTCACAGTGGCGTGAAGTACACCTGCGACGAATGTGACTTCGTGACGACGACGAAGATATCGGTCAGGATACACGTTAGACGGGTACACCAGAGAGACTTCCGGTACAAGTGCGACGAGTGCGGCAAAAGCTTCATGTCAAATTGCGAACTGAAGGATCATCGGACGAGTCATCTAGGTGAGAAGAGTTTCATATGTGAATTCTGCGGCAAGGCTTATCTTCAAAAATCCTATCTCGTGGCTCACAAACGCGTCGTTCACGGTGTCATCCAGAAGAGCATAAAGAAGGATCACCAGTGCAAGATATGCAACAAGAGCTTCGCCTCGGAGTACATACTGAAGAACCACGGTGGTGTGCATACGAGAAAATTTTTGTGCACCCGGTGCGGCAAGGAGTTCGCAACGAATCACGGCCTCCTCCTGCATAATCGCATGCACACTGGCGAACGTCCTTACCAGTGCACTCAGTGTTCTAAATCCTTCGTGAGATCCAACGCCCTTGCGGTTCACAAACTCACTCACAGCGGCGAGAGACCGTACGTGTGCGACCTATGCGGCAAAAGTTTCACTCAACGGACAACCATGATGGTTCATCGGAAGAAACATCCTGGCAGCCATCCACCACCACCGCCGACGATACTGAAACGACTCGTCAACACCGTCGACTCACATTCCTAATTGCTTGCTTGGCAAAAAAAAGAGACTATCATTTTTATCAAATAAATAAATAAGTAAATAAATAAATAAACGGTACATCGTTGTAATCGATCGAGAGACCGGTGCGAGATTAAGAGTGCTTTTCTCGGATGTCGAACGATGTAATAATCGCGAAAGCTACTCATGTAAACGAATGGGGGAAACGGGAGTGAAAGATTAAAGTTTGAATTATTAAAAGTTTCGGCATCTATTTGAGTCACCTTCGTCGACGAACCTATTTATTCGATGCCAGGGTAGTTAGAAAAAAAAAAAAAAAAAAAAAAAATACGCTGCATGAGTAATAGCAATTGGAATATGTCTGTGTCGCGCAACAATATTTTTTCCATTGACTGACGATGTTATGATTTTTTTTAGGTACATACCGCCGGACCCTCTGGGGCCGGATTTTCTGACGGTAAAGATAATGGACGATTTCTTTCGAATTCCAAAGTCGCTGTGCTACTTCATCATGAAGCACCCGCCGCTCGACCGGAAAGAAATTGCGGACGTCTCGACGAGGAAAAAACGAAGTGACGACAGGAGGTGTGGAAAATTGAAGAAGAAATCTCGCTCCCGGACTATTTCCTCGTCAAAGGAAATCACGGAAGTGAAGATGGAATGCCCATCAGTCGACGAAGCTCCGACGGACGAGCGAACGCGGAAGAAAAAGAAACCTATCGAGGAGATCGAAATTGAAGCAAACTCCACTTCCCCCGCATCGGCCAAAGTCCCTGGAGTGTCGTACCTCGACCCGAAAGCAGAGTGTCACCCGGAAGAGAGCACGGTCGTCGATGTGGACGACGTGACGCTGGACCAGCGAGAGGTACACGCAACGAGGCGCAAGAGGTTGAAGAAGAAATTGAAGAAGAGCCCTGAGCCCACGACGCACCTGTGCGAGCCTTGTGGCCTTACCTTCACCCGGAAGGGTCAGTGGAGGCGTCACATGGTGAAGCACAGTACCGTTCGCTCGCACAAGTGCGACGTCTGCGACAGAGCCTTCAAGAGGAAGTCCGAACTGAAGAGTCACATGCAGCTTCACAGCGGCGTAAAGTACAACTGCGACGAATGCGACTTCGTCTCGAGCAACAAGGTCTCGCTTCGCTGCCACGTTCGACGCATACACCAGAGGGACTTTCGCTACAAGTGCGACGAGTGCAAAAAGAGCTTCATGTCGAATGCCGAGCTCAAGGACCATCGCACCAGTCACCTCGGCACAAAGAGTTTCATATGCGAGATATGCGGCAAAGCTTACATGCAGAAGTCCCATCTAGTCGCTCACAAGCGAGTCATACACGGTGTCATTCAGAAAAGCCTCGTCAAGGAACACCAGTGCAACGTGTGCAACAAGAGCTTCGCCTCGGAATACATTCTCAAGAACCACGGTGGCGTTCACACGCGAAAATTCTTATGCACCCACTGCGGCAAGGAGTTCGCGACCAATCACGGTTTGCAGTTGCACAGTCGTCTGCATACCGGCGAACGCCCGTTCAAGTGCAATTACTGCTCCAAGTCCTTCGCAAGACCGAACACCCTCCGACTTCACAACATCACGCACACCGGCGAGCGGCCGTATGTCTGCGATATCTGCGGGCAAACATTTACCCAGCGGAGCAGCATGATAGGTCACCGGAAGAAGCACCCCGGAAGCCATCCTCCGCCACCGCCGACCATTCTCAGCAGATCCGAGACCACCCCCGACGCACATTCCTAATCCACGCATTCCGGATGAGATATACCATCAATGTGAGATTCTTTAGCGTTGATTCGTCACAATTTGTACAACCGGCAAATAAATCGAAACGGTGAAGCTACACATCCGGTGTTTATAGGACGAATAAATTTTTCTACTGATTTCGATTAGTTTGAGAGATCCTACGGCACGTTGCGAATTAACAAAATGTTTGTCCAAAAGTCTTGTTTGACGAGTAAATTTGATGACTCATCGATTTGATGACGATTTTTTTCGAGGACGGAACGTTCAAGCGACGGAGGCATCGATCAATGCCCCATCGCTTCGAACCTTCTCTGTATCGTCGAGACAAAGTTTCCTTGTATTAACGAGATAATTCGTTCCTGTTTCAGGAGGCCAGTGATCACTAGAACGAAAACCGGGAGTCCTCAATGTAGAGTGATAGTGATATGCCGGGCGGGATCGTCCGCGAAAGTGCCGATAACGATAAAGCCGAAGATGATATCCCAGATCGGTCGCAAAGTGCCGATAGTCATCAGACCGAAGGTCGTTCCTCGTGAGCTCGAGATCGCCGCCAACTCGGCGAATGCCGAAACTGGTCCCGTGAGAATTATCGTGAAAAAGGAGAACGTCCTGGCCAGCGATCTGGGCACGGACGAATTTTCCCAGGATCTCCGGGTCACTTGTCCAATATGCGAGAAGAGATTCAAAAACGAAAACACCGTCGAAACCCACGTGAGGAGGGTTCATCAGCGGCCTCACCGTTGCACGTCCTGCCGAGCTTCGTACTTCACTCAGAGCGCTCTCGACGAACATAGCAAGACTCACCAGAGCAACTACTATTTCGAGTGCTCGACTTGTCACATGAAGTACAAGCGGGTCGAGGGATTGAAACAGCATCACATACGCGCCCACAGCACCGAGGCAGCCAAGTTCATGTGCGATCACTGCGGCAACCGCTACAAGCTCAAGCTCGATCTTCTTCTTCACATAACCCGAGCCCACACCAGCACCGTCCAGATTTGTCGCTTCTGCGGCAAGGCCGTCAAGGACGTTAAGAATCACGAGTGGCGACATCAGAAGAGAGCCCGCAAAATGAGCTTTGATTACGCCTGTAAATTGTGTAGTAAAAAATTTCGCACCAAGCATAAACACGACAATCACATGCTCAATCACAAAGACGGTTACTCGTGCAAGGAGTGCGGCGTCAAGGTGTCCGGACCGAGGCAACTGGGCTATCACAAGCGTCTCAAGCATAGACCGGGCACGACCTGCCCGGTTTGCGAGAAAGTCTTCATGTCGAGCAGCAATTTTTACCAGCACGTACTGACTCACGCCAGATTGAGGCCCTACAAATGCGACGTCTGCAACGAGGATTTCACCCAACGGTCGAGCCTCCTGAGACACCGCAAAACTCACCCCGGACCTCTACCACCCCTCGAGGCACCGACACCCATTGCCGATCTTGCCAAGAATTATCTTAAAAAACTTTGAGAGTGCTGTTTTTTTTCTTTTTTTTTTTTTTTTTTTTTTTTTCGTGGCCAATCCTTCGAGGATGCAACGTGAGAAAAGTGTTTGACTTTATTGATAAAATAAGCAATGTTAAGATAAAACAAATGGAACTATGCAGCACGAGATTAAAGTTCAGACAGAGTAATTCTTTTAAAAAAAAAAATATATATATATATATTTTTTTTTTCGTGTCTCCGATATTATCACACCCGTAGCTTCGCCGATGCCTCCTATAGATACAATTAGAAGGAAATAAATTTGTATCTGTCGCTTTGCATGGAAATCTTGAATACCTTGTCGAAAAATACTTAAAAACAAAAATCTCGTTTTACCCTCGTCTCGTTATCACAATTCACTGACAATTTTATAATTTTTTTAGGTACAATCCCCTAGATCCGCTAGGGCCGGCTTATCTGACGGTAAAATTAGGGGACGATTACTTTCGTATGCCAAAGTCTCTGAGCTTCTTTATGATGAAGCAGCCGCCGCCGGACGATGAAGCTGGTGCGGAGCCGATCGTCGACGAGCAGTGCGATCGAGAATCGAAGAACGAAGAACCTATGGACATGGAGGAGGATAACAACGCCGAGGAAAAGATAACGAGGAAGAGAGCACCGAAGCGCGAAAAAATTACGAAAAAATCACGAGTCCGGACGATCGAGAAGAGGAGTCCGAGGCCGACGACGGAGGAGTCGTATTCTTCGGTGAGCGACGCATGCGACGACGAGTTCGACGACCTCGACGACGTTCCACTGGATTTCAGGCAGTACAAGGCGCGACTCGGCGGATCGAAGAAATCTCTCACCTGTGAGATATGCTATCTGATATTCGATAGGAAGAGTAAACTCACGAGTCACATGTACAAGCACAGCGACTCCCGTCCGCACATATGCACGATATGCTCAAAGGGTTTTAAGACCGGAGCCTATCTCGCCAGGCACATGGAGATACACGATGACACCGTCCAGGAGCACGCCTGCGGCCTGTGCGACTTCAAAGCTCGAACAAAACCCTATCTTAAGATCCACCACATAAGAAAACACACCGACGACTACAACTTCAAGTGCAAGGAGTGCGGCAAGAGATTCAAGGTCCAATCAGATTACACGACGCACATGAAGGATCACGACACCGAATCCTGCGTATGCGACATATGCGGCACCTCTTATCCCAGCAAGAGTTCTCTGTACTTTCACAAACACTACAAACACAAAACGAAGATAAAGGAGTTCGAGTGCACGATATGCAAGAAACGCTTCAAGAGCCAGAAGAATCTCAACACTCACTCGGAGCTTCACAAGATGAAGTACGTCTGCGAACAGTGCGGAATGGAGTTTAAGTCCAAATACGGACTTACGAAACACCTGCGAACGCACTCCGGTGAGAAATCCTATCTATGTGCCATTTGCGGGAAGACTTTCGGTTGTCTGAGCTCCCAGAAAATTCATTTGCTCACCCATGTCGGTGAACGTCCGTACGTCTGTGACATCTGCGGTCAGAGCTTCACTCAGAGATCGCCGATGATGCTCCATCGGAGGAAACATCCGGGTATGCATCCTCCACCCCCTCCTATCAAGATAACCAACTTGCTTCACGGTGTCCAGGACAAAATAATCGTGAACAAGAGCAACAAGAGTGATTCGAAGAATTAACGAAGAACATTTTTTTTTTTCATGATGTAGACTTTTTTATTTTATTTTATTTTTTATATAATTAATCTATTGAAAAGGCATCGGCGATGCCAAGAAGATGAATACTGTGTCGCGAGCTCTATGAGCCGAAAAAAAATTATGGTGGATATTTTTACTACCGGCACTGAAGTGCCCGACAGACTCCCCGAATTGATTTTACATATTGTTTGAAGTGATTATCTCGATATTCAACCCGTAAGCGTATTTGTAATAAATTGAAGAGAATAAAAAAAGGATATGTTTTTGTATATATTTATCATGTGACTGATTACTGATTTATCATGTGATTGATTACTGTACGGATGATACGACGATGCGAGATGCGAGTGGAAAAAAAAAATTGAAGAAATCACTATCTGGTGCATGCAGCGTTGAGGAATCTTGTGCGCTGCTCCTGTACTGGAAGAAAATCATCTGAAAAACTTACAAAGGTACGAATCTACGATATCGTTGATTAAACATGAATCACAAGATATCACTAACAACACCGACTCGTGATTTCCAGGTTTACAGAAAAAGAATATCCGAGGGGTTACACGATGAAAGAGTGCCGGGCAAGCGAAGCGAAAGGAAGGGACAAGAAAATGCCTAACCAGAAGTCAGTACGACGATGAAGAAAAATACAAATAACAAGCTAGCAAGTTACCAGGCACATTAAAACGAAGCATCTGAAAATCTGCGAGTGTTCAGTTTACGGAATTTCTTTTTCTACCTCGCGAGTTGTTAAAAAAAAAAAAGCGGAGTGCAAAACGACTGTTACAGTTTCGCATCTCGCTATCTTTCAGACACCAACACAGCTATCTTTAAGACACCAACACAGCGAAATATTCCCGAGATTACAAAAACGAAGACTGACCGAGCGTCCAAGAGTTTTTCACAAATTTTTCTCGTAGGTCCTTAGCGAAACCCCGCATATCTATAACGTATACTAATCGGTGAAATAAACTTTGTTCTGACTGAATTTAAAGGGAAAAAATAGATATATTTTCACGCAAGTTCTAAACGTTTTTCGGGTTCCATAAATTTTCAGGTATGAACACACTTTGTAACGCCCCCGATAGATTTAATTTTATGAATTAATATAAGCTCATCCGAATAACTCGTTGCAACGGATTTTTATTAACGCTTGTTCGTTAATTTCTAGGCGCACACGGTTATCCTATTGTGACAAAAGGAAGAGCGGCGGAGGTGCGAAGAGTGTACCGGAAAAAAAGAAGAAAAGTGACGAGAAGAGAAGATCGACAGCCGAAGTGCCGGATCGGAAGAGCGACGTTGCTGCGTCGTCCTCGGAACCGCCGTCTAAGCTGAAATCCGTACGACCCAGACGGAAGGCAGACATCTCGATGGACGAGAAAGTACCACCGAAGAAGAGACGATCAAGCCGAAGAAAAATAGTCGCGAGGTCGCCGATGAAGAAATACCTAGAGTCCAGTACCGAATCCGAGGATTCCATGGACGAAAGTTCTCACGACTGTTGGTCGGTTTCCGATGAGGGCCCCTCGAAACCTGTGAAAATCGAAGCAGTGAAAATTTCGAAGATGGACGATAGTTCGCACGACTATTGGCAAGATTCCGACGAGGATAATCGAAAGTCGGTGGAAAGAAAGCCGGAAAAGGGCTACGATTGCCCAACTTGCGAAACCCATTTTACCTTGCGTCGTGACTACAACAAGCATATGGCGAAGCACAACAATCTGAGGCCTTACGAGTGTCACGAATGCAAGAAGAAATTCAAATATAACGTTGGCCTGAAGAAACACATGGAATCCCAGCACAGCGAGAACGCCCCAAATTTCACCTGCGACATGTGCGAATTCACAACGAAACAGTCACACTATCTTCAGGAGCATTTCACGAGAAAACACACGGAGGAGTACAAGTACCAGTGCAGCATATGCGGCAAGAATTTTAAGGCCGAACGGGACTACAAGACCCACATGAGTAATCACGAGACCGGTCCGCAGGTCTGCGACATATGCGGTGTTTCCTATCCGAACAAGATATCCCTGTACTCTCACAAAAATTACAAACACACCGATAAGATAAAACCGTTTGAGTGCAAAGTGTGCCAGAAGCGTTTGAGGACCGAGAAAAACTTGGAGAGTCACATGCAGCAACACAATCAGACGTACGTGTGCGAGGAGTGCGGCATGAAGTTTGCCAGGCAAGCCGGTCTGACGAAGCATCGTAAGGTCCACGGAGAGAAGACTATTCTGTGTCCTGTGTGCGGCAGGGCGTTCGCCTGCATGACAACTCAGAGGGTACACATGGTCACCCACTCGGACGTGAGACCCTACATCTGCGACGTTTGCGGCTGCAGCTACACCCAGAGATCGTCCCTCATGCTTCACTGGAGGAAGAAACATCCCGACGCGAGCCAACCACCCCCGCCCGTTACCCTCAAAAATATCTCCGAGACGGTAAAATCAACGAAGGTTTGAGCACTGAAATGTGTTCATCACAAATCATCGAGACGAAGAAATTTTCTTACAATTACGTCGTCCAGCATCGATATGTACCAGCTGAAAATAAATATAACCTTCGCTCGGTATCGAAGAAGAAAAAAAAACGGCGGTCGATGTTGTATAGAAGTCGAAGTCCTTCAGCCTCCCAACTAGCCTTCGGCGGATTCTTGTAAACGTTGTAGATTGACGAGAGGAGACGAAAAATAAATTGACGAGGAATAGAGAAAAAATATTTTTCTAGCGAGCACCGTTAAAGAAAGTGTGTTTTTTTTTTTTTTTTTTTTTTTCCTCTTGCGTTTGTCGTTACGATTAATGCACGGATGTTACCGGGTAAGATTTTTCTATTCTAAACATATCTTACGAACGATTATTGACAATCATTATTTATGTTTTAGGGGTAATTCAGTACGATCGACGAGAAACAGAGCACGCGAAGCAACGAAGTCTGCCTTTCGAGGATCCGTCACCGGCGATCATTCGGAATTATCTTCGATACCGAAGTTTAAAATATCGAGACGCCCAAGAACGAAGAAAGAGTCTCGTCCACCGCGATCGAGGCTCGAAATTCCAAAAACTACACCGGACAATGTAACTGACAGCGAGAGATTGGCCTCCGACGAATCCGAGGAAAATATCGACCGGGATGCCCTGTACAAGAGACTCACCGACGGCAAGTACACCTGCGACATTTGTCAGACGAGTTTCCAGCAAAAGAGCAAGATCCTGCGTCACATAACGAGCAAGCACAGTTTCCACCGACCCTTCAAGTGTTCTCTGTGTTCGAAGGCGTTCAAGTACAAGTGCGACCTGAAAGCCCACAAGCTGGTCCACCAAGACTCGGAGTCGTGCATGCTCCACTGCTGCGACAAATGCGACTACACGACGAAAACGAAGAACAACCTCAAGTCCCACTACATAAGAAGGCACACCGACGATTACAAGTTTTCGTGTGAGCATTGCGGCAAACGCTTCAAGATGGAGTGGGACCTGAAGTTTCATCTCGGTACTCACGGCAACTCTCAGCACATGTGTGACATATGCGGTAGATTTTACACTAGCGACTATTCGCTCTACAAGCATCGCAGGGTGGCCCATCTGAACGACTACAAGTACCGGTGCTCGGTGTGCAACAAGAGACTGTTGACTCAGGAAAATTTGGATAGTCACACGCTCCAGCACAATCAGACCTACGCGTGCAAGGAGTGCGGGAAGATGTTCGCCTCGAAGAGATACCTCGCTACTCACATGACCACCCACACCGGTCTTAAGCCCTACAACTGCGGTATCTGCGAGAAATCTTTCAGAACTTCACACATGCGCAACACTCATCTTCTCACCCACTCGAGCGAACGACCGCACATTTGTGATCTCTGCGGTCAGACGTTCAAGCGACGATACTACATGATAGAGCACAGAAGAAAACATCCGGACTCGCACCTATCCTCGCCGCCCGTTCCGCTTGGAAAGAAAAAATGCAGCTCAAACTTTCGAGGGAATTGAGGAAGATAAAAATCTCTTCGTGCCCGTTGAGCCTTGTCAGATCAACAGAGTTTTATGCAAAAACGCTGGCGGGCTACTAATATATATATTTTTTTTAAATTATTAATCGTCCCGTATACTATGCAACCGCTAGACGCTTAATCGCACCACTGTAAATAAATTCGGAGATGATTCATACCTGGCTCTATTTAACGGATAGCTGAAGAATATCTCAAAATTAAAAGTAATGTAGCCCATTGTATCGAATAAACAATGAAAGGCGAGCTAAGAAATTACCGGTGTGGCTTTTCACGATCCACTCTTTTGAGTTTATCTTTTTGTTTTCATTTTTTTATAAAACGAAAACAGAAAACAAAAAAATAGTATTCGACCACCGCAGTTATTTGATTCCCGGAGTAAGTAAATTCCGCGATTTTACAGCGGGTGCCGAAGATTCCCGGAGCACGTACTCATTTTGTGTATTCTCTGTTTATAGAAGCTGCGCGGAGTTTGTCGGGCATGGGTCGAAGAGCGACGCCGTTGCAGCCGGACGTTTAAAAGCTGAAGAAAATTCCGTGCCGGTCGCGTTGTGGCAGCACGGTGGACCGAACGGCGAACCTCGGTGTTCGCTGGTTCCCGAGTTTCGTTACCAGCAAGGGATGGCGAAGTTCGAGAACGGTGATCCCCTGCAGCAGTCTTGTCTGGACATCAAGATCGAGATCGACGAAGAAACCGGTGCATCGTCTTCGCAGACGAATCGCGAGGAACCGCGTCGTATTGTCGACTCCCTGGATCATCGTTGTGAGGTCGCTGTCCAGTGGCACAGCTGTGACAAGTGTACCGCAAAGTTTCCACTTAAGACGATGCTGAAACGTCACAAAATCTCGCACAATTACCGAAGAAATGAACAAAAAATCAATGAATCCTCAAAATCCCGGCCTCGAAGATCCAGAACGAAGAAATCCCGTGTAGCTCGATCGAGATACATTTGTCACATCTGCGACTTCGGCTGCGACAAGCGTGCTGCAATGTCGTTCCATCTGCAGATCGAGCACGGCAGGAAAATTGCGACCGTGGAAGAAAATCTCGAGTGCGCCGCTTTTGAGGCTGTCGACGAGAGGAGGAGCGAAGTCTTCAGATGCGAACTTTGCAGCTTCGAGTGCAAGAAACGAGGCACACTCGTCTCGCACGTAAAGAGGAAGCATCCTCGAGCGGTGAAGCTCGAGATCGAAGAGGAAGTCGAGCGGGAAGCTTACGAATGCGCCGAGCTGAATCCGGCGCCTGGAAGAAATCGGAAGAAATCCTCGATGGCGGAGAGCCTGAAGTGCAACAGCTGCGGCTTCGAATGCACGAACCGGAGCACCCTCTACTCGCACAAGCGGCGTCATCGAGCGAAGGAGGCCAGCGAGGTTTACTCGTGCAACGAGTGCGATTTCAAAACCGGAAAGAAAACATCGCTCTACTCGCACATAAAGCGCAAGCACAAACCTCCCAGAGCCTCGAACGATAGCGAACAGCCTGAGCTATTATCGTGCAGCCAGTGCGAATACAAGAACAAAAACAAATACGAGCTCAAGGTCCACGTGGCACGAAAGCACACCGACGACTTCAAGTTCTCGTGCGAGACTTGCAGCAAGAAATTCAAGGTCAAGGGCGATCTGACGAACCACGTTAGGTTCAGCCATCGCGAGCAGCCAGTCATCTGCGACGTTTGCGGCAAAACTTGTCTAAACAGCAACTCGCTCTACGTTCATCAGAAATTCGCTCACTACAAGCCCAAATATGAGTGCCAGGTATGCAAACGGCGAATGGTCAGTCAGGAGAACCTCGACGAGCACATGCTGAGGCAGCACGAGAAACGCGAGAACGTCGTCTGCGAGGAGTGCGGAAAGACTTTCTCGCGCAATAGCAGACTCAAGATACACATGCGTATACACACCGGGGACAAACCTTACGACTGCACGGTTTGCAACAAATCTTTCGCCAGGAGAACGGCACTTAAGCAACACCTTCTCATTCACACTGGCATGCGACCTTACGTGTGCGACATATGCGGCAAGGCCTTCACCCAGAAACCCGGACTCATAAGCCATCGAAAGTCACATCCTGGCCCTCTGCCGCCCCTTCCGCGAGTGCTCATCGATCACATTCTCAACGACGTATTGAGACCTAATTTATGAACTGTTGGGACGCATTTTTTTTTTTTTTTTTTTTTTTTTTTAATCACGAAAAGAAGTCTTTTTTTTTGCATTCCGTTCGTAGTAGAAAGTGATTCGATACATTGAAAATTTGTGATGTAGTGAAGCTCTCCCAACCGGTACCGGTGTGACGGATATCGGAAGAATGGTGAAAAATAATAATAAAGACGTTTTTTTCTATGGCACGAAGCGATGCGATTACTCGACGGGGTGTAATGCGGCAAAGCTTTAGCTAAGAAAAATCCTGAACTATCCGGAGATTGAAGATATCATCTCGGCAATCGTCCACAACTTCCGCTTCATTTTGTCAGTCTCGTTTCCGAGGGACATCTCAGACGTCCCGAACGGTAGAGCAATATAGGTCTCTTCTCGAAGGTACATAAGTTATATGCCCGAGGGTTATTAATAGTAACTCATCGGGCTTTAGTAGATTTATCATCGAATTGTCGATGATTAATGTAAATAACGTATTGATTATACGCCAGGCATTCGAATATCATCGAATGCTTATAAAATAAACATTTCTTCTTGAGAATTTATTTCGCAAAAAAAAAAAAAAAACCGACGAAATCGACGAAATTTATTTTCGTCTGTTCCCTTTAAATTAATTACATTTTTCCAGCTTTTATCATTCACGAAGATAAACGAAGAAATAAAATGTATCGCACACGTACCTATATTGATAATATTTCTTTGTGTCTTTTAGGATTCTCTGCCGCGATAGTCAACTTGCCGTTGGAAAACTTTCGGTCCGGCGTTCGCAGAGGCTGAAGGGTGCGGTGTCGGAGGACTCTACGATCTGCACGACGATAAAGGAAGAAATTACGGAGGACGAGAACATCGACGCACCGTGTGGTAATCCGTTCCTCGAGGTGCTAATCAAGAGAGAGGACGATATAGTCTCGATGGCCGACGACGGCGAGGAGCTCGTCCATCTGAACGACGAAGTCGACGAGGAGGAGGTCTACGGCGATTATTCGTGCCAGAAGTGCAACATATGCTTCGCCACTTGGAACATGCTCAAGATTCACATGAAGTGCGTACACGAAGCTATACAGTGCTTCAAATGCAAGATATGCACGAAGGTGTACAACAACGCGGAGGCTTTCCAGTTGCACGTGACGTCCGATCACGGAAGAGACAACGACGCCGTGAACAATTGTCTCGAGACCCTGACCCTATATCGAGTCTCGCGAGGCACGTCGCTCTACACGCGCATAAAAAGAAAATACAGCGCTCGAAGAACATCCTCCATTGCGGACAACCCGGAGATGTCGTGCAGTCAGTGTGACTACAAGACCAAGAACAAGACCTCGCTGGCGAAGCACGTGGCGAAACACGTTGAAGAGGCGAGATTCTCTTGCGAGAAGTGTGGAAGAAAATTCAAGATTCGTCGAAATTTGATTTACCACATAAGATACAGTCATCGCGAGCAGTCGTGCATATGCGACGCTTGCGGCAGGACGTTCGCCAACAACAGATCTCTCGACGCTCACAGAAAATTCGTCCACTTCGAGGGCAAGTTCCAGTGCAAGCTGTGCAATCGGTTGCTGATAAGCCAGGAAAACCTCGACACGCACATGCTCCGGCAGCACGTTCAGAGGAAACCGGCGAAGGCGAAACCGCTGCCGGAAAATTTCGTGTGCGAGACGTGCGGCAAAGTCTTCTCCAGAGCCGACCAGCTCAAGAGGCACAACCTCGTACACACCGGCGAGAAACCGTTCGTGTGCGCTATATGCAAGGAGACTTTCGCAAGAAAGAATTCTCTCACTCAGCACTTGCTTCTTCACACCGGTGCTAAACCCTACGTCTGCGACATATGCGGCAAAGCCTTCGCTCAAAAACCCGGACTCTCCGGGCACAGAAGATCACATCCCGGTCATCATCCACCTCTACCACCCGTCTTCATCGGCCCCATTATCGAGGACATTCTCAAACGATGCGACCTATAGATCGACGCTATCTCTTCGATTATGCAAGGTACAATCATCGTCGAACCAAAAGAAAAATTGTTAAGTTTCTTTTTGGCAAAATTAATATACACGATTATGAAGTTATTTTTCTTTATTTTTTTTTTGCATGAAGCGTTTTATTAAATTTCATACAGTACAAAATTATGTATAAAAAAATATGATAATAATTACTATACATGTATTTTTATAATAAATTGAGGTAAAATGGATCGGTATATTAAGCAAGCCTGCAAAGAGTCTATTCATTTTGACCGTCCTCGTGTATTAAATTTAATCTACTAGTTTTATACATAAAAACTTCATATACCGTATATAAATTTTCGTACACAACTTTTTTTTTCTTGCAGTAGACCTACGACAGTGTTATCAGTGGAATTTTTAAGTGTCCACGAAGTCATGGTGCAAATAACGTATCACTGCGTGCGAGACTTTCGAGTCGATCGGTGCTAGGAGAATTTTCATTGAAAAAAAAGTATCAATGATTTGTTTCATCGAACGAAAAACAAAAAATTCGACGTTACGAAGGAATTCGATCGATGGCTCGTTTACTGACGAACTTATTTCTCTGTCTTTTTAGAACTCACCGACCCATCAGCCGATTCGTATGTGGCGAACAAACGTTCGAGATGCAACCGTGGCAGATCGTCGAAGTGCAGGGCCTTCTTTATCACGCGTTCGTGCCGATTAGTCACGACGTCAGAGAAGGCGATAGTCTCGAATTCGAGGATGTTAAAATTGACTACGGCGATTGCATGAAAATGGAGCACAAAGAGGAAATAGATGACGAAGCCGCCGACGATAGCGAGGATAAATTTTACGATCCGGAACGAAAATGTGATAATTTAACAAACAACGTAACACCGATAACCGAAGAATTCGTGCTCATCAACTTCGAAGATATCGAAACCGTGATCCACACTTGCGACAAGTGCAACACGTGTTTTCCGACTCAAAAAATGTTAAAGAAACACGTAAAGTCCGTGCACGAGGACGCAATGAATTTTGGGTGCAAAGTTTGTTCGAAGAGATATTTTACTCCGTCGATATTAAAGCTGCACATCTCGTTGGAGCACAAAGAATCCGATGTCATGCATGCGTGTTCGATGTGCGATTACAGAACGACGAAAAGATCGACGTTGAATTCGCACGTAATCAGAAAGCATGGAACGGGTGAGAGAAGAAATAAGATAATTTCGAAAATTGGTCGCGCATATTGTTCGACCGATTACACCTGCAATGCGTGCGAGTACAGGTGCTGGACCAAGAGACGTTTGAAGGAGCATCTCGAGCGCAGACACGCCACGGGATTGAAGTATCAGTGCGAGTACTGCAAGAAGAGATTCAAGGTGAAAGGCGACATGAGACTCCACGTGCATTTCAGGCATAAGGAGGGACCCTTCATTTGCGATATTTGCGGGAAGACATGTTCCAACAGTAATTCACTGTACGTTCATCAGACGTGGGCTCACTTCAAGCCGGCGTTCGAGTGCAAAATTTGTCACAGGCGTATGGTCAGCCAGGAGAATCTCGATCAGCACTTATTGCTGCAATACGAGAGACGCGAGTCATTCGTGTGCGAGGAATGCGGCAAGTCCTTCACTGTGAATGATCGACTGCGGCAGCACATGACGATGACTCACACTGGTGATCGACCACACGATAGTCACGTTTGCGGAAAAGCCTCCGTCAGACGCACCGCCTACAAGCAGCATCTGTTGATTCACACTGGAAAACGACCCTATTTCTGCGACATATGCGGCAAAGCCTTCACGCAAAAACCCGGCCTGGCCTGCCATCGAAAATCTCATCTCGGATCACATCCGCCGTTACCCGTCGTGCACATCGACCACATTCTCAACGACTTCATTAATACGAGGAGCAAAAAAAAGCTCTGAACTAACGCTCGATCGAGCATGTAAATATGTGTGGATAGCAGCAACCGGTTCACTTTTTTATTTTCTATTGTAATTTATTTTAATTTTTATCTTTTCTTTTTCGTGCTCAAGGTATGCCATTTGATTATTATTTCATATCGTTCCCAAAGTTTGTGAACATGTTCTGGCTCTTGGAAATTTTCATTTTGAATATAAATTACGCATGTCATGTAATCGATGACAGGATACGTTAATTACTTAATAAAGTTTAATCAAATTTAAACGCTGTGTGTTAAAATTATGGGTGTTTTATCAATTTGAGACGACTCATAGCTCTTGATCGAACTAAAATAATTTTATTTGTTTATTTTTTCTTGTACAGATGATAAACAGGTAAGATTTATACTGTGGATATATAATCGAGTTGAAAGTCCCGAAGGTCCAAAGGTGTAACACTGTGTTCTTTTCTTCTTTTCCAGTTCAAAGAGACCGTGTGTTCTTCAATACATCCATTTCTGTCGCTGACTACATTCGAAATAATTCCAAATACATTTCAGACGTATCACACATGTTCTTTTACCCACTTTTCTATGTTCCCTAATTCACACGTTTCTGTCACTGACTGCACTCGAGTTACATTTCAGAGCAAAGTTAAAAATGTTCTCGGCAATATCACTTCCGATAGAAAAAAGGAATTTTCATACCGCGAAATTACGTATTTCCATTGTAACGTTACTTCCTATCGAAAATTAAATTTTCAATGAGAATTTGAAACCAGAAGTGACGTTGCAGAGAAATTTTCTAATTCTGAATAGAAACGTGTGAATTAAGGAACCCAGAAAAGTGGATGAAAGAACGTTTGTGATACGTCTCAAATGTATTTGGAGTGAATATCGAACGTAGCCAGCGTAAGAAACGCATAAATCAAAGAACACCGTAACTGCTGCAAGGATTTAACATAATTATATCAGAATATCTTCGATCGCTGTGTTGTGTGCATTTTTTTTTTATGTTCTCTACTTTTTTACTGCGTAAAGTTAAAATCCATAAGTAAGCATATGTTTGCATTGATTTATCTTTTCTATACGAGCGCGGGCGTTCAAAGCTGAAGTGTTACGGTAACGGTGACTTGGACGAATAAATATCTTGTGTTATTTTTCTCTGCGCCGGTTTCGCCTGCAACAACACAAATCAACTTTTAATATATATAAAGAAAAAAAAATCGTGAATTATAAATTCACACTGACACATGCCTTTTCGTCGGATCGTCCTCCGACGCATATGTCTTCCACCATGTTAAAAAAATTAATATTTTCGTTAAAATCTCAATAAAACAAATCATCCATCACAAAAAAAAAGTAATAATAATAAATAAAAACCAATACCTTCGTATCCTTCGTATGTGAAGAGAAAGTTTTAAAAAAATCCTCATCGATCCCCGAATCGAGATGCGCCCAGAGTAATTTCAAAATTAACACTTTAATCTTCGATGTTTCAGGCAATACGAAAAAATGGATCTAACAACCGCGGAACCCCGCGGAATGTTCATCTTCGATCGTGAATCCGTCGTGATGAGGAAGTGGCAGATATTGGAGTTCGACGGGAAGCCCTACTACGCCTTCATCCCGGAAAACGACGATCCTCTCAATCCCAGCGAAATACCGGATGTCGGCGATGTATCGAGTATGAAGAACGAGATGAACGAGGAAGGCTCGATCTACGACATCGACGACAGTCTCTATAACTACGACATCGATGATCAAAGTGAGATGACCCACGAAAAAGACGACGTCGACGACGACGATGAGTTCGAAGATCCCGAGATGAAGCCCGTTGTATTGAACGGTACGGAGAAAAAAGAAGTCGACTCCGGCCCAGTGGGGGACCTCTATCAGGTAAAGGTCGAGGGTAGCATGGTGACGCTCGAGAGGCTCGCCGAGAACGTCGGAAATACCGACGAGCCGGAGATAATGTCGAGCTTCATAAAACAAGAGCCTCCCGACGAGGTATCCGAGTACGACGTCAACGAGACACTGATGGAAATTCCCGAAGATGAAGAGGATGTCGAAGAGGAAGAAGCAATTGATCAGGAGCATACCGTCGAAGCTTCCGATGATAAAATTGTCGAGGATTACGATGACGACGACGACGACGACGACGATGACGACGACGATGACGATGATTATCCGGAGGAAGAGGAAGAAGAAGAAAAGCGTGCACAGCCGGTGAGCCAAGGGACCATGACCAAACCCCCGATTCCTCAGCGCATCGCCCAACTGTCCGGCAGGTCGTCGTCCGTCGCGAAAACAGTCGGAGGTCCTCTCAAGTGCAAGGCGTGTTCGGAGACTTTCGGCTCGGCGATAGCCTTCAGAAAGCACGTCGCCTGGACGCACAAGAAGAAGGTCTGCATACAAGAAGATGGCGCTTATATATGCGCGGTATGCGATTATAGGACCCTGAAGAAAGCCCTGTTCGCCGCTCATCTCGAGCGCAAGCACGAGACCTGGGCGAGAAAGCGCGAGGTCAGCATGCTTTTCCCGTGCGAAGTTTGCGGCTTCGTCTGCAGATCGAAGCACTCGCTCCAGTCGCACTTCATTCGCAAGCACACCGACACGTACGAGCACAGTTGTCAGTTTTGCGAGAAGAAGTTCAAGGTGAAGGGTGATCTAACGAACCACGTGCGCTTCCATCACAAGGAGAGACCGATCAATTGCGACGTGTGCGGCAAGCTCTGTCAGAACACGGGCTCGCTGTACGTTCATCAGAAGTGGGCCCACTACAAGCCGAAGTTCGAGTGTCACATATGCAGGAGGCGGATGGTCACTCAGGAGAATCTCGATCAGCATCTCATAACCCAGCACGAGCAGAGGGAGAAAATCGTTTGCGCACAGTGCGGTAAAACTTTCACGAAGAAGGACTCGTTCAAGCGACACATGGCGGTTCACACCGGAAGCAAGCCTCATCCGTGTCCGATATGCACCAAGCCCTTCGCTCGCCAGTCCCAGCTCAGGCAGCACGTCCTCATCCACACCGGGCAACGTCCCTTCGTGTGCGATATCTGCGGCAAAGGCTTCACCCAGAAACCCGGACTAATTTGCCATCGGAAGACACATCCGGGACCACTGCCGCCCTTGCCGGTAATGCCAATCGCCGATCTCGTCAGAGAATTCATCGCTCAGAACGAGGAGAGTCAGAGTCAGGATCAAGACCTGGAGTGCATCAACGACGATTAGAGAGTTTTTCGATATCGATGGAGTTGCTCAATAAGATGTTGCGAAGGTTCGCTGTTTTTCTTCTTTTCAATTGCTCGACGCACCGAAAAATTGTTTGTATACAGCGCGTATACACGTGTGTGTAACTTTTCTTTTTTTTTTCATATCGCGCGTAATGATTTATACAGGAGACTCCAGTTTCACTGATCGATTATCATAGCAGTGATGCTCGAAGATCGGCATCCGATGATCCGTTAATTGTTTCCGTTGTATTTATAGAGTTAAAGTCTCTCAACGTCAATAAAGATTTTGGACGGAGGTTTTTTTTTTTTTTTTTTTCTATTTCGATTCCGCAACAGTCCAGTTGCAAATTATAGATGGGATTTTATGATTCGTGCGTTACCAAATATCTTATCTGTTTTTAATGCGCCTCCTTGCATCGGCGTTTAAACGAGATCCATGAAGAAATTAATAATTCATTGGAATTTCGATTATTCGTATCGAGAGGTGCGTGGAACGTAGCGTACAAGTATAATTCGAAGAGTCAAACATCCCCGAAGTGTGTACCTCTTGATCAATATTTTTCTAAGATAGATAAATATCGCAAGTAATTCTGTCGAATGACGAGACATTATTCCCGTTGTATAGATATAGATTTTTCGTTCGAAATAAATATTTTTCATGTCCTTCATCTGTTTCACTTTAATCCGCAATTCGTCAAAATAACGCTATCGGAGCTTTCGATTGTAGGTAAGTGCAATAAATAACCAGCAACAGATATTATTATTTTTATGACACAGCTACCATATTAAGTAGCAGACATTGAGTACGTGTTAAGGTGAAGTGAAACACGTTCTCTGTCGTTCTTTCTCGCTCCATCGTCAAACCGGTATAATGGCGGTATCTCTCTCATACTCCTGGCTCCGTCACGTGACTTTCACTTCACCTTAAAAACATATTCGCATCAATAAAATGTATTTAAATAGAGACGAAGCTCGATAATGCGTGGTAAGTAAGAACAACTCTACTGTAATACTCGAGACGAACGATAATACCGATCTCAGATTATCAACGAGACGAGCTGTTAAGAAACTTGCGAACTTGTGCGTGTACAAAATCCCTGGAGGCTCTAACAGCCCGGATAGAAAAATGACGGAACGGTGGCGGTACCAATGTTTTTCCATCTGGGTGGATGAAACACAAATGAGGAGGAATTCGTCGATCGTTGTAATCATCGACACACAGAGATACCAGCGTTACATGCAGAAAAAAAAAAACACATAAAAATCTTTAACCCAAAAAGTATAACTCCATTTAATGATAATTGACAAATGTCCCGGCCGTTCCGATATCGTGGTACAGCGATTCGATAACGATTCTCTTCCAATGTTTATGTTTTAGAAATGTTCCTGCCGATCGTCATGGCGCCTCGAGCCGGAGAACCCGCTCCACCGTCAGTATAGAGTGTACCCCCTCGTACGCGATATACCCAAGATCGAAGAAGCGAAAGAAATCGGAGGAAATCGGAGGAAGCACGACAGACGCCGAACGAAAAATCGTCCATTCCGAAACGGACTTTAGTTGGAAAAAAATAATTGGCGAGTCACCGATTGTTTTGAGCATCGTCGAGTGTCACCACTGTGGTAAAAAGTTTACGAAAAAGAGCAACCTGGCCAGTCACCTGCGGCAGCACCGTCACGAGTGTCCAGAGTGCCCGAAAACTTTCAGTCTCGCTCGGTACCTCAGCGCCCACGTCGACAAGGCTCACCGCCAGCGTATCTACCAGTGCGGTGTCTGCGATTACAAGAGCAAAAACAAGGGAACCCTCAAGAATCACTTCATAAGACTTCACACGACGAATTACGAGTACTCGTGCGACAAGTGCGGCAAGCAGTTCAAGATAAAGAAATCGTTGAATCATCACGTGAAGCAAAATCACAGCGACGCCCCGCCCATCGTTTGTGAGGTTTGCGGGCATTTTAGCAAGAACCTCCACGCTCTAAAGGCTCACATGAAGTATCGCCATTACAAGCCGGAGTTCGTCTGCAATATTTGCAGCCGCGGAATGACGACGAGGGAGAATCTCGAGCAACACGTCACATGGCACGAGACGAGGGAAAAGATACTGTGTCCGACGTGCGGCAAGAGGTTTCGCGGGCGTGACCTCGAGCTGCATATGCGCGTTCACACGGGCGTCAAGCCGTTTTCGTGCCCGGTGTGCGGCAAAACCTTCCGGCGGCAGACAGCTCAGGAACAGCATCTTCTCATTCACACAGGCAAGAGGCCATACGTCTGCAATATATGCGGTCAGGCTTTTGCTCAGAAGCCCGGATTGATTTGCCATCGGAAGAGACACCCCGGTCCTCTGCCGCCTTTGCCCGTCGTGTCGATCAAAAATATCGTCAACGAATTCACGAGGGAATACGCGACGAAGAAACGTCACGTCGAGCATCAATGACATTTTTTTTACTCGCCACGAATAACTACGACATTAAAATAAATGAAAAACATTGTTGTTTTGTTTTACGTTAAACAAGTATTCGCTATGCGCGTGATTTACGCAGAGCTTCCGACTGAGCGTGTATTGCCGTTTACATGCATTGAATGCGTGAATTCCTACCGAGTCAAGCGACCACCATACGACCACACAAACGACCATTTGTTTTGTGCCGTTTCGACGACCGTAAAACAACCAATTTGGCCGTCTTTTGCTTTATCGTCCCAAAAACCGATCGAGATAAAGTCTGCTCAAACACGCTTGATCGTTTTTTGGGTCGTTAAAGGAAATACGACCAAGCCTAAACCTAAAAACTGGTCGTTGTTTTGGTCGCACAGTGGTCGCCAAAACGGCACAAAACGACCGGTCGTTTTTTAAGTCGTTTCGCGGTCGATTTCAATGGTGGTTTAACCTGCTAGGGAAGCAGAATGCATTGCATTATATCAGCGCCGCCTATCGGCCTGCTCAGTCCTAGCTTGCATACCCAGCGCGTTTAAATTTATACGCAATACACATTCATCCGGTGAGTTTTTATAAGTCGGTGTCCTGGACGTCCTTGAAATTGGTGAAGAGTCCTTGGATTTTTGCTCACCTTTTAATGTCCTTGAACTTTGCTGCCCTTGAAAAGTCCTTCATTTTTTGTAGTCCTGAACATCGTAAAGAATACCCTGTTACAATTGTAAAGACCCGTTTGCGATTATGAAATATATCTACGAGATTATCCGCAGAGCTCCCCCGAGCACAGTAAATATTTATGTTCGATGTAGGTATACGGGAGAAGGGTTTGTCGTTGACATCCACGGGACAATAACAAACGAGTCCCGATCGTTGTACGAGGTGGCCCACTCGGTGTTGTTTCATTTTTGTATTTTGTAACTTTTCGTTAATAAAACTAAGAATCGAAACTATTTTAGATCCTGACAAAAAGCAGAAAGAGGACATTTCTTCCCTGTTGAGTTGTTACCCACATTTTTATAACAAAATATAATTATAAATCAAAGAGAGAATATAACTATTTGCCCGAAATGTTTTGCATTGACTAGTGTGTACTCTAGAACTCGATAAAATTTCAGGTCACAGAGAACGCGAAGAAGTGGAAAGAAATCTCGGGCGGCTCACAAGTGCGGCAAGTGCAATGGTCGATTCTTCCACATGACAAAGCTGGTGGAGCACCTGAAGAATGTTCACGGAATCGAACGGGCGTTTCACTGCGACGAGTGCGGCAAGGCCTTCAGGAGTCCGTCGAACATAACGCGTCACAAGCTGATACACACCGGTGTGAAGAAATTCGTCTGCGATCTCTGCGACTGGTCGTGCAATCAGAAGAGCAATTTGGATTTTCATCGACGTCGTCACATGAAGGATTACGCTTTCAGCTGCGCCGCGTGCGACAAGGGTTTTCTTCTCAAGAGAGAGTGGGACGAGCACGTGGAGAACGTGCACACCGGCCGCAAGAAGCATCGGTGCGACGTATGCTCCAAGACTTACGGTTACAAAAAAAATTTAACAGCCCATTTGAGAATTCATCATCCGGAACTGATAATGGACGACATCTCGGCGATAAAGTACACTTGCAAGCTGTGTACACGTGGTTTCGTCAACGTTAGACTGCTGAACAATCACATGAAGAAACGACACGGTATCGTGAACCGCAAAATTCGCGAATTTCTTTGCGATCTGTGCGGCACGACAGTGTCGTCGAAGAAAGCTCTCGACGCTCACAGAAGAATCCACACCGGTGAAAAGATCGCGAGTTGCGAGATATGCGGCAAAGCCTTTGGCACCAAGGAAAATCTTAAAATTCATCGACGCATTCACACCGGTGAGAAACCGTATCGGTGCAATCAGTGCGGCAAAGATTTTACTCAGAGAACGTCTCTCGTTATTCACCTTCGGTATCACAACGAGGAACGACCGTTTCAGTGCCTCCAGTGCGGCAAGGGCTTCGTTTCCGGCACGTTCTTGAAGAAGCATCGAAAGACCCACAGCGATCCACCTGCGAAACTTACGAATTTGAATTTCACTTGTATACCCAACGTCGAATGAGTTCGGTTTAGAAAATCTACATACTCGTAATTTTTTTTTCTTTACCCTTTTCTCTTTTTTTTAGCAATCATGCATACGGAGCTGCATAGTTTGTATGATAGATTAATAAATTTCACACAAGAATTACACTTGCGATAAAATTTTAACTCATTGCGCTGTCCCGTCGTTATTAGCAAAATAGTTTAACATAAAAAAATTAAAAGCGTCGATAGTATGGTGGAAGAATATGCAACAGTCACGAAGAAGCTTAAAACAAAACAAAAATGGATGAAAAATTTACGTCATTCGAATGATGATTTACGTGTTACAGCCATTGGGTGACCAATAACGATCGACATCCCGTCAAACCCGAGCTGTCGATCAAGACCGAGGATCAAGATATAATAGTCGACGGTATCGAAACTTCGCCGAACGCGGAAGAGTGAGTAAAACGGAATATGAAAAAAAATAAAGTTGAAAAAAAAAACGTACCTCGTCATCTTTGCTGTGATTTTTATATCGCTGGCGAAGCAAAGAATGACCTTGAAGATTGTGCTACTTGGAAAAAGAATATTTGTCAGTCTGTGACGTCAAAGAGATTCGCCTTGGGCGCAACAAGATCTTTGAAAACTTTCCATTTTTATTTTTTATTTCCTATCAGCAGAATTCATTGGTCAAAAAATATTTCAGATTTTTTTTTTTTTATTGTACTGATATGCTGAAGTAATTAACCGAATAGTTTAAGAAGCAAGAGTGCGAATGAACATAAGCCGCCAAAACTTCTTCTCTTATATGAGCGCTATCACTGATAATCCCAGCATGGTGAGTTCACACACAACTTTGCCGTTTTTTATTCACACTGTCATCGACTCAGAAATGACGTCATGCCAGAAATACGTTACCTTCGAAAATGGGATTTTTCAACCGGATTGACGTTTTTTCGGTATTTCGTTTGGTAGCTACACGCAAGGCCGCCACGAACTAGCTACCCTAGGATTGTCAGTAATACGCTTTGGTTCACGTAACGACAAAGCACATAGACACGATGGCGTACATGAAAAACCTTACCATTATTCTTGCCTATTAAAAAAAAAAAAAAAAAAAAAAAAAATCTTCACGGTCATCACAAGTAAAAAACATTCCTTGCCCCCTTCGTTCGATTGTTTTTTTTTTTTTTTTTCTTCCATTATGTATGTTTCCAGATACGAGGGTAGTCAGAAGAGGTGCGAGCTGTGCGGCGAAAAGTTTCATTTCGTAACGCGGCTTGTAGCACATCTCCGTATAGCCCACGGTATTCTGAGGCCGTTCAAGTGTCTTGAGTGCGACAAGACGTATCCCCACCAATTTCTTCTGAACGCT
The DNA here is from genome assembly GCA_964017025.1 of Stenichneumon culpator. Lineage (NCBI taxonomy): Eukaryota > Metazoa > Arthropoda > Insecta > Hymenoptera > Ichneumonidae > Stenichneumon > Stenichneumon culpator. The sequence goes on from OZ024776.1 coordinate 157,967, forward strand.
CACGTTAAGAAGATCCACACGCCGAAAACCGTGCCGTGCGGTGATTGCGGTTTCATGGGTGTGTCGATGGGTGACGTAGAGAGGCACAGAAAGCGCAATCACCATGTACAGCGTTACATATGCGAGATATGCAGTGAAAGTTTTACCGAGGAGTCGTCGCTGGTTACGCACACGGCGATGCACGATTTCATGGAATTTCAGCAGTGTCACGCCTGCGGCAGCACGTTCAACGACGCCCGTACCCTGCGGGACCACAACCGTCTGTATCACTACGATCCCGCGGCGGCCAACGACGCCCGATCCGTAAAGGTAGAGGATAGCCCGGAAAACCGTTGCGAAATATGTAACAAGATATTTAAGTACAAATCGATATTGAAACAGCACAGATCGAGGAGCCACGGTGAGCCGGCGATGTACGAGAAGCGTCGCTATCTGTGCGCTCTCTGCGGCAAGGAGCTCAAGACCGCAAAGGGATTGGAGATACACAACAGGTCGCACACCGGCGAAAAACCGTACACCTGCGAAGTATGCGGCAAGTGTTTCGCCTGCGAGACCCTACTCCGTACACACAACGTCACACACACGGGAGAACGAAAATACTCTTGCGACCAGTGCGGCAAATCATTTACTCAGCGTTCGACTCTCGTCGTTCACAAGCGCTATCACTCCGGCGAGAGACCCTACGTATGCACCCGATGCGGCAAGGGTTTCGTCACGCGAACTGTACTCAAAACTCACATGAAGTCTTGCCGTCTATAGTTTGCGGTTCATTACGAAATTCAAATTAAATAATAATAACAAAGGCTCGTTTAAAAAATGCCGAGAACGTCTGTGAGACGTTTGTGTTATGTGCAAGGGATCTCTCGCTTTAAGCTCGATGAAAACGCGAGAGATTGTGTCTGTTTAGAACTATAAGGAAAAAACTCCGGCCAGATATTGTGTCGACGAAAAAAAAGCAAACAAAAGACATGATATATAGTATTCTTCCTGATAAGGTTTCTACCTTGTATAGAATGAGAAATATATATATATATATATATCTATATATATGTGTATAATTTGTCTGGTGATTCCCTCCTATCCTTGAACTTCCGGTTTCAATTAATTGTAAAAAACCTTATATATATGAGCATCGATACCAAAAGATCGTCGAGTAGTTCGCGATTGTTTCTCAACTGGAGCATCACTTCGGCTACATAGAGTGTATAAAAGTGTTCAGATTTTTTAATTCAAACAAAAAAAAAATATATATATATATATATATATATATATATATAAAGGCACGATAAAACTACTTGGACAAGTGTTTAATTTGGATCTGAGTCTGAGAGAATGCAGTTTCGATGAGACCTGGGACGAATTATGTGTCGGTGAGTACTTGTCAGTAGAAAACCAGGAAGGAGGCGGAATCTTCGATCCGGAAGTCGACACCCTGCTCGAGCATCTTACTGTCGTACTGGTAGCTTATGTCGTCCAGCAATGAGCGATTTTGGGCACTCACGTTGCGAGGCTTAACGTGAATCGTTCGAAAACCTATGATGAATGAAATTTATTAGGAAAAAAAACAAAGACAAAATTATTATTACTAAAACGAGCTTAACATCATTGGAAATGGTAAAAATGTAAATAATTATCCGCAATTCACATGTCTTGGATTCCGTCTGAAGTCGAAGAATTTCCTTAAGGGTGTCGAGACTTCGAATTATTCCGTCGTACTGAAGCCTCGTGAGGTTCTTGCATCGTGTGAGCATCGATACTAAAAGATCGTCGAGTAGTTCGCGATTGTTTCTCAACTGGAGCATCACTTCGGCTACAGAGAGTTAATAAAAGTTTTTAGATTTTTGAATTCAAACAAAAATTTTATGTAGAAGCTCGATGGAAAGGAAGCGACGCGTTAATGTACCGAGAGTATCTGTGTAATGGGCTATGAGAAGCCCGACGGTACTTCTGAAGTTTCTCGATCGACTCTGGTCCCAAACGTGACCGCTGAACATCTGGAATCTCGCCAGGGGCACGCTCGGCAGCAGCAGATAGCACATATCCTCGTAGTGAGATATATTTACTGGATAGTCGAGGAAGATTAAACTTGTTTTAAAATATGCAACGAATTTTTAAGTCGGGATAGTTCAAGGTCGCGTAATGAAGTTAAATAACGAAGTTATTATATCTACGAGTACTTTTCACTGCGATGGTTTAAAATAAGTATAAAGATCGAAGTTAAGGATAGAAAAAAAAACTGACTACCTTGACTTGAAAAAAAAAAAAAAGCGCTTGGAATGCAATTTATACCTATGCTGTAGGAGACTGTCAGGCGAGGGCACGCGATCACGAGATTGTGCCAAGCAGTGTCGGCGAGAGTGTGCTGACGAGAATCCGAGTCTCTTACAGAAATATGCAAAGTTTTGAGCACCCCCGAAGCGGCGCTAGCCAGAGCATTCAGAGCTTGATCGGAGAGCGCCGGATAATCGAGGCTTATAGTCGTTAGGGCATGCAATCTCCCGAGTAAACGCAGATACCTGAAATTCGTGAGTAATAAAGTGATAATAAAATCTCTGCGAAGGGAGATACATTGAATTTTAGTTTTTCTAATGACCTCGCGTTGCTGTGCGGCGCCTGCCACTCTCGGAACGCCCCCCGAAGATCGAGAGATCCCAGTTGTTCACCGCACGATTTAGCGACCGCTCCGAGCAAACGGAGAACGTCGCTCACTCCGAAATTTGCGTTAAGGAGGCTCAGACTCCTCAAATTTTGCTGACAACTGACGAAAACGCATTCAGTAAACAAAAACAAAAAACAAGAATAACAACAACCGAAACCGAAAATAATAACTTATTATGTAATTTGGCCGAATTTTAATAAAATAATAAAATATATAGTCAAAGTCTGTTGACGAGTGTAAGTCGAAAAGTAATAACTATAGTAGTACTCGGCAATATTTTCAGGAGGATATCATTTGAGCCAAACTCATGTCCGCTAAAAAGTAACTAGGTTGGAGAAACTCCATATACACGTAGGGGAGACCGGGGCATGATGGGCCTCCTAAGTAAATAATGTGGCTACAACGCTGCCGAAAGCGTACACTAGGACCTCGATTTTTTGCGCCCTCGTTTTCCTCAACAGTTTCCCCCCACAGAGCGAATATCGACCGGCGCAGAAAGCTATGGGTCATGCTCGACAGTGAGTATTGGCGAGGCATGCATGTGAACGAAATCGACGTCCTACAGTAATTTATTGTTTTTCATCCAACAATGCTATTTTTACAGGTTTTAAAATGCGTTCGAAAAAAAAAATGTTTGGGCTCTAGGGCTGTACAGATAGGGCGGCCTAGCTGGCTAAAGTATCTTATCCGGCTAATGGATTTTATAGTTTGGCCGGCTAAGCCGCCTTGGCCGGCTAAAATAGTTTAGCCGGCCATGTGCATAAAATCGTGCATAAAATCGAGCCCCGTAATGTCGCATTGTGCTTTAGTCCAAAAGGGCCAGTGAATTCGCGTTCAGCACGCAAAAATACGTCGGAATACGTGGCAGTTAATTAAAAAGAAAAAAAACAAATTGTCGAAAAATTAGAAGGCCCTCTTTCGAGCCCATTTTTTGTTTTTTCCAACGTCCTCAAACGGCACTATAAAACGAATAGAAAACTTCGGACAAGGCCCTATATTGTGTATTTTTTCCCGTAGAATACGATAAGCACCTATCTTCATTGGGAGCCGAGATATCGACGTTTGAAAATCACGAAAATCGACGTTTTTCCAAAAGTGGCTCAAACATTGAAAAACCGTTGTTCATTCGATTTTTTTTTATTTCAAATCCCAAAAATACTGTTTTTCGTGTATAAAATCGAGCCCCTTAATGTAGCATTGTACTTTAGGCAAAAAAGACCGGCGGATTCATGTTCAGCGGGTGAAAATACTTCGGAATACGTTGCAGGTAACATTAGACAAAAATAAAATAAAAATGCGTCAAAAAATTCCAAGACTAGCTTAGTCGGCTAAGATTAGCTTAGCCGACTAATATAGCTTGGCCGGCTAAGACGGAGTAGCCGGCTAAGACGGCTTACACGGCCAAACTATAAAATGCATTAGCCGTATAAGATATTTTAGCCGACTAGACCGGCCTATCTGTGCATCCCTAGGCGAGACGGACTACCCTTATATTGTTCACTTTTTTTTTTTTTTTAACGCCGCCTGTACTATCCATGCATCATGAGTTTTCCTACTTCTACCTATCAACGGTGAAGTTCTTAATGCAGTGACGTCATCTACGGGATACACGACATCCGGTTCCAAGAATCCAATTTTTTTGTAAGACATGCCCAATAATAAATCAATACAATAATTGTTTGGATACTCCATTTTGCTTCGCTTCCCTATTCTTTCATTGCCTACAAAAGGTTTTTATCATTTTCATCCCTGTTTTATTTTTTATTTTTATAATTTTAGGGTGGCCCATCACGGCCCGCGTCGGCCTGATTTTTCACTAGCCCATCTTCCCCGGTCTTCCCTATATGTCTTAGGAGAAAACGACACTTCCGGTAAAAAAAATTAAATTTTCAAACCGGCAGTGACGTATTTTCGCGATGACATCACTTCCGGTCGAAAAACGAGATTTTCCTTCCGGTTAAAAACTGAGATTTAAAAACCTGAAGCTGATAGTAGTTTTTGTTTGTTGTTGTTTTGGTAATATTCTCTCAATCGAGAGTTCGCTTGCGACGCACGGAAATGTTATTCCGACGTACCCGAGAAAATTAGCAAGAGCATACAGAAGCTTTGCCCGATTGCCCCACTTGCTGCTGAATACCCAATCGGTGAGAACGAGTTTCTTCAGCTGAACATCTTTGTCCCGTACGATAGCGAGAAAATCGACACCAGCTTCCGCTTGAATGTTACGAGCGACCCGGGTCTCTCTGGGAAGCACGTACGGCCTGGACCAAGCTAGTTCGAGGCATCGCATGTGCTGTCCGTATTTGGTCTGAAATAATCGTTCACCGAGATACGTATCTCGATGATAGCCGTGGATGGGTTGTATCATATCCGTGAATTAATAATCGCGCGAGAACGAGACGATAAGCAATGCACCAACCGCTAACTCGCCAGCCAGAGGGAAATCACCTCGCAGGTCACGATCTATCAGGACAGTGACAGATCGCCAGAGAACTGGGGACGATAGAGCTCGATTCCATGTCCGACAAACGTATCCGACGCTCGCCAAGTCCCCTCGGCTCAAATGGCCGAATATCTGCGTCAGTATCAGCTCCGGCAGCTGATCCCACATATCCGGGCTTCAGCTTGGCCCGTCTTCATCTCTTCGGAACCCCCGAGACCCACGAGGTTGGTTTCCGGTGCCTGGGCTTGCCAACTGTCACAGAAATCGTCACGATTCTCTAGTGTCCTCCCCGATCATGCTCGGTCAAATATTTTATCCTTCCCTATCAAAAATATATTAAAACAAAAAAATTTTAATAAAACTTTAGAATAGAATAGTGATATTTAAAAACAAATAAAGAATAATTAATAAAATTGGGTACTCAATTTTGTATATTACATAACATATGACATTTATTCATTAATATATTTTTTTACCTTAATTTTCTGAAATATCCTACATACGAGGGCGGGGTAGTTTATCTCTATATCATTGATCGAGTGTACAATAATAATTTAGTAATCAGTAGTAGGGGGAGGGGGGGGGATAGAATCGAGGGAGGGAAGTTTGAATATCGGGGCTTCCTTTTGTGGACTCAATTGATCTTTTTTTTTCTAGTGTACATAATACATAGCTTATACGCAAACGTATTTCATCATGTATCCGCTTCACGCATTTGCGTGTGTATTTTTTATGCGATAGTGCTTTGATATTTTCTTTTTCTTTTAATATTCATATTCATTTTGTTTAATATTCTTTGTGTGCGTGTCTCTGTCATCGTTATTCGGAATACCGATAATTACGTAACACTCGGAGTCACCGTTGGATTATTATTATTTCTGTTTTTTCCTTTCTTCTTTTTATATCGATCGCTTGGATATATGATAAAGGGCATCGGGCGATTCGCGCAAAAGTCGAAAACACAATATATACAGGGAAAAAATATAATAATTATTGTTATACCGTTCTTTTTAGATTATTATACAAAAAGGGCGGTTCGCCGATGGCCAACGGTTTTCGACTAGAATCGATTAACATCTCTGTCTTTATCTCGCACGAACATTGCACGGCTTTCTCTTCCTCTTTATGTTTCTTTTTGCTTTTTCTCTCGCGAGAATAAATTGTCTTAGCATCCGTTGCCCGCACGATTCGGCACAGCAGTGTCCATCGATATGGTGCACATTTATTTGTTTCATTTTAAAAAATAAAAAGCTCAGGTTTCTCTAAACACCTAGACAACGATATGGTGAGTGTCTCGTCCGATGGAAAAAAAATCTCTCTCTCTCTCTCTCTCTCTCTCTCTATTTTTCATGGTCGATTTTAAAGAGTCTCGGCTGGTAACTTTTAAACTTTCTCGGACCTTCGACGGCTACGACGACGATAAGAGCATACGGTACAAAAAAAAGTTTAGTACATTCAACGAACAATTCTTGTGTACAAACGTTCACAATTCTGTTTCTTTTTAATTTTACAATTTTATTCTTGTTAACTTTACAATTTTTTGTTTTTAGTTGAAAATACGGTACGGCAAAAAAAAGAAAATTGTAAAATTAACGAGAACAAAATTGTGATCATTTGTGCCCAAGAAGTGTTCGTTAATAGCGCGATCTTCTTGATTATCCCGTACGCAGTTCCGTCGCGTACTTGTGGACAAGTTCGAAGGGACAATGTCGGTTGGGATATTAATCTTAACGTCTAAATTAACTGGTCCAAAGGATCCTTACCATCGTAATAACAGATATTATACATCGCATCGACACCAATTTCACCGATCAATATTCTTCCGCCGTCCCAATAATTTACCGCTGTCGTTACTTCGTCACGTCCTTCGTCCGTTCCGCCTGCGACTCCGCCGCTGTGCTTTCCTCGTGCCTCTTCTGAGCCTCACTTCCGGTCGTTGACGAGTTTGTGCTGATGTACGGCGGCTGAGTCGACGGTACTGTCATATACGCGTACAATGCATCGCTCGCGTTTGATCGTTTCTGTAAAGTAAAAAAAAACCATGATAACTCTCATTGCATTATACGATCCTTATGAGGTTCGTATAAGTACTTCAATTTGATTGCTCGAGTATTGAAAACATTATTATTGTTATTACTTTAGATTGCGAACAAGTGCTTATCGCACTTTTGCAATCATTTTATTGTGGATACTGAGAGAAGGATCTAGTAAAAATTACTATATCGCTTGAGAGATATTACCATAGCACATACTAGTAGTACCGGATTTATAACAATTTTTCTTAGATACTATGGTAAAAATTCTTGGAAATCTAAGACTTTCTATCGTAGGTGGAATAGGTGGATTGGTAATTTTTACTAGATCCTTCTCTCAGTGTATTCAGCGCGATAGGAATACTTGGTATTTTAAGCATTAGCGCCACTAGCTAGGAAACGAGAAATTATATGTAATGTTACCAAATGCATACATGTAAATATCAGATGAATTTATTGCTGTCCAAAATGCTCAATAAATTATTATTATTATTATTATTATTATTATTACTATTATTCGATAGTGTTCTCCCATCTCGTCCACAGTTGGATTGAAAATTCTATTTACGAAACTACAGTTTAAAACGGGGAGGATTCAATTTACTTGAATTTTTTTTTATTAAAACGTGACGAACGCGAGAGCGTTTGGCAAAGTTTGGCTTTTCCATTGCTCTCGAGCAGGATAGTTCCGTCACTTTTGGGAAGCTTTCGTTCGCATGCATCCGCTGTTCGGCTCATAAGCGATTCTTCGATGCACTCTCGACGTCGTCGTCGTCGTCGTCGTCGTCGTCGGGAAAACTCCTGCGGCACGAGGTTCATCGTTGCGGTTGGTACTTCCGGTCTCCCACCCTCGTTCTATTTTCTTTCCAACGATCCATCCTCTCCGTCTTCCTCGCTCGAGTATTGCGGGGCTTCTAGCTGCCAACCGGACGAGCGGCGGAGCATGCACACCGCGAGATCTCGTTGGCGGAGCAACTTTTGCAATCAGAGGCGAGATCACGCCAGCTGCAGCGCTGTCGGAAGGATCATCGCTCACTTCCGATCCGGGCGAACCGGAGTACTCGACGTGCCACCGAGAAGAAGAAAAAGGAGGAGAAGAGAAAGCAAGATCTCTGCGCGACAGAGCAGTCTGCGTTGGGGTTTCCTCTAGTCCGTGCACGTTCCTGAAGAGAGCGTCCAAGAGTCAGGAAATTGCACCTCACGTACTCCCCTTCGGCCTCCCTTCGGCCTCCCCCCGCCCTTCCCCTTCCCGGGGAGCAAGCTCGAGTCCCGAGGCGTTTTTTAAGGGCCGAGTCCGCGGTTCCGACTAATTAGCCATTTTATCGTTCGACAAACTTTTCATCCCAGCTGTTCTCTCGCTTGTGGGACAAGCAGTGCTTTCATAGCGCGGCCACTCGTGCCACTCTCCCTGCTACTTTCGCGGAATTGTGTTCTTTTTTTCCACATTCTTTTGTACTGTTTTTCACTCGCGACCTTTCCCTCATCGCGCATGAAAACGCTACGAGTAGTCGACCACTCGTTGCTTCGTAATTTAACCCGGGATTCTGCTGGTAAACAAAAACAAAAAAAGAAAAATTGAAGCTTCACGAAAATATCCGACCTCGTCGTTGCTGAGTACGGCAGGTAGGTTTTGCGGTGAATTATGATTTATTGTTCTGGGGAGATAACTTTTTTGATTGCGATTCTCGGTTTTTTTTTTTTTTTTTTTCTTTGCGATTATCAATCACCGGCTTGACTTTGTGCGAGAAATGATTTCCGATTGGTTTTCCAGTGTGAAAAAAATGTATCGGGTTGTACGGTCAGACATTTTTTTTTTGGCGCGCCGTCGATTTTACGGGACAGAAGATGCAATTACACTAGGACCTCGATTTCCTTCATAGCGGCGGGACCGGCTCCGCATGACACTTAATAAAATTGAGGTTGCGCATGCCCCGCCCGTACTAACTGTCGAGCATGGCCCATAGTTTTCTGCGCCGATCGATATTCGCTCCTAGTGTACCCCTTGCAGTGATTTTTCATGTTTTTTTTAACTTTTCGTAGCCACACAAACGTATTTATTATTTATTTGAGAAGAAAAAAAATATATAGGCGATTTACGATGCTTCTCGTCACGGATGTCGGAGAACGGGGAAAAAAGGTTCCTGTGTGTAATGATTTTTTTGTTTTTTTTCATGTTCAGCTAAAAAAAATTGTAAAAAGTCGTCCGCTGTGCCCCATTGGCCCTCTCACAGAAGTTTCGTGACCGGGGCACATTATCGATTACGAAAGTGTATCGCATTAAAGTTGAAAACTTCGATAAAGGATATTGTGAACGGACGACAGGCGGTCATCACTCGCCTACACGGTTTTCCTAATCGGTTTCGCTTTCGAGCTCTGCCCAGCGAAGATATCGAAGCCTCGAACTTCCAGGTCTCCCAGTACGACTCGTTGTGCACTCCCGTCCCTTCCAATTTTCCTTCGCTCTTCCCTCCGTATACGAAATTTAATTAACGGACGATCGTCGACGTGGTCCACGATCGCGAAGGGAAAACTTTCGGTCCTCGTGTTCGTCGAGCGTCGAGCGATGTCGGAGAGCCAAGGAGGAGAACCCAATCGTCTCGGCTGTGCGGTTCCTCCGCTTATTCGTCCTGTATATACACGCGCTGGCTCTACGCTCTCCGCGGTAACGGCCTTCGGCTGGACAACTGTACAACACCCGTACCTCGTCGTTTCGACAAAGTTTTATTTACAATATCCCCGGCCGCCAGAACGTCGAGATTCGTGAGTTTCGCGCTGCGGTAACTTCTCGAAAAGGATCCGCACGAAATGTTGTCACTGAGCGCGGGAGGCTTCCGCATTTGTTCCCGAACGCCCGGGCAAAGAGACACAGCGCTCGGCCGGTGCGCCGGGCCTCGGTTCTCTTAACTGCATCCGCTTTGCCGGGAAACGTTTCACCGCAGAACGACGGTACACAGCGCGGTTTAGCTCTTCCTGGGAACGACATAGTTTCCTCTTAAAGTTTCATTGAATTTTATTTCTCCACCGGCTCTCCGGCGGTTTAACGTTCTCTCGCTATGTCCTTCGAATCCTCGAAATTGTAATCCATCTGTTTATCGAGACCAGACAGACGCGTTTAATTTTTTTATTTTGACAGCGTGTCACGATTTTTAATATTTCGTATATTTAACAAACATTTCACGTCCACAAAGATCCATGCTTTTCTGCCCTTGCGAATTTTACAATTTTTAATTAATGGAATTTCATAATGAATAATAAAAAGAATGCGAGAGTAAGTTTGTGAACACGAAATGTTTTCTAGATAAAGAAAGCTTTTTTCAATCCTGCAGGCGAAGAATATAAATTCACCGGTTAGAAAGTTTACTGCACGCTAATGCAAAGACGAAAAGGTAGACTCACTTGTTCCCGTAGTTGGTCGTGATTCCAGTACGGGACTTGTCTCAACTCTTCCAATTGATGTTCCAACGGATCATTGTCATTTCTCACGCGATCGTTTCCCTTTCCGTTGCCAGTCCTCGCCTGTTTGTCCCACCGTTCTTTCGTCGTTCCACCAAGCTTCCTCAGCTGGCTGCTCGGATCGTCCTGATCGAGTCTCGTTCCATGGCCGTTCGAACTTGGATCCAGTTGGCCCTCCTCGATGTCGTTCTTCCGCCACTCGTTGTTCGGATATTTCGGTGCCGATACCGCCGACACAGCGATGTACGAGTTTCTCGGTCTGCCCGAGCCTTCGCTGAGATTCGTGGATCCGGGCTTGCTGATCGGCGAGGCTGTTACCTTGTGATAAGCGAATTGTCGCCACTTGGTCGGCCACGTGGACGAGTGGCTCGTCGGTGCCGGTTTATTGGCCGAGTAACCGGAGCTCTCGACGTTCCAGTCGTTGTTGATTTTTTGCGACCACGCAGGCGAGGAACCCTCCTTCTTTGGTGACGACCAAGAACCACTCCCGATTTCTTCGGGATTGCCGTTTCTGTCGTCGGACCATCTGGCTCTCGGTACTTCGGACAATTGTCGGTATGGCGCTTCCTTGAGCTCGTACGGTCTCCAGGTAGACTGATCGACAGGCATGACCCAAGCACCGACCGACGATATCTTGGGTGAAACCTGCGATTTGCCAGACCACATTTTCCTATCCGCCTCGACATTGCCCGGCCACACGTTTCCGGCCTCGTCTCTCTGCGGTAACCGTTCGTTTTCCCTCGATTTCCTCCATTCGTTCACCGCGCTCAATTTCGCCGGCCAGCCGATGGAACTCTTCGCTGTATTGGCTATCGATCCCTTGTCACTCTGGCTCGACGTTGCCTTCTCCATGCCTTCCCCAATTTTACCGTACTCCGACGATGATCCCTGTGCGACGATATCCTTGACGTTATCCTTGCCCGACGAGAGCAAACGGTCCTGCTTGTCGAGGCCCAATTTTCTCACGAGCTCGGCATTGGGATTATAGGATTTGCCATTTTTGTCCTTCGGCCAGGCCTTCGCACCGGTGAGCTTGAACGGCCAAGTCGCCGGATCCGACGTCAAGCTGTTCCATGTCTTCATCGTTATTTTCGGCAGTACAGGCTTATCCTTCACGACCGCTTTCACCTGGGATTCTTTGCTCGACAATTCCGAAGGATTTTTTATCTTCTCCAAGCTAACCGGAAGGATCTCGCGTGTGAAACTCTTCGGTCTCTCGGGCACGGGCCACGACGGTAAGTCGACGTTTCCGTCGACCGGCCACACGCTGTCCATGGGATAATTTCTCCAAGGTTGTTGTTGCTGGCGCTGCTGATGATGCGAATTTCGTTGCCAGTTTCTCGTTGACAAAGGGCTCTCGTTATACTCGTAGTCATCGTTCGATTCGCTTTCCTCGTCGTCGTCGTCGTCGTCGTCGTCGTTGCCAAAACGTTGCCAATTGGTACGTTCTCTCGACGGGGGCTGATAACGCGGTATCCAGACTTTGTAGTCGCTCTGCGACGGTCTCCAGGGCCAGTGTCCACCGGCACCGGGAATTCCATCGAAATTCCCGGTGCGGCTCTTATCTTTCCAGGGTCTACCGTAGTCATAGCGAGAGTCCTGCCAAGTTTTCGTCGAGGCGTACTCGCGTCCGACCGGTCTAAACTGTTGTGTCCTGGCGAATGGTCGGTGATTCGTCGTTCCCTCGGGGTACCGAAAAATTTCGTCGTAATCGTTAGGATCCCGATTAACCGGGCTCCTCATACCGTAATCTCTTGATCTCTGACTGCCGTACTGGCCGTAACGATCGTATCTGTTGGGTGATATTGGCCTCTGCTGGTAACTTCTTTCGGGGATATCGTACTCCATTAGCCTGGACGAACTTCCGTTATCGCTGTAATTCCGTTCGTTATCGTCGTGATTAGAGCTCGGCGAGCCTTTCTCGTGTGTGTTAACTTTGCCGTAGTGAAGACGCCTCGGCTGGGAGTATTCTCGCGCGGACTGAAGCATCAGAGCTTGGCGCTCGTCGTTCAAGGCTTTCAGGCTCTCGCGTTGTTTCTCATCTATCGTCGGCAGGCGATCTTTGACCGAGGTGCCGCGCTGTTTGGACGTCGCTGCGTAACGAACTTTGGCCACATTTGATACAGTCTCCTGACGATCGTCCGACCAGGGTGAGCCGAACAATCGCTCGGCCACGAGACGCCATTGAGCGGGTGTGGTTGGCCACGTTGGCGACGCGGTCGTCGTTAGCAACGGCGGCCTCGACGACGTCGAAGTCGTCGTCGTCGTCGAAGTTGTCGGGCTCGAGATCGGAGTTGTACCGTCCAAACGATTGCGTGGCTTCTTCTTCTTCTTCTTCTTCTTTTTCTTCGGCTTCTTCGTGGTCGATTGCCCGAGCGGGCTGTCGGTCGACGAATCCGTCGATGGAATTTCCAACGACGAGTCCGGGCTGTACGCTCGTTTGCGGGAATCGAGGAGGGCCGTCCGTGCAAGCTCCATGTCGCCCTCAACGTCCTCTGAAAAAGTCGATAACAGTTTAAAGGACACGATGGACAGTGGTATTCGAGGACATTTGTTTTGTCAATATAAACCAATAACATTCTAATGTCTGGAACTATTATCCCCGATCCAAAAGCCCTATTTTCTTTGAGTGACCGATGATAAATTGTTAACGAGATATTGCGACAATGAATCCTCCATTGTTTGGCATTGCTGTCGGTAAGCATCGAAATAGCAATGTTGGGGTTAAATTAGTCGAACCGGGAGGACAGCCCTGAGAGCCTTCTCGCGCCACTGCCCCTCCCACCTATAACACAGCAGCTGTAAACCACGGAACGAGTTCCATCCGTCCTTCCGTTCCCTCTGAAAGGTCGTTAATAGTTGAGAGTACACTATGGACGGTTAGATCCGAGGACATTTGTTTTCTCAATATAAACGATGGTTTTGTGTGTTGTTTTTTTTATTATCAAATCCTAATGCCTGGAACTATTATGCCCGATTGAAAAGCACTATTTTCTTTGGGGGTGACTACTAATAAATCGTTAACGAGCTATCGCGACAATGAATCCTCCATTGTTTGCCATTGCTGTCGGTAAGCATCGAAAGGGCGACGGTCGGGGTCGAATTAGCCGACACGGGAGGACAGCCCGGAGGGCTTTCTCGCGCCACTACCCTTTCCCCTATAGCACACCGGCTGTAAACCACGGAACGAGATAACCCGTCTGCTCTCGTACAATTATAGATGGAATGAGAGAAAGGCGTGGCGTTAAATTGCCCCGCGGAACAATTGCTCGACGGCTAATAATGGACGACGAGTTTCGCGTCTATCCAACCCCCCCTCCCCCCCTCTGTTGGCCCCTATTCGGCCACGAAGAGAAACGATTGGGGTATGAGCGAAAGAGACGGCACCGGCGGCCCCATGCCAATCCCTGTTTCCATCTCGTTATCCCCGATTGAACGATTGCTAATCGAGATATTTGGCTCGACGGGATTATCACAAACGGCGAAACGCTGATCGCTTAACGACTTATCAAACGTGGCGGCTGAATTCCAGTGGCAAATTAGTTCCGGCGTCGATATCCTTTCTCAGACGTCCCTCGGCATTCCGAAAGTAATCGAACGACGAGGCACATTCCCCACGGCGTCCCCGGCGTCACTGATCATACTCACTGAGAAGCCGGTGAACGCGCTCCCAGTGTCGAGGATCCTCGGCGAGTCGTGTAAGCAGTTCCATCAGGTTCTCCGCCAGGACACCCTCCTCGATCTGCGATCCGTGCCATGGAAAAAAGAAGAAAAAACAAACAAACAAATCGATAAATTGATTAAATACAAACGAGTAGGGACGAGGGGATTTCTCTCCGGGGAACATAATCGATGACATTCCTGGGGATAGGTACGATAAAAATATTCGAGGCTCAGCGAACGTTTGGCGACGCGGTTTTTACGCACGTTCTGTCTATTCCTTCGGTAAAGCCGTGATAAACGAGCAAACGTGTAAGGACGAAAGGTCGAGAGTAAAACGTGTGACGAATGCCGTCGATTCGCCTTTGCGCGTTGGAGAAAAAAGAAAAAAGAAATGAAAAAATAAGAGAAGAAGCTTGGAAAACCTCGCTCACGCTGCTTGTACGTGCTTCATTGACTACCCCCACGTATATTTCGTTTCCTCCGCACAATTTCCCTTTGCTCTTTTATTTATTTATTTATTTTTACAAGCACGCGCCTTCCTCTAAGCAGGTGTATTGGAGGAAAAATCTAAGAGGAGAAACTCTTCTCACGATTTTCTTCGGTTATTTTCTGGCGGCAACATCTCATCATCGAGCCGTCGCCCCCGTCGAAAGCGATGTCAGTTTCTCTCGCCGGTGGTAGATAAGAATTATGGGGAAAGAAAGGAGAAAAAAAAGCGTTTGGCGCGCGGCAGACGTGATTTGAAGATTAAGAAGCTTTGTGCCATCTCGGTATACAGCCGTACATAAAGTCGGTAGGCCTGTAGTGAGGTGGCGTACCAAATCCCTTTGTAAAGTACGAAACGCCTCGAGAGACCCACGTATCTGAGGGAGAGATTTTATTTTTCTTACTGTATCGAATAGAACGTACAATACACTTCTTCATGCGTCATTCGCGTATCGAGAGGCATATCTAGTTGATGTACAATACCCGAAAGAGACGGAAAACCCCGAATCAAATCTAATATTTAATAATAATAAGAATAATAATGACTGACTTTATGTTTCTCTGAAATTATTTACACTAATGTAATTAGTTCCCCTGCAAGAGGTCGAACGTTATCTTAAGCCCTCGAAACTCTTCGATGGGAAAAACAAGTTATTGCGTTGGACGAAAGGTATGAATAATGAAGTATTGAAAAAAAATCGACAAACAGGCATATAAATTTTCTT
Source organism: Stenichneumon culpator (assembly GCA_964017025.1). NCBI lineage: Eukaryota > Metazoa > Arthropoda > Insecta > Hymenoptera > Ichneumonidae > Stenichneumon > Stenichneumon culpator. The sequence goes on from OZ024776.1 coordinate 173,429, forward strand.
AGAATGTACGATCGCACAAGATTCGACAATGTTTTTATTAATTATGTTCAAAGGTAAGATTCTCCGAAGAGGCCGAATAGATTTGCCAGTGTGCTTCAACGGGTCGACGAACTTCAGCGTCGTAACAGAAATTGATTTTTCTTTTTCGTTTCTTACTGTACTAATTCTGTGGATGTATAAAGAGTCTGCGAAGCTGCACATGCAACAATTCGTAACATCGCCTGGTCGTGAATTTCGACACAGAAACCGTTAGATCGATCGTCCGTTACATTTTCCCGTAATTTCCCGTGAGAACCGGGACGGGAAGCTTCCGCTCGCTTAATTTATTCCTCGTGCTCGGACACACGAAGACGCGACGTCTTCCGGGTTTCTCGTTGGCATACTCGACCCCCGCCCCTCAACATTAACGTCTATCTTCCCCGCCTGGGGGGGTTCTCCATCGGTGCTTCGGCATTTCGCCAGGAAATTTATCGATGCCGGAGCGAAGCGATCTGGTAAATCGCGTCGCTTCGTCATATCGCTCGAGACACACCCGGTATACCTCTTATTGCGTTTTGATTTTTTTTTCTTCAATCTTTTTTTTCCTTTTCTTCCTTTCATTCCTTTCTTTCTTCCGGTTCTATATAACCGCGAGTTTGGGAGTAAGAGCTCCTCCCTGCTCTCTCCTCCTCCCACCCAGCCTCCTCATTCACTCTGCAACACGGCGGTATAGTTATCGGACTCTATACAGAACTCTCTTTCTCTCCCCCGGTACGTTCTTTTTATTACTTTCGTTTCGCGGAAGTCTTAACTCCGCCGGCGGGAGTATCGGTACTGCCGGTGCCCCCGGGCTCCGTCGTCGTCGTCGTCGTCGTCGTCGTCGTCGTCGTCGTCGTCCTCGACGCCGCTGCAAGTCGGAAGTGCTGACGACATCGCCGTATCCCTCGACGCGCACCTTACCCCCTCAAGATTAACGACGTGGTCCTGCGACGCTATTGCGCGCCGCACCGCTGCCATTTCATACTCGCGGACGGGCAAAGATCCACCCGAGAAATCGAGCGGAAGAAATCCTCGGTGCCATCACGGAAAGGAGTACTACGAGCTCGTATCAAAACGCTAGAAGCAACCCCGCTCGCACCGATTTTTCCTATTATCGTGGATCCAGGTTTTTGTGGCTTGGGAGCTTCGTCCCCACGTTATGGATCGTGGAATTTAGAAATTGAAAATTCACATTTTCGGATAATAACCGGCCATACGTCACTTCCGGTTTGAAAATCTCATTTTCTTTATTATTTATTTCATTCATGCATGCAAAATCGTCGTTTGCGCACCACTCACAGACATGCAAAATACTTTCACCGGTGCGCAAAGTGCGCAAAATGCCTTCGCCGGTGTGCAAACTGTTTTGCGCACTGGTCACCGGTGTGCAAAATGAAATTGTACTACCAGTGCCATCTAGCGTCACAAACGGTTACTATGTTACCAAACGGTTGCTATGGTAACACCGAGGCTATAACGTCATTGTGCATGTCTGTGAATGGCGCACAACTTGGATTTTGCATTGCATTCGTAAAGAAAAATATGGTTCGATACTTGAGGCCAATCTCGCTTCTTGCGCACTGCTCGTGCTGCCTTCAAACTCGTGCGCAAAACGCTCGTTTGGCCCCTAGTATCGAAATATACAATTTTCGACCTGAAGTGACGTCATCATGAAAATATGTCACGTTCGGGATGGCAATGTCATTTTTCGACTGGAAGTGACGGCTTACCGGAAATACGTCAGTTTGGGTTAAAAAAAGCTTTTTCAAACCTAAAGTGATGTGTTTCCGATATGATGTCACGTCGGGTAGAAAAATGCGATTTTCAAACCAAAAGTTACGCATATTTTAACATTTTTATTTCGGAGTACTTTTACACGCGGAAGTGGGGGGGGGGGGGGGGGCGGAGTGTATACAGGAGAATGCGGTTTTATCATTCCTGTCAGTAATTCCAGCAGCATTGAATTTTACAAACTTTAGTTGGGGTTATTCTATCCGGCGTGGTTGCTCGCCATTGGCAAACGTTGAATTGGTATGTGCAGATACAACAAAACGGTATATATTTTTTTTCGATCTCTTAAATCATCGAGTCGGTGTAGAGCTACGCACACAGCAGCGGTACGATCGTTTAACCCGGGATTCCACCGTTAATGAGATAAGTTGTGTGATGGAACGGGAAAGTTGGTCTCTGTGGTATTGAATTGCTTGTTGGGTTGTAGTTGAAAGGCCACGGCAACGAGAAAAGGAAATGAGGGGCGATACGAGAATGGGAGATGGAAAGGGAAAGGTGGAAAGCAGGGAAGCTTTTATGGAAGCGGAGATAAAAGAAAGATTCGATCGAGGTAATTAGGGTCAAGCGGTAAGATTGAGTCACGAGGGGTTTAGTGCTGATGAGAATTATAATAACTCCGTCGCACGAGGGAACACTTTTGGCTGTCTAGCGAAAATCTTGGGATTACAAGCAAAAAAAATACCGATTCTTAAAAAAATCCTATGGATTGTCGGTTCGAACCTTCTCCTCCGATACTACCACGGTTCGATATACAGTACATAGAGATCGATAAAGACTGACGATAGCATAGAGAAAAAGACATTGTTGGGGAAACAATTAAGAATTGTGTACTCATATTTCATTAATTACGGTAAACAAGTGTGTCCAATAATTATTAATTTTATATTTAATAATAATAACAATAATAATAATAATAAATTACGGGAAAAAATATGTCGATGATTGAAAAAAGTGCAAAATGGGTGTTCTTTTTTCCTTAAAAAAATATTGTTGTGTTTGCAACAACACTATCGGAGAAAATTCTAAAAATCATGAATGTTAAGAATACGAGTTTGCTGCTGGGTGGGGCTGTACAGATAGGCCGGCCTAGCCGGCTAAAATGTCTTATCCGGCTAATGGATTTTATAGTTTGGCCGATTAAGCCGTCGTAGCCGGCTAAACTATTTTAGCCGGCTAATCCGTTTTAGCCGGCCACGTGCATAAAATCGAGCTCCTTAATGTCGCATTGTACTTTAGTCCAAAAAGGCCAGCGGATTCGGGTTCAGCGCGCAAAAATACGTTGGAATACGTGGCAGATCATTAAAAAATAAAACAAAACAAAAAAATTTCGTCGAAAAATTCCAAGGCTGCCTTTAGAGTCCGTTTTTCGCGTTTTTCAACGTTCTCAAGCGGCACGATAAAACGATTCTAAAACTTCGGACAAGGCCCTATATTGTGTATTTTTTCCCGTAGAACACGATGGGCTCCTCCGATTTTCCCTATCTCCATTGGGAGCCGAGAGATATCGACGTTTGAAAATCACCAAAATTTATGTTTTTCCAAAAGTGGCTCAAACATTGAAAAATTGTTGTTCATTCGATTTTTTTTATTCAAAGCTATATTCGATTTATTTTTTCCCGCTGATAACGAATATAACAATTTCTTTTCCCCCCAACCCAATATTTTCCATTTAAATCCCAACAAAAATACGATTTGTCGTGCATAAAATCGAGCCACTTAATGTAGCATTGTACTTTAGGCCAAAAAGGCCAATGGATTCATGTTCCGCGGGCGAAAGTACTTCGGAATACGTTGCAGGTAACAATAGAAAAAAACATAAAAATTCGTAAAAAAATGCCAAGACTGTATGAGCTTAGACGGCTAATATAGCTTGGCCGGCTAAAACGGACTAGCCGGCTAAAACAGTTTAGCCAGCTAAGACGGATTAGCCGGCTAAATTATAAAATCCATTAGCCGGATAAGATATTTTAGCCGGCTAGGCCGCCCTATCTGTACAGCCCTACTGCTGAGAATGTCAGACACAGATAATTATTGTTGAATCGAGTTTGAATAACGTTGAAAACTTACGCCCAGTTCCTCAAGTTTGCGTTGCTGCTCTTGTTCGGGTGTATAACCACCGACGAAGTAAGATCTCCGACTGTTAAGTTCGGACGGTTGCCTCTTGTCTAGCTTTCTCAGAATATCAGCGGGTGTATCGTCGTTAGGATATTCCTCCTTGAGGCCCAGATCGCCGTTGAGGAGCTGCTGAAGCAAAGCGAGAAGACGTTTGTAGAAGTTTCAACTCCAATTCAAATTTTGTTCGTCGAGGCCTATCGAGCTTTACAGTAGCAGAGGTTTCGAGGTTTACATAAACATAGTTTTGTGCACAACCGCGTTAATTCACTGAAGTTGTATGCACAAACAATTTCAGTGGTTTTATTATTATTATTTATTAATTAATTCAATAAATTATGAGATATTAGATTAGGTGGGAATTAAATGAGCCATACCCCTTTCAAAACTCTGGATTATCTAAGACCTCCAAAGATCCTTCAAGACTCTACTCCCTTGTTCTCAGTATTCCAGGTTCCCCGAATTAAAGTATTACAATTACTATTATTATTAAGTCAAGTATGTAAATTTTGTTACCGTAATTAATTCGTTAAGATGTTTTCATAATAAAATAAAAATCGGAAAGTACACGATGATTTATTTTTACTCACCTCGTATCGACGCGGTTGATTCACAGTAACCGGCACCACGTATCTTGACTCTCGCTTGGTGTCGACCTCGAGGCGATTAACGATTTCCATAGTTGGATCGAGTATCTTCGGCAAAATGTCTGTCACATTCATCGCGAGAATCTCCTTCTGGGTGCTGAGCTCCTTCTTCACCGTCGGTACACGCTTGGCCTTTGAACCCGATTCTTTCTTTCTCGGAGTCGTAATCTTTTGTTTGTATTTCAAAAGTTCGACCACCTGGCGAAGCACAAAAGTTTTTAGTATTCTCTATTTTTTCATCTTATTCCTTTCGCTCTCTCTGTCACCGAAGTTTCCGAGTTTGAAAATAAGCTTCGGCGGAGGTTCTTCGGAGGCTCGAAGAAAAGTGAGTCGGGAGAAAAGAAGCTACAGGGCGGGAGAGGGCAGAAGGAGCCGGCTTCCGAGTTTCTCACCGGGTGCCGAAAACTCTGTCGCGAGAATCCACTATACATCCGGTGTATATAAGAACAACTGTACACAAACTTCGGTGAAACGCTTTTCCTGCAGCACCTCTGTATATATCTTTTCTCTTGGCTCGCTTTCCCTTGCCACTTCGTGCGCTCTTTATTTTCGTTAGAAAAGTCACACAGATCATAGTTGCGCAAGGGGAACGATGGAGCAAACGGCAGAGTTTTAAAGTTTCGCTATGCAAATTTCTCGCGCTAGAGATATACCGTATAATATTTGGTTCGCTGAAGGTCCGCTCTTAAAGAGCTTTGATATCTCCAAACTGTTTCCCAGCAATTGCAGGAGGGAACGGCATATTTTATTTAAAGGCGGTAGTTACCTATATTTACGTTTTTTTTTTTTTACAATTCCATAAACAGAAAATCGCGTTTGTAAAAGGAGCTTTTTATTAAATTTTCAAATTATAAAAAAAAAAACAACCGTAAAAAATAGACAGTAAGATATACAAATGTAAATTGTACTGTCTTTCGTCTAATCATCGATTGTCTTTGATTTTTTTTCAAATTGTAAATCTAGCAACCAAGGAGTTGTGATGGTATGAGGATGAAAAACATTTTACGGTGTAAATTACGAAAATCTTTTCGGAATTTAATAAATGGACTGCGAGAAATTTGCGCGTTTAATTAAAAGTTTGGAAAACCGTAACTATTTTTGATTAAACTACCTCTTCGTCCTCATCATTGGGCAGTGCCTCGTTCGACACGGAGCTCTCGTCGGAGGCGATCTCGTCGCTCTTCTCGCGCGAATCAAAGCTCTTCGTTCCTCCGAGACGATTGGCCAATGCTCGATCCTCGCTGACCAAAGGGAGTCCCGGGGTCGAGCTCGATATTCCATTTGTTCTTTCGTCCCTCGACATGGCCTCGTGTGACTCGGCGATTCCCCGCAGCTCTTCCTCGTACTCGTCCATCGGATCGTTCTCGTCCACCTCATCGTCGTCCGACTCCTCGTCATCGTCCGCCTCTTCCCCGTCCTCGATCCACGACACCCTCTCGTTCCTCGACGTTGAACTTGCGGTCCCGGTGTTTCTTGTAGCGTTCGCGATTCCCGTCGTATCCGCACTTCTCGGTGTCGTCGCGAAACCCTGCTGCAGACAAAAACGATAATCGCATTCTCTCGCCGACGGCTCAGCTCGAGAAGGGCGAGGAGGAGAAGAAGGAGAACGCTAAGGAGAAAAATGTGATACCGGATATGTGTCGACTCACGTAGAGACCCAAAAAATTTTCACACTTCTCGGCGCTTACCGGTAATGTTTCCAACGATGCTTGCACACTTTTGCTGCCAACTGAAATCATACGAAGAAAAGGAAAAATTACTGTTACACGTTGAACGGTAAGCCATATACGGTACATGATATTTAGTACGAATACATGAATTTTAAGATTATTTAAGGTAGATTTGCCTACCACGGTAGGCAATGAAAACTGTAATTAATTTTTTCAACGGATATGATCACAACGACGATGAAATGGGAAGTCTCTTCGAACGCGGATCGTCGGTATTTCGATGAGACTTTTCTTTCGACCGTGAACTCTGGTACCCGCGAAAAAAAAGTTCATCACAATTTTCATTACCGACCGAGCGCGGGTTCGGTACTCGCTCAGTCTTGACCCAAGTTAATCGTCCACCCAAGATTAACAATTTCTTTTCGTCTCGAATATCCGGCAAAGTTTGCCCGGACGTTAATTTTCACGAGGATTATTAGCGATAAAAGTCTACTGTTAAAAATGTACACTCTCTTGGGTCAAAGGGACTTAACTTTTCGGCGCTGGTGTCTGCCGTGCGGTGTTGAGAATTTCAATTGAATTTTGTCTAGTAATCAGGGAAATGTCTGCCAAAGTGGCTTTAATCATGGGACCGGGTAAGTGGTTAGAGGAATGACGTAGTGGATAATCACATTCGCTCGGAGGAGAGGTACGTACAACGAACGGTGCGAATATATAGTGTCTTCAGTTTGGCTGGCGGGAGGGAGAGAAGCGGCGGGGGCGTGGATGAGACCGAGAGTTACGGTACACTGATGTGTACCGGTGCTCTCTCTCTCTCTCTCTCTCTCTCTCTCTCTCTCTCTCTCTCTCTCTCTCTCTCTCTCCACCCCTCCATGGACCGGATGGAGAGCACAGAGGAACGCGCGAACTCTGAGCGAAGTGCCTCGACAACGGAGCCGCACTCAGCGACATCGATATGGCGACGTCGACGAACGGTCGGAAGCCTCGGCGCATTGTTCGCGTTTATCGAGTGGAACCCGGCTGATCGACATCAAAGCTGTACCGGTGAATTATTTAGGGCGTCATCGATATATCGACGAAAAGTTCCTAGGTAACTATACGGTTCGTCTCTGTCGCCCCCAAACCCTCCGCGCCCATTTCGCCATCCCCTCGTTGCTGTACAAAATCACATCAAACACACTCCGCGAGTGCCGGAAATTTTTCAGAGGCTTTCCCCGACCGTCATTCGATCGCAAATTTGATAGCACTTTGGCGGTAAATAAATTCTTTGAAAATTGCAACCTGGTGAGTGGCCTCTTTGGTAGAGGAGAAAATTCACTTTGCAGTGGCGAGGCAACGTGTGTGGTCAGACTCGGACGAGATTTGCTTGGACAATAGAAAAGGCACGAGGTCAAAATAATTACCGGCAATATTTACTGATATGCTTATTGTAAACGAAGGCAATTAAAAGAATAATAATAATGATAAAATAATATAAATGTATTAAATAATAATTATTATAAGTGAATTAATATAATAATAATTATTATTTTTTTTTCTTTTATTTGCAAAATTCAAACGCGTAAATTGTCGTAAACTCTGTCACGAAAGTTGGCTCGTGGATTTGGACGTCCGTAGGAAAACCGGCTAGCTTCCGCGCTCTCCAAACTTTTCTCTCTTGCGCGGAGCATAATGTAACATCTCACTGTGGACTCGACTGCAGCGATGTCGGCTCGAGCTTGTCACTCGAGTTCCAAACCAATCTAGCATATTCCAGCTGATTGCGAGGGTAAACAAGTTATATTTTCATAATATCCCCGGTCGACCGCACCTACGCTAAATATGTACACAGCTCCGGTGAAGCAATTTTTTACGACCACTTTATCTGACTTATTTTTTATGAGTCTTTATAGCTCGCCCCATTATTTACTTCATCTGCCTTACATTCAGCGACTCTTGAAGCAATTGCTTGCTTCAACGTCCTCGTACATTTTCCATTAAAATGCTCACTGTTACTATTTTTATTTTTGCGTCTACTACTTCGTTCTGTTATTATTTTTCTATTTCTTTTAAATTCTTTATTTATTTATTTTTTTGTTTTTACTTAGCGTCGAGTCCTTTAACTCTCTTCGCCACTCTTCCCGGTTTAGTGCGGAACAGCCCGACAGCCCCGACACTTGTATATACCTTTCTCGCTATCACGCTGCGCACGAGAGCTCCGAGCCGCTCTTAACTTCGTTAAAGTCTTCTCCTCCGTTTTCCTTTTATTTTTGTTTTTTCTTCTTTTGTTCATTAAACTTATTTGAAAAGACTCTGAGCAAGCGGAGAGAGAAGGGGATTGGGGCGAGGTCTGCAACACGTGCCTTGCTAGATATATTCGGTCGACCGTGCGACATACAGCAGCCAGGACTTTAATTAACCGTCGTAATTTGTGCCGGGCGAAGGCACCCGGGGAAAGCCGGGGAAAGCCGGAGAAAGCAACAGCGATCGGCGGTTAAATGAGAATGAAGCGATGTCTCGAGTCGGGCCTTGGAAGCAAACGATTTAAACTTTGCGCCGGACATTTTCCACTCGCCAAACCCGTGCCGGCAACCGGTGTATCGATATGCATGCCAAGTTAGGTTTTCAGCCAAACAATTTTTTTTCCCGACTATGCTAAAAAGGCCCTATTTTCATGCCTGCGAGCGGGAAGAAAAGTCATTTAACGGTAGGAAAAGTGATTTCCCGGGAGGAAAGTTGACTTTTCCTCCCGCTAAATTACTTTTCCTCCTGCTCGTCACGACTCGGTCAATTTACATCCCTGTTCCAGACATAGAAATATGGACATTTTTTAGCATAGTCGGGAAAAAAATATCGTATGCGATAAGGAAGGAAGTGCACTTTCTCCCTTGTAGCATAATATACTATTCCTAGCTCGCCGATGACCAATGAATATACAATCGTAAAAGAAAAACTTCGTAAATGGTCGGTAAAAAAAAAACAAAAAATATAGTTCGATTGCATGTTTATTTTGTTTCCTTTTTATTAGAAACTAGACTGACCATCTATGTCGAATTCCATTCAATATGCTGCAAACATGTGATGGAATTATTATTAGTATATTCTACATTTCATATACATCTGACAAAAAGAGTACCAAAAAGGAGATGAAATATAATTTTTAAGAACCTCCCTCAAAGAATATTAAATTTGCCGAAACGAATAAATCTCTTTTCCAACCTTTTAGAGAGGTCCCCACTCGACAAGATTGGCTTAATCCTCTAACGAAGAAATCCAGAGATAATGGAACATTGCATTATCGTCGATTGTCCAGGACAGACGGTCGAAAGTGAACTCGAAAAAAATGCATCGTTGGACTCGCAAGTGCGAGGACGCGCGTAAAACGGCAGACGACCGACGGTGTTTCGGGGAGGCGAAAGGAAGAAGAACCGAGTGAAAGAAAATGAGATTAGAAGGCAGAGAGAACGAACAAAGCTTCACTCCATTATTATTATTTTTTTTTGCTTTTGCTTTCCACCGGAGAAAGGGCTTGCGGGGTTTTTATACGCTCGACGGGACGCGAGGCCGGCGAGCCGGAGGGACGAGCTTCCGGTGGTCCCCTGACGTTGCTGCTTCTGTTGCCGGCTCGCTCGGGCTCCTAAGTACGTTTACACCGTACGTGACCGGTATATAAAATACATTGGACCCGTTGGCGAAGCAACCACCGCTCGCGCACCACCCCGGGAAGACTTATCGAGTCGAATATTGGACGTAATGCATCGCGGCCGGGCGCTGCAGTTTTTCCGATATTTCATCCGAGAGAGCAGCCCGCCCCGCATCCACCCACACCGGACGAGGCTGGGAGCCGAGCCGGCCGCGCGAAAGTGAGCTGGTAAAAGAAATTAACAAAACTGGGCATCGATATGGGCAATCGGTTAACAAACAAACAAAAAACTACAATGACTGGCAGTCGGTAAAACAGCGACATAGTGAATGCTTGAGCGCCCTCTCCGGAGAACGACCCCTGAAAAACGAGCGACGAAAAGAGACGGAAAAGTTCCGATAACTGTACCGCTGAACGGGACAATGATTGTACCATTTTGCTTCTTCATAGAGGAAGCTTTGTTTTGGTGAAAAATCAAATTTCGAGATTTTAATGAAAACGTGTTCAGAACGTTCCAAAACATCCAAAAATCACATTTAGAAAAAACGTTCGGATGTTTGTGTGTGTGTGTGTGTGTGTGTATGACTCAGACGCGAAAAATTCAAACCGCTATAATTCGGGACCGAACGAGCTGAAATTTTGCACAGTATGTGTGATCAATAGTCAACGTTTGATGAAAATTTCATCTAAAAATGTTCAGTTGTTTTTTTTGTACGTCATTTTTAATTTCTTCGAAAATGTCTGTGTGCGCTCCAGCGCTCACAATTTTTTTAGCTATCAGGCTAAAATTGCGTGCACAGATGGAATGTGATCACCCGATGATTCCATAAAAATTTCACGAAAATCGATCGAGCCATTTAAATTTTATGTCATGTTGAATTTTTTTTATTTCATGATTTTTTTTTCAGACACATTTTTTCGTTTTAAATACTCATCTATGAATAAAAAAAAGTGTCAGATTCGTGATCAGCGTGAAAAAATACGAGGAATTACAGTCCCGGAGCGACAATAAGCGAAAACGTTTATCGGGAATTTTTATAGCCAAAATTGCAACAATGAGTGATTTTGGGTATTTTTAAACAGCGATTTCTTTGCTTTTCAATGGAATCGCGGAAAACCTCAGGTGCCTATTGTGATCTACAACAAGACACACACACAAGACGATGGATATGCTGGGGTTGAAAAAGCTAGATAATGAGGTATCACTTGGATTTCTTGAGTAAAAATCGAAAAGGCAAAAAAAAAATCAGGAGCGCATAATTTTTTTTACTTTCTATATAGCACGCCATTTCGCGAAACGCTGAAACGAAAGCAATCGAAAAGCCGCGTCACGCACGGCCGGCCATCGGCAAGCCCTACGGGGCTTCCGGTCTGCCCCCAGAGGCTCCGACTAATAAACCGGAAGTTGTATACGTGCACATTTTGTTTTCAGCGTATAAAATGTATTCTGTGCAGGTGGGTTTCGAACTCCCCGTGCAATTTAACGGTGCAACTATGAATTGCATACATTGCCGTACCGGTACAGGACTATCGGTTTACACTCGCTTCGACGAAGCCGAAATATACTCGTTTCCCAGATAGTTACGAGGCGCACCGAGAAACGAGGTAAAACATTCGGGGAAACATGATTTACAGCAGTTCCGAAGGGTTGCGGGCACACGGCTTTGCATGCATATTTCGATACTCGAAGTACATAACTGGAGTTACCGACGGAGAGAAGTGGCATCGGCAACAGCCGTTGCCAACCCGGTCCCGACCTTTCAAATTCATCGTACAAAGTTTCTTCCTATGCTAAAATAGTTTTACTGTGTTCGTCGTATTCGGCAGCATTTCGTGTTTCTCCGACGTTTTTAATTTTTGCTTGGATAATAAATAATATTTAATAATACATTGTGATATCATAATGCTATATGAAATAGTACACTGAGAGGAAGATCTAGTAAATATGACTGTATCGCTTTATAGATATTACCATAGTACATAGTAGAACGCAACTAGAGCATCACCTATGACAGGAAGTACCGGATTTATAAGCATTTTTCGTAGTTATGATGGTCAAAATTCTTGGAAAATCTGTGACTTTCTGCCATTGGCGATGCTCCAGTTGCGTACTACCATGAGCTATGGCAATTTTTCTTAGATGACCGGTAGTTTTTACAATATCCTTCTCTCAATGTTAGGAGTTGCACTCGGCAGATTTTCTTATACCTCGCGGAATGATTTTTTAAAATCACTTCGCGAACAAATAAATAATTTATAATATTATAATGTAATACAGGGATGAAGAATAAAATATTATACGTTGTGAATTGTATTCGGCAGATTTTCTTGTAAGTCTTGCAGTGTTTTTTAATAAACTATTCTGTAACAGAATAAAAACTGTTTTAGATAGAATTTTTTTTTGTTCGGTACTCATAGTTTTTTAATTTATTTACTGACGACAAATTCTATTCGAAAATGTAATATTATTGATCGACACACGAGTAAGAATGTTTTCGTCAGAGACCGGGAAAAAGTATTCCGCGAACGGATATGATTTTATGTTGGAAGTGTTTGCCGGTGAAAAATAAACCGATAAAACTTTAGGTTTGCATTCGCAACTTTTCCAATTAGGTAGCAAAGCGGAATGAGAAATTGGCCGATCGTTTGGTGTTCCGGTTCGAACGCCGGATTGCCCGCAGGGAGGGGAGGAGGAGGCGTCACGAGAGAAACCGGAAAGACCATAAGCAAGAGAACGAGCGGAGGGTTCGCAGTGCGGTTTGTGGAATAAACGAGAGAGACGCCAATTAATAAAAGCGTCCGGAGCTCGTGGTCGAACGTGTCCGACGGGGTGAGCGCGTTACCCCCCACCGCACGGTGAAATACGGGTTCGACCAATTGCTGGAGGATTAAAAAAAAAAAAAAAAAATTAATAAAATGAAGAAAAAAAGAGAATGAAAGAAAACGATAGAGATGCAGGGAGAGGCGTAGATTGACGAACGACCGGACCGCGAATGCGGAGGCTGCGCTGTGCTTGCGGCTATCCGCCAGTATCGGAAGTTAATTATACGATAGAGCGGTACGAGAAGAACTGGATTTTATGATGCCGAAGTGAGAAAATAAGCGACGCCTGAATTGCGCCGTTTTTAAAGTAAAATAAACAAGTTTCAAAAAAGTAGCGATAGCTAAACCGAATCGTGCGTCACTGAACAAATTTTAACGAGCCTGTGCTCGACAAACTAACACGTATAAAATAATCTGTAATAAAATTCAATGATCAAATCCCACTGCCAGCACGACTTCCTCAAGTTACATAGAGAAGTTGCTGAGACAAAGCTCGAAATCGGAAGTACCCGACCAACTAGCTCGAATACCCACAAAGATACGAAATGGGTAGTAGCCCCTTTAATGTCTGCAGTGTCCAAATTGCCCCTTCCAAGTCCACGACCGGCGGTGTAGCAGCTTTCGTTCGCCACTTCCCTCAAATGTGTCCGAATGTGTAATTCGTCGAATCTACTCACCGTGCACACTCCCGGGTTAAACTTGTACGCGAAAATTCGTTTGTGTACCGGGGACCGGGCTCGCGCGACTTCGCCGTCCCACAAAGTTGCGACGTTATACCGGGTACGCGCATAACTAACACTTACATGGGTGAACTATTATACTGCAACAATAGTGGATACACGTACGTACTGCGGGATGTACAAGCTAATCGAGGAGCCGAGCCAGAGGGGCTTCCGTATCACAGGGGGCGGGAGCGAGAGAAAGCTCTTCCGGTCAAGGAATATTCATGAATTCTCGACCCGATGGCTGTGCCCGGCCAATTGCGAGATCCAATAAAGTTCCCTCAACGAGATTCCTGGCGTTCTCCTGGCTAAATGCGTGTATATAGGTATATATACATAGGTAGAGACACTACCTACGTTCGTGGGTCTCTATACATATTTCCGGGAAATAGCGTTAACTCGCGGTAGAAAGCTGTACAAATGTGGAAGCGGACGTATGCGGGGTATGCATACACATGGGGGAGGGGGCCATCCCGATTCCTTTACGGTGGCGTGCACCCTGGCACACGGAAGTACCTATACATATACATGAGATGCGTACATATGTACTTGTGTATCTGAGTATTCTTCTATGAATGTATGTGTGTATATATGTATACATATATATATATGCGTAAGAATGATTGAATGGATGGAGAAGGGCAAGATGGACCACTTGAAAAGAAAAATTTCGATGGAGGTAACGAAGTATTAAATTTGGGAGTGCAAATGCATGCTTGTTGAAATTGTAAGGTTGATTGATAGAAGTATGCGTTCGCTCCCAACTCACATGGAAACAAAGGATTCGTGGCATTTATCGAAAAAAATATGTAGGGGAGACCGGGGCGAGATGGGCCCCGACGCTGCCAAAAGCATAATTTATTGTTTGTCATTCAACATTGATATTTTCACAGTTTTATAGCGCGTCCAAAAAAAAAAAATTGTCTGGGGCGAGACGGGCTACCCTTAAATTGTTCACTTTTTTTTAACCCCTCCCTGTACTATCCGTACATCTTGAGTTTCCCTTCTTCTACCTGTCAGTAGTGCTTTATGAGGAAATAATCCGCCATTTCAGCCTTCTAGTTGTCTTGTTTAGGGTGGCCCATTATGCCCCGCGTCGGTCTGATTTTTTTCTAGCCCATCTCGCCCCGATCTCCCCTATGTGATAAAATATATTTTCGCGTGAAAATGTTTATATTTCAAATACATTTTTCGCACAGACTTTATATCTATGCGACCGAGTCTCTCTCGTCCGAAACGGTTGTCCATTTTTCCCCGGTTACCTATTTATCATTGTGCCTGTTACACCGGCAGTGTGTTCGAGCATCCGTGCGGTGTTTTGCAATTCGAGCAAACAATTTTGTCGCACTTATCATGTGCACTTTAGTTCGAATAGGCTCGTTCGGTGGTTGGGGGCGGCGGGGGGGGGGGGGGGGGGGAGCGCTTGTACATTATACAGCCTCGAATGTACACGAATGTATAAAGCTCGCTGGCAACGGGTTTCCTTCCGCTCGCTCGACTTCTCGCGCATCCGTTATTCCGCGAGTGCGGCTCCTCGACGTTCGAGGCCCTCAACGACTTGAAGTCAACGCTGAATCTGTATACTCTCGCGCGTGATGTACACTGTTTTATATACCCTTACAGGCTGTACCGACTGGTATATCAGTGGAATATATTCCATGCTGTCGAGTACTCGTAGAGAGTTTCCGCGAGCTTTATGCTTCTGCCTCACGCGTAAAGGGGTTAATTAACGAGGCTATTAATTAGCGAGCTTCCGCTCTTAGCGTCTGGCGACGGAAGTTGCTCCAAACTGCGTCAAACACTTTTTCGGCAAGAGTCATTGAAACATTGAGCCGACTTACCGCTTCATGAAATTTCAAATTTTTTGCTACACTAAACCTATATTGTTAAATCGCATCGCGAAGATTTTTCTTTAGGGGTGATGTGATTTATTTAAATCACATACATACATACATACATACATACTATCCATTTGGATAGTATGTATTTTTAATTGAAAGTACGATACAAAAGGGGATTTGTGCAGAATGTTAAAGGCAATCAATTCAAATCTAACAAATATTTGAGATATTTATTTTATTTTATTTTTTATCACATAAAAAATAAAATTCAGATTTTGAAGGGGCATTTTATCACTTCAAAGGGACACTTGATTGGTTTTTTTAAGCTCTCTAAGCATAAATCTCCAATTTAGAATATTTTTTTTATTCCGTGAGTTCACCTATTTCGCGTATGGGACGTATGCGGTCGGTGATACCCCAGTTGAAAATCGCTATTATTAACTGATCGTTGAGAATTGCAGGGTAATTACTTTTTGATAGAATAGGGTCTTTCATAGTATATTGCGATAATAGTTCGTAAAAGCGGACTTTCGGCGAAGGTTGGGAAGTGGCTGCACGAGCCGGATCGAGCACTACAACGGCATGAGGCGAAGCCGAGTGCTGTTGTAGCGCGAGAGAAGGCGAGTGCGGCCACTTCACAACCGCTACTCTGTGCCTGCTGATTATGGCGCTGCGAGCAGCGTGCAATAATTTCCACAAATCGCACGCAAAAAAAGTTTGCACTCAAATAAGCCGAACTACGCATGCGCAAAAGTGAATCGCACGCAAAGAAGCCGAACTGCACCGGGAATTTACAACACTCATGGCTACAAAGCGCCACTTACCCCAATCTCAGCAGGCACGCAAAGTAGCGCTTTTCATGCATGAGTTACATAAAATACACTATAGATATTGTCGTCGGAAAATAATAACAATAATGATACGATTAAATTTACCCATACTGAGCTACCCTCCAGAGAAATATTGCTCCAAGTCAGAATGATCATGTACAACATTTTCGTTGCCTTCGTTGTCTCGAGATAATAAATTGAAGGGACGTATATGCAAAAAAAAAAACTTGAGAAAAGGTAAACAACGACTAGAAAGTGTAGGACGCGATATACCTCAGATTGATAGGAATCCGAGCTTAGGTGGTGACCCGTTGCGAAAGCCGAGGTTTAAGCAGAGATGTGTATCGGGTCTTCCGTTGCACTGTTGTCTCAGCAGCTTCGTTCTAGTACAGCGTTAAAGCAAAGCAGACGAGAAGGGGGGGGCGGTGGTGGGGGGTTGAAGGGAGGTGGAAAAGGGGTCAACTGCGACAACGTTCCGATAACACCGGCGAGCTTATTTCTCTCTGCTGCCCTTCGTTATCTCTCTTGGCTCTGGTCCACCCGGCCCTCTGTGCGCACTACCCGTCCCCTCCCAGCTTCCGTTATTCCTCGCTAATAGCCCCCGCGTACACTCGTAATTACACGCGCGATAATAATATTAATCGTTTCCGTGTTTACCAGTTAACGCTTTAACCAATAGAATATATGAATTTGATTTATTCGAGGAGATTAGCTTACCCTTCCTTGGGACCATGGGAATTGGATTTTTAAAAACTCTTTAAAAAATACAAAAATAAATGGCACGAAATTTATCGAAAAAATCGAAAAGTGTTTGTAGGGGATGAAAGGTGTTCTGGGTACTTCAATCGCGCTACAATTAAATGAAAAAAATAGTAGGTATATTATGCCACAAGGGAGGACAATGCACTTCCTACCTTGTCGCATACGATATTTTTTTCCGACGTCGTTAAAATAACCACATTTCTTGCGTCGCAAAATCGATCATATTCACCAATGACCATTTCTCCCCGGGAGTAATAGAGCTGCCAGATGGAGTAATGAGCCCTATTACTCCCTAGGGAGTAATGAAATTGTACTGCCCATGCGCACAGATTAATAATGATCATCGCTCAATAATATTGCACGCAAGGAATGTGGTTATTTTAGCGAAGTCGGGAAAAAATACTTCGCCGTATTTTTCTAGCTATCATCAATGTCCCGCTTGACATCGGGCTAAAACTGCTGTCCGGATTTGTGTACGGCGTGAAAAAGTAAATGGAAGCGGGCGGTCCAGAACATTTTTTGGAACACTTCTTACCCGTCTAATAGATTTTATAGTTTGGCCGGCTAATTCGTCTTAACCGGCTAAACTATTTTAGCTGGCTAATCCGTTTTAGCCGGCCAAACTATATCAGCCTGCTAAGCTCATACAGTCTTGGAATTTTTCGACGAATTCTTATTTTTTTTCTAATGTTACCTTTGACGTATTCCGATGTATTTTCGCCCGCTGAACATGAATCCACGGGCCTTTTTGGCCTAAAGTACAATGCTACATTAAGGGGCTCGATGTTATGCACGAAAAATCGCATTTTTAGGATTTAAATGAAAAATATTGGGTGGGGAATAAAATATTTGTTATATTCGTGATCAGCGGGAAAAAATACATCGAATATAGCTTTGAAACAAAAAAAAAAAAATCGAATGAACAACGATTTTTCAATGTTTGAGCCACTTTTGGAAAAATGTCGATTTTCGTGATTTTCAGAGGTCATCCATCTCAATATACGAAAAACCTTGCCAGAGGCGGGGAAGAAAAACTCCATCTCAATCATAGTGTGTGCTCGAATTACACGGAAAACTTGCATAAAACGAACGGAACGTGCTATGCCCACGTGCGGTGCATGTTACCCACGCGAGCGTGTATGTTTTGCGCATTATCCGAAATTTCAGTGGTCCGTGGTACGATCTTTCCAAATACCTCGAACACCCGAGGTTTTAGTGGTTACAACAAAAGCGCCGAAGTCCGTCCAACTAGTTTGTCCGTTTATCGAAAATTTTATCAAAATTGTACGACGCATCGTCATAAATTGATACCACCTTTACTATCATGTGCGATCGATGTACTCGATGCATCAATTTACTATAGAGGGTACACGCGGACAGGCCATGAATTATGAAAGCCCCAATGGTTCCAATTCCCCCACGAGCTATTATAATCTCGGGCGCATTGAAACCGTGTACAAGTTAATGCGGGCAAATTAATGCGTTCGCACAAACGCGCGCACCGGATAATGTACACATAGTATGCACGTCATTGGACCATAGATGATACTAATCGCGAATGACAATATCGACTCAATCAACCTTTTTACCATTGAAAATACGGCCGTCCATCCGTCCATCCGTCCATCCGTCCATCCGTCCATCCGTCCATCCGTCCATCCGTCCATCCGTCCATCCGTCCATCCGTCCATCCGTCCATCCGTCCATCCGTCCATTCGTCCATCCGTCCATCCGTCCATCCGTCCATCCGTCCATCCGTCCATCCGTCCATCCGTCCATCCGTCCATCCGTCCATCCGTCCATCCGTCCATCCGTCCATCCGTCCATCCGTCCATCCGTCCATCCGTCCATCCGTCCATCCGTCCATCCGTCCATCCGTCCATCCGTCCATCCGTCCATCCGTCCATCCGTCCATCCGTCCATCCGTCCATCCGTCCATCCGTCCATCCGTCCATCCGTCCATCCGTCCATCCGTCCATCCGTCCATCCGTCCATCCGTCCATCCGTCCATCCGTCCATCCGTCCATCCGTCCATCCGTCCATCCGTCCATCCGTCCATCCGTCCATCCGTCCATCCGTCCATCCGTCCATCCGTCCATCCGTCCATCCGTCCATCCGTCCCTCTGTACGTGTCAGAGATCGGCCTGATCGAGAATAACATAATTCTGTTAATGACTTAATCCGATTAGGCCGACGAATCTTCACAGAGGTATCGAGGTGGCGATGCTTTCCGGATTCTAGCTTATGTCGAATAACACATACTCGATGGGGCAGGAGTAGCCTGTAGCGACGCAGGAGCCGAATATGGGATGAGTGACTTAACGACTTGGAGAGGGGGTAACGAGGCAACGCGCAAAGAGCGAACTAACAGGGACGATGAACGCCGGGGTCGTTCACGTGTGGCTGTTCGTATACGTGCATTAGGAAACAGCCTGCGTCAGATCGGCGGTGAACGAAGGAGAGAGGAAAACGGAGAGCGTCGGACCAAGCAGGATTTCAAAGTTAGCCCGGCTGTAGATCGTACCTCCCGGGTCCCGGCAACGTACCTGCACCGTCCCCGACACCCTGTACTGTATGATGACTTAATCCTTCCACTCGTAAATCCCCTTAGCTCATACGCATGCGCGCAGCATATGAATGTACACGCGTTATTAATATCGTTACGAACAACCAGGTCGTACTAGACTCGTCTAACACTAAGACCATCTACTCGCACGATTTTTTGGTTTAAATAGGACAATCAACTCATCGACTTTCTCAGAATTTTTCAAGACGTAATAACGATCGATTGTTTTTTATTTTTTTTATTTTCAAATATTACACCAATATTTTCAATATTTCACAAAAATTGACATCACCGAAACAAAACCGGTGCGGTTGTCTAGTGGTTAGCGTGCTCGCCTCTCGACCAAAACATCGGGACGTCGACGGTTCGATTCCTGGTTTTCGTAATTTCGCCGAGAATAAAAATATGGGCGGGACGAAGCTCCAAATATCACATCGGTCACTCGCGGGTAGTAACTCTAAGTGTGAGTGTCGCATGTATATAGCTGTACTCCATGTTTACATTGTCGGTGAAACGAGACGAAGCTCCGGTGCCAGGAATCGAACCTGAGATCGGTTGTATCGGCATAGGTTTTCCGCAGTTTCCCTATGCCCATGGCAGAAATGTCATGGCAAATGCGATACAGAGGGGGAAGTAGGATGCGGCCGCAAGGGGGGACTCTCTACTGACCCGGGCCGACCCTGTATAGGCGCAGATGCCTGAGAACGGGGGAAAATGCAAATAAACAAAAAAATATTGAAACCATTGAAAAATGAGGATGTTAATTTTTGTCGAGCAATATTTGTTACCGAATCATTCCGTCCGTGCAGAAAGTCATGCCGTATTTCCGACCGCAATCGGTATTGAACATCAGCATCAGTGTAATTAATAATACCATTCAAACATCAAATACGTGAGTCGTTCAATCGCGCGGTTACTATAGACATGTAGTGTAAACGTAAAGTACACTACACCGTTCGTGTACGTATTTGCACGTGTACAGTGTGCGAGGTGGTGGATACTGGAAGGACCGATCAAATCGATTCTTCCCGCATCCGTATCTCTGTATGGCTTTTGGTAGTGCTCCTCTGGCTCCTCTACAACCGTCGCCATTGGGGTCTCTCCGTTGTCGCTGGTGAGAGAGCACTCCTCTCGTTGGCCATTCGATACACGCGACCTGTGTGCCCATCCGTTACTCCCTTCGACAAATAGACTCGGTCGGCTTTCGACGTACAATTGGACTGGAATCGAAAACCAGACGGTCTATATAGTATATAAGCCCCGCATCCGAAAGCCCGCGCTTTCCACACACAGGTAGCAGCGTTCTTGTTATCCGTCGTGCGAGCGTGTGGATTTACGGAGAAACGCCGGATGAAGGACACAGAGCGGAGCATGTATATTCGTTCATCGCAATCGGTATAGCCACAAAAGCGTCACGAACAGCGTAGAACTCGTGCGCGAGACCGATTCACAGTTCGCTGATCGAGGATCAGTTTCGTCGAAATCGATCGATCTATAACTAGGCGAACTATCTGAGGTTCCCGTGGATGCGCGCGCTATCAATCGCGGTTTAACGTTCATTGTGCATGCGTTTAATATTTGATGTACTGCAAGAATTCGATTCGATTCGATAATTTCTTTCTTTGCACTTACTTTTTTTTCTGTTTTATCGGAGTGAAGAAAACGATGAGACACAATTTTATTATACACTGGGACCTCGATTTTTGCGCCCTCGGTTTCCTCAACAGTCCCCACCACGGATCGAATATCGATCGGCGTAGCAAACTATGGGCCATGCTCGACAGTTAGTATGGACGGGGCATACGCAACCTCGATTTTGTTAAGGTATTTATGTTAAGGTATTGTTAAGGTATTGTAAAGTATTGTTAAGGTATATGTTAACAAATTAATGTAAAATCTAATTGTTTAACAAATCTCCCGGAAACATCACTTTTTTAAATGAAAATTATTCGTTTATTTTTCTGAATACGTATGAATTTTTTCAGATTTCTAAATTCACTTTGAATTTTTTAATATGGAAAAAACGTGTAGAAAGTCAGAAAATTCACCTGTAACAATCAAGTTTCTTTCCCGTTTAAGATAAATGATTTTTCGGAGCGTTATTAACGTTCCATAAATTGTTAAATTGATTAATAACGCTTCAGAAAAAGTTGTGAAAAGAATTATATTCCACCGTACGTCATTAAACTTTGCCTTGACTCGCCGAAGTGTCCTCGACGCTATTGCATTCGCAGGCTGTAATCGAACTTATAACGAAATGAGTGAGTCCGATACGCTTTACGTACCAGTGTCTGTTACGTCATACGTATTTTACGTACCTCTCGTCAACTTTACCAAAGTCTATTCTGCTGCGAAAGTTCACGTACTCGTAAGAAATTGCGCGAAACTCGATGTCTGAACAAGTTGATACTTCATCACTAATTATATATAGGTACATGGAAATATATTATATTGGGTAGGTACAACGCCCCCCTGAGATTAGAAAATTAATCTGCCAACTCGGTTGCGTTTCATTTGCTCGCGACGGGTTTGTTTAACGAGTATCGTATTTAACGAGTACCTCTCTCTGCAGCTTCCGTTTATATTTGATCTGCGTGCTCATCGTGTTTCTCAACGGTGAAAGCTACTATCGAACGTCGCGGAGTTTACAGTTACGGGAATGTTTGTTTACCCACGGTTTGTATCTTGTTCTATATTGGATAAAAGCGGGGCATATGGCCCAGCCAGGTTGGCACGTGAATCAAGTATACGCGGACCGTATGACGCAGAATATAGCAACCTTGTTTCAATAAAAGCATTCACAGATGTGACTTTCCGTAGTTACTTTCCAAGCGAAAGGAAACTTATATTATATTATTTTATGTTATATTATATTATCGGCCCATTAGGAAAACAATGTTGCCAACATCCGGGTGATATGGACCGGGCCATATTAGCCACTTCGCCCTGTATGCATAAGACGCATGTGTAAACTCATGCCGTGGAGTTTTGGTTTGCGCATTGAGCGAAACAGAACTCCTCGGTTTCCACGGGTGTGAGCGGAGCCTCGAAAGTCGTCATCGTGCGCCGGCGAGGAAACGCGATATTGCGCCAATAAGTAGGTATTGGATGTACGGCAAGCAAACGAAACTATCTCGACACGGTTCAAAGCTATATGCAGCGATGAGACGAGAGCATGGGGGGCGGGATGACTCTGCAACCCGCGAGACAACGCAATAACCACAGCATGCGCCAGCGACTGAGGGAATATTATTTCATTATTGGATTCTCCATCCGGACGGAACGGCGAGAGAGGCAGTTTGGAATCACACAGAAGCATCTTCGAGAGATCCGGCGATAGCTATACACACATGACCCAGGGATGCCTCGGCTCTTCCGATAATTAAAACAATCGTTGGAATTTCTTGTCGTAACTATATAATCGAACATGTATAAGATTGGTGGGAACGTTGAAACTTAATATTACGTTTCCATACTCGGTTTTGAGAGACCAATAGTCGATTTAATATCGATAGTTTTGGGTCTTGGGATGTTACGGTAAACATTTCGGAGACATACTGAAATTGCGGACATTTATTTGTTTCTTTTTCGAGTGGAGGCCGATCAGAAAGTAAAATTTTAACATGCCCACTGCAGAGCCCAAAATGTTGATCCAGATTCATAAACAAAAATTTACATATAGAACAGACTAGTGTTGCTTTGTTCGTGTCCTGAGGCCAGGTTCGTATAAGCAATCATAAACTTCAAATTAAACTATAGTGACAAAATACCAAATAAATAATAAATGGTAATAAACATGAAATATGAAATATGCATTGCAGACTGTATTCTTAAAAATTCGGCCAGATCGTTTCCTCTGGTACCAAAAATATTGAGTACGAAATGCTGATTTGGTAATTTATAATATATATATACTCCGATATATTTGGTGATTTAATACCAACAGGACACTGTAACACCGCCTCGACCTATTTGGCCTTAATTTTACTTTTCGCGAATCTTAAAAATATTCATATATTTTCATCCACTCGTAAATTTTAACGTTTCTGCCAGTGGAAAAAGGTCGCGTGAACTTTCATCCAAATCCGTTTAAAATGAAAATATAAACTCTCGAAATAAATTCACACCACAGTAAGAACTTTAGTGTGTGCCATACTATTTCTGCTATACTTGCACTTATAGATATATATCCGAGGTATCTTTTTCGAAGGAATTTGAATGTTTGAATCTTGCATCGGCGACGATCGAGAAACGCTAGAAATGGCGAAGGGATTGGGGTCATAGAGCTCGGAAAAGGTCTCAGGATTTCCGCCCCCTCAAGGTGAATACTGTGTAGCTAGAGCACGGGAGCCTCATCGACGAATTCTATTTTAAGTCCAAAGTCCTCGCCGTATGTGAAAGAGCCGGGAACAGAGAGTTTGTGTCACACATAGAACGTATATTGCTCGTCATACCGAGACGTTTAGCAGGGTGAGGGGGGAGGGGTAGCAGGTGTTTGCTTGACGACTCGTCGGGAATTCATGCTAAGAGCCAGCCGAGCAGAAATTGCATGTCAGAGAAGGACGAATTGTGACGGCGATGAGAGCCCGGCGAAGTCTCAGCGGCAAGTAGAACGAGCCCGACTTTGGTCAGACTATCATATTTTAACCGTCTTTTTTCGATATTCAAATCAACTTAAAACCTTTTTTTTCATTTTTGCATATATAAAATTTGGAGGTAAACATTTAACTCTTCCTCCGTTCAATTAATTATACCGTAAATATTAATTTATGGCAAAAAGTCTCAACTACAATTGAGAACACTAGTCTATTTTGCCCCTGGCAAAATAGACTAATTTATCTTTTTAACTAATAGTACTTGCTATTCCCGGTTATTCTCGGTTCAGCTGCCATCCAGTGATTTTTTTTTTATACTTAATTTGATAAAGGACATTGAGAGAAATGAGATGAGGGTCTATAACGTGATTCCATTGGTAAAAAAAAAAAATCTTTTATGCGCGAAATAATATCGACGAAAAGACGATGGGAATACGGTTTTCCGCGGCTTCTGGTGCAATACCACAATTTATGGGATAAAAATAGGTTGCTTTAATAGGGGCCGGCGAGCCCAGCCAATATTGAAATAACTTAATGGAACTGCCTCCCTCCAGCGGCCAGGGAATCGACGAGATTCCCGGGCTTGGATTTTCTTCTTGCTACCTTCGGATTATATAAAACGAGGGAAAGAGGGAAAGAGCGAAGAGCACTGACTTTTCTCGCTCTCTCCCGCGATGGCCCCGTATTTTCAGAGGTACACGGGGTCGAGGCCGTCGAATCACCTCAAACGAAATTAACGAGAGGTACTCGACGAAACCTCCAAGAAAATTCTTTTTATAATTCGCTTATTCGAACATCCGACGAACTTAAAATTTTTTATTATTGTTATTATTTGTCCTGCAGTGACAAAGAAAATCCTTCGTGTTGCCGGCAGGCGACATTTTCCAACCATTTAATTTAATTTTATCTTCGAAAGCTTAAATACCGTTAAAAATACATATATACATTTTTTTATTCATTGAGGTAATTTAAATGGTACATTGTGTTGCAAATTACTGGTTTTTTTTTTATAATTTGCTTATTCGACTATCCAAGGCACTTAAAATGTGTTATTATTGGTATTTTTTTAAAGACGAGTCTCCTGCCGGCAGATGGATTTTTTTAACCATTCAATTTAATTTTCGTAACACGTGCATGAATCGCGGCACTTTACATGGCAGTCTTGCGTGCCGAAAGTAGCCCATTGCATGCCAGTCGTGAACCTGTGGTGAAATGACAGAGTCGCGCATGCGCAGTTCGCATTTCGTTCACTTTCGTCCCTTGGGATTTTACTTTCGACGTTTTCGTCCCTGGCGACATAACCTCACTTTTCAGTGTTCGCCTCGCGCTACTGCCATTCCAAGCGTCGCAGATTCATGCACTCGTTACGAAAAATATGATGTGCAACAAGGGTCGAATTGGCGATAGCGACTCGTGTGAATGTAGCCCTCGCTTCGCTCGGGCAGCAAACCTCACACTCGTCGCAATCGCCAACTTTCGACCTTTGTTGCACAATATACTATTTGTCTCGGAAAGCTTTAACACCGTAAAAGAAAGAACAAAAACATAAATTAAAAAAAAAATTGATCAAAATAATTGCAACGGTATACCATGTTGGAAACGTTGGGTGTTCGTCGAGTTTCTCGGAAGCCGCAAAATCATGCCGGTTCGTAATTGCGCGAAGGGATTCGGCGTTAACACCAACAATTCGAGGAAACAGCGCGAAGACGTTGGGTTCGTGGGAAAGGCGAAGGAGGAGGCGGGTGAGCTCGATTTTATCTCGGTGTTTCGCGTCGCGCGTTTGCCCGGAAGTACGGGGCGCGTAATTAAACCGCAGGTTGGCAAACCGCGTTAGCCCGTTCGCCGCGCGATACGGATTCGCAATTAACCCCTTTTAGTGCCGCCGGCATCGGTGGGGGCGGGGAGGGGGGGGGGTTACCCTCGCCGTGTTCGTCTCGCGGTAGCGTACCCCGACCGCTCTCTTCATACCCCAGGCAGACAACCCGCTGCCGCGTGTCTGTTATTTTAATCCAAAACTCACGTCGGGGAGGGTGACTCTACGTGCGAGTCACCGCGTCACGTATTTCACGTGAATCAGAGATTGTTAGTTCAGTCCGATGTCGAAAGTTCCCGGCAATTTATTTCTCTACGAATACCGCGGTATTACGGAGGTACGAATTATTCTGATACGGTTTCATAGATGATTTAACGAATCGATGTAATCAATAGACTAACGTCTTTATTACATTTTTAATTGAATGAGGTGTTGCACGTCGAATGGAACAAGATTTCACTATCGTGGCAGTTTTTGTTTTATTAATTGAGACGGTCAAAAATTGGGACCTAAAATATTATTGCATCTTCAAATTTGCCAAAATCGACTAAAGTAAAAATGTCTGTCTATGTGTCCGTTCGTCCGTCCGTCCGAGAACACAACTTATGGAAATGATGAAAGAATTGTAAACAATTGTGATAAGAATTTGTGTTCAGTCCGCAGAAAAATTAATCCAATTACCCAGCGGAACATCAACGCTGCAGCGCTGCGGTGCTTTCGTTACTTTTATAATTAAAAAAATACTACTGTTACATTTGAACCTGCGAATAGTGAGTTCGCTCGGTGAGAACCGTAAACATTGAATAGTCTCTCTTTTGAGTCAAGGCGTTAGCCCTTTACTCGGGGACGGAGACCTCGCCGTACTGCCGTGGATTTAATAAAGGAAAAATACGGATAGAGGTATTGAGCCTCCTGAGAGATTATCAGAAGGGCAGAATGCGTGCATATGAATGTTTGAAATAATTCTTTGGTTGAAAATACTCAAAATAGATATATTAAATAAAGTGTTTGTTGGAATATCCAATATGTTTCGAGAAGAAAAGAGTCAACTTGCTCGACTTATTATTTTAATCGATGAACTGCCTCGCAGGGCTAAAGATTTTAATCAGAGCTTCGCGCGCTCTGCGTAAATTCGTTGAAGATGCAGCAGGTTGGTCGGTCGAAGAATAACTGGTTTGGTTACAGAATTTTGGTCCTTATACACTAGTTCTAACCCTATTGTCGTAATGTTGGAGGAAGGTTTGGTGGAAGTGGTAAATCAGAGTTGTTCCGAGGGTTCCGGGAAAGACGGAAAAAGGAGTGTGTTGCATTTAAATTTATGAGTAGAAAAAGGGGAAAAAACTAGGAGACAGTTTAAAGGGCTAGGCATAGAAGCCGAGCAGTGTTGTGTCTGGTGTGTCAAGATGCTGGTCGAGAAAAAGAGAAAGAGGATACTTAACGGCGCACGCAGCAGTAGAAATAAATTAGGATAGGCCTAACGGTTCAGTGGCGTGGCCATAAATTAGAAATAGATGCGCGCGTCTAGGAAAAGAAACCGTTTGTATACGAAAGGCGTTTGGTGAGTGAGAAGGGTTATGTTTTCGTTCTGGTGCATCGCTGCGTTGCCACCGTTGCCGGTGTTGCCAGTTTTAAGGATTTAATTAATTGGCGGAAAATTCATAGGCCGTAACACTACGACATCAATTTCTGATATCAAATAGTATATTATGCCACCATGGAGGAAAGTGCGTCTTCTCGCCGAGCGTGAAGTTTGATGCCCGAGCTGAGCGAGGGCAGAAATTCACAACGAAAGTAAAATTTGTCCTCCCGCGAAATTACTTTTCTTCCCGCTCGTCAAGAATCGGCCACTTTCCACCCCGTTGCAGGCATGAAATAGGGCCTTCTTCGCGTAGTCGGGAAAAAAATGTATTGCGTGATTTGAAAAAGCCGAATAAATTTTTCATTACGTTCTTCGAAATTTCTCGGGACACGAAATTTCGTGTCGACGTTGTCGAGCGATATTCCGTGGGATGCCCGACGTGGTATGGTTCGTTCATATTTGGACAACGAATTAACAATTAAAGGTATCGCGCACTTTATACCCCCGCGCTCCTGCACCAGTGTTTACAACACTGTTTACAGTCTCGAACGGAAATTCACGCGAGTGGCCCGAGCCCACGAGAGAGCCGGCTGAATGTTTGATAGGAACACTACCTGCCACTCTGAGCTCTCTATTTTACTTGAACGTGTGCGATGCTCTACTTGGCAGGCTGGGCCGAGTGGGCTCCTAATAAACAACACGGTAGTTCGACCGTAAAATCTCCACGTGACCCTCCAATCCCTACCCCCCGCCCTCTCCCCCCCCCACCCCTACTATAAACAGGGATTGTTCGATATTCGATATAAATGCAAAATACGCCAAGAATTTCACCCTCGCGTTTTCCTTCTTTACGATTCCATGGAATTCCTTCCATCCTCGCCGTTTTTCGCGCTCCCGGATCGCCATAGAGATTTCTTTTTGCTGTCTCACCAAATCTCCGTCAATCTTTTCTCGCCGCCTTCCTTTTGTTTCGCTCCCTCCTTTCACAGATCGACATCAAAGTCGGAAAAGCCCCGGCGGGTATCCACTATGGCTCCGGGAATGAAAGACCAGGCTTTTTTCCCCGCCCATTGTCCATTGCACTCCGCTGAAAGACCAGCCACCTAACGACTAATAGCTCGGGTCTTACACGTTGTTCCAGCTATTTCTCATATAAACTGGTTGTAGCTTCGTACCAGCTTCCCTCGTTCTCTCCTTTCCAACCGTTAGCGGAAACCATCGACTATCCCCCTTAATTCCCGTAGAATTCTTCCTCACGGGTTCTTTCGACGCTTTCCTCCGACCATTCCCCCATCGAACACTTCCAATCTTCGCTAACTGCGTTAAGTTACATGTGGAAGAAGAGAATTTCCGTTAAACTATTCGCCGGGTCGTCGTCGTCGTTGTCCCCGCGCGGCTAGACCTTCCCGGCAAACCTAACGATGTTCCGGGGCTGGATTCAAAGCGTTCGTTGAGAAACTTTGGATGTGTGGCAGGGAGAGGTAAAACAGACCGTTAATGTCAATTCTTAAAGGAAGGTGGAACAAAGAAAAACGAATTTTTATTGGAGAACTTGTACTGTAAGGTCCGTTTTGCCCCGGGATTCCGTTTGCCCCGGGCTCCAGACTGTGTAACTCAGTCGATCCTATTACAGCTTCCAGCAGACATGTATATTTATACAGGAGAAGCTCTCAATTATAATTGGATCTTCCTGGCTAAGAAATCTACTTGAGATCTAGTGTTTCAATAGTTATTCCAATAGGTATTCCATTTGTATTGGAAAACACACAATTGGATGTCGAGATTTAAGATTTCTTTTTTTTTTGTCTGCGAATTACCGTTTACTTTTATCGCGTCTGGTGTCTCCAACACGGGGGGACAAAGCCGGCTTTTGTCCGAGCATGAGGTTACTTTGTTTTTGCAATCTCGATGACGTGTACCGGAATCGACTGTTCCTCAACTTTATTCCAAGCTCTCGGGTGTCTACAGCTGTGACGCGGAAGTCCACGTAGAGAGACTACGCTATCGCACTTCAAAGGAGAAATAAAATTCTTAAAACGAATGCAAATATTGGTTTAACAATCTCTTTGACTTCTCATGTGGGCAGACGTGTTCATTTTTTTTTTTCTATCAATACTTTCCTTTCTTGTTTTCATTCTTTTACTTCGTTTCATCGCTGATGATAAAAAAAGAGGAAAAACGGAAGGGGAGATCGAATTTATTCCGTATAGTGGTGAAATTGATATTCCGCAGAGAATAACTTTAGTTCAATGGCCGGTACACGCCGTGGGCTAACACGGGAGAGTGTACGCTGCGAACATACGTACAAGGGTTATACAGAGTGGTGCACTGAACGTTACATCCGGCGGAAGTGGATAACCGGTTTAACTCTTGGATCGCGGTTAGGAAAAAAAAAAATTGCATCGCGTTTCGTACCGTAACAGGGATGAAAGCATCAACGTTTGTTCTAGACCCACCATTCTCCTGTACATGTTTGTTGGTTTTTTATGTACAGGGTGATCCAGGATGATTTGCGGACTTTTTGGTAGGAGGTTGTGATGGACAGCTCGCCCCATTGAAAAGTCTGAAAATCAACCTGATCACCCTGTATACCCTTATTAGGGTTGAAACCCGAAACATTTGTTTCCCACCGATCGTCCTGCTATACACGTTCATCGTGCCCGATGTACGAGATGATCTAGAATGAGTTGCGTACTTTTTGGTAGGAGATTATAACGGTCGCAGTAATCTCGCAAGAGAAAGTTCAAAAATCAATCTAAACCACCCTGTTCACCAGCACCCGGTTATCGCCTATCTGCGATCTTTCGCCATCGATCCACCTATACTTACTGGCGACCCTCTTTTTTAACTTTTTTTTTTTTTCCACGATACACCGCTTTCGGACGGGGCTCGTTTCTCGGCTTCTCGCATCCTCCTCGTAAAATTCAAGCTCCCTTTATCCCTGTTTTCCCCACCCTCGGCTCGCCGGGCGAGGCTGTATCTCGCGGGATATAGTATATCCGTGGCGGTATCGGGGACTATAAATTGAAATAACGCGACTCCGGTCCGGAAGATATACAACGGTAGGGACGTGCGAGTATATAGAAAACGAGGACGAGGGCAATTGAACGTGAAAGAACTATCAGCATCGGAGATGGTTCCGATAGGTTCGCGTGCCAACACGTACGCACAGATATCTGCCCTGCGCGCGCGCACTCGCTACCGTGAAGTTCGCCGAAGAGCTGAAACGACGGAATAATCGGGTGATGGACAGTCATCACTTTTTTTCGTACACTCTTTTTTTTACACCCGTGCATCACTCACTTCTGATCCGGTCAATTAACTACTTCGTTGGTGTTTTTATTTCCGCTCCGCCATTCGCGAATCTGTTTTCTCCAGCGGAGATCGCACCGTGCCATTCATTAATGCCCGGGCGGTCTGAATAATTCTGTTACTGGAAAACAGACCAGGTATTAATGAAGCCCGCTCTGCGGACGATGCTGTACAGTTTTAACATAATAGATACATACATGAATAGGTGAAGCAAATAATAAATGACCGGGTACAAAACTAAAAACTAAAAACCAAAACAAAAGAATTGACGTGTGGGTCCAGCGACGGTAAGCAACCAAAACCATCAAAGCCCCCTTCTCGTTATTCATCTAGGCGTTCTTATTCACTCTTCCGCATCCATCGGCTTGAAATTTATGCTATTAGTGTGACCATTAACTTTCCGTCGGTCATCGGGAATCAAATTTTTTCCGTCGATCTTCTCGCGGAGCCCGACCAAGAGAAAAAAAGACGAATCAATCGATCCAATCACCGACGACGGTCTCTTTTTTCTCGGATTTTTATCCGCCGAATCGTTTTATCGGTGGGCAAAAGTTTCGCGGAAAAAGAGGATAGTCGAACCCGAAGGAATTCAATCAAGCAGCCGGAATAGCCGGTGAATGGAAGGAAAGGAGACCGGTGGGGGACTGGCAGCAGGATCGAAAAGTCGACCCCGGCGATCCTACATCCCTCCACGCAATACCGCCGTTAAACATGCTGACGTCGGATTAGTTTCTATCCCTCAACCGCGGGGCAAAAGAAAAATCGTTTTTCCTTTTTCATGTCCAACCCAATTCTCGCGTCCGTTTGTCGCCATAATCGTAAATCCGCAAGTCGGAAAGAACCTGCTGGTCGTATCCAGTTTGCCCCTTGATGGTGGGGTTGAAATGGACCAACTGGCGTCTCGCCGTTGATTGAACTTCCGGCGAATCTTCGCATACTCGTTACAATGACGATCGATCGATTCGGTGGATGTGTGCACCCCGGCGATTTTGTGCCGAGGGGTCTCCACTGTCTCAGGACAACTACGGACTTGTATCAATTACCGTTAGTATGCCCGATTCCGTTTGTGTGTATCCTTCTTTCCCACGTATCCTCCTTCACTCCGTTGACAATGCGACGGGTGCAGCTGGAGAATCGCCGAACCGTATCGAAAACCTCACACTCGCATCAAAGTCCCCGCACTCTGAGCTTCCTCGACTTCCGCTCTGAATCTTACATGCCGCGTTCCGACTACCAGCGACACTCCTTCGTCCATTATTGACGAAACCGCGGAGAAAACTACTCGGGGTATGCAGCGAGTCTGCTCCAGTTTGACCCGGGATGTCGTCCTGACGGACCAAATTTAGGAAGTTCGAGGAGGAGCGTTTTCGAGTTTTCGCCTGAACATGAGTTTCGAAGAATTTTCGACGATGGAGTACCTTTTTACGAAACCTACGTCGCAGAATGACGCAAAATATTATTGTGTCATCATATTGTGAGGCTATTTTCTCTGGGAGGGAAACTAAATTTTCATAACACATGCAGTGTGCGCAGGAACGCACTTTGTCGCATCGCGTGCGGGAAATAAACCCAATATGGTCTTTTTCCCAGGACTAGTGCGGAAAAGTGCCTTTATACGCACACTTCACGGGAACGAAAAACGTGATTTTCGTGAATTTGTTAGGAAAAATTATGTGAATGGCATGGGAGTAGAAAGCTCTCTTTCTACGCCCTTGCCATAAAAATAACTATTTTGGCGTCCGATCGACTGTTGGATGAAGAGGCGTCTCCGATGGAGCACTTAGATTCCGGAGCTTCCCATCGCTATAGTGTTCGCCAAACCACCATGTCAACTTGTCAAACGTGTGGATTATATTCCGGCATATCGATTCCACTACAAAGAAGCCAAAAAATATTGAGCCCCGCCGAAGTAGTATCGCGCTGAAGACACGAGTATGTCTCGGGGATACGTATGTACCTACCGATCTAAAACTTGTACAAACTTGTACAGTGTCCCGTTCTCGAAGTGTGAACCGAGTAATTTGACAAACTATCCAAGGCTTTTTGTTATTCCTCAGTCTTCTTTAGTTATTTCTCAGTCGTCCCAAGTCTTCCTTACTTATTCCTCAGTCTTTCTTAGTTATTCCTCAGACAACACGTTCTCCATGATTACCGACCGGCAAATTACTCGACAATTCCATAACTCCGGTTACAACCGTAACAGGGATAAAATCCACGCGTCCGCGTCTCCGCAGGTATGTGTTATCCTCCCTGCCCTAGACGTTGAGTGACCGGGACGGGGCTCTGCGAAGCCGGCGTTGGTCCGAGCTGTCTGAATATTACATACGCAGAACCATGCACTGAGCAGGCACACCGTGTGTATTTTCCTCGGCGATTCTCCGCCCTCGCGTACGATACCCGGTGTGCATATCTATCTCTCAGTTACGGACGGATCAATATAGCGGCCACGCTTATTCGCCTCTGTCACCGGCACATGTGTGCCCGTGTATTTCTGGGAAGACAGAGGGGGGCTCTCGCGAGCTGTATCGCGAGGTAAATTATGCACGCTGACGGCGGCGGGGCGGAAAGTGGATGTGCACGTGCTGGCGGCGCACCCACGGATGCATCGTCGCCGACGGGGATATGGAGAAGAAGGAGTCCCGTGTGGGACACCGAACTTTCATCGGGGCGATGCGTTCCTCAGACCTAAAATCACGGGGCGCAACACACTCGAATTTGACAAGTCGAATCTGGCTCAGGACCGAGATAATCGAGGTGCCGACGCGAAAATCCACTTTTTATCCTCATATATGTATGTATATATATTTTTTTTTTACTTAATCGAAAGCCTTAAAAGTATCAACAAATAATAATTACTAACAAGAAAAAAAAGAATCTGTCCGGTACCAATGGCACTCCAACAATCTCACCCATTTATTGTAAATATTCAATCTTCACAACAAATGATTGTGAAGATTACGAATGTAAAGAGACAGTGTAAAAATTACTCTAGAAATGGATAATTAAGCAAATATGACTGGAAAAAATAGAATGCTACATGGTAATTTCTCTTCGATTCACGATACCTCAAAAACTGAAGGGTAATAGACCATAAAAAAAATAATATACGGACCTTATTTTTCCGTCATACGAAGAAGGAAAGCGGTGCCTGATTGAGCCATAAGTCGTGCTTAGATAACAAGAAAAATAATATGTCGAATTGACGAGTGCCGACACCAGGGTACGGCGAGAATATTGGTTAAAGCGTAATTTGCATGCAAACTGCAGTGTAAACTACTCGACGCGCATACAGATATAGCCGCTGCAACTATGTAATGCGATATCATGCATCACTGTGTGTACACCCCGGTGTTACTATAGCGGGCGCGCATACATTATAGGATACCTAATACGATATCGGGCAGAGAGAAAGATTTACGAGGTGCGTGTGAATATGCCAAGGATTCTGCCGCGTCACAGACGCCCGCACACGGAGAGATAATCCGGGTGAAGCAATAACACCGCGTGCTAGCACGCTGCGCTCGCCGGCCCGTTACGATGCAGCCGTCGCCCTGCACCCAGTCTCTGCCCCTGACGGCTGACGATCGATCGACTCTTACCACTCGCGTCCGTAAAACCAGCCTCTCACTCACTTTCTCTGTCCAAAATATGCCTCGGATATTTCAAACACACAATCTCGTTTTATTGAAGGAAGAAAAAACAGATTTTCTACGTCGGTTATTATTGTTATTTCATCGCTAATTAATTCCATAAAGAGGGACAACAGTTAAGTTTCGTTAAATTTCATTTCTGTACGCTATTTGATGTCAAATATTTTTTATAAAATTTACTATATATTTCTATCCGTGTACTCTTGCTATGCGTCTGGACGCCCACTTGACGCAGAATTTATACGAATGAAAAAATGTCATCAACTGTGTGAGCGGTTTCTTTTTTTCGAGAACTTTACAGAAAACGAAAGAAATAATAATTTTTTTCTTTTTAGAGGTACGAAAAACTGTAAAAATAGTAACAGGATTATATTTATACTTGTTCCGGAATCAAAGTACAGTAATTTCAAAAGCGTGGAAAAATTTCACATTCATATTATTCCTTATTATTCCATATATGCACCAAGTATTTGACATCCGGGAATTAAAGCAGCAGCGGTAACGTTTTTATTAGAACGCGGAAGCCGCGGATCTTTATTTTCACAGTAATGTATTAATTGCATGAAACTCGTTCTCATCGACCGACTTAAAACAAATTGAAAATGAAAAAATGCTCATTAGCTTATTGGGCCTTTATTTGATGCCTGAAAAAAAAAACCAGAAGGAAAACATACTGGATAAATAAAAAATTGAAATACAATAAGAGAAGAAGCTAAAAATTATAGTATATCAAACATAATATTAAAGAAAGTATGTGCTTATTGAGTTATCAATTGATTCACCGATTTTGATAATTTAATACACAATTCCATCAAAATTATTTCGATAACTGTATTTTTTAATTGCTACGGCACAAGTGTACATAACACTGTGTCACGTGTTGGCCGATAATCGTTACTTCTTATACTTTATATGTATAAGAGAATATAAATAAGAAATTCCTTGAAATAAACACATATGAAAATATCTCTTCTCTACCCGTACTTTTTCGTTCGCCGACGATTTTCCTCGCGACATCGAAGAGCGTGTGACCAAGGGTTGAGAGAGCGACTGCCTCTCGGGCGCGGAAGGTTTGCATGCACCCGCAGGCAAACACGCACAGACACCTGCACACATGGAAACTCAAAAGGGAAACGGAAATCGCAACGATGAATAATGTATGCGAAGAATCGGAGCATGCACGCGACATTGATCGGGCTAGTGTCGAGCATTATGAGTATCTGGGGCGTGTCGCGAGGAGGTGAGGTATAGGGAGAGCGTGAGGTAGGACCCCCTCGTTCTCTCCAGCGTACACCGGGGGTACACCCGCGACTGCATAATTAAGCGTCGTCGACGTAGCCGACCGCACCGACGTCGCTCAACCCGCTCGGTCGTTAGGAGCTTTTTTTAATACCGAGGAAAGTGTTCGTTCGTGCTCGCTATGCGGTGAGCCGTATCGCAGTCGAGAGATGGAAGAATTTTTTTTTTTTTTCTTAATCACCAAGATCTTTAGTCACGGGACGGGAGAAAAATAGAAAAAATGCTCGTAGAAAAAAAATAGAAATAAAAATATAATAATAATAATAATAATATGGCTTCGTTACACGAACAAATAAAACACTCACTAATGACCAGCATTGGAAATTGTGGAGGTGGCCTGACTTCCCATTTTACTTGGCGAACGGCTAGGCGAAGGAATGCAATTACAGATGCGCGCGTAGCGCGGTGAATTAACAAGGAAACAAACTACACGAACCGTTGTGTGTTGTCATTTTTTTTTTTTTTTTTCGAGTCCAAGACTGCACTTTTTTTTTTATATGTTTTAAACCGAAAAAAAGCTGTTGGTACAAAAGTACACTGGGCAAGAGGGTCGCGTGCGCGGATAAGAGAGGAGGGATCGATTCGCTGTCCCGTTGAAGTTTTCTCTTATAGGCCAATTTTTACCGTCACGTGAATTTAACTTGCGACGATCGATAATATTATTACTAACCAGAGTGCATTAGAATAGAATTTAATTATGCGCTCGTAAACCACCTTGGACTATAATGTACTTATACACACATACATACATATGGGGCATTCCATACCGACTCGACCTACGTCGGACCCTCGACCTCTTCAATTCGGTTGGTAATTTTTTATAATATTGTTCTAACTCTAAAAATCACTCCAGATTTAAAAAATGTTAATTAATTTGCATTAATTACAATTTTTCAAAGTGAACATATTTTTAGCCAAATTAAAAATTCTGAAAAAGTTCTGAAAATTCGTGTATTAGATATGAACATTTTTAAGCCTAAACCCAGAATGGTAGAACGTTTGCTTCTAGATGTTTTTGTGAGCTTTGCTTTCTTTTTTTAAGTGAACATATTGCTAGCCCAGATGAAAAAATCTGAAAAAATTCTCAAAAATCCTATATGAGATATGCACATTTTCAAGCCTAAAGCGAAAGTGGTATCGCATTAGCTTCTATTTTTTTTGTTATTTAAAATTATTTTTAAAAAATAGAAGCTAATGCGATACCACCTTCGCTCTAGGCTTAAAAATGTTCATATCTGATACAGGATTTTTGAGAATTTTTTCAGATTTCTTCATTCGGGCTAACAGTATGTTCACTTTGAAAAATTGTAATTAATGCAAATTAAAAAAAAAAATTGAATAAAAATTTGGAGTGATTTTTAGAGTTAGAACAATATTATAAAAAATTGCCAACCAAATTGAAGAGGTCGAGGATTCGACGTAGGTCGAATCGGCATGGAATTCCATATATATATATATATATATATATATATATATATATATATATATATATATATATATACGTTATGTATAGTGAAAACTTTGCATGGACTGCGATAATTAGTAATTGGCACGCTAACATATACATATATACCTATTGCATACGTAGGGAATACAACAGCTTTCCCGTCGTTCAGACATATTAATCTACTTCCTGGCAATCTTTCTCTAACAGCACGGCAAGTGTTCTGAATGCGTTCCCGTCAACTATTAGGATCGTCGGACGTAATGGCGTTTCATCGATAAGTATTAATTAACACGTACCGTACCGATCTCAGAGCCATAGTGCTGTCCGCTTCCGGCCGGGCGGATACGGCTGGTCCATGGGAGGGATGCTGAAGCATGCCAAAACACCCTCACGACCCCCTATCGGCAAACTCCTGGTATCATGAACCCGGTGTTCCAATGAAATATGTATAGCCAAAGTAATGAAATCGTACGTAACGGGTATCCACCCAACGATGAATATTGCAAAGCTCGACCTGGACTCCCCACTCATTCGGCCTCATGCATAAATCATCGTCACACGCGTAGTCGAATTACATTATTTTCACCCGCGTCCTTATACCTCGCGCAACAATGTCGTCACATTTCATTACATCAATTTTTCGCGCTTCACACGAAACCGCCGATGAATCGGTATATATATATATTTTTTTACTGGATTATTTGTTTGGTACGAGAGTGAGAAATTAATGAGATATTGGACCGCGACTGATGACGAATAAAATGTTTTGCATTTATTTTGCAAGTTTTTTGAACTTGTGAATTGTATAATTTTTATTTTTGGGGTCAAAAATACGTTTTGTTGACAAAAATAAATGGTAAGGTTAGCAAGAAAAATAAATGGTAAGGCTAGCAAGAAAAATAAATAGTGGCACTTTGTGAACAAATATTTATAAAATGGATCGATCTTTTTTAGCAAACATTTTTGAGGCTCTTTAAGCGGGGTGGGTTACTGCATCCACGCTTGTCGAATATATATCCAAATAACACGTATATTTGATTGACATGGCCCGCAGTGTTTTTTTTTGTTTTAGTAAAAAATCGAATATTCCTTTCCATTTGAATATAAAACATGCCACGAAAGCCGATCGGTCGGCCATTCGTTCCATCATAAATACATAAATCATCGATCGACCGAGAATAAAATGACCGAACCGTGAGTGAGAGAGGAGGCGGAACGAGGGTGGGAAACGAAGCTGCGGAAAGCGCATATGATGCGGTCTTGGCCGCCAATTTTAGCGAATTGCGGTCGGTTATAATAAATTTAATTCCAACACCCAGCCAGGTAAATAAAAATCACGAGAAATACACGATAAAAATACACTCCTATATTGCCTATAAAATATATATATTTTAACCGTATGATCACAATAATGGCAGTTATTTTCGCGCGTGAATAATCGTTCCCATATCAACGAGTGATTTTATTAAATTCAGCGTGCGATCCCGGTCTATCGATATCGACGATTTCCACATTGCGGATACACAACGATATACGGGAGAGCACACATCAACCTGCGCGTCCATTATAAGCCGTAACGTTTGCAGTAGGGTTTGCATCGAAAATACCAATCGAACCGCGGCTGGTACATCCACGTTATCGAGCATTCGCCTACCCCCCCCCCCCCCCCCCCCGTGGTTAACCACTCGGGGCTGTAATGGAATAATGAAATTTGCCATTAGGGCGGACCGCAACAACCGCCGGGGTTACAAGACCCGGCGAGGGATCATTTCCGGTATTATTTACTCGCACCTCGAGGAACGGCACGGTTGTGCGGATGGAACGAGGAAGAGATGAGCTGCGAATCCGCGGTCCGGTGAATACCGATTTCATCGAAGCTGTATGGGATTGACGGTACATATCGCATGGCAACTGGAACTGTGGAACTGAAACCAACCCCGGAAACGGCGAACTATCGATTATCGAGATGGATAGGGAAATCGAATGGATTCTTGATCCGATGAACTGTTTGGCAACTATTTGTACGGAGAGAAATTTACGGAACTCGATTTGCGATTTTTTTTTTTTTTGGAACTGTATATTCAGTTTTGCACTTAAATAAAAATAGTTTCCACATCACGCGGACGGCCCTAATTTAGATAATTAAAAAATATTAAA
Source organism: Stenichneumon culpator (assembly GCA_964017025.1). Classification (NCBI taxonomy): domain Eukaryota; kingdom Metazoa; phylum Arthropoda; class Insecta; order Hymenoptera; family Ichneumonidae; genus Stenichneumon; species Stenichneumon culpator. The sequence goes on from OZ024776.1 coordinate 212,685, forward strand.
ACAAACATCTCGTATCGCTGTGCATCGTCAAACGATCCAATGATTAATCAATGCCAATCCGTGTATTAGCGATCGACGTGTAACTAAATTTCAACGATTACTCTAGTTGCCTCTGCTCTGCAATGGGCGAGGCTCGCGATGGACAAACAAACGCGCCGCTTTAGGCAGATAATAGTACTTCAGGCTCTGTTAATTGCGCAGGAATTTCGCATGGAAGGCCCAGCCCGATAATCCAGGGAAAACCCATCCGCTATTTTTATTTTATTTACTCGATCGGAAATTGGAGTCGTAAAACAGTTCGAACCCGGCTATGCCAAAAAAAAATAAAGTAACAAACAAAAACTGTTACTATTTATTTTTCCGCACCTCTAGCGGATATTCTCTCTGGTAAATCGGATAAACGGAGCCACCCCGATACGAGTGTCGAGTTCGGTTTACGGACACTTCAAAAATAGACGTTTTTTGGGCGCGAATCGTTCGCTCGGCGAGAAACCGTCGGTGACGACCGACCCTTCCGCCCCGTCGCCAAACAGTTACCTCGCTAAAAGTTTTATTGACTAACCCGTCGAAATCTACTCAATTATAATGTTATCCTAAAAAAAAAATTAAAAGAAAAAAACTATGTACGCGGCCGATGAATCTCGTTACCGGAATCGTCAACAGGGACGACCGACCGAGTTTTTAGAGTGACCGACCGGCTAAACCGTGAGTAAACGCGGGCGCAAAGTTATCGTTGAAAATACGAGGTTCGCAGAAGAGGAGAAAAAAAGGGAAAGAGTGCTGGAAAGCGAGTCGACGGGTGATGCTCGTTAACGAGCGGGTCTCTCGTGGACGAGCCATTGCACAGAGCCAATCAACCGACAGAGAATTTCCGCTCCCCTCCGCGCCCTCTCGTTCCGCGCAAGCCCTCCTCGGGCCAAAGCCGCGACCCCGCTCGTACGAAATAACCGAAGAAGTATAGCGTGTGTAACTACGTTTCAACGGTAATTACGTTTCGTAATATACGGAACTTCCGGCCTCGAGCCACGAGAAGCCGGTCGCGGTTGCGGCGCAGAACACTTTTTCGATACCTATACCGACGCAGAGTTACCGACCGAGCTTTAACTGAATCACAAGATAAAGTCCGGGGGAGGGGCTGAAGCGCAGGATCGCACAGTGCGATGTCCTCTCTTCCGGAATTCGGCAAGTTTGAAATAAAAAATAAAAAAAAAAGAGAAGAAAGGAGACTTGACGAATTAACTTCGTCGCAGAGGCTTTACAAATTCACTGGGAGGTTTATGAGATTATTCCGAAATGTTACTCCGTTATACGGAGGGAAACTGGAGCATCAACGTCGCTGAGAGAGTCGCCCGGAGACTCGCCCGACTTACCTCGAGAGCTCTGCCTGATTCAGCGAGAAATTACATTTCACTGAGACGCGCGGCCTCCCAACGGGAAGTGTCCCGGCGTCTCTTCGGATATATTTTTAACGAGCTGAGAGTATATAGAAGGAGTCTTTGGATGTCGCGCAAATATTTACGGCGGCTTCCGTAACATCGACTGTGATCGGCTGTTTTATCTTTTTTCTTATCGTTATTAATTTTTTTTTCTTTTTCACTTTGAGTACGTGCAAAAATCGGGTTTTGCCGTCAAGTGCTCGGGGCGATTGCAGTTGGTAGATCCAGAGGCAACAAGTATACCATACCATTTTTTTGTGGCGCTGTTTTATTCCTTTACGGGGACGAATAGCTATATACACCCGATAAAACGAGCCCACATTCTGGATTATTTCACGTCTGCTGGCTTGTCACTTGGCGTCACTCGAGAACTCCCTCCTGTTACGAGAATTTTCTTATTCTTCTTCCTCCTCTTCTTAGTTTTATTTTTATTCTTTCGCTTATTCGTCTTCTTGCCCTTATTATTTTTATTCTTCCTCTTCCTCATCTTCTTTTTGCGTTACCGACCTTCCGGCCTTCATAGCCCGACAATTTGGTCTCCTCGTGATCTCCGACTTCTCCGATCTCTCTCCCTCGGTGTCCCGGGGTTGGACGGGAGCTTCCGTCGTTTTATCTCGAACCACTCTCGCCGAAGCCAAGGGAGGAAGAAATCGCGTTCCTCGGGCAAAAAGAAACATCGATCTACCGATGTGAGCTCGGGCGTGAAAGTCGAACAGTGTAATTTGCCAGTGCCTTTTCTTCAGCACGGATTAAATGAAGCGGCAATTCATGGATAACGACGAGAAGGACCGAGAAACGAGAAAAAAAATTTACAATGCCTCTTATTTCTCGTCGATTAATTCAACTTTTTTAACCCTCTCATACTTGCGAAATAAAATAGAAATGTGGTATAATAGGGAAGTTGGCGAATTGGAGAGTGTATCGTCGAAATTGCTCGAATGGAGCAAAATGGACTACGTCAATTACATCGGGTAAGCAAACTTTTAATAAAAAATTAATGTAGCCTTACTAATTCGTCTTAATTTAGTGCCGTTTGAGGACGTTGAAAAACGCAAAAAACGAACTCTAAAGGGATAGCGTTGCAATTTTTCGACGACATTTTTTTTCTTTTTTTTTATTAACTGTCACGTATTCCAACGTATTTTTGCGCGCTGAACACGAATCCGCTGGCCTTTTGGACTAAAGTACAATGCGACATTAAGGGGCTTGATTTTACGCACGTCGTCGGCTAAAATGTTTAGCCGGCTAAGACGGCTTAGTCGGCCAAGCTATAAAATCCATTAACCGGATAAAATATTTTAGCCGGCTAGGCCGGCCTATTTTTACAGCCCTAGTTCATCCAGCAAAATCCATAAACGAACCAATCGGCTCTGAAGGTTTAATGTATAATTTCTTTCCGTTTTGCCCCACATTTTATTTTAACCCGCAAAAACGCGAAGTCTCCGCGTTACCTCCAACAATAAAAACTGCAGTGTTCCTTAAAACCCGTTTCATTTAAAAAAGGTATCATCCTATTTAATGTTTTTCTCACCTCGGCTGCTTCCGGCACGCTCCAGAGTATATTCGGATCCGAGCTAAATTGGAAATGGAGCAGTGTCCCAAAAAAAAAAAAATTCTTTTTGATTGAAGTAAACTGTACGTCGATTATTATTCTTTATTTACAGAAAATCAATTTTCACTTTTTACATCTGCTTCTATATATTGCTCGTCTCATAAAAAAATATTAATCGATTTTATCGTTAAATGTATTGGCAGACTCTGCTTCGGTTGCATCTGCCGGTAACGCATTCCACGTGTCCACTATACCCTATTACATAGGATATGCTTCCACGGATTTTTATTGAAAGCCCTCTTTGTCAGTTTGAGTCGATGGCCTCGAAGATTTGGGTTCCAATAATTTTATTCGGATTATGGAAATCGTTTAAGCGGTGTTACACGATTACTAATCCAATGAAAATCCCTACAGGCTTTTGTGAAATAAAAGGTTTTCACAAAATTCATTTTCGGCAGGCGTAATTACTAACGAATCGGTAGAAATGAACGAAAGGGAAGGTGAGCGCGGATAAAGGTTAAAGCGACCGTCAACGCGCCGCCGGTCCGTCGAGTGGAACGTACGTAATTACAATTTTCGATGTCTGCGCAGATGTACGGAACCAAATGGATTACTGATTCCTATACGAGTAAAAGTACTTATTACTTTCATTCTATGCGATTTCTTGCACAATCTGCGGTTTCTCATTATTATTATTATTATTATTATTATTATTATTATTATTATTATTATTATTATTATTATTATTATTATTATTATTATTATTATTATTATTATTATTACTGTATATGTTTTTTGTTTCCGCAAATTAAACATTATTATATTTTTAGCTGCAAATAAAACCGCAATAAAAAATAAAAGAATTGTTCAACAGGCGGTTCGATAAAGTACTGCTCCGATCTAAAATTTAATACGCCATTAAGGCTGGAGCCTGTACGGTGTCGTCGACTTTCCTCGCAAGCACTCTTTTCAACATCCACTCCGAACAACGGCGGTCACGTTAGCAGTTATGACTTTGCCTACGGAGCTTTTATGTCACGAACGAGATCGTCATTAAGCGTCGTTTTGCCGAGAAAAATACGCTTTAGAATCGAATTTACGATCGAGAATGGCGATGTGAATTTTATTGCGGGTATCGTGGGGAAGCGTGGGCGAATACCGGCCAATAGGCTATATCGGCGTGGGTGATTCTAAAGAATCGAGCGTAAAGATTTAACGAAGACTTTAATAAAGACATATCCACCCGAGGCCGTTATTCATGAAAATTTTTTATAAAAAATAAAAATAAAGAAAATTTGAATAAACAATTTGATCGATCGAAATAAATTTGTAAAATCAAAGGTAAAAAATCTGTTTAGACAAACGTAGATAAACGTCCTTCTTTTCCGGTTATCGAGATAATTAATAATCGTTCTGTGACACAAAATACGTGTTAGCGGGAGAATTTTGAGGAAAACAGGAATACGTTTTACCGTGTTTGGGTACTTCGGAGGGGAAAAGAGGCACCGAATAATCTCGATAATCCGTCTAACGTTTGGCTTCTCGCCAGATTTGTCACAATTCCCTTGATAACGGCATACACCGACCGGGACCAACTCGAGCTCGCGTTTTTCCGATCTCGAGATTTAACATACCTCTCCCCCGTGCCCCATTCGGTCTCCGGGATTCCCGGACTATATACCGTCGGAAAATCTTTTCCCCTCGTCACACTACCACCTGCATTCCTTCCGAAACGCAAGAACCGAATACCATGCATGTCGCGACGCAAAGAGCACGGGACCGTACCGCAGGATTATACGAGCGATTACTATATCGCTGAACGAAGTTATGTACAGTAGGAACCCTCTTTTATTACAACCCAGTCGATAACAAAAAATTTTATACTTTTCTTCCCCAATGGTCTTTTATTATTTCAGTTACACTCAAATTATTAGCGTTTTGATATACAAATAGAGCAGAGGCTGATAATTTGATTTTCATCAAAACATTTTACTATCCTTGATAAAAAAAAAAGAATGGATTACAGTTTTCGTTACCAGCTGAGCCCGGATTAAGTGGCAACTCGATCGTTCGTCTAACTTAATACCCCACTCGGTAATGAGAACTGTAATCAATTTTAATCAACCATCCTGACCGTTTATCTTGAAAACCATATTTGCACATGAACCTAGGTTCATGTCAACTTCATCTAACAATTACATTTCGACCAGAAACGCTCGGCGAGTGTGAAAAGAAATTAGGTACAGTTTTCGTACTTGCAGTCCCGCCTTAAGAAAACGGGGATTCTACTGTACCGAGAGGATCGACCGGGTATGCATACACGCACACATACATGATTCTCATACAATAATAATAAAGTGCAGACGGCCCTCTGTCGGTGGTGAATACGCGACTTCCCCCCAAATCGGAAGTATCGTGTACACTGTATTTTCGCGAACCATATAACCACGTATACGGCCCGGCTTCCATTGCGGTATACGAAAGTTCTATGAATACAAAATTTCGCGAAAGTGGCCGGGGAAGAGGAAAAAGGTATCGGAGCGACAAAGTTGCGACTAGTCGGTTTCCCTTGGCAGTGTTTCGAATGGGAAAAAACGATAGTGGGGCAGGTATACACGTGTATACACGCTCGTGTCTGGGCGACGATGATGAAAGAGAAACGTGCGGCAAAGGAAAAATGGTCGGGTGCAGGTAATATCGAAAGCCCGAAGCGTGCAGCGCGGGCAAAGCCTCTTTTCTCATTTAATGGAGAACGAGACGGGAATTCATTTTGACGAGCGATACTCGAGCCATCCAAAGCCTGTCTAATTTCCGTTACAAAGATGTATGTGGGGGGTTATCGCTGTAGTTGTACAGTACCGGTACGGTATTGCAGCTCTGTAATAAGCTCATAGCTATCAGCTCAGCGTTACAGATGTTAAAAGGAGAAAAGACGAAGTGAGGGACCGAAATTTCGAGCTTTACGCGTTAGAGCTCCAACGAGGTACCGAAAAAACCTGACAGGCCTACTACTGATCGTGATAGTGAAATCCAGACCTAATCCTGACCAGGCCTCAACGTAACGCTCGTGTTTTGGTGATAAAAAAATAGCAGTAAAATAATAAAATAGAAATTTAAAAAATTTTTAAATTCAATAAACCCATAATCGTTCCGTTGATTCAGCAGATTTTGTTATTGCACAATCGGAAACGTAATCGTAAAATATATATGTATATACTTTTTCCCCGCTATAAATGTGTCAGATTAAATGTGAAAAGGATATAGGCTCCGGTTAATTTGGCGAGGTGGACATCACTATAATTTCGCGAGGCTGACCGGGACATGTGTCGAATATTCAAATTATTTTCGATTAATCTCTCTCGTCGCTCCCGATTCACGAAACGCCGGGCGCACTATTTTTGTTCGTTCATCCGCGCGGGAAGCATTTCTCTCCCGTTGGACCGGTTGACTGGCGCGCGTAACTTTCCCGTCGACTAATTAACGGATAGCTGCAGCCTCGTCCGATATTCGAGGAACAAAATCGAAATAAAACACAAGAGAGAGAGAGAGAGAGAGAGAGAGAAAATGAGAGCAAAAGAGAGACTATAGGTTCGCGAGAACTTCCAGCGAGATTGGTTGGCGTCGCTGTGCGTTTGTGGTGCGACGATCTTTTGCAACGCAAGGCCTTTCGTCGCCGTCATCGCAAAATACACTCGCCTGAAAAAAAAAAAACAAAAAAAACGGAAATTCCTCTTTTTTTTCATCAACCTCATCGTATTCTCGCGAAAAGCTTTTCCATACTTTGAAACCTTTCAGTTCCTTTTTCGTTCTATCTCCATATTGAAGTTTCCCTTTTAACGCACAATTCACAACCAATGGTCGAACATTTTCTGACGATCATAAAAAGCTTACTGACGCCAGTAAGTAACGCCAAAAAGCAACAGCAACAGCAACAGCAACAGCAACAGCAACAGCAACAGCAACAGCAACAGCAACAGCAACAGCAACAGCAACAGCAACAGCAACAGCAACAGCAACAGCAACAGCAACAGCAACAGCAACAGCAACAGCAACAGCAACAGCAACAGCAACAGCAACAGCAACAGCAACAGCAACAGCAACAGCAACAGCAACTGGAAAATGAAGAAAACTGCGGCGTTGACTTATCCGTTCTCCAGTATGCCCAGTCGAAGGTTAGATATACCTATCGATGCAAACTATATAAAACTCCGGGCAGAGTAGTAAAGATCCGGAGCTGCGGCTCGCAGACGGAACAAAGTTGATCCTCGTGGATCCCCGGACTTTGAAAGTCTGCGGGGAGGCCGTCCCGAGGCGAAATCCCTGTACGTATACCATTGTGGTTATCCACCTTTCGAACTACCATGTCGTACCATTGCGTACACAATAAAGTACAGTGCACACCGGCGTGTCCCAATAAAGTTTTGCTCCCACTGTCTCCGCACACAACGAGATCCGGGATACAGCGAGTCAGCCAACAATCCGACGGCGAATGAAACGAAACAAAATCGACGGCCAATATACGACCCATGAAGACAACTCGTATAGCGGGAAAACTATTCGAAACTAATACTTTTATCTCGGGCAGAAAATTAAAGGGGGAATCGCCATCGTTAACGAGGTTAAAGCTTTGACCTGTTAGCAGAAAGAAAAAAAATAGAATAAGGAAAAGTGAACGCTCCGCAGAACTTCGATTAGAGTCCGGAAGATTTCCTGGGTAACCGTTGACAAACGCGACGTTGTTGGGAACAATACGAAACGAGATATCAGCCCTCGTTATTGGTACTAACGACGATGAGGGGGATTTGACAAATTTGCATTTCAGAGGAAACCCGGGTGAGAGTTGCGGGTAGAGTCGGCGGGAGAAGGAGCAATTTTCCTCGGTGGTAACATCCGAGAGAGTTTCGTTACAGCAGTTATGGGCCGGTCGTTCTCGTCTCCGTAGTGGGGAGACAACCTCGAGGAACTCGGACTCTCCCTCGTACACAAGGGCAAGTTTTCCCCATTAGGCGAAGGGAGAAACGGCCGCCTCTCTTATGGCTCTAGGGGTCCGCTCATCACGACGCGCAAGCCGCTTCGGGAAGTTGTTGGTAATTTAATCGGTCCGCGGCAAAATTACCGACGGTGACGAAACTCCCAGTGACAGACCACTACCTTGTTTACCACGTGACTTGCCGCGAAGCTCGAACTCGATGACTCGCATAGGATGGGGGACGACACCCTGGCTCCCTCGCGAATATCGCAATTACAACGAGGACCTAGCGGAAAGTAGCTTTATGGACGTCTCACTTAGTGCCCCACTTAGTGCACACATTTGCCTCGACATCAATTTAAAGTCTATGAAACTTATGCTTCCCTTTTCGTTTTCTTCATTTCCGTGTGTTACGACACTTTGGGCAGAGAAAACGTTGCTTGCTTTACCCGTCCGGAAACGATTTCCTTTTGTTTGTTGTTTGTGGTGAAATCGATGCAAGAGGGTGTAGGCGAGACGTCTACAAAGATATACTATCTTGTTCGTATTACTTTTACAAGTTTTACCGAAAAAATTGTAAAATTAAGGAGAAAAGAAATGTTTTTATTTTTCGAGCAAGAAATGTTTGTTAAATGTACGAATACCTTCTTGCCCTCTGATGGTGATTGCCTTCAAAGTTATTTCGCCCAGTTTGAATCGTGATTTGTGCGGGGCATAAAAAGACTAAAATCATCGGAGAACGTATAAACTCAAACAGTTAACGATAAAGCCGCTGTCGACGAGAAACGACTGGGTACATAAGGTCGACAGAGCATCGGCCGAATATCCGACGGAGCGTGAATTGTTGCGCGTTTTCACCACAGCAAGCATGAATTCTCTATCGTCTGAAGTTCGCCTCGATCGGGGCAAATGCACAGATGGGCCCAACTGCAAAGTTTCGGCATCGCTCCATTCAAACTCCCGTTTATCGATCGGATACTCTAAATTCTCGTGTCCGGTCTTGCAGCACGTTGCTGTAGCGGCCATGTGGGCTGCGTTGCTCCGGCGATTCGAGGACTGATATTCGATACCTTCGATCATATTTCACGTCTCGCTAACGAGCAACTGCATACATTTTTATCCCTTTTCACTTGCCCGGCTATGCTTTTGGTTTTTCCTGTTGATTTCAGTGAGGGAATGCCAGCCAAATGAGGGAAATCGTTAATAGCTCAGCTGCAGAGGGAATTTTCGACTAAATAATTATGAATAGGTACGAACTCCGTCTGTTGAACGGCAAATACTAGAATTTTAAGTTATATAGTGATATATCAGCAAAGATTGAACTCAAGTTCGATCCTAAAAAGGAAACCAACATTTCAACTTAGGTTCTAACTTCAAGAGATTTTTACTGTAGAATGCATATCCAAACTTTCTACTTTTGACCACAATAAAGAAGTTGACCACTAGATATCTATAATCGTTCCGATGCTTATTCTCCGGTTTACGATCGAGCTCTACATGGTACTTGATTTCAAACTTGACACTATAAATACAGCCAGCGATTGTTTTATGGAAGACAACTTGACACCACTCTCTAAATCTCCAAAATCCGGACGATGTTAGCCTCACCGAAATTGGCCCGGTCTCCCCTATTTCATCACAAAAAAAAAAAAAAAAAACATTCCGCGTCAACTATTCTGTACGGTAAAAAAAAATGATAAAATGTTCTAAGATTTCACCAACGGTATTGTTCTTTGTCAGTCGAAAATTCATGTACACGCAAAGTATGAAATTAAATCAGTGAATCGCAGCGAGGCGGTTCTTGCGGTGTGCCAGTCAACGACACCTGGCCTCGAAATAAAACAAGGTGCCCAACATCCGAGCCATTATACAAATATATATCAGTTGACGGTGAGTGTAAGAGAACGTGTAGACGAAGACGCAGGGATAGATAGAGGCACGGCGGTTGGATGGAGTAGACAAGGAAACGGCTTCGCGGGCCAGCGGTTTCCGCACATTAGGGTGAAACATGGCCGCTGAGAGGCCACGGGAAATTAGCCGCGCAACGTTGCTGGTGGCGGTCGCGGCTTTCAGCAGAAGCACCTAGTAAAAGCACAGTGCTGTGGAACCTTGCGAAGGTGGTCCCAGCCAACCGGGCGAGCTACGTTACTTTTCAATTAACGCTACCAGCAACCACGTAGGAAATGCGAGCTGAAACTGGAACCGCACGCGGTGTGGCAGCTGCCCCAACGACCATCGGAATGAAAGAGCCTTTCACCCTTCTGAAGGCGGCATTCGACGTTGACGCGAGAAAAGTAAGGGTCGACGGCACTCATCGAGGTGATCGATGAGTGCCGCTGTGCTTTGCTCTCCAGACAAATCCATATTTGATTAAATATCCTAAGTTAAAATTTCGATATAGGAAAAACAATTAAAACTATCGAATAATTATTATTTTTTAAATATTTTCACGACTGTCTCCGACAGGTCAATATTTGTTTTATCACCGAATGGTTATCGGAAGTAACTCTTATGGATTCATTTTTATTCACCTTATGCCGTCCGCCAAATTGGATTTTGAGGGTGTAAATAAAGAAGTAGAAAGAATCATTGCTATGCCACAAGATGTTGGGGAAATAATCACTCTTATCACCGTAATGACCAATGTCGTACGGAAGGAAATAAAAGTAGCCGTATGAGTAGTAAAGGAATGTAAGGTTCAAATTTCTTGCAAATTCACGAGGATAAATTTTCCTGTATAATGAGGGAAAGCGAACGGTGAATCGGAAACTGCACGACCAGTTATAGTAATGAGACGTGAAGGCCGGTAGACCCCGTCCTATATTCGTGCAGACGCGTGTAGAACTCTTGCCAGCTGGTCCGGCCGCAACCGGAAAACCGCGCGGCAGTGGTACAGGTCGACGTCGGTCATACTTGACCCATCAAACGCTTTCGGCAAACTTTCTGGTACGAGCCGATAACTCGATAGCGGTAACAGGTGATCTTGATCGACTTGATTTGAGCAAAGGGCATGCTGTAGTAGCGACTCGCAAGGGCGAAAGTCCACCGGAAGTAGTAACGGTCCACTGGTCAGACTCGAAGTTGAACGAGCGGGCGAGGATGGCTTCATAAAGTGTGTTGAGCCGTTGCGATTATATACTCGAATATATACTCGAAATATTGACTCGAACAGTCAATTTTTATCGGACTTCAAGTGGAAATAGTGCATCTCCATAGCTCCCATTCCTTAGCAGCCGGCTGGCGGCAGCCGAAGAACCGCGCGGCAGTGGTACAGGTCAGACTTGACGCGCCGAACGCATCCAGCAAACTTTCTCGTACAGAGAGCTCTTCAGGACCAACAGGTGATGTTGATCGGACGTGATTTACGTCAAAGTCTGGTTCTGCCGTCAGTAGTAAAAAAACTTTGAATGAAAATTGTACATGCCACCAGGTACTCACTTGATCGCAATGATTACAAATTTTAACAATAAAGAAAAATATCTTCCTTAATTGTGAACTGTCTATGCTGGACACTTGTCCAAATCGATTCCACCTCTCCATATCACAATTTGCTTCTCCTACATATAGTCTTGTTCATCCCACGGACATGATAGCTTCCCGGATCCTCATCAAACAGCGATGGATAAAGCTTGCGCTCAACGGTGGAGAAATAACCTATCAATGAGTTTCACGTTGGGCGCGTTTGTGGTAAAGCTGACCCTTCTGTTCCCCCCACCCTTTTGGAACGTGAGGACGTACAGTCGAAGGAAAATCAACTTAGGTTGTCCTGATCGATTGTTGGTCGTGGCAGTTACGATCCTACTGATTTTTTCAATTTCTAATCGAGATAAAGCACAGATTTTTTAATTCCATATTGGTATCCAGAAAAGTTCCCTGTACTTCCGGTCAGTTTCATCGTAATCCAACAGTAACTCGCTTTCCAGGGCCTTCAGGCTCGCTCAGCAACGTCCCAGCACAATAACTCCCATCCATCCAATCGCCGTCTATTACTTCTCGCCCCATTAAGTTGATTGCTTTCGGACACCCGACTCCGGCTTTCTTCTCACGAACGTATACGAGCTTACAAGAAGGTGGGCACAGGCGGACCGACGGAGGAACGGAGGGCGGGGGACGAAGCGAACCCGACGTACGGATTCCTGGATAAGCTCACGACATCTTTCTTGAAAACGGATACGCGTTGCCCCCTCGACGATATCCGGCTTCTTCCGTAGCTTTTTCGTTATAACCGACTTGAGAAACGCGAAATTCGAGACCCTCCGAAGAATCGGTTTACTACCCTTCGCAGCTCGAAGAATCGCGTGTTGTCGGTGCTCGTCTCAAATTCTTCGACCTGCCAGCGTTGTCACACGCGAAACAGACAAATTGCCATTGAAAATCGATAGCCCAGTGTTTACGCTTCGATAAATCGTTCGAATGTAATGATAACGGATATTTTTTTCATGGCCGGGGAAAAAACTTATTTTCTTTTTTGTAACACGTGCACGAAAAGTTCCGCTTTTTGTGTCTGTAAAGTGTGACGAAAGTGGCGCTTTCCAGCAGTGGATGCGCGAAAAATGCTGTAGATACTATTTTACACGCTAGCTACTTTTTTGCACACTTTTTTCACACTCTAGCTACTTTCGCGGACACTTATCTGGCACTCTAGCTATTTTCCCGCACGCACTTTACAGGCACGAAAAGCGGGAATTTTCGTGCATTTGTCACAAAAAGTAGTATGCGATACTTGTACGAAAAAGCGGTTTTCGACGGCGGTTTGGAAGTAGGCAGCACTGTCTCCTCTTGAGCTACAAACGTCACTCAGCTTCGCCTCGTGCCGTTGTAGCTCTCGATCCGGCTCGTGCAGCAAATTTCACACCCTTCGTCGAAATACCGTTTTTCCGTACTAGTATCGCAAAGTACTATTTTGTAATGGAAAATTTTGGTTGCAGAATTTTTTTTATTTTTGATGGTCAATAAACAAACAAAAAATTGGCTGCTCATTATGAAACATGCCTTCTGTAATTTCCAACCGATTATGTAACAATTTATAAAAAAGAGTGAATATAAAAAAAAAAAAAATTAAACGCGCGGACAGACGGAAACCGTTCGGGCACGCGCGGACAGACAGAAACCGTTCGGGCACGCGTGTACTCGACAGTAAGCGTCCTCTTGAAACGCGAGACTCTGTGACAATTCAACGAGGGATGGAAAATAAAGTGTGAAAAAAATACAGATAAATAAAAACAAAGGCCTCAGAGGTTCGTGTGAATGAGCGTCACATCCAGCACGAATTTGTCATGTATATCTATTCTCCGGGGGAGCGGTAACCGAGGAGCGATCGTTTAGACGAATGAGAAGAGAGGGGGGAATCGACACAGCTTTATTTTTTTATTGAATAGAATCCAGTCTGTCAATGGGCTGGCGTCCACGGGCTGGTTTGAACGTACAAGCTTGCCTTCGAGTTCTGCTTGTTATGTATACGAGAGCGTGACCGTATGCCGGCTACTTATGGAAAACCTTAAGGGGCGACACCACTGGAACGGCCAATAAACCATCTATATGATTTTCTTTTTCGAAAAATAATAAAAGTTCGAAATTTTTATGTAATGAAAAATAATTGAATACTGTGGTAGAATTTCGAACAGGTCTTTCGCCGCAGCGACAATTTCTCCGGCCCATTTTCCTTTCTTCGCCCGGGGCTCGGTCGGTAATAAAAACTGTAATCAATTTTTCTAAAAATGCGAATCATACACGATTGAATGCAATTTTTTACATCGATTACATCGATACAGCATCATCTAAGAATCCACTTTTGATCGTCATTTAAAAATAGTTACTTGCGATACTATTGAGGTAAAGGTGAAATGCGGTAAAGCAAACTGTCTACGCACGATGTAAAGTGAGTCGCACGAGTCACGGGAGCACCACGAGCCGAGAGCGAGTGCTGCCTGTGGTACGAGTTAGACTCACTTCGCAGTGCGCGTATGATGTTCGCTACACCCCACCACTATCGTATAATATCTTTTGTAACGAATACAGAAGAAGTGCTACTCCGTCCCTGCTAGTTGTGTCGCTGTACAGCCAGCGTGCGTAAAGTAAAATCGGCTCGATGTGCGCATGCGCCTGGTGTTTCTATTACACTTAAAGCGCTAATTACGCCACGATCAGCAGGCATGAAAAGTAGTACTTTTCATGCATGGATTACATAAATCAGTTGCAGTTATCGATTTAAAAAGATTTATAAAAAAATCTTGGATACATGCCTACTTTGGGATATCGCCGAGAAAATACTAGCTTTATACGCTATGCAGCGAGCTTCGAAATCGGCTCTCCCTATATCGGCCACTGCAGGTTTTTAGTCGGTGCTCCCATGGTAAGTACCCTTCGTATCTATATTTTAGTATACTATATTTTCATAGCTGCAGCGCGTATATACCAGCTCGTTGGCAAAGACCCCAGCAAAATAGCGTAGCTTCCGCGCAGGGTCGGCGTACCTGCTGTTGCAGGCGTGAGCGCGGTTAAATATGGTGCGAGCTTTAATGAAGCGACAAGCCCGGATGACCGCAGGCGACGGAGCAGGCGAGGCGCGCGAGGATGGCCAGCAGCAGCAGCAACAGCAGTCGCTCGTTTCGAAAGCGCATACTGAAGGGGTCGTCTGAATAAACCAAAGCTCGTCCTATACAGAGAACACAACCCAGCCAACCTCTGAAATTCCGTTCACCAATTCATAACGGGCGTTTTTTTATTAACCGCGAGTCACCACCTACACCGAGAATATAGATTTAACAATAACGATGGCGAGAACTGGAGCGAAAAAATCACTGGGGTTATTTATCTTTGATTCACATATTTTTTTCGATTGAAACAGGGTACCTACCTTAAAATTAAACTTTTTCACATTACTTCATAGTAATTTAGTTGTCTTTACAACGATAGTTCTGCAAGACAGCACCTCGTTTCTCCATAATGATGGACGAATAATTACACGAGAGTAAAAAAATGGTATATAGAAAAATTATTAAATGAAAAGATACTTTTTCATAAATTAAAAATTTCTTCCTCTGAAAAGAGTAAAAAAAAATGCCCAAAAAATAGTCATGAAAATATCGAGATGAAATAACGGATTCGATGGCGCACCGGGACGAAGAAGCAATATGGCGAGAAGATCTCGTGGGAATGAATTTTTCCCTCGCTTCCTTTATCTCCGTCCTCCGGCAGTGCCTCCGGTGTGCAATCTGTCGGAAAACATGCCTCGGCCGCGTTGATTCCGCGCAGATGGAACGGCCAACGTGCAGCTTTTCTTTTCTTTTCGCCTCTGGAATGGAGAAACACTTGGGCAAAAAACTAGTGACAAAATTTTAGCTAAAATTGAGTTTCGAGCGATTCACGATGATTCAGTACTGGATTTCGAATAAGTGCAATAGTAACCCCGGCCTCCTCTCGTAGTTTTTCATTCTCGAGCTCAGCGTCAATCATTAAAACGCTTCGATCGCGCCAACAGCGAAGCGCATCGATTGCCCGTTTTCCCGGCGGGTTAATTTGCACGCGGCATACACGACTATACAGCTCGAATCCATTGAAATTCTCGTTCAAATTCGTACGTACGACGAGTTTGCTTGCACTCCGCGAGCTTTCATCGTTTTGTACGCACACACGTGCACAAAGTTCGCAGCCACGTTTGTGAATTTATCTGTACGCTTTATCGTCACTCAGGGTGAAAGAGGGTGAATACGGACCACTTGTTTTTTCATGACTCTTTCGTGTTCAATCGGAACATCGTGTTCATCACTTTTACCCTGCATTTGCCGACGACTGGCATACATGATGAAGCCGCCCCCCCCCCCCCCCTCGCTCAAAAAAAGAGACGAAGAAATAGTACACTTTTTTGCATTTAATTAATTTCCTGGTGAACGGTTTCGGGACCGTTCGGACATGTTTAACGTTTTTCCGTTATTGTTTTAATAATTTTATTACGTGTTTCAAAATTTATTGAAATTTGTTGCAATTTGTATACTTACGAATGGGTTTGATGTACAATATAATTTTTTCATAAGTTGTCAATATTTGTCCCGTCGAACTTACACTTTGCGAATTTGTGTGCTCAAACGAATGATTAATTAAAGGCGCGAGTACAGAGCTCTTGTGCGAAACCCATCTTCACGGCTATAGATATCTATAATAAAATCCAGTGGCTTCGACGATTTGCATATAGTCAATATTAAACTTTGTATAGATGCTTATTCCTTCGAATGCCCAAGCTGGCTCAACAATGCCGTAATGTACCCTGGATAACAATAATAATAACAACACTAATAATACATTATTCAACTATGTGAGCTGCGGTAATTTTACAATCGAAATTCTCATCCAAAATCTACAAGTACCTTTAAATATTGACCAAAATACTCGTTTTGTTTCGTGTAAAACCGATCAACGATAATAAGCATTTACGCGCGAAATCGCGTTTCCTCGAATTTCCACCAAAATTGCTAATTTAATAATTAATTGATACAACTTATGAAAATGACATACATTAAAAAAAAAAAAAAAAAAAAAAAAAAAAAAAAAAAACAGTGCTGCGACCAACAGTCCAATTCTCATAATTGGGTGACCTCGAGTAACGAATTAAATCCAATTGTATCAACGAATTGCGGTCAGTAGTAATACGGTGCATTACAATCGAACATTAATTCAAAATGGAAATATTCAAAATTTAATTTATTGTCTATATCCCCACAGGTGCATTAAAATGTTGGCCCATGTATCTGTATTGCCCGGTGTGAAATTGCCCGATCGACTGTAACGAATGTCACTCCTTGAGACACGTTCCTCCAATTCCGGACGAAATTCTTAATTAAACAATGAATAAAAAATAAATAAAACAAAATAACGCTACAAGCAATGCATACAATGTAACATTATTTAATTTGTTAAATAAAGATAATTAAAAAATGTAAAATAATACATAACAACAAAAAAGAGCGTAAAAGCGATACATCCAGTAGCCGAATTCTCGTAATTGGGTGCATTCGAGTAACGAAATATTAAACTCGATTATATCAACGGAATGGCGATTAATGCATGAATAAATAGTGATGACGGTATAGGCATGGTAAATTGTCAGGCTCTATATATATTCACACCACCCCCATATATTCATATATACACACAGATAGTATAAACATTCTTCGTGCGTCGCCCCTCGCGGTTTTGCGCACCCTGCACGCGACGTTGTTATTTATGATTCATGCGGACAGTTATGCACCCCCGTCCCGCGCCCGGTACACTTCCACCCTTTTCACCGGAGAAACTCGCCGCCCCGCCCCCCCCCTCCCCCGCTCCCCCCAACCTTCACGACGGATATACCATCGGTATTTAGCCCAGTTGGATGAATACACATTCCACGGGACCATTCCGCGAGCCAGCCAACTGCCTCGCTGTAGCTTGCTCCAGCGAGGCAGTTCTCTCTACCCTTAGACTACTGTAAATTACGCATACACACATATATCGTATGTATACGATAACTATATACATACTTCTATGTCGGGGTATATGAGAATCGCAGCAACGACGGGCCGGAGTGAATGTATCACGAGCACGAACTCTAGAGGCTCTCTTGGGTTCGTGCTTTCACTATAGTATAACTATGTGCTCGATCCACACCCGAGGGTGGAGGATATGGGAGGGGGAAGGGGATTGGGGTAAGAAGAGAATTTCACAGCCTCGCACAGGAATCACTGGAGAGATTCCCGCGGCTTAGCTCCTTTGGGAGTGAACCAGCAGGCGTTTACAACTGCCATAGTTGGCATAGTTTCTTGGCTCGGGGATGTGCCTGATGCTCATCCGAAACCCGGCATCCCTTCAATCCACCGACCGGCCCCCCGGCCACACAAAACCCGTTTTGCAGCGCACGGAGCCCGCTCAAATAGAAACGTCCCACAGCTTTTCTGCGAGAAAACTTTCGCACCGGTGAACGAAAATACCCCCGGGATGTCGGGCGGGGGAGGGGGGGGGGGAGACCGGAGATGGGATTAAAAAGGGGCCGGGCGCCTGAAAAAAAATAGTAGGAGCGCTCGGTGATTACTCTTGGCGAATATAATGAGTGATTAAATGCAGATTTTTGTTGACGGCAGGGCGGAAATTTTATGCCTATATAATACGCGATATTATTCGACTTGTATACTGAAAGTGAAGTTATTGAAGATTCAATTTTGGTTCAAAAAAATTAGTTCGCTAATTATAATTATTAAAATTATTCTAACTTAAAGAAAAATGTGTTTTTTTTAATGCCTGCAGTGACCATGTACTATGTATAACTATGTATAATAACTACGTATAACTATGTGTACTACAAAAAAATATTGCCAGAGGAAAACGTCTATATTTTATAATTATGACAATAACAACGAATTATAATGGCAAATATAATTATAGATTTGACCGTTTGGTGACGTTTTAGTAGAGACTATGTTTATAGACGTTACCGCGGGAAATTGTTCGATATAGTAGGCGTAATTATCTGTTTTCCGAGTATACCACGTCGCCTGACGAAGTTATGCGGTACCAACGGAGTGGAAATCGAAAGGGTACGAAGCGGTCATGATACAGAGGGGGGGGGGGGGGGCGGGAGATCGGCTAGATACCCGACTATCGAGCTTTCATGTGTAAGTATAACGACCGGGGAAAGTCGGTCAAGGGCTTCCTATAACGACTTCGAGGACGAAGGTAACTCTTCGATGCTGGGAGGTTACACGAAAAATTTAATGACCTTTTCGACGCAAGGACCAACATTTTTGTCGGCGGTGCAGGAAGCAAAAAGTGTCGAACGATTTATTTGCAATTGTTGGTGAAATTGCATTACGCTCGCAAACAGCTTCGACCGAAAGTGGCCATTTCCGCACCAAGTGATAAAAAACTTCCAAGCGATATTATTAACAATTTTTAAAAATAATATTCCGCCTGCATTTTTTTATGTTTGAATATGAAGATTTTTGTAATATGTTCATAACAGCCATGCGAACAATTAAACGTGGAGTATTTTGGATACGATCTTTTTCATCAAATAAGAAAACAAAGCGTGTTTTCCTCCGAAAATCCTTAGACCCCGCTTCTCGTCCTTAAGATTTAAAGTTTGCTACAAAATTTTATTCTTCCCATAGGTTAATCTGTAGATGCACGCCTCACAATACACCTCGCGAAAGGAGGGCGCGGAGAAACGATTCTTAATGATTGCTCAATCGATATTTAGTTTTAATGATAAATATCGATTGATCACCATTTTAACCATTTTTGTAGGCCATTTTCCATTTTCAAGGTATGTTTTGAGGTCAAGATATGCACTTTTGGGAGTTCGAATAACGAAAGAAAAAAAAAAGTTTTTTTTACACACCCTAATACATATATATATATATTTAGGGGCCTGAATAATTTTTCGCATGAAAACTTTATTGAGAAATATTTCATAAGGAAACAGTTTCAAGACGGAGAATTTACAGAGGGAAACCCGCGAGACGTATACCGAAGCTGTCGGGCAAGTAGCAGCCTAGGTCTATAGTTCACCTCGAGGAGATTCGCCTCATCCTCTTACACGTCGGCCACTGGTTGAATGTTATTCTCACCACTACCAGAAGCGACGGTATAGTTGTTGCGCACACCGGGAAGTAAATTCACAGTGAAAGAAACTAGAGTAGTTTAACCCGGAGAATGGAGAAGAGAAAAAAAAAGCACGGAAGAGGAAGCAAAAAAGGAAATGAGCTGTGTACCTATCCCCGGCTCAGCCGGGAAAACGATAATGACTCCTTGCTCTACAATAGTTCTTCTCCCGTTATCTTCGTGTTTTTCTTCGCACAAGAAGAAGTTTCCATCGGTTTCAAGTTTTAAAAAACTGTTTTATTTATTTTTCTTGGCAACAAAAACGTTGGATCGAGAATTGCCCACTAGTGATTGTTAGTAGCAAGGTCCTGATCACGTTAAAAAAAATTCTCACATCCGAATATAGACAATTGTAGGGGAGGCCGGGGACAGAAGTACCAAAAACCTTTTTTAATTTTTTTACCGACAAACCCGAAAATCTAACGCTTGAACATCCAATGGCGTATCATTAAACTACTCTTAGGTGTTTAGTTAAAAAATTTCAAGTTGGAAATGGCACGGATTTGCGATCACCGCTCCTTTAAACGCAGACGAAATCGGGTGAGAATTTGAGCCGCGGCGGGGTCAACTGCAACGGGTAGTGGATTCACTTGAAACGTCCCCCGGCACCCACGAGATCCTTCGCCGACCGCGATTAAGAAATAGAACGGCGTGCCATAGCACTCCGTTCTATTTCTTAATCGTGGTCGGCGAAGGATTTCGTGGGTGCCGGGGGACGTACCACAGAAAAATGAAAGTTTATTATTGCTCAGGTTATTTATGAACGTTTGTCAACAAAATATGTTCAGTTTACCTGTTCCGTACGCCGATACAGTAAGCATAGCTATAAATGTTAGTCTACAATAAGTTGGTTATAAATTACAAGAGCGTTGTTCGCTGATTGCTTAGAATGTAAGAATAAAATATATAAAATATATTGGTATTGGTATTGCTATCGAAAAAATTAATTATTGCTGGTACAATTGACCCGGATCGACTGTTACAATCGACCCCACGCATGATTATTACCAACGTTACTATGGCATTTGTTAATAACAAACTGAAACGGATGGTCTCCGCGATCAAAATGTTCAGTAAAAGCGTGCCGCTCAACTCTTTGTATTTGAAAATAAAAGTACTAGACTTTTTTATCTTCAGACCAGTTGATTTTCTACACGATCGGAACACCCTTACCAACAGTCAATCGTGAAGAATTTTTGATTCAATATCTTATTACCTTGAAAAATAAATATAACAATTTTTTCTACTTTCAAAAAATCAAGAGTTCCACCTTGATACTTAACCGTACCATTTGCCCGTCGAATTATTGTATACCTCCGAAATCTATCAAACATTTTCAAACCAAAAAAAAAGAATGGAAAAAAAGAAGAGAAATTCGATAAAAAAAATTGTCCAACCCTAGAATTATTATCGTCGTAACGGTATAACGTGCCCGGCGCACCGAGACCGATTTTGCCGATAGGGGTGACCATAATTCACGCAAAGTGCTGGACCACTACGCAGGGAAACTTGGTGGGGTATGAGGGGTGGAAGTCGGAGCTCCGCATCGATAAACTCTTCCGCCTTGCCAGATCCTAGACTACGCTTGAGATCCTTACGGATCGGCAGTACAGTGGCCTGCCTTAACTCGCGCAATTACGTGAAATAGCAAAAGAGAGGGGGGGGGGGGGTTCGGTCGAAAACGGTAGGAAATCTACTTTAACCCCCTCCCGTCCCTCGCCATTCTCGATTCTACGAGAGAATCCTCACCGTGATGCCTTTCCCTTTCCGTAAAATATACGAACTCTCAGTTCACTGGTGCATTAAGCGGTCGACTATATGCACCGGAGGAAGTACTACCGCTGTAATTACATGCATAATGGCGGAGAGGGCAGGAGGGGGTAGGGGGTTCGGTAGATCGGTCGCCAAATTCAAGCTCTCTGCGGCAACCGCTATGGAGACCGACGAACCGCACCAGGACGACTCAAACTCGGAGACCATCTCACTTTTCTTCTTCCGTCCCCCACCGTCTAGTTTCTCCGCCTAGGAATCGCCATAGCGCGGAGCTTAATATTCTCAAAGTACGGTGATATTCGTCCAACCGTGATGTAATACACGGTCGTAGCTCTCCACTCCCCCGTCCCTCCCCTAGCCCCACCCCCGCCGGTTTCCCACCATGCCGTTCTCTACCTTATCGCAGCAAAAAGGTATAATGTAAAACGCGAACTGGCGAGCAAGATATATACGAAGAAAATGTACATCGAACACATGCTAACTCTGCGTTCGGTCGAGCGGGGAGAGGAAGGCAACGGAAGGGTGGAACAGCCGTCCGGTGGACCTCGGGTTCGACCTGCTGTTTGCAAACTTCGATTTACTTTCGACCGGGGCGACTTGGCGATACCGCACGCATGTACGTCGCGTGGAATATTACCTGCACGTGGGGAGGTATAGCGAATTTCATGTATATATATATATATATATAGATTCTGTATTGTGTATATAATATATATATGCATCTATATAAAGGGCAAGGATATATAAGCGCCGGAGAGCTTTTATACGTCGAGGCAGAGCTAGTTCGGTCTGGGTGAAGGGGCGAATCGAATTCTCGCCTGGTGGAATTCGATGGGAAATCGAGCGCCGCCGTCGACTCTAATATTTTCCATTTCGTTTCATTTACTTTCCGTGCTCGATCACGCGTATATTTATCAATGCACTCGCCCTCGTGCTGTTTTATCGAGCCTCGATTTATTTCTTTTTTTTTTTCATTGCTTTTTCCCATAGACTTTTCCCGCTCGGCGGTGTCGCCGGGATTCTCAATATATTCGACGCACCCGTAGTTTATCGGAATACTGGATTATATATATTTCTTTTCGAACGGCGCTTTCACCCTCCCGAAACGGAAAAAGGATTTTTTTTTTATTTTACGAATAGCCGGGTGAAAAATGATTCATCTATCTCTGGTCGTATTTTCATAGCGTTACATCAGGGCCGACAGGACCTGGTCAAGATCCCATCAGGCCCGATGAAACGCTCTAAATTTTCAACCAGGACAGAAAGCAATTCAGAAATGCAAAAAACAAAACAGAAACACGACAGAACGCAAAATAACACTTTTTTTGGGAGCAGAGAACGTGCCGCTGAACTGCAGAATTGGAAAAAAGAATGATTTTAGCTTGTCCGGTATTGACCATATTTTGTTTCGTTTCATTTTTTTTTTTTTTTTTTCGCTGTTGCTCTATTTGCTCTATTGATCTATTTACCCTCCATTGGTTCTTTCTGCCGCCGCCTGTAAATCCGACACACAGTGCCGGTACACACCGTCTGGTTTGCTCCATATAAAAACCGGGCCGTCGTTCAGTAGCCTCATGTTCCACTTCCGCCTCGTTACTTTCACAGCGACGAGTGCCGGATGCTCCGCGACGATCCAACGGTGTATCCCCGATGTACCCGAGATTCCTCAAAGGAAGATCGACCGGGTTCTCCTCCCCGCCGAGCTTCCGATGCAGCGAAAATGAGAAACGAGCCGAAATGATTTAGAAAAATCCTCGCCCTATTCACGCGGAATCTCTCCGCAAACTATCTAGCGTTCCATATAACTGTAACAACCACTTCTGCGGGCTCGGAGTACGCGGTCGAACACGAATCCTAGGCCGTTCGCTGTCCAACTCCAGCCGGAACTCTTCACCTCTCTAACGTACTGAGAGAAAGTTGAATTTCCACGTTTTCGCAAGCCCCGTCGAGATATCCATCCGGAAATAGGGCGGATCGCTTTTTCCCGAGGCTCTTGGTCCACCTGCGAGGAATAGTTTTTACCTCGCCTCTCGTATTTCGATTCTCCATTTTCATTCATTTTTTTACTATCTATTTTCTATTTTTTGGGTGAGAGTTTCATGCAGGCAGACCGACCGACTGGACTCACGTACAAAAGCGATTCGTTCATTCCCCGAAGAACCAGTTCGGCGAGGGAAGAATAGGCTTCGAGGATGAATTTATGGTTCTTGCCGCAAACGCACGCTCCCAAGACGCCTGGAACACACTCCGGAATGCACTGCCGGTCCCGTACAACGGGGACACGGGGGTGAAGAGGCTGCGCGGCTGTGGCTGGCAAACCGGGCGGAAGGTCTCCTGATATACGGAGTATAAAGGAGTGCAGCAATGAAATCCTCTCTTACTGCTCTTACTGGTTCGTTCGCGTACGTTCCTGGAGACTTGGCCGCACGGCTACCATGGCGAAAGGAGCGCACTTCGACACGACAGAATTAAACCGGGCAAATCATATTTTTTATCGACTGTATAACTTTCGTGAAATTATCTTGTGGATCTACTTTTTTCGTAACGAAATATCGGCTAAAGTTAGAAGCCGGCTAATATAGCTTGACCGGCTAAAACGGATTAGCCGGCTAAAATAGTTTAGCCGGCCAAACTATAAAATCTATCAGCCGGATAAGATATTTTAGCCGGCTAGGCCTGGCTATTTGTACAGCCCTACTTCAGGGTCATACGCGAGTGAATTTCGTATTTCAATTGATTAGATTAGTAGGCGAGGCGACGGGAATCCGGATGGACCGAGGGACCGGGAGACTCGACGAGCATTCCGGTATCCTCGGGAATCGATGAAAAGTGGCTTGGAACCACGCGCGCTTCCAGTTGGGACACTTCGGAATGGTTCGATCCAATAACTACGATTACGTAACTCAACCATTACCAGTCACATAAAATTTACGGCGCGGTGTACGCGTACATTTGTTGATTATTAAAGAAATTTTAATATTTTATTCAATTAAATAAATATTTAATTCAATCGGTATCGCGCTGTACAGCGTTTGGAAAACGGACTGCAGACTACGGACTACATTATCAGCGCCGTACGCGGCTTTGTGGCTTAGGGTCCCGATATGGTCCTCTATGGTCCTCTATGGTTCCAACGGCGTAGAGCCGGGAGATAGGGTAGAGCCCCCGATACAGAGAGAAAGCCCGTTGAGATAACGCAGAACTGGGAGCTCGTTCACAAGAGAGAACATCAGCGCTAAAAGCTAATGGACGACGTACCGCATCGGGCCGCCCTCTCTTTGAAATTATCCACTATGCGGGAGTGGCAAAAAAATCTCGTCTCGCGGAGTTTGTAGGGAATGGAGGGGGTGGAGGGCTCATTAATGCCCTTTAACCTTTTATCGCTGGGACACTTGTTTATTATTGTTTCATGAAATTATTAATTACTGATGTTTATTTTAAACGGGGGTTGGGATCATTAAGGTGTTAGACGACCCTGGGAGATTGTAAAATTCGGAAAATTCGGATACTTGGGAAATAAAAATTAAATAATTCGAGTGTTTTTCTTTTTTCGTATTACAACATGGTTCAATCCCTTATGCTACAGAGTTCTGCCCGATTCGAAACAAAAATTAACGCGCATACAATAAGAAATAGAAAATTAAAAATTCGTATACATAATAAAAATGAAAGACTAAATAAATTTTGAAATTTTTCTCTCCGCTTGATTTATTTCCATTTATAGAGCGACAGGCGGCGCAATGGCGCAACCCGAATTTCTTTTGAGAAAGAGTCTCGGGTATTCGGAGTCAAAAATTAATTGTTCCGAGGAGGGACATGAAACATATTTGTCCCTTCATTGCTTCATTACGAAACTACGATACGCCCAAAACACTCTGAATCGTGCCACTGTAGAACGAAGAATGTAGCTCTGCGAGGACACAGGACCCTTCGTAAATGAGATTCCAATTACATTAGCGGTGAGTGGAAAGAGGAATTGTAACGAAAAAAAAAGAAAAAACAAGTTGCATCAAACATGAAGAAAAAAGTATACATGTAGGGGAGACCGAGGCGACATGGAACCCCTAAGCAAATAATGCGGGGCTACAACGCTACCGAAAGCATAATTAATGTTTTTCATCTAACAATGACATTTTCACAGGTTTTAAAACGCGTCCGGAAAAAAAAAAATTTTGGGGCGAGACTAGGGGGGCTGTGCAGATACACCGGCCTATCCGGCAAACATATCTTATCCCGCTAATGGATTTTATAGTTTAGCCGGCTAAACCGTCTTAGTCCAACTAACCTATTTTAGCCGGCTGATCCGTTTTTGCCGGCCAAGTTATTTACCCGCCCCAGTGCATAAAATCGTGCATAAAATCGAGCAATTTAATGTCGCATTGTATTTAGGCCAAAAAGGCCAGCGGATTCGTGTTCAGCGCGCAAAAATACTTCGGAATACGTTGCAGGTAACATTAAAAACAAAAAAAAATAAAAATTCGTCAAAAAATTCCAAGACTGTATTAGCTTAGCCGGCTAGTATAGCTTGGCCGGCTAAAACGGACCAGCTGGCTAAAACGGCTTGGCCGGCCAAACTATAAATCCATTAGCCGGATAAGATATTTTAAACAGCTAGGGCGGCCCATCTGTACAGCCCTAGGCGAGACGGGCTACCCTTAAATTGTTCACTTTTTTTAAGCCCCGCCTGTACGATCCATACATCTTGAGTTTTCCTACTTCTACCTATCAACGATAAAGTTCTTAATGCATAGACGTCATCCACGGCATACACGACTTCCGGTTCCAAGAATCCAATTTGTTGTAAGACAGTCAAACATGCCTAGTAATAAAGCAATACAATAATTTTTTGGATACTCCATTTTCCGTCGGTTCCCTATTCTGTCATCGCCTACAAAAGGTTTTTATCTTTTTCTTTGAAAGTTTTTATTTTTGTTTTTATGATGTTAGGGTGGCCCATCACGTCCCGGATCGGCCTGATTTTTCACTAGCCCATCTCTCCCCGCCGTCGCGTCTCGCCCCGGTCTTCCCTATATAATATAAAATGCGGACCTTCTTTCCGTCGGTCCGTTGAATTAAAAATAGCTTCTTCTATGAGGCAGCAATAGGATGAGAGTACGAGAGAAATCTGCGCGAAGTGGAGAGGGAAATTTAAATATGGGAGGAGAACATTTTTCGAGCAAAATTATGAATGCACTTAATTTAATTTCCGGGGAATATTGTTGAGAGCTCGGGCACGGAGAAGTGCGGTTTTGTACGCGCAGGAGGCTGCGAATCATTAAGGAGATAGGTTCCCGGAAAGCCGAAATGGTCCTGCTTGGCGTTTGATCTATCTGACGACTTCAAAGGAACGGACCCGCCTACGCCGGAGACGACGTTCTTGGATATCTTACGGTAGTACAGTCACTCGCTTGTTACGGCGTTTCCTTTTCACCGACATTGATATTAAATATATTGGCCCGACTGCACGATTTTCTTCTTTTTTTTTTAATCCTTTGGAACTACAGAACGTTCCATACCTTTATTTGTTACAGTCACTCTTGCGAAATAGTGGTAAAAATTTAGCGAATAATTTAATATTTTCTAAGGAAAAATTTTATTTCTCAAGTTAGAAGATAAATAATGGCGTTTTACACACTTTTAACGCGTAATGTATAATTTCTAAGGTCCAGGATTTTTAAAAACTTTCATTGAATCCTGGTCGACAAACTTTTTTCGGAGCCACTTCATTTTGCCGAAAGTCAAACATCCGAATGTTATTTTTCCGTATCGTCGAACTGCCGAATCGTTATTTTTCCGAATTGTCAAATTTACGAACCTTTATTATTCCGAATCTTCATTTCAGCGAACGTTACTCTTCGGAAATAGTATTTGGCGAAACGTCATCCCTCCGAATCGTTATTGAACCGAACGTCATTTTTCCGAATAATAATTTCACCGAACGCCATTTTCTCGAATCGTTAAACTTCCAAATGTCAAGACGCCGAATCATCATCCCTCCGAATCGTCATTCATCCGAATAGTCATTCGTCCGAATCGCCAATCAACCGAAAAGTCAATGAACCAAATATTAAATAGTACATATGAGTGGATATTCTGACCATCTGCTATTATATCTATTCACCGCAAGGGATACACTTGTACAGGTTCAGATGAGTAGAGAACTATCGCAGCGATTCAGTACGAGTCGATCCGGATAAATGACTTTCGGATAAATGACATTTCAGATAAATCGTATTCGGAAGTTTGACTATTCGGATGAAGTGCATTCGGAAACATGATTTTCGGCTATACGACGATTCGGCCGATTGTATATTCGGCAAAGTGATGTGGATCCACTTTTTTCAGGATGGATCACCATTCGCGCCATTTTCTCACAATTTTTATATCAAAATCGAAAATATTTTTCATAATTCTGGACTGGCAACTGATGTGTTGTCTCTACTCACTTTTTTTTCATATGGTCTTTTTTTTGTTAATAACATTGTTATAAAAATTCAATATTCTTTATTCTCTTGAATTTCTTATTGATCATTTATATGTATATATATTTATATATGGTTAGCGTGCTCGCCTCTAAACCAGAGCACCGGTAGGTCGAGGGTTCGATTCCCGGTGCCGTCGTTTCGTCGAGAAATAAAAATATAGGCGGGACATAGCTCCATATATATACTTGAAGCACACTCGTACTTGTCCGTGTGTGCCACAAGTATATAGTCCATGTTTACATTCTCGGCAAAACCGGACGTAGCTCCGGTGCCGTGAAGTGAATTCGAGAGCGACTGTATCGGCATAGGTTTTCTGCAGTTTCTCTATGCCTTTGTTGTAAGACTAAGGCGAATGCGATATGGGGGGAAGTCGGCTGCAGCATCAAAAATGGGTGAACAAAAACAGAAATGGACATCAAAATAAATGAGGACGTGTAGTAATTACGCATCAACCAAGCCGACCCGCTATAAGGCAGTAGCTTTGAGAAGCGGGGGACAATAACGAAAAAAAGTATATGTACATACGTACATATATGTATGTATATATATATATATATATATATATACACATACATTGTGACGGAACGACCTTACCCCCTGGTCGACGCCGTGAAAGGTCGTTCGCGATCTACATTATCGCGATCAATTATCACGCGAGAGCCATAGCCACACGACAGGTGCCTACTATAACGCGCAAAGTAACGTCCAAGCCTGCCCACCGCTACATACGGGCGCATGAAATTCGGCTACTTCCTCCAAATTTGAAACTCACGAGGGCCCAAACGGAAGTTACGAACTCCATTGAACATTCTAGAAGTTTTGGGCCCGAGGTCGCGGACCTGGTATTAAGCCCATCCCCTCGACGCGGTAGCTCTCAGTTTCTTCGTAAAATTCAACGACGACTAAAGTCTCACGATTAAATCGCGAACGCGCTCACCATTTCTTTTGGAGCCCTGACATAAACTCACGAGTGAAATAAAAAATCTATTACCATAACGAATCGATACGTATCCGAGCCCCAACATCGTGTTGGCCCTGACAAACGAACTAAAAAAGAAACTGATTAAAACCTTCGTGCTGCCGAAAGACGGAATCCTACGTCTTCCATTAGGTCTACCAAATCAAAATAGTGAAGGCCGTACTATTTTCCCGTTAGGGTTCAAAGAAAAAACACAAAAGCATTTCTAACGAGATCGGCTCCAAACCTTATTGAGCGGGCACGTCACCGTCGCGGACTTCTACCGAGTGTGACCGTGCCGTCACATTATCATTCTCGATATATTTAATATAGTTATATGATTTAGTTTCTTTGAGCACAGCCGGCTCCGCGTAAAGACACCGGTCCTCTTACGCGAATTATTATAGGTATTCACCGTTGCATTTTGATACCAGCACTTCTCGCTTTTTGAGAGCCCAACGAACTAAAAATTAGCACCAAACCATTTCGGTTGGCAACATTTTTTGTATCGTATTATACGCCTTCCGCATTTGGCGAGCCGTAAGAAAGGATCCGCGCAGTCGTTCTGTCCGAGGGCCTTCGGAAGACGGTAACTTCCGAAGATTGTGGAAGCAAACTCTTCCGGTTGCCGGTAGAGACCCTTAATTTCATCAGGCCTATGATGAAACATCGCTTCACTGTCGCTACCAGACAGCGCCGCAATCTTGAGGCCTTTCTTTCAATCCGAGTTTCTTCCAGTACGCGACATCCCCCCGGGAAATTTAATTAATCGATATATTTGTTTGATATTTTGTTTTTGCCCCATCGACTTTGTGACGCGAGAAATATCCCGCGACGAAAGTCGATAAGTTACAATATATATTTATAAATTTTCAATACAGACGAGGGACTCGAGAATATATTCGAATTTCAGAATAAAAGACGCTACTCGTGTACGGTAACGATATCCATATAATAGCACAGATACGTGTGGTTGTACATTGAATTCTGGTATGAAGGAGGCGTCACGTATCGACCGGCCAGCCGGGCGATCTTCAGCCCCGCTCGTGCACAACAAGCAAGGTGCAGCTGCATCAGGTTAACGACGTCGTGCCCCGAGTCCTTGGTCTACTTTTGTTCGCGATTCGACGTTAATTCTCCCCACCCGAGTGCTCGGTTCAACTACGACAACCAACCGGACGGTAATTTATATATTTTTTATTCTAAAAAATAATAAGAATTATTTTATTCGTTTATTTTTTACTTAATTTTTTGGTGAAATAGGGCTTCAAAAATATAGTCGAGTGAAGCTGAGACCGTGCGGAAAGGAACGCGGCAGTGTGTTTCTGTATGCGTCGTTTCAACGCAGTGGCCTCATACTTTTCCACTTTTTATTATCCCTCCCGGCTGTTTACTCGCAAAACCCGAGACAACGATACGCACGAAGACGCGGAAATAACTCGAGGATTTCTCTTGCGCGTACATACGCACGACCCATACCCCTGAAAGTGAAGCCAAAGAAAAGAATACTTGGAGGAAGCACGATATTCTCGGAACTGGTGTATGGCACTTCGTTCGAGCATTTATTTCTACTGTAACGCACACTTTATTGTTTAAAGCATTCACTTCAATGGATTGGATGTACAGTGGAAGCTCTCGTATCGTACTTAACCCTAAGCTCGAAGACTTAAAGAGGGAATATCACTTCATCAGAAATACTTCAAAAGTGCTCTTGGAAAACTGACTTTTTAATTTGTTAAATCTAAATAAAATAAAAATCATTTCGTGATTGCTTTTTTTCAAAAAATTTTGTTCCGGAATTATTATTATTTATCATTTTTCAGAATTTTTAACAATTAAAAATTAAAGAAATTTTTTTTTTCAATACGGTTGCAAAACGTTTCTGAAACTTTAACATACTTTTAAATACTTTCGATATTGTACTTTTCGATATAGGCATCCTGTTGTCGTGGACAGATATTCTTTGTCGACATTATAAATAATGAAAAAAAGTCTCTCGGAGCGATTCTTTTTTACAATAAAGAAAAAAGTGATTTAAATGAATACTTCCAATGTTTGTTTTCCGGGTAAATAATCACCGGTAAAATATTGTTTCGCAACATTTTAATGACCCGGCCACTTATCGTGCAAGTTGAGCGGTCATTTGTGGTCTCGCATTACCCGAGCCCACAACTTACCTGCGCAAGCGCACACAGAAATTTTTTTTTTTGACGGCCACCGTTTATTTGGTTTTAAAGTAAAACATTTATTTGATTTAAATAAATATTTATACAAATTAAGTAAATAGTTACTTGAATGAAATAAATATTTATTTAAATAAAATAAATATTGTACTTAAACCAAATAAACGGTGGCCGTGAAATAAATTATTTTTGTGGGTGCGAGACGAAGGTGAAGTTTGAGATTCCACTGTACGTTCGCCACACCCGATACAAGTTTGCAGTAATCTGTTGCACCTTTCGCAATATACTTATGCATGATAAATCTGTTGCTGTGGGACGTATAACAACAAATACGTCCCACAGCGACTCTGTAGAAAAGCTTCGACATTGTATTTCAAAATACGACTGAAAACGAATAAAGTCTCAACCGCGCCGGGGAAACTCAATTAAACTGAGAAACTCGCGAATTCCAACAGCGTAAATTTTGCCTCCCTTCTGCAAACCGTGCACGCACAACCTCGTATGTCTTCCCTTTATATTATTCCGCAGATTCCTCTTCTTCGCAATTCTGTCCATTATGTCCGATCAGCGGAGCGAATGTTCGTTAAGGGATGTAAGAAAATAATAACACAACAAATAATAATAATAATAATAATAAAACATAAAAAAAATTATAGAAAGAAATGTCGAGCTGAACAGCAATTCCCGTGTAGCTCGACCTACCGGTAGCATGTGGGTGGATGCCTGGGGAACGTAAAAAGAAAAAAAAAAGAACAAAGGAAAAAAAGGTGAATCCGGTGGGAGTGAAGCACGGCGAGGAATCTAAGCGCCGACGGGTAGATATACGTAAGATATTGCTCCCAAGTTCACGATTATCCGCGAGACTCGCTTTTCTCACGAAAAACTCCCCTTTCCATTATTTCTTCCGTTCTTTCTTTCTTCTCGACCATCCCCCCCTTATGGCCAAGAGTTAAACTCCGAATGCGAAGGAGCGGGCATCGCTCGACCGCTCCGTCCAACTATGGCCCCACGATTTTCAGTGTGATCCTGGCAGTTTCTATCTCGATCCACCCTTCCGAAAGATCTCGCGAACTTCGTTATTATCCCGTGGCAAACATACTGCACAGTTCACGGAGTGTATTGCGGAGAATATTCTCGCTTTCTTTGGAAAATGAGACTCTGTGAACGAGCTCTGCAATACAAGGACGCTATGCAAAATTACCTCAGGGTTTTTCTCTTATTTTCTTAGTTTTTCATTTTTGCCTCGCTATATAGATATAGTCGTAGTCGTATGGCTGTTACCTTCTCACATCGCTGCTCGCTATATTCCTAATTATATTTCACCGCACGTCCTGATAAATACCTACTTTGCTGAAATAAATAAATATTTATTTCCAGGACATCATTAAATTAAATGATTTTTCTGTTATTTCTTTAGGTGAAGTTCTTTATCTGTGCCTTTCAATTATTTCAATGTCTCTTCGAAGATCAATGTCGCAAAGAAAGGTAAGTCGCATCCGTGGCCCGGGGACAGGAAGTGAGGTAGCGTTGCCAGGAAACGTAACAGGGTTCTTTGGGCATTTCCGAGAAACACACGAGTTGGGGTGGTTTGACAAAGAGACACGAAGCAGATGGAATAGAATATACAGTTAACCGAGTTTTCCCACGGGTAATGCCCGTTGCGGAGTCCGGCCGAAGTAATGACGTCAGTAGCGGGTTATCGGGTCAAGCCTCAAAGGATAATGGCGAGCCGGGATACGCAGCTTATCGGAGACTGTTCTCAGTATATAGCCCTGATGAACAGGCCGCGAGCCGCACAATTGCATAATCTGCATACTAATTGGTTGTACATTTCGATTGTACCGACTATGGAAAGTAATTGTTCGATCCGTACAAATTTCGACGGTTTGTGCAGTTTATTTTATTCGAAACAGACTCGATCGATAACGAAACCTATATTTGTTTTTTTTTCTTTCAAGAGTGCTCGACATTTGGAGCTGAACGTTAATTATTAGCACATTTATCCTACAGTTGAACTAATAATTTGGTTTCCCACAGCGAAGTTATTTACCCTTAAAAAAAATGGATTACAGTTTTAGTTACCGACGACGTTTCACATAGCTCAAAAAAAATAGTTCCATTAAAAAATCATTCGGTGTACTACGAACATTGCAGAAACAAATTGTTTGAATAATAAAATACTATATATATCCACATCAATCATCATGAACTGCAATATTTTTCAAAATTTTGCCAATATATTTTTTTTTTCATTTTTGACAAAGCCATTATTAACATGGGACCAGATCTTTTTTTAAGCGATACAAACGACTTTAACCTCCCTGCTCAATTTCGTTCTTTTTTTCCCTCCCTGTACTGCAATCGAACGAACCTGGCACTGTGTAATTGACAAACGCAATTGGTAACCTCGTCAGTGGACCATGAGCAATTTTCAACTAACGAAATTTCTGTCCCGGGGTGCAACCTGATCGAGTGAGCGGGCGGGCGGGCAGCGATAATCTCTTCGGGGAAAATGCGCCCGCGGCGAGGATCGCAAGCCTCTCGTTCTCTTCCCTCTCCAACCCCCCGCCCCTCGACCTCTCTGTGTCGCCCTCGAGCGATTGATTATTTGATTTACTTGTAATCGAGATGTATCCAGGATCGTATAAAACGAGGTGGAGGAACACCGGAGGGGAGAGTGGGGAGAAGGGGAGGGGGGTGGTACACTTGGAACGAACGCGGCAGTGAGTGTAACGTAATATCGACGATGATGCGAAGACTGAATTTATTGCCTCCAGTATATCGAGTTTCAACGGAAATTCACTATTTCGAAAATACCGATATTTTAAGCTATATCGGTATATTCAGCTATTCGGTATATTCAGGATATTGCAAAAGATTTTTTTTTGTAAATAATAAAACAGGCAATTAGTAAGTGAACGTGATTTCCTCCATCGCAGACAGTACATTGGATTAATTCGTTGAAAGAAAAAGATTGAATGATAAACGTATTAAAAAAAATAATGAATTAATCTTTTTTTTCCGGTAACGATTTAATTTGATGATTAATAAAAAAATGTTTGATAATATGTGCCTTGGAAGAATTTAGAACTTCCCGTAGAGCACGTGCCGGTTTTTC
Source organism: Stenichneumon culpator (assembly GCA_964017025.1). Lineage (NCBI taxonomy): Eukaryota > Metazoa > Arthropoda > Insecta > Hymenoptera > Ichneumonidae > Stenichneumon > Stenichneumon culpator. The sequence continues at coordinate 246,790 of OZ024776.1, forward strand.
CTTATAATCATAATTCTTTGCAATCGATGAATGCCAAGGGCGAGCAAATTGACATTTACATATGTAAACCCTCTAATAGAGACTCTCCGCGCCGAGCGGCTTACCTCGGTTTAGGTACTTGGCGCGTGGAGAGCCACTTTCGACGCTTCTGTTTTCTGACGCGTTTCTCATCGATGCTAAAATCGATATTTGTAATTAATAAGCCGCGAGCAAAGATTTCAAGAATCACTCCGATAATTATATATGTATAAACACTCGAGTCTGCCGATGGCGTATCGAACTTTTACTGGTTTCCTTTTACAAAGCCACAAACGAATTTCCAATTTACTGGTTTGTCAATGTTTCGTTGCCAACCATTTCGACATTCGACCGTTAATCAATATTTTTCATTCGTTCCATATTCTCGATGTTACGTGTCGCGTTACTAAAATTATACGATATGTTTACTGTGAAATCGTAGAATATACGACCTTGAGCTTTTACGATGAAATACATGCATGTTCCATTTTAAAAAATGATTTAAAACTGTTCAATAAAGCAAGGTTTTATTGAAAATAAAACCATACAGAATATCTGACCCTGCGATTTTACGATGTTATACATACAATTTCGACTACTTCTATAATAATAATAACAATAATAATAATAATATACACGGGTTCGCGTCTCGTGGAACAGAATCAATTATGGTAACCCTTCGACTATCAAGTGTTGGACAATTTTCAGCCAACATTAAAGCCGTCAGTCCAATATGAAGATTACTCTCAGTCACGTTCCGTCCCTCCTATTCGGGTGCACTCGTATCGAAAGCGCTCACGTGTGGATAAGCCGCGAGCAGCTGTAGCTCTCGCGTGCAGCTAATATAACATTACATCGGATATAGCTTGGAAGTACTCACGTATGCGTAACAACTAGACGTGGGTCATGTTCTACTCGAGTCTCGAGGATCGAGCGTTTAAGCTCGACAAGGGTAAACTTTGCCTTCTCGCTCTCCATGCATTTACCTCCCGACGAAATGACTGCTTTCTCTTGGCTTCGGGAATGTCAACCGACGAATATTCGTTTGGACGAATCAGCCAGATGCGAGCACAGCATATTTACACGGCGACAGTATAATCCGTTTTCTTTATGTTTTTTTCGACATACTCTTCGAATTCAAAATCCGAGCCAAACGAATATTTTTTTTTACGTTTTCGTGAGTAAAAAGATTTCCCGGAGTGCCGAATCGAAAATGACCTTGCCGCGTCATTGCAACGAAAAAAAAGAGGCCTAGATGGCAGCTCCTGATCGATCAATGCAAATTATTGTTAGCGAGTTCAATTTTTATTCCGAACTGCAGAAATGTAAAAGTTATAATCTTTAGATAATACACCAACGCGTGGATGATAATAGCGTAAAAATTCAAATCTAATCTGGCTCGGATTGCGGTATATTGAAATAACTGGATTTCCATGATAGTAAAAAAAAAATCAAAGAGAAAGAAAATGAATAGTTCGATGAACATAAATTTTTAAGCAAACTCACCGGCGGCGAGAACCGCGGCCGTTAGCAGCAACAGGAGCCGGAACGTGGAGTGCAGGGTCGTACCTGCCATGTTCACTGGTCGGCACTGATATCGCACGTTTTTTAAAAATATAACTTCCTACTCGCTCCGATCACTTCATCGTCGGTACCTCGGCCAGCTTCGATGGCCGGTTGTATCGTAACAACGGACGTTTATTTACCGCAAAAAAATTTCAAACATATGGTATTGCGTGAGGGCAAAAAAGAAGAACCGTTTATCTCTGCAAATTTTGACGTCAGCAATTATATATCGTTCGGACACGAGTATCGTTGTGTGATGCACGAAAGCATTCGCGCGTCTAGACAAACTTCAGCGATAACGCAGATCGAAAACACGCTCGAACGTGTAGACCCGTAGTCTATGCTTTCGAAAGCGCGAAACGACACCCTCCGAATCACTTGGCCGACCGACGCGTACTGCCGGCCAATTCCGTGCGACGACAGTGGACGCGCGTGCAGCGCGCGCGCGCGCACGCTATCCTGACGGTTTTCGCAACCCCCTCCCCCCCACCTACTAACTCCGCCCCTCGGCGACGAAGCCTTCAGGCTCGCGGTTGCCGCTTTATTTCTTTACGGGATAACCGAAAAGCTTCGAGCTTTTCTTAAATTTCTTTCAATTAAAAAATATATTGATTTGGAAAACAATAATAATAATAATCGAAATCCCGGTTAATCCGAACTAGACCGCAAAAGTATATAAGTTAATAATGGCTAATGATACAATTTTATTTTGACTCGTTACCATGACATTTGGAACAACTTGCGCTTAATTGTTAAATAGTGTGAACTAGAATGTAAAGCTTTGGATTTTTTTTTCATTAATAGTACGTAAGCTAGTTTTTTTTTTTAATACTCAGTGACTTTGGTTTGCTCCGAGCATTGAAAAAAAAAAAATCTCGGAAGACACGGTTAATCCGCTTCCGGTTCATCGGGGTTCTGCTGTACTATTGTATATAGCAGACATCCGTTTCGGCTATGAAGGATCAAATATGATTTTTGTTTTTCAGTACTTGCAGTTGTGAAAATTCGACTTCAGGTTTTACTGACCAGAGCGCTCGACCTGTTCAGCGTAGTGATATTGTACACGATGAATGATACTTAAATTCTCAACGAATCAGGCGTATTACAACGGGAAAAAAATGTGCAATTAGCAATTTCTCGAGTAGTACGTCGAGCGAGCGCATGACGCTCGATCCTATGGGCTGGGGCGCCGGATTATACACAGCAGTTCGGGACATTTGCGTAAATTTATCGTTACACTGTCGAGGCGCTGGCTCCTCGAGCGTTGTACGCGTTATACCAACGCAAATGCGGGGTTGCGCCATTCACCACAGCCGCGTCGACCTGTCACCACAGTTTCTATTATCCTCGTCATTAACGCTTGGCGGTCAGGTGTGCGCCCGCAGTAGGAAATTGTGGCTGCGGTGATGACGCTACAGCGGACTGCCGGAATCGTCGGGATATTATGAAAATTTAATTCCCTTCAGTCCAACAATCCTTCCAGCCGTCTCCTCTGTAATTATTATTTTTATAAAAATCTAAATAAAAACAAAATAAACTAAATCGATACACAAATAATAATAATCGATCTACTTGGCTTTTTTTTTGTATTATTGGCAATAAAACTCTTCAGCGTTAGGCCTGCCGATAAGAATAATTACCATGTAAGTAAATTTTTCTCAAACTATCAAACTTGAATAACCTTGAAAATTTTTGACAATAGCTCTTACACAAATGTACTCTAGCGTACACAATCAAAATGTGTCCTAAATTGTAATTAATTTCGCAAAGCGTTATCGGAGTCCGTGCATCAAAGATAGATTTGCCGTTATCGTTATTGTCACCGCGAATTCTGTGCGCACCGTAACTCTGCAATTATCGCCTTCGAGCGATTGCAAACCAATATCTATGTATGCATTTGGATAATCGTGTTTATCGGTTCTCCGGTAGGACGGATCGTCGAGGGAATCGTACATGGTACATTGCTCCAATTTACCAGCAGTTGATTTCGCTTTGTATCAGGATCTACGGAGAAACGAGACTAATTACGTTCTCGAAGCGCGTCGAGGCAATTCGCACGGCGAAGTTGAACCACCCCCTCCATACCCTCCACCCCGGCCGATAGGTTGGATATTAGGATCGTGCGAGACCGCGGGAACTGATTTGTAACTTCGAGGCATCCCTCTCTCGGTTCCTTCGAACTTCTCTGGGCGGGATACTCTGGCCTCGATACACACTAACCCTGCGAATCCATCATCGAACTTTGGCAAATTCGGGCCCTCCAGCAGCAGGCTCGCCGGGATGGAATCGCCGATGGACCTCGTCCGATCTCATCATAAGTAGATCAACGCCCCTCCGGCCGGCTGGAGTTGCACGGGCATCATTGTAACGTTGCAGTTTCCTGCCCGATATCTGTACTCAGCGATAGCTCGGTAACTGTTAAACAACATTCTTGTTGCAGTATTTTCAAAAACCCTACCCATTGGTACCAATTTTATCAAAAAATGTTTCGGAACAAGGAACAATTTTGTCGTACCAAGCAGATAACGCGTTTGAACGCTTTAGCCCAAACCATGATTAAGAGTTATATGCGCGAAAAATTTCAAAAATTTTCTTTTTTTATTTTTGATTCCATTAGCCTGACCGGTGAGAAATATTTTAAGCTTTACAGAATTTAAAAATTCTGTAAATTCTGCAAAAATTGTTAAAGTTACAGCATTTGGAGCGTAAAAACTTTTATTTTTTGAAAGCGGGCAGGTAGCGGCGGTAATCGGCCGCGCTATACGGAGACAGGTGCGCTAGATCGGCAACTACCCTTTTCTATTGTTCACTTATTATTGTGTTGGAATTGGCGATGCAAAAACATTCAACTGCATAACAGAAGCCCATCCATACTGAGAGAACATGCATTGTTTATGTTCAACAACAAATGGGCAGCAGACTCCGCAATGTCAAGAAACAAACAAAAGGTCTCGGAGAAACAGGCATGGATTGGCTGCGAGAAATAATTGCACGTCTATCGATGAGACGAAGAAAGGAATCTGGGCAACATATTATCGCAAGTGCTCAACCGATGAAAATCCTCAGCATGACAATCGTCCTTCTGGCAAAAAAAGATGGTGCGAGTGGCGACGAGCCGAAGCCGCAAACACACTCGACTCATACACCCATAAGCCTGCACTCGATAAAACTGGCAGAAGCGGTCAAACCAGTGTATGAAACACTTAGTAACGACGAGTTACTAGAGAGATGTTTGGGCGGCTTTACACAAAATAATAAAGAGTGTTTGAATTCTAAGATTTGGAAAATTGCTTCGCAAAATTCATGGAGTGGTTTAACGATTGTTGAAATCATCGCATACATTTCGGCTAGCACTTTTAACGACGGAACAGTCGCCTTTCTCCGAATTATGAAAAACCTTGGTTTCAATACCAATTACGATTGGGCCGAACGCGATGGAGACTTGGGAACATCTGGACGAATTACGCCTTATGGCCACTGGAATTCAATCCGAAAAGGCAACAAAGGAAGCAAGGATTGCATTTAGAATAGATACCGCGCGGCGCGCCCGATCGCCAACTTCAAAGCCGTTTTTCCACGATTCACTTTTTTGAACCCTGTGAAATTTCTAACTTTTGAACGAAGGTTCAGATCGTTTTGAAATTTTTACAACATATTTTTACTATCATCACCTCTCGCGTGAACCACAGAAACAGAAATTTTAATGCCACAAAAAAAATATAAAAAATAAAATACCGACACAAAATTGAGTAAAAAAATTTTAAGTTTCGAATTTTTACTATAATTTTTTTTTAAATAATATTGTTGGTTCACATTGAAGATACATTCATTATGCAAGTACAAATATGTTTATTTTTTTCAGACAACCACAACGATGCAGAGAACTTTCACCATCAACACGTGCGCAAAAAAATACATTGCTTTATTATGTAACATCTCCGCCATTTGTTAATGTTTCTGATTTTTTCTTTTACATATACTTAACCATGTGCATAAATGATCTGTAAAAAAATGTTGTAAATATACCGCGTCTAGAAAAGTACCTTCGAAAATCGGCGAAATGGCGTATATAAGGCCTTAATACAATAATTTTGTTTTAAGTAAAAACATCATCGTCGAGTGTTTTAAGTAAAACGTGGTTTCAAAATGGGAGGGGTGTATAAGGAGACTTATAATAATGAGGATCTGGAACGGGGACTCTTAAGAGAGCATAAAATTATCAGGGCCAGGATTGTCCTCCTAAAACTCCTGATGATGGTTTTACATAAAGTTTTAGTCAGTACAACTGCACGTACCCGCTACTTTATTTTTCACTGTATATAACATTGTTAACAACACATCGATTATACTAGAAATACATGTTCCATTAAATACATGTTATCCCCGTGCCTGAGAGCAAAAATGGTGTCGCTCGATTAAAACATTGTTTCGAATACTTCAAAGGTGCATTAATGAATAACTAAATTTGATAAATTCAATCGTACCAACGAGATAGAATAAAATTGGTGAATACGGACCACTGTTTCCGCGCGGGCCTTTCACGTTTAATTGGGTCGTCGTATTCGAGATTTTACTCTACCTCATTGAGATCGAATAATTTCCTTTCATATTTGCTTGAAGCACACAGGCTTATATACGTTAACGGGACTGTATAGTATTCCGGGAGGCATATTGTATTACCGCCGGTGCTATTAGAGACTACGCATTCTCCGGTCTCGGCGGCATCCCCGGCGCAGATACGCGAGTAATTTCATTACTAAGGCATACGATCCTCGAGCTTTCATGGAAAGAGACGTCTCTCAGCCCCACTGGTAGCTCGAAGGCGTATATAATATGGATACACGAGCGAGCTAGGGGGGAGGGGTCAGAGGCTACCCACGCGATATCCCATTGAGCTCGGCTACCAAGGTCTGACGATAAACTTGTTGTTCAAGACTCTCTCATTCACTTTACCTCCGCATGCGACTCTGTGACGTGCAGCACCAACCTGACAAACCGGCAATTACTATCGACCATCGATTGGAAATTATCGTGCGAAGTAGAAAATAAAAAATTGCTTCTAAAAAATGTAATTTGTGAAGTAAAATGGAATTTTATAGTCTTATGAAAAAAGAGTTCTTTTCTGAGCCCGAATATTTATTTTCTTTAAGATATATCTCGGTATAATACAATATAAGCTAGGCTACGCGACCGCACAAAGCTTTTTGAAACAAGCCGTAGCAGCAAAAAAAAGAAGCACCTCGTATACCGAGCGACAGTTCCGCAATATGTTTTATGCACGGATCGGCCGCTTGCGCGAAGGTATGCACTATGTTTGTCTATCGCTGGACCTCGGGTCGCGTCGCTGCACCGGAAATCACACGCTATTTCTGTATGCCGTTCCTATGTATAACTATAACGATCCGTCTACCTTTGACCTGGTCAGTCGCGGGCGTTCGCCACCTCTCTACCACACCTATGCTCGGCGTAACAGTATGTACTCCGTTGCCAACGCCGTTCCCACTATTTTCAACTCGTTCGGATTAACTTGATACATTTAACTTGACGTATCGAGAAACTATTTTAACCGGGCGGTCATTAAATTTTGTGGAAAAAAATGTCCTGATATTTTTACGTTTTACAGGCTTTTTTCCTGACGCAAATTTAAAGATTGGAATTTACGCACTTTTCCTGACACACCCTCCTTCAAGCCCCCCTTCAAGCCCCCCTTCAAGCCCCCCTTCAAGCCCCCCTTCAAGCCCCCCTTCAAGCCCCCCTTCATGCCCCTTTCAAGAATACTATAATATATATAACTTGCTTCGAGAATTCTCTTTCACGGGTCTCGCTTTCTTTATGGGGCTTGCATTCTTCAATTCCCTCTGTACGCGTCACGTGTAGATACGGCGGAATTAAATCCACCACCGTTTCGCAGGATCGTCCGTCTCCCCGTTCGCACGTTCCCCCGCTGATAAAGCACTGCGACTCGAGGTCACGACGCTTGGTGCTGTGCGAACGCGTGCTTGAGAAGATAAGTGACCGTTCATCGCGCGAGAATCCCGAAGCTTCGAAGAAGCGTCGCAATTAACTCGACTCCGCCACCCTCGCCGCCCGTAGACGACACTCCCGAGACCCCGGTGCGACAAACGACGCCCACGGGTCTCGCCCGCCCGGTATTCGTCCGCTACCGTACGGCTTTTACCTACTTCCCTCTCGGCCAACTGTGAAGAACAGAAAAAATAAATAAAAACAAATTACTGCGAATAATAAATATCGGCCGATAAATATAATTTTCATTTCTTTTTTTTTTACTTCGGTGCTATCGTTAATAGGTACTCACCCATTTCCAATATGTTATGGCAACTGTGTAAAGCGCTGGACGTTGAGGAAATTATTATTGCCTCATAATTTTTTCCTTCAAGTTTTCAAAATTCAATCATCTTCGGCTGTACAATCAATCTTTCGTTCCGACGTCGAAACAATAGCGAACAATTTTCGTTATTCGTCTAGAACTGTTTTCGGGTGATGCCGGTGCTTGGAAAAGCTTTTTCAGACTTTGCGCGCGTAAAATTCGAGTATACCGAGAATCCGACCTCTCACCTTTCCACCAGACGGTTTTGGGCCGTATTCACCTCCGGACTCTCTTTTTCTCTCTCGTCTTTGCCGGCTTTCTAGTCGACTCGCTACTTATTTTCTTCATTCTTTTTTTTCCACTTTTTTTGCGGACCTTCGTTGTCGCTCTCCCCCAAAGCCATCACCACCTCCGAGTTCACCCCCCCCCCCCGCCGGTCGGCCATCCGGGTGGCATCCCCCATTCCGCTTTGCTTACTTTTGTGGAAGCCTTCACGGAATACCTCGGTGTATTTACGGTGTCCCGTCTGGTCGAAGCTCTTTGAAAAGCACCGAGGCATTTGTCGGTACACTGTATATGTATGTATATACAGTACATATACACGTATATAGAGTATATAGTGTAAAAGATAGTACGAGTCTCGAAAGTCTTCATAAAGAAAACCGACCTGTGAGCCGAGTTGGTGGTGGTGCTGATGGAGCTTTCAGCAGCAGCAGCAGCAGCAGCAGCAGAAGGTGGACGAAAGAGAAAAAAATCTAACAGTACAATACTCCAGCTACAAACGAAGGTACAACGGGCAGGGGCGGATTTCTGCATAGGCCAAGTAGGCCATGGCCTAGGGCGGCAAAATGTAGGGGACGGCAAAATTCTGGCGATTTTTAAAAAAACAGAGTCATTAAACTGTTATTGCAAACAATTGATTGATTCCGACGGTTTATACATGATTGAAACCTCACAGCCAGAAAAATATTTAATTTGACCGGCACCTGCAAATAAATATTTATTTAAATCAAATAAATATTCATTTAAACCAAATAAATATTTGTATGTGGGGCACCCGTCAAATAAATTATTTTTTTGGGTCCAGAGTCAAGGTTTGTTTACTTGTGCATCTATTACAATGTATCGTGCTCTAACCGGCGGCAGCTTGTCCAGGCCTGGACGTTCTCGATATGTACTTCTGAAGTCACCGCGGAGGCTGTATTTAGAGTGCTACGTATTGTCATGGATAACAAACATTGATTGAGACTGGAACGAGTTGTATGTAACTTCTTAGTTACAACATTTTTTTTAGCGATTTAATACTTAGGGATCCTCGTGCGATAATTTATTTTGAGAAGATGAGTGAAAATGACTGTAGACGAGTGTCTGCATTTCCGCTGCCAGTGCTCTTGAAATCGAGAAGGAAAGGAAACAGCGGGAACATTATTAAAAATGTCGATTTATTATTTATCGGAATGTCGACATAGCCCTACGCATGTGCGTTTGTACCCCTGTTACAAACTGCTCCAGTGTACGTAGTTTCTCATGTTTACGGCGAGTAAAAAATTATCTCCGATCTAAAATGAGCGAAGACAGATTAAACGCTCTCGCGATTCTTTCCATCGAGTCACAATTATCGCGATCATTGAATTCTGATAAATTGATTCACGAGTTTGCAGCTCATAAAGCAAGACAAAAGATTTTATGTAACTCGTGCATGAAAAGCGCTACTTTGCGTGCCAGCCGAGAGTGGCGTAAGTGGCGCTTTGCAGCCATGAGTGTTGTAAATTTCCAGCGCATGCGCAGTTCGGCTTCTTTGCGTTTGAATTTTTTTTGCGTACGGTTTCTGAAAGTTACTGCACGCTCCTCGCAGCGCCACAATCAGCAGGCACGGAGTAGCGCTTCTCCTGCATTCATTACATAAAATAGTATACGATACTTGTACGTAAAAGCGGACTCCCGACTGCGGTTGTGAAGTGGCCGCACTCGCCTTTCTCGCGCTACAACAGCCCTCGACTTCGCCTCGTGCCGTTGTAGCGCTCGATCCGGCTGGTGCAGCCACTTCCCAACCTCTACCGAAAGCCATTTTCACACCTCATAAAATAAAATTTTGTCAGATACTCGGGCGAAAAACGTTTTCTGAACTCGTGCGATTGCAACATTCGCCTTCGGCTCGTGCTGCAAACTCACACTCGTCAGAAAAAGTTTTTTCGCACTCGTATCGAAATGTACTAACTTTGTACGTCATAATAAAGAGGGAAAATAAACGATTAATGTATTATCTGCTGTTTCGTGTACTTCGATTATAAACATACTCTTTCCTGCTTTTGTTTACTACAGAAAAACGGGCGGCAATCGTCTGTCGGCCTAGGGCGCTCACAATGTTAAATCCGCCCCTGACGACGGGCGAAAAAATTGGGTAGCTATACGGTGGAATGAAGCTCGGAAAAGGGAACTTAGCGCGTCCCCACTTTACTTCGTGTTATGCATTCATGGCGTCGTTGATTTTTTTTTTTTTTTTTTTAACAAACCCGAAAGTGATGTTTAGCAAAAAATATAATTAAAAGAAAACGGCAAGGACGAATAATTCAACTATGTTTTCGGTGATGGATCTCTTTGCATTCTTTTTTTTTTTTAACAAACCCAAAGCCGCCGTTTATAAAAAAAAAAGTCTGTTATTTTTTTCGGCATTCCCTTGCAGCCGAGTGTATGCCGGGAGAATAGAAATTTACGAACAGCGGTACACGAGCGAGAGCACACGTCGGTACAACATCCGAAAAATAATGCTCCAGCGACGAGGCGAACGCTCGGGGAGCGGGAGGAAACAACGCCGAAGGTACAAATTTTCATTCAGTGTGAAAGCCGTGGGGGCTTTCGTTCGCCCGACGATTACAGAGTCTGTGCTCAGAATCGCCGTTAACAGCCACGATTTTTTTATTTTTTCATCCTTTTTTTAAATTTATTTTATTTTTTTATTTTAACATCCACGTCCCTTTTGTTTGCACTGAGGAAGCCCGAGTCCCATCGCGGTTAATCCTTTCATGAAGCCCCATCGGCTGGTGTGCACACAACATACAGCGTCGAATTTCGCTCGGGACACACAACGCTCTCGGGTGCTGCCGCGTCCGTATTGTCCCGACGACGCGATACGCGGATGTCTGCGATAGTCGAAAATTGTGTGTGTATGTGTGTGTATCGCAGCCAGCGCTTTTGCAAACCAGCGATGACAACATGTTTACATACCGAAGCTTTACCTGGTTCTTTCAATCGGAAAAACAAATAAAATCTTCCCTGTTTCAGTCAATGCAACTGTGACAATGCTCGGTTGTTATACACGAATGGGTCGCGCTGATATTATTTAAAAAAAACGAGATTAACACTCCGATCTATCGGTTTCGGTGTCGGGATTGTGAACGAATATAGCCTGTCCTACGCGTAAGACTATCCCTATACGCCTGATCGTTTGTAGTTTTTTTATGTAAACAAAAGGCGCTGTTTATTTTCAGGGAATTGCACAATATTGGAAATCAGCACTGGAACTTCATTACACGGTAGAAATTGTGAATATGGACCCTCACATCCATTAGCGCGCGAATCGCCGATATACGGATTGGACCTTATTCACCACTTTTACTCTACACGAGAATGACACTTTTTCATAAAAGAGAGATTAACAATGTAATCCCTCGGTTTCGTATCGGGGCTTGGGAACGAATTTTCAGAAATTTCTTTTGATCATCCGTCTATGTATGCAATTGTCGTTAATTCATTATTATTATTTTTTTTTTTGTAATAAAAAATAGAGGCTCATTATTTTGCATAGAATTGCTCAATGTCCGCAATACAGCGGTGGATCTTCGTAATATATGCGAATGGCGCTTTTATACAAAAGACAAATTAATGATTCGATCCACAGGCTTCGCAGGGTTTATAAACAAATATTAAAAAATTAGCCTTTATTATTCGTTTATATACGCAATTGTTATTGCATAATAATAAAATAAGTAATTTTTTATTTAAAAGTGCTTTTGTTAAATTTTCTGGAATTGCACAGCGTGCAAAATATACCGTTGGAAATTACGTTCGTTTGGACTGAGTCGTTGCAGCGCCCGGGGTTTCAGTACTATGAGCCGAGTACGATGAGACTTGGAAACGTTATTACAGAAACAGCGGCTATTAAGGATGGTCTGGCGAGAAAGGGCTCCGGACTACTGCAGAGTCCCGTGGCAATCGGGCGGACACGTAGTTACGCGCCCGTTGTACTCTCAATTAACGGCAATGACGGCTCGTTAGTTCCGTCACGTGCGCTCTGCTCGTGATTCGAGCCAATCAAAGTGACGATCGAACGCGGAATATTACCGGGACAAATTAATTCAAACTTTCCGGCAATGGGGTGTTCAATGGATGGAAGATTACTCGCAAATTTACTTTCATTTATATACTCAGACCTATCGCGATGTAACTGAGCAGGCGAATTTTTTTTTTTGTCGATGCAGAAAGATTGATGTTGCATAAAAACGTTCACCTCCAAAAAATAACACCGACTATTTTCAGTATACGTCGCAATTGTAAAATTTTTATCGTCAAAAACTGCGTGGGATGTATTTTTACTTACATTTAACAATGTAAATTTAAGTAACGATTGACATTTGATCCATACCGGGAAATAGCGTAATAAAAAAAAGTCATATCGGAATATTTGTTGGCATCGCGTGAGAGGTTTGGTCTGTAATTTATCCCTCGCTCCCTCTCATTAACAAGGCGTTGCCCGGCTTTTCGCTCCCGTTCCGCTATCGATGTATTCACGGAAAACGAGCTGATCCCCTCACAATGCGGATGCAGCAACACACAGTGCCCTCAAGTGCATCTCTATGCACTTGAAACTCGGCGGCCCCGTCTGATGCGAACGACCATTTCTCTCTGGGCGGCTATGCGCGTATACATTGCCGGTATAGGGATCGGGTATTAACTTCGCTAATGGCTGTTCGCTCCATAGAACGAGAAACTCGAGCTATGAGCGCAGAAATGACCCATTGAATTCCAGAAGCGCCCTGTCGGTTATTGCACCTCGAACGAAATTGGGACAGTTGGCGAGTGTGCCGAGCCTCTCCGGGCACGAAACGACGAGGATCTGTTCCGGTAGTTGAAAGTAATGAACCGTATATATATACATATATGTAGCCACACAAAAGTGAGACGGGAATAAAATGGCTCGGGACGTCTCGAAGAGTGGTCGGAGAATAAAAAAAGTTGCTCGAAAGTAGGTTGGTCAATCGAACCATCTGTCTCTCGCTCTATTCTCCTTTTCTTGGGTAGACCGGCTTCCTCCTACTACACTTTACTTTCGTTCTTTCGTCTCGCTTGTTTCACCATTTCGCCATCTTCTTCCGCACGACACGAGAAAATTTAATATTCACCGTCGGTCTACACTTATACACAGACGTCGAACATGAGATCCATGTAAAAAACAATCGTTTCTAATCGATAGCGCCCGTCGCCGGTAATGTCGGATCGACCCGAACTTCATCACCGGTGGGGAACGATAAATCGATCAATTTCTTCCGATACTCTCGCAAAAAAAGGCCACTACTATCTACTATCTAGCACGCCGTGTAGGCATTAAGGCTGTACAGATAGGCTGGCCTAGCCAGCTAAAATATCTTATCCGGCTAATGGATTTTCTAGTTTGGCCGACTAAACTAATTTAGACGGCTAATCCGTCTTAGGCGGCTAAACTATTTTAGCCGGCTAATCCGTTTTAGCCGGCCAGGCTATTTTAGCCGGCTAAACCGGTTTAGCCGGCCACGTGCATAAAATCGAGCCCCTTAATGTCGCATTGTACTTTCGTCCAAAAAGGCCAGCGGATCATTTAAAAAAAAACGAAAAAAAATGTCGTCGAAAAATTGCATGACTGTATGAGCTTAACGGGTTAATATAGCTTGGCCGGCTAAAATAGATTAGCCGGCTAAGACGGGTTAGCCGGCCAAACTATAAAGTCCATTAGCCGGATAAGATACTTTAGCCGGCTAGGCCGGCCTATCTGCACAGCCCTAGGTTGTGCCTACTAGGCATACAGGGTATTCGCCAGGGAAAAATAATGGAGGAAGATAAGTGGACTTCGGATGAGTGGAGATGAAAAAAAAAAAAACGACTTGACGTACGCTTGATGTTAGACAGAATTACGTTACGTGTTGGAGCTGGGGACATTGTTGGTGAGCACGAAAGTAGTGTTGGTCGGGTGGATGTATATCGAATGGCACGTGCCAAAGTGCCTTCACGATTTTGCATCTAGCACGAACGACACGTAACGCCTAATGGCCCTGTGAGCTCTCGATCGATGACTGAGGGATGGCGAACCGTTGAAGAAAGCGAACACCCCCTCCCTCGACCCTTCTCGCCGGGGAAAAAGGACCGTTATCGGTGAACTTTCGCAAATTCAAAAGGATTTGTAGGATAAATTTACAAGGATCGAGATTACGAAAATTCAATAAAATGTCCATTCTATAAATTATTAGCACTGTATATAGTAGTGGATAATAAACGAGGCCGATAAAAAATATTATCGACAAGTTAATACAAACAGCGTCACGATGCCGCCATTGGTAACTAATATATATGAGCACGACCAATGGATATGGTCGAGGGAGACGGCACCATGGCGATGCCGCCATTTTGTGTGTGCTGAATTTTTGATTTTTTTTTTTTTTTTGCGCCATTGTGAAATAAGAAATGTTTTGTATATTCGATTTTCGTAACCGGTAACTACTGCCACTAGTTTATCCTTTCAATGTCATCAGTCGAGCGATAACAATCGATAAAGTATCGATAGAAATCTAAATATAATGTAAATTATTAATTTTCGTAACGTTAAAAAGAACTCACTGTCATTAAAAAATCATAGAAAAAAAAAATTTCGTTCCTTAGCGAGTGCACGGTATTAAAACTTCTTATTCACCCGACAATAAAATTGGTGACAAGAAATCGTGGAATAATCGTGGAATAAATTTAAATCTAGAAAAGAGAAAGTAAAATAGCGAGTAAGGAAGAGTGTATGTATGGGATATTGCCCCTCTCTTTTAAAAAGAATATCTAAAACAAGGAGTAAGGGAACACTGTGATATACCCACGAACGAGAAAATCTTGCTTCTGTAGGCCAACCAAACCAAGAGTTTCTACGCGTAGACACGTTATATCAAATTATATTACATTATATCATATTATATTATGTTAGTAATATACGAAGTCTATGAAATTATGTAAACAATAATAAAACATTCGAAAATGTCCCCAAGCATGCAATTGGGTTTATACATAATAAATGTATGCACTTACCTTGATAAATTAGCGTTGACGGCACAGATACCAGCTCCGTAGGGAATCCTCGATGTAAACTTCCTGTCCGAACCAGACTTGTCCGAGCGTTAACTTCCGCAGAGGATTGCCATCGATCTCCGAACTGATAGAATTTCTCGTCATCATTTTTTCAGCTTTTCCTTTAATCTTTTTCCCCGCTCATCAGTCATAGTAGTAAATCATGCACAAAGTTTCTCTGTACAAGGGCACTGTAAAGGACGCCAATGAGTAATAATTAATAATGCGTCGACGAGTCGAGTTCGACTAAAAAGCTAACGAGGTAACGTTGTGCGTGAAATTTTCGACATGCAGCTTTGCCAGGTAATATCGTATAACGTCGAATGCTCGCGAGACTCGTGTGAATTCCGCTAGCAACAATGGCAGCATCGGCGACTACGGCAACGCGTCGAGTACAAGTTATTAATTATCCGGGCCGTCTCCCTCCGGGTCTCCTTATCCGTTGGAACGAGCACGGAATACGGGAGTCTCGTTTCGGTAAAGGGTTCATTATGCGAGTACGTGATGCCGCGTAACGCGTGGTCATCATTCACCGATTCATGGAAGATTCTCGCTGCTTGCAAAGAAAAATGCTCGAACTCACCTCTGCGCTGTACACGATGTTACGCACACACATTACGCCCCTCCCGCTTGCCAATTTTTGTCTGCACACTGAAATTTGCACACACGTGTTTCATCCCTCAACCGTGAAACGAGATAATGCCATGGCACACATAGGACAGTAGTCGCCGCAATTTCAGAGGGCGATTGCTTCTATGTCTGACGTAACGTTGACTAGCACTACCGCACGAAACTATTGCGCAGTTATTACGCGAGCTACTGGTGCAAATTTATCCAACAGTTCGAGGGGGCATTCTCGCGTGTAATAATTTAACATTACCGGCTCGCCCTGCCGCTTCCCAAAGGAATTTCTCGTGGCAACAGCCCTCGACATAGAAGATAATAACAAGCGGTGGGAAAGGTTTGCGCGGGGGGGGGGGGGGGGGGGGGGTAGAACGGGAAAACCGGAACAACACAAAACAAGGCAGCATTAACGAGAGCTCTCGCAACTTTGAATGGGTTTATCATACTTTGCGCTTCTACCAACGGACACGGAACACGACGGCGCAACAATCAAATTTAGGAACGCGACTCGGCTTCATCGAAATTTGCATGAAAACTTTTCTCGTAAACATCGGTCGGAAGGTCGTCGCGTCGGTTCTCCTCTTTTTCCATATTGCTCTCGCATTGCTCGAATTCTTGTTCTCGCCGCGCTGCTTCGTTGTGATAATGTCTGGGGGGTTATTCTTCTTCTGTTTTTCCTTTTTTTCGACCGCCTGGCATTCAAAGCGTTTCACGAGAGCGGAGAGATTTATTTTTCGATATGCACCAATTGTTCGTGAGCATCGAGACGAGTCGCTTTGTATGGCTGAATACGTCAGCGACCGGGCGCGCTGACGGAGAATCTGGCGACGCTTGGCGACGTGACATAACATCAAACAATACGTTTTTTTTGTACCCGTTCGGTTGAAATTAATTCAAAATAAAATAAGAGAGAAAAAATAATCAAACAAAAATGAAATTGCGAAAACGGAGGGATATTGAAATTTCACGTTATCCCTAGCAGACTCGGCCACCGACCGAACCAACTTCGAACTCACCATAGTGGTTTTGTGCAAAAAGTTTACGAAGCATTTTTGTCGAAACCACTACGCAAACCACCGCTACATGATACGCATATTAAAAGGTGCTTTCGACGGTGGAAACGACGCAATATATCACCAGTCACACAATTCTTTTTTTTACAGCTGATTAGCGCGTACCGAAAAAGGTTTGGTGATATTGAAAAAAATGGTATTGAATTATATCATGAATTATATCAATTTAGGATACATTCGGAGCGCTAGAGTGCGCACAGACATTTTCGAAGAAATAAAAAATGGCGTACAAAAAAACAACTGAACATTTTTCAATGAAATTTTGACCAAACGTTGACTATTGATCACACATGATGTGTGCAAAATTTCAGCCTGCCAGGTCGAGGAATTCCCGAGATACAACGATTTGAATTTTTCGCGTCTGATTCACACACACATGCACACATATACACACGTATACACACACATACATCTGGACATTTTTTTCTAAATGTGATTTTTCGATGTTTTGGAACATTCTGAACACGTTTTTATTAAAATCTTGAATTTTTTTTCACCATAACAAAGCTTCCTCTACGAGGAAGCAAAAAAAACCGAAGGTTTGTCGGTGAGGTAAAGGGAGTTAACAAATTCCTGCAATGGTCAAAAGTTATAAAATATCTCTATCGACGAACGAATGAAATATTTCATTTACCTAGTTTTCTTCGACAGCTGAAAAGAGAGAACTCTTTTTTCAGCTGTTGAATTTTGATTTTTTATACCTTTTGGCCATTGCAGGAATTTGTCAACTCTCTTTACCAGAAACGACAAACCTTCATTTTTTTTTATATAACTTTTATTACAACAAACATATCTTTTCAAATGAAATATTTGGTTATTTGTCCGCTGCGGATTTTCATCTTTTACAACATTTTGTCATGATTAGCAACATTGTCGAAAACTTAGTTTCTTAACACTCCGTAGCAACCTGTAAAAATACTTCGATTTTATAGGCATTTCGCAGTTTTGCTTCCTCATAGAGGAAGATTTGTTATGGTGAAAATTCTTTTTTTTTTTTGAGATTTTAATGAAAACGTGTTCAGAATGTTCTAAAATACCGAGAAGTCACATTTAGAAAAAATGTCCAGATGTGTGCGTATGCGTGTGCGTGTGTGAAAAATTCGAACCGCTATAACTCGAGAACGACTTGACCGATTAAACTGAAATTTTGCACACAGCATGTGTGGTTAATAGTCAATGTTTCTGCCAAATTTCATCCAAAAATCACCAGTTGTTTTTTTTACGCCATTTTTAATTTCATCGAAAATTAAAAATGTCTGCGTCTGTGCGCACTGTAGCGCTCGCAATTTCTTAGCTATCAGGCTAAAAACGCGTACACAAATGGAACATGATCACCTGATGATCCCATTAAAATTTCACGAAAATCTATCGAACTGTTTAAATTTTATATCATTTTCAATTTTTTGAATTTCATGCAATTTTTTTCGCGACGCATTTTTCCGTATTAAATATTTATCTATGAATAAAAAAGTGTGAGATTCGTGATCAGCGTGAAAAAATACATGGAATCACAGTCCCGGAGCGAGAACTAGAGAAAAAGTTCTCCGCTCCGGGACTGTATCAGGCATTGTTATAGCCAAAATTGCAAAAATGAGTGATTTTGGGTATTTTTAAACAACGATTTCTATGCTTTTCGATGGCATCGCGGAAAAACCCGGATGCCTATTGTGATCTAGAGCAAGACATACCCAAGATGATGGATATGATGAAGTTGAAAAAGCTACATAAAGAGGTCACACTTGGAATTCTTGAGTAAAAATCGAAAGTGCAAAAAAAATTCTGGAGCGCATACTTCCATGTATTTTTTTTGCGCCAAGCGCAGTTCCGACAAAGTGAAGCATGACGATGAAGTATTTTTACCCGCTGAATATGAATCGGCCACCTGTTTTGCATAAAAGTTTAACAAGACGTTCATGTTGAATAAAGATGAAAATTGAAATTTTCATAGCGCTTCCTCAGATAAGTTGAAAATTGAAATGTTCATATGTTCAATGTTCCTTTCTTCGCGAAGTTTCCTCTATGAGGAAGCCAAAAATACAGAAAATGCTTTCTCATAGAAGAAGCTTCACGAAAAAAATTTTAATTTAAGGACCACCCTAGTATTCATTGTCCATTCATTTCACATAAGAAAACTCTTGTTACGTTCAAATCTCAGGAATGAGAACGATTCAAATGATAGGCGGTACCGTGGAGTTAAGGTTCCAGTTTAGCATGGGAAAGGTCCCAGGCTCGAGTACAACTTTAGGTCTTTTTAGGTTTATTTCTTTCTCCAAACATCACCAAGACATCTCCAAGACAATTGACATCAATTTTTTTTTCCGATATTACCAAAACTTTATTTGGTACGTACTAACCATCGTGAAAGGAAATTTGAGTGACTGGTCGGTCATTCCATCGGAACCACAATTTAAAACGAATATCGTAGAGCGTTGGTTTGCGTAGTGGTTCCGACAAAATACTTCGTACACCTCTTGCACAGAAACCTCCGTCGTGAAAACCAACGTGAAAACATGGTGATTTTCGCAGTGGTCGGGTTTGTTAGAGATATTGCAACTTGTTGCATATGCGTCGTAATAATCGTTTATTATAAATAACTATTAACACTTTCTCTTGTCTCATGCATAATAGGCGTGCTTTTTTCTATATATAATACCTCAGTCATGACAATACAGGAGACAACATCATGCTCAATGCGGGTTCGGAAGAGGGGGGGGGGGGGGGGGGATGTTACACCATCGAGCATTCTCTCGTTACTTATCTTAAAATTACAAAACATTATACGTTTAATAAGAGAGTACTTATTGGCGATTATTTACATTCAACGTCCGGTGATTGCGCTGTTTTTTCTATTTTTTTTTTTTTTTTGTACAATCGACTCGGAACTAACGATCTTCTTGTGTAATGCTATCTACATCCAACGCATTCAAGAGTAGACTGGAAGTCAAAATCATTGGAGAAACTTCTTTTTTTTGTCTTTTTTTTTTTACAATGCGATATAAAAAGCCTCACAGAATCATTCGACACGTCATACAGAAAGCTTCAAAATTTCTGACACAACTAGGAAAACAAAAAAAAAACAAGTTGGAATAAATGATCGACGCATCATTCGTTAAAAGCTCGCTAAATGGATTGAATGATTAAAAAAAAAAGAATAACATGAAAAATGAAAAAACTGGCGATTTTTCGCCCAAGAACAGTGCACGAGCGCGCGAGCCGATGGAAACAAAAATAACACATTTTATTTTCATGCACGGGACGTCGCTTTGTGGATTACTTATAAACGCAATACGCATCGAACGCATTACAGTATGTGGTTTTTTATAATCTATAAATAGTACGCAAACTCGAGAGAGAGAAAGACTAAAATTCTACGTTTATAACACACCCGATTATTTGTTCCTTTTTTTTCTTCTCATTCCATCGTAGCACGGATACAATTGAAAAATCAATTCCTTCTGTATCGCTATGGTTGACTATAATACAGGTAGAGGCGCACGGAAATTGTTTATCCGCGAATTTCGATTGAAATTCACCAATGCGGTACTTTCAAGTTTCGACGATGTGTGCCGAATGCGGGGGGGGGGGGAGGGGGGGAAGGGTTTTCCGGAGCGGGGAATTGGAAAGACCAATTCAAAACAAAGTAATTTTATTATTTTGTACGATCAATTCATATGAAATTACTGTGTGCTAATTAGTTATTACAGTTACGAACAGTGGCTGTTGTTTGTTTGTTTTTTGTTTATTTATTTATTATTATTATTATTTTTTATGGTGATACGATCGTGCGGTTCGCGCCAAGGTCGATTTCCTCGATATGAGGGGAGGAACCTCGAGTAATTTTATCTACGGAACAGTGTCCACCTCCGTGTTAATTGAACGTCGTCAATTTTTTTTCATCATTCTCTCAATCTCTCTTTCACTCTCGCTATCTGTCATTTTCAGTTATTTTTTCATTGTTTTTCTTTTTTGTGTTTCAGTCGCATTGCATGTGGGGCTCGGGTACCAACTACACAAACGAGGAACATGTATAATAAATATGGGCTAACGATCGGTACTTATAGTAGTACTGAATAGAATGCAGTGTACATATAGAGTATTTAGCAGCAGCGGCAGACAAGTTCCTACAACGCGCGGCACCCCTCATTCACATCAGTTTTTGTTTTCTTGTTATTATATATTTTTTTTTATTATTCGTTTATATACTACTTCCGGTAGCGAATAAACCGGTAGTAATAATATTGTGTACCTTATTTTTTTCAATAGTTTATCATTCACTCGCCTACTTATCGCAATCTCGTTTTCTCCCATGATAAATCTGTCAGTTGGGTAAAAATAAGATAAAACAAACTAGAAAAAAAAACATCAAGGTACTCTCGCCGAGTCATTAACATTTATCGGTTTTCTTCTTCAGCCGATGACTCGCGTAGCTCTTGGCAGCTCCTGACAAATCGAAGACGGCATATTTCGTAATTTATGCCATTTTTTTTACTTTCCTTCATTTTTCTTGCTTTTTTTTCGTTTGCGTTCGGTCATTGTTCCATCATAACACTAACAATAGACTTTTTAAAATGTCCAACAATCCCTATTAACACCCATTAGCTATTCACAAACTTTCGAGACCATTTTCTCCATCTCGACGTCGGTGTCGATGTCATGATGCACGTGATTGCTGGCACTCGGATTGTTCGTCGGTTGCACGACGTTAATCGACGGTGTACTTATCAGTGTCGACGTTGGTATGGCGATCGACGGCGGTGTATTCGGGGTAACGGATATTCCAGATAACTCGATTGGCGAGGAGGGCGAGGGCAGAGGTTCCACGAGATCTTCCAAACCCTCCGGCGTTGGCAGTTTGTTGAGCTCTTCTCTCAATAGCCTGTAGTGTCTCTGCGAATTTTTCACGAGGGTCAATCGATTAATAACCGAACGACCGATTTCTTTTATAATAGGTTTTATAAACTACGTGAAATAGACCGTAAAACACAGAGCGCTGTAGCAATATCAAATCAGTGTAATTAAAAAAGAAAAAAAAAAGATTACGAAAGAAACTTACCCTCAGGGCCAATGCATTGAGGGAGATATTTCGAGATGTCCTACGGTCTGATCCGTGCATCTCCATCTCCATGATCCAACCCTGTAGTTGTGCTATGATTTCGTGACGTTTTATCCAAAAGTGCGTATGTATTACCTGAAAAAAATACATCAAATAATAGATACGCTTGTGACAATTTGAATACATTTTTAAAAACTTCATGTATCTTACTTCCTTAAAACAGGGACAGGGATTTTTTATTTGGTCGAGCATTGCCCATTTTACAGTAGCCTGGCAAATATTGGCGTTGTACTCTTGACTAGATTGAGCTCCGGCAGGGGTACCCCGCGTCCTCTCGTAGCCCGGCTCGTTGAAGTACGGTTCAGGTACCAGAATCAATGACTGTATCGAAACTAAGACCTATTCCAAACAAGCAACATGAAGCCATGCGTTAAATAACGAATTCTCAAAGTTAAACTTTGTTGGTGGAATGCCACGATTACCTGAAGAAAACTACTGGTGTGAGCATTCCACTTTTCCTCCGGTCTGCCGTGCCACGTGTTCAACACGCTGAGACAGACTTTGCCGTCGTTGTAGAGATTGGGGTTGAAACGAACCGTACGCCGTCCCGTCGTCTCGAGATTTATCATCATCGGATTATTTGGATAATCCGGTGGAAAGTATACGTCGAACTCGAAGCAACCGTTCGCGTATGGTGTCTCCGCCGGACCGGTTATCAGCACCTTGAAAATAAAAGAAAATTCATTCTCAAACCCTACCAATGATTTTACGAACCTACAAAGTGATTTAATTTTTTTTTAATACCTTCATAATGTCAAGTCTGTCAGCGTCGCACCTAACGAAGACGCTACTGCTGTAGGAAAGTGGCAGAGCGTGAGAAAGCGTCACAGCTTCCTGAGCTAGCCTCTTGACTCTTGTCGGATGACTCCTGTCGCCTGCCGTTCTCATATTCGACTCGAAGTGATAGGAAACCGCGAATTTGTAACCACCGCCCTCCGTACTGTCCGCTATTATCTCGAATGTATCTGTTTCAAACATAATTATAAAAAAAATTATCGTTGAAATTTAATTTCTGAAGTTTAGTTTTTATCAATCGTAAAAGACACGCTATGTGTCTGCCCTTTTTGTTTTCTAAATTACTCACCAAACTGTAGTTTCTTCATGACCTCGAGATAGCGTTGCTCGACGGATCGCAGAGGAAGATCGGTACCGGTGGGGCTCGGGCCAGCGAGTTCTTCGCCGTTAACGTTGAGTCTCGATGTGGCGTTTTGAACGATCGTGGCACTCTCCTGTATGTCGGGTATGAGAGTCGCCAATCCCTCGTCCTGCTCGGTGTCTTCGGGATACTTCGTGATGATCTTCGACTTGTTGCCACGCGTTCGATTGATTTTATAGACATAGGCATCGACGCAAACCCTCATAGTGTAAAGGAGGGACACGATGGACGCGTCGTTTGATCTCCCACCCCGAGGTAGCAGGAGCGGTGCTAGCTGGCTCGACAAGGCCATCGCTCTGAGCAGTTGCAAAATCGCCCGATACAGTGGTATGTGTCTCGCCATATCGAGTACAGAGTCATTTTTCAAATAGGACGAGAGGGCGGGTAAGAGACAGGATCGAGCCAGAAGATCGGTGAACGGAGCTGGCAAGTCTCGTTGCGGTTGACCACCAGGCCCCACGTAGCTCGCCAAAACCTGTAGCAGCACAGTGACGTGTTCTTCCTCGGAGCGTTGTCTGGACAGTGCTTGCTCGACGTTCCATGATTGCTGGGTCGAGCCTGTGCCGAATCCCGTTCCCTTAGCCCAGTAAAGATGCGACTTGTCGTCGCTCCTACCGCCGGCCTGTCCTATTCTCTGATCTGATCCCTCGTTGTGTCCCGTCTGATGAGTGAATATAGCGAGACAATTGAGCAAGAGCAACACAGCGCCAACCTCGATCGTCGTTCGTCTCAGCAGTAGACCGTCGTCGGTTGTCGGCGGCGTCGCTTCGAGCAATTGCTTCAAAACTTGAAAAGGCAGTGTCGGCAGTGACGTGACGAGCGGCGAGCTCAGCACGTCGCCACCCTCGCCGTCGTCGGTGACACCAAGGGCCAGACGCAATAGACACTGGGCCTGTTTACGGTCTCTCAGCAGTACCTCGGCGTAACCGGGCAGCCTCAGGAAAAGACCGAACGCTGCTAGAGAGTGCAGAGGCACGTGGGGCGTCGGCGGTGATGCTCGCGGCGAATTCGACACACCGGATTCCTCCACGTGATCCACGTATGTGTCCTCGCTCACCTCGACCTTTACCCAATCCGCGTCGGGCTGCTCAGGCGACGGTGATTTCTCCATGAACGGCGGCGGTCGACCGGAGTCCGGATAAATCAAGGGGAGATGCTTTGCCAACACTGCCAGACCTCCACCGGCACTGAACACTCCCAGAGCGCTCTCGATGCTTCTGTAGTTCGCCAACTCGCTGTCGTTCAGCTTTGGAGCTTCCTCTGTTGACAAAAATTTATCTATGTTGGATAATCCGCAATAATGTTACTATTATTGTTGTTGATATAATTGTTGTTGATATAATTGTTAATAATGCCACAAACTTTGACAATTTCTATGAAAATTATGTGTTCTGTAATCTTCACCGTCGTTATCATAGGAATTTTAATTGTGTTGTTTTCTGTTCGCTAATTGGATATTGATCTTATTGATGTGTTACTCACCCTTCGAGTCCTTGTTGTGTTCCTTCAGAACCAGATGAACGCAAGGATCGGATAACGCGACACCGTTGTCCTCGGCTATGGCCAGTAGTTGCGCAATCGTTAGTTGCGGAGGTAGAGGCGTATTGGGCGGCGATGAATGTACCAAATACTGTTGATTTCCCGAATTAGCCGAATTGCCCTGGGGATTGTTCGCACTTTTCGACGTACCCGCCGTGCCATCTACGACGAAAGAAAAAATATGAAAATTGTCAGAGAGTGTTGGATCACACAACGAATATATCAAGTAACATTGGGGCGCTCTGACGCTTGAAAATTTACTACGCGATAGTAAGTGGGTTGATTTAAAAAAATTTTAATTTCATTTCCGCAAACGACTGATGCGTAAAAAATCCGATAAGTGAATGAAGAATTCACTTGTGAAGAATTGATTTTTCTTTTTTGAAGTGAGAGCTGTAGTTGTCGTACCCAAATTCGAACGGGCCTTTCTTATGGATGGCCCACGAGCCTGTGACCTATTCGAAGCTTCCTTAGCCCGTTTATCCTTCGCCGTGTTTCCGGCCGCAACGCTTAGTGTGTCCACCATCAATGCAGTTCCCGTTTCCCATATCTCACGACGGCCACTCGACGTGCCGCTCGTGCTTGTTTCGCTTCCCTTACCGGAATTAGAGAGTCGCAAAAGGAGCCAAGTACCTGTATATTACCACGGAGGTAATTGGTTACTCAACATCAAAAGTTTAGGGCATTTATTTTTTATGCGCTCATCCAGCGCCAATAAACTAACAGGATTCGACAATATCGAGGATTGTTCGCATCGCGGATGTTTATGTCATCGTTGATTTATCGTCTGTTTCATTATCTATCGGACTGATATATCTTTTTTTTATCTTGAACAACCATTTTATCACTCACCGGACACCTGTTGCAATATATCGGCGACTGTCGATTGCGTCGACATGTAAAGTAATTGGTGGTAATGACCGAGAGGATGAGCCGGATGGGGCGGCATAGACGGAGTATTGTGACTAGCTATGCTGTTAGCTGCCGTCATTGGAGCCTCGGACGTCACCGAGACCAGTACCTTTTCACCTTCCAGCAACAATTGTAAAATCAATCTTCTCGTGAATCCCGATATTCCGTGGAGATATCGTACATCTGTATCGAACAAATTAAATATTTTGGTTCATTGGTAAAAATTAAGAAATCTTATTTTTGAGATACTTTTTGTTCTCTCTCTCTCTCTCTCTCTCTCTCTATATATATATATATATATATATAACTCACTCGGCGAAGTTCTCTGCTGCAGAATCACATCGGTCAACAGTTCAGCAAGCAGTTTCTGATTGTTGGGATGACACCAGCAGCATCGCGACAGGAACTTTATCATAGCGCTCTCCAAGCGAGCGTAAGATACGTTCGTCCTGGAACGTCTAAGGTTCGTTAAGAATCTGTTTTTTTATTTTTTTATTTTTTTTTTACGATTAATTGCGATATATTCACCTAAGTAACGACACGGTTGGATTCTCGATAGGACGATTGCTGAGCAGTGAGACTAAAGGTAGCCAGAAGCCTCGACCTTCCCTGCCTAGCCAATCGCGCATTCTTCCCTCCGAGCATATTAACGACAAGAATTCCAGCACCATTGCTATACTGTCTGGTTCGGTCATGCACAAACCGCCTGAAGAAAATAAAGGAATTTACGGAATTAAATATTTAATAATCAATATCTAATTACGTGATTTGCCGTGACTCCTTACCCGGATTGTTACGCGTTTGATGAGCTGTTTCCCCAGCTTTGTCACTGTCGGTCATACTTGTGTTCGAGGTACTGGGCGGTCGTTCGTCGTCCGTTGACACTCCACACTGTTCTTTCGATTTTTCCAGTTTGCAAAATTCTGATACGAGAAAAATGAAATTCGGTTATTTGCGCTGCCACTAATCTACGAACAAACGATCGCTCACCTGTGATAGTTGCGGACAGCAAGCTCGGCAATCCAGAATCGACGAGCTGTTGAATACCCGGCGGTGATCTCGCGGCGGCGGCGACGGTCAGGAGCTGACCCTCGGTCAGCTGCAATCGTTTGTGCTCGGGCAGTACGAGTCGGCAATACCATTCCTCCGCGTCAGTTTCGCTCTTGCGATCGTCCGTCTGACCCTCGCTCTCCTTTCGATCGTCGGATATCGATGCCGATCGATCTGTCGCCAGATTCGGCACTAATATACGAACCTTTTGTAGCAGCAACGGAAACAACGATGGTTTTACGTAGCACAGAGCGCACAGAGCGGCGTCGATCGCCAGCTTCAATGCTGTGTAGGTTCCCAGCGTCAAGGTCCACTCGTAAAGTGCGCTGACGAAAGATAAATTAAAAATTAACATGAATACATTTCTTTTGACTGTTCACCGACGTGACTTTTATTATGATTCTTACTTGAACAGCTCGTCGGGCAGCAACGCTTGCAAGTTATAAGTCAATCCTTGTTGCTCGTGAGCTTTCCAGACTATCGATGCTACGCACTGCACGTAGACGGCCGGCGGACAAACGACGCTCGAAGTGTTCACCGATCGCGTTACCGCACTGGTGGCCGATACCCGGAGCCACGAAAGCACCGCGGAAACCCGGGCCTCCGTGTTCTCGTCCTGAGACGAGCAGAGCTGTTGCAGAAGCTCCACGACGAGCTGGACGGTCGATGATTTTCGGCTCGTTGACGTCCCTGTGAGATTTGAAAATAAACAAATAAATAGAATGTTTATATGCCGAGTGGCTTAAATGGCTTTATTAAGATGCATAAAGAGGATACCGACGTACCTTGAAAGAGCGGAGTGCATCGGTTGTTAAGTAATAAGTTGATGAGTTGGAGACCGAGCTCTCTCGAGTGCAGACCCAATTGAAGCAGTACCCTTTCGAGATTCGGCGTGTACAAGGAACGAGGACGCAGAAGCAAGAGACTGCAACACGCCTCGATGAGGCCTTCGACCGAGGCTGCAGAATTGAGAACGTCCCGGGCGAGATAGCTCGACAGGGTACTCACCGAGAGGCACTGATGCACGAGTCTCAACCAACCGAAACTGAAAAAAAAAAAAAAATGATATACATTGAATTAACATTAAAACTTTGCTCGATGCAAAACGTGCTATTCGAAAGGTGGTATTATGGATACCTGGTTTTCGTGAGCTGTTCCTCGTCTATCTTTTCGTTGTGGGTCTTTATCTCGCCGAACGCCGTAGTGCCGAGAATCCTTATCTGGCTGAGACTGATGTTGGTGCAGTCTCGCGGTTTGTAAAGCCGCACAAGTACCGAGGTAGCAACTTCGGGCTGGGCAAGGGTCAGGTGTATCGACGTTAGACCGGCCGTAGGCATCGGTGGACAGACTGGAGTGAGATCCGAATTCCCTTCTCGCGAAATCTCCAGTGCCACGGCGGACGGGCAAGCTGCAGATTAATTAAAAAAATTATGTTAACAATTGATGATCATTCAAGTATAAAATTACTCTTACTGTTCATATATTCTTATGATTCACTCACTGGCTAGTGAGGACAGATGGGGATGAAGTTCGACTTCTTTGAGCAAAATAGCGCAGGGCAGTGTGATAGTCAAATCGACGAAAGCTTCACCGGGAAAGAAGTGATAGGACCAAGCCGCAGTTCTGGCTCTCCTGTGGGGCGCGGCACTCTGTATCAGCACATCAGCCGGCTCGACCATCGGCTTTACCCACGAAACAGTGCCGAGGGGTGCAAAGTTCAACAGGCTGTCCTTGGAAGATTCAGCGCTGTTCGACGATTTCTTGCAGTTCGTTGAGGCCGTCGCGGCGAGATTCGAGGCGTTCGACAGGTGCTGCATCACCAGAGCTATCACACCTGGCGACGACAGACCACCGCTCGGACTTCCGTTGTTCGAGTTTACGAGATTTTCGCATAACACTTTGACGCCGCCCATCGTTGTGAAAACTGCAACGGATACCTCGTTGTCGAGGACTTTAAGAATGTACCATAGCAAGGGTTCCGATAATTGCATCACACCCAATTGACGATCCGAACCGCCCTGGCCGCAGGCTGATTGGAAATGAAAAATAGTTTGTTAGTTAGTTTCGTTTATTTCGTTTTCGTGATTTACCGTGCTAATTAATTAAACCTTTTTTGATGCTTCAAGCGCCGAATATAAAAATTTTATGTTGAAATACTCACAGGAAGCGAGATAACGGTAGAGCGGATTGAGAACGAGTGTGGGGCTCGTGGCTTTTTTCATGAGAGTTGAGAGAAGTTCGAAAGTCGCATCAGGAATGGACGCTGGATCGCGTAGCTCAGGTTCCTCGCCGTCGAATAGCATGGCCAGTGAGAAACCGGTGCTGTAGCCCAGAGCTCCGAGCAGCCTCATCATCGTAGGTTCGTGTTGCAAGACTGCAAACAAAAAATCAATTACACTTCAGCGAACAGTTGGCTGAAGAAAACAATTTTTTTTATTGTCGTGTACGAAATACTTACCGGTGTCGGCTACGCAAGGGTGACGAAGTTTCGGAGCAGCGGGCGGCTGCTGCTGTCTCATAGAAGTCTGTTGCTCGGCCACTTTGCTCTCATCGGTCTGCGACGTGTTCAATTCTGTTTGAACATCGCTGCTACTCGTGCCAGGTCTCTGAGCCGCTTCGCCGAGCTCCATCTCGACGATACTGTCGGTCCGTGACAGTCGCGCCTTTAAAAAAACATATCGACATAAGTACGTCGCGACATTTCTTTTATCAACAGGAAAAAGGCTTCGGATTCGAAGGGGTAACCATTTTTTTCGTAAGATAATATTTTCTAAGTACAACAAAAAAACTTACATTTGGTAAAGGCGTTTGAACGAGTCTGCAAACAAGCTTGATTAGAGCGATGACCAACGTGTCCCAGGACGTAGGACGTCCTTGCTTCGCTCCGCTGCCGAGAACACAGGAGAATAGACTACCAAAATTGCCGGTCTGTGTGGAAGAATCGGCAATACCACCGCACTGTGCTCCTGCTAAATGAATTAAATAAATTACAAAAAAAGTATTTAGTACCTAGTATGTATTAGAAAATAATAAGATGTTTCATTTAATTACCTCTCGCACCTCTGACGTAGGTGGACACGAGCACGCCGACGCACTCGGATATGCTCATCGCGGTGCCGAGATCGGTATTCGTGAAGTTTAGATTAATCAAGGACGTGATGAGTATACACTGAGCGTCGAGAGGACCTCGTCTTGCTACGAGTGCACCACCCGGTTGTACCAACTGGTAGACGACCCACAGAAGAAGCTCCTTCAGAGCGTTTCCCAGCCTACTTCCAGGCGTTATTACGTCGCAACGCATCTCGAGTCTCACGAGAAAGTCTTGAAGCGCGAGACCGACGCGTGGACCAGCCTATTTTTATATAATTATTTAAATATAATAATTTAGAAAAATATAGTTCAGAGATTAAATAAAAAGACAATTTTTTGTGGATTTAATTTCCAAAGGATCTGACCATCATGTACTGTTTGTCACGAGGCTCGACGTTCAATCCGTTGCCGGACAACAAACGAAGGAGCATCGGTCCCATATTGCGATCTTTGACAACGCAGCTGGCCATTCCACCCAGCAAACCGTCCAACGGTGTACTGATACTCGGATCCACGTGATCGCTCGGCAGCGGCTCGTTACTCGCCAATGTCAGACTTTGCAACGCCAAGCACCACGCCCGCAAGGATACTCCAGGATGCCTGTCGATTAAATCGAAAATTAACTAGGGATAGGAAGAAACAAAAAAAAAATGAGGTGTTTCCGCAAGGGGCGTTATCAAATACGAACCACAAGAGAGCTGATATCAGGCCAGAAATTGCTGCGGAGCTCAGGGGAATGACGGGCGTCAGAGACGGATCGAATTGAGTGCTGTAGTTCGACTGTTCGAGAGTCGCGTCCAAGTTCAACGTCAGCCACAATTGAAGCACTAATTCCAAGCTCGTTCCGGAATTTTGCTGTGTGAAAAATTTCAATGTTGTCGATTAGATTTCTGTTCCGAAGATGAGAAGATCTATTAGCGTCAAGAGTACGAACGAACCTGTAGGGAAAGATCGGTGAATATTTTATCGAAACACCGAGTTAGCATAGAGAGACCAGACGGCGTGTCTGACATGTTCCACATCTCCTGATTTCTATCCGACCAGCTGGAGTTCCTGGGCGAGGGTTGGGCCGATCGACTCCCATCGGCCGGTACCTTGAATTAAAAAAAAAAGTTAGGTCGAACAAGATCGTTACAGATTGGAAGTAATTACAACTTCGATGAAAACAATTTTACCTGTACCGTTGCATTTATTATACTGAGCGGCAAATTGTAAGCTCCGACCATCGACAGTCTTCGAAGCGAAATTTCTACGCCCGCTTCGACACCATACTCGAGGCGCGCGTCGATAGCTTGCGAAATGCTTCTGAAATTTCAATAGCAACACCCATAAGGTAATTACGAAAGGCTTAACAAATTTACGTCGAGGCACGGAGACAAAAAAAAAGTAATAACAGAGAATAAATTTTACCCGGAACTGACGGACGACGGTAGTTTGGTAACGGTGCCCTTCTTCAACGTATTTTTGCCACGTTCGAGAATGTCGTCGAGAAAGTCTTCGAGCTCGCTGTCGTCGGATTCCAGCAGCGAGGGTAAATTGAAACCGTTCGACTTTGAGGTGGAAGCCGTCGGCTGGGGAACGATGATACTGTCTCCTGTATCTTCGTCACCGTCGCCCTCGGCGAACCCTTCATCGTTACCGAGAACCGTGGACGATCCACTGGTACCGGCCATACCGGCGAGGTCATCATCGCCCACTCGGCCGCCCACTGCTCCGAGCGCCTCGAATCCTTCCTCGGTCTGGTTCGCGTCTTGACTTTGTGACGGTCGCGGGAATAGTCTGCCACCTGCAAATAAACCCATCAATTGTTCAGTTGTATATGAACAAATGCAAATGAACGCAACTATCGTACTCGAATAATAATTATCTGTAAATTTGAGAAAAAAAATCTCTTTAATACGTACCTTCCAACAAATCCTGCAGTAGACAGGAAACCGCGTGCGATGACCATGCGGAATCCGAAGTCCCGGTAGCCAATCTGACTAACCTTAAGAGCTGGTCTTCGGTCATAAGCTCGCCCAAGCTAATCGCGGGTCTCGTAGATACCACTAGCCTAGCCACTACCTAAGTGCGACAGGTGAAAAGTCAATAGATAACTTCGGGATCTTTCGTCCGAATATCGTTCTAGTGATAATTCGGGAACTATCTTTTTATACTTAAAAAAAAAACAGCGTATGTCGTTTCGTAGACAAAACGATTATAGCACACTTGTTATCGAATATAAGTATTGCAAGAGTAAATAAAATTGATTTTCGAAGATTTGGTCTGTAAACCTTTGGTCTGTACCTTGCACGCCAGTAAAAACATATCGACGTTCGCCGCGTTATTCAGTATCAACGCTACCAAACCTCGAGCGACTGGCAAAACGTGCTGGTGCGACAAATTTGCCATGCAATCGAGATCGATGTCTGATGTTTCCGGTCTGCTGCAAATTATCAGAATTCGTTATAATAAAAGTAATTAATCGATTAAAAGAACGAAGTACTATCAACGAAGAATCGAATCGTTAAATAATTTGACTTATATTAACCTCGTGCTAGTTTGAGGATGACTGCGATTTCCTCGTGGAAGATGTTGCATCTCGTCCCTCCTTATGCTAATTATGTCTTTGAAGTGTTTGGACGTGCGCTGTTTCAGCGTCCTCTTGAAGAATCGTTCTTGCGATTTGAGCGCAGCTTCCAATTTGCTGGAAAGCGTTGTCACCTGTGCCGGCATAGAAACCCCCCACGTCTGAAAGTACGAGAACACATCGGTAAGTGTATCGATAATCATCCGAATTTTAATTCCATTAATTGAATGTAAATTTTAATTCCACTTGCATTGAATACCTGCGCTTGCGACGACGACGTCTGGAAGACCTTTTTAGCTTGTTCGAGATCTTGGAGCTGTTGTTTATGATGCATCAGCCGCTTTTGCAATTTCCTACGATAGCTACGCGACGCTGACGAGCGACTGGCGCTAACGTACTTACGTTGCATCGCTGATTCACCCTGTAAGAACTCCCAACGCGACGACACGCCTGTCCAAAGTATAAATACAACAAAGTTTAGTCGATCCACCGGAATAACAATTGTTACAAAAAAAAAATTAGTCGTCTATCCGTTAAAATGATTAGAGAGAGAGAAGAGAGGTGTTTATTTCGTACTCTGTGTCTGCACCCCTAAGAGTACCGTGCAATGCGTGTAGACGTATAATGCTGAGCGAAGAACGTACCTTGCTCTTTGTTCTTATCTTGATTCTCTTCGAGAGAGGTAGATTGCTGAGTAGTCGTATCTAAGCACACTGACAGGAATAGTAGAACCCAGCCAATGAGGGTTGTATCAAGACCGTTTGAGGTGGATGCTTGACCGTTCGATAAAGGTGCTAATAGTCTGCCCAGCGTACGCACCATAGCGTCCACTACCGAGGATTTATTAGCTCCAGCGATCAGTGACTTGCGTCCGAGGAATGTTAGCAATATAAACACCCTGGAAAATAGCCGTGAAACAATTAACAAACTCAGTGTTACGGGTGACAAAAAAGGGAACTTTTCTTGACAATCATCTAGCGAGAGTTAGAAAGCACGAACATTTTTTTAAATTGAATAACATATCTCACCTGTCTTGAGGAAATATGTGAGTCGACGATGTGGAGTACAAATTGACGAGAGTGTTGGCCAAAAAGTTTCCCCACCATGGCTGATGTCCAGCCATTCGCGCTAAGAGCGCAGCAGCGTGTAATTGAAGACGCGGTGCCGGTGTCACGACGCATACCGAGTGGAAGAACGCCTCGCAGATCGATGGTGTGAATACGTCGCACAGTGACGGTGGTATCTGTTAATGTGGAGACGTTCGATTGCTCGTTCAATGAATCATGAAACAAGAATTACGTGAAAGTCGTATATCATGACAAAGATGAAAATACGCACGCTAGGCACCGGGCCAATTTCGTACACGGTGTAGAGCAGAATGTCCAACAAAGTTTCGCCCAGTACCCCGAGCTTGTCGCTCGATGCACTGGCCAACGAGACGGCCGGTACAATCTGCGATCCTCTCCACGATTCGAGTCTTCGCCACACTCCGCGCACGACGTTCAATTGGTGTTGAAACATAATGCATTCCTGAGATAATTAAAATCGATGAGTCGCGTTGTATCACACTAGTGAGTTAACCCTTTATAAGTCACACCTCTATTCCCAATCTTAGGCGCTACCGTAGCAACGCATGGCCCCCACTCCGCATCCCTTAGTCCCGTTTCGGTACAGTTTCGGGCGGTGTGACTTCTAAAGAGTTAATTACCCGAGATTAAAAAAAAAACCATAGCTTTCAGGGCGAAGTGTGTAAATAAAATCTATTAAGATCAATAGGCGTATGTACCTGATAAGTTGAGAGAATTCTCGCGGAAGGTTGCTCTTTGTTTTCGGCAGAATTTTTTGTGCGACACAGATAATGTTGCATGTGCATTACGTTCGGAGTTTCCGTACACAACAGAGGGTCTAGGAGTGATTTTAGTCTTTCAGTTGCTAAGCTGAATCTGAAATGGAAGAAACAAACAAGAAAAACACACATCTTAGTTTACACAGAAAATTTACACATTTTGTTATCGACGTTTTATTTTCGTTGATCCTACCTGCACTGCACGTCCTCGGCCAGGGCTGACAGAATGCTGC
This sequence comes from Stenichneumon culpator, assembly GCA_964017025.1. NCBI lineage: Eukaryota > Metazoa > Arthropoda > Insecta > Hymenoptera > Ichneumonidae > Stenichneumon > Stenichneumon culpator. Next base: position 281,260 of record OZ024776.1, read on the forward strand.
ACTGCGTGTCGATGGTCGCCTGCAATGTGGAATCCGAGTTTCCCATCGGATTCACTTGGGAACTGTTCGGCTCGGAGTAATCTTCGCCGGGAAGAACGACCATGTGGCCGTAGAACATACCGAGCGGGATCTTGCAACGAGTCGTCGACATGCCGTAACGGCCGATCGTCGTTATCTATAAACAAATTTGATTGATCAACGTCGCGACCACAGGCAACACACGACTGACGCGCGATCTCGCTGGATGTTTAATTCTATAAAAGAAATACCTTGAGATATCTGCAAACTGGCGGTGGCTGGAGATCGTTGACAACCAGAGGCTTCATTCCTATATCCCCGGCAACGACGAGACGTGTACCGTCGCTCTCCTCGTTCTTCGTCCAGATATCAATGGACAGCGAGACGAGATCGCTGCACGAAGGAATCATAAGATCGGTGAGCAGTATCGGTGAGCCGAAGTCGAGCACGACGAATCTTCGCGCCCCTGAGTGCATTCTCTCGACGACCAGCGCTTGCTGAGGCGGCCAGCACAGCAATCTTCCCCACGGAAATGTCACGTCTTCGCGCTAAAATATTTGCCAAAAAAAAAAAAAGAAAGCCACAACAAATTTGATTAAACGATCAGTATTGCGAAAAGATTCGGCTTCCATCTATCGTGCTATACAAATTGTTGTTGCAGCTTGCATTAAAACTTTTAACTACCGCCGAGCATGGGGATGGAACGGGGTTGTGTGTTCAAGCGTCATTCTTAAGTTTCCAGCTTAGCGGAGCACCCGCTATTTTTTTCTGTATGTATTTATACTTTTACTATGTATCGTACGTTTTTCGCCTTTAAATTAATCAAGGTTAATTGAGCGTTAAAAACTGCATCGAACTGTGTAATTTTGTAATTTTTTAGCTTGCAGATCCGCGAAAATACAAGATTTCCAAAGGTTATTTTATGAAAGTGTTTTTCCACGCGCGGAAAGTTGCTGACTTTATAATTGGAGACTTAGTTTCTATCAATCATCGTAAGTAAAAAAAACCACACTCAATTCACCTTTTTTAAGCCTTGAGAGTATCGAATTATGTAAAAAAATAAAATAAAGACCGCGTAACAGCTAAGTGAGACGTGCAAGACTCCCTTGCGAAGACGAGTAATTATGAAATTAGTGTACGAAGAAAAAGAAAACTGTATGGGCGAAGAAGAGCGACTATTAACAATTTTTTTACATTTATCTAAATGCTATGATCATACTGGTCGATACGAACGATAAAGCCCGATTTACAAATTCCGTTCTGAACGGAATGAATGAAAATTCAAGAGAAAAAATATAGAAAAAAAGCACCATAGAAATGTTCTAAACAGACGAGCATGAAGAACTATTGATTTCCATCTACGACAATAACAAAATCTACCTTTTTAATACTGTTGTCCTCGATTTTGTGCCCACCGGCACCGATATTGGTAATCGATGATTTTTCTTTTGTTACGGTTGATGGCGTTAATGTATGAGATTTAGGCGTATCGTTTTGTTCGTTGTGCCAAATCTGGTTATCACCGGTCATATTGTTTGCCTCGTCACTATCCGATTGGTCGTCGGGAGTGATAGAAAGTTGAGCTGTCGGTTTCTTAGTCAGTTCAGCCGTACACTGACTAAGAAGATCGCTCAATTTCGTTCTCACCTTAGCCTGAAGATCTGGTCCTAGAGATCCAGCATCCAAGTTCTACAATGTACAATGATTTTTTTTTTTTTTTGTATCGAGATTACGTTTTTTCACACTTCTGATCATTTTCTTCTATCTTCTATCTTCTATCGAGATTACGGTTTTTTCACACTTCTGATAATTTTTTATTTATTTTTTTAACGGAGCTTAAACTTCGAAAAGTACACGAGAAAAAAGAAACGAGCAATCACAACGCGATCCCCAAACATGTTTTCGCTTCGAGCCGGTATGCAACAAAATGACAATATCCTGAGACTCCAAGAGTCATCTAAGCCTGAACGAATGTCGTCGGAAATGCTTTGTGTATCATCGGAAAACTATGAAACGAGGAACAATAAAAATGTTGCCCGATGCATAAGGAAAAAGAAAAATGGAAAGGAATAACTTACGTAAGGAGTGTGTTGGACTGTTTTGAGTTCGGGAACGGCATTGTTGCTTGTCGCGCCGGTATCATAGAGAGTCGTTCCCATGTTGACGGCGTTTGCGCCGGAATCGAGTTTTTCCATCTTCGTGCCATCCGATGCAGCGTGGCAAGTAAAGTGAAGTGGTTCGACCTGCGAAAGACGATAAAATTGTGATAAATCCCACATTAAAAAGAAACAAAAATAAACAAATAAATATGTAACGGAAAAAAGGGTGCGTTACCTCGAGAAGACCCTTCATGCTGTGATTCGTGCAAAGAGCTTTAAACTTGCTGGGCAATACGAGCTCTCCGCTCGAGTGTGTCGGCAAGGCTAGCAAATCTCTCAAATCTATCGTGTCCTGCTTGTATATAGAGTTCGAAGCCGTGGTGACCGAGGCCGCGGCCGGTTCACCCGTCAATATCGTCGCGTAAGTTACGGGCATCGAACTTGACTTCGGTGGCATCGGGGGCTCGATGTCGAAGAGCTCAGTCTCGAACGGTGTGTTGTACAAGCCGAATCTGCAATAATTATGAACGTCAGACACTGAAACAAGCTCAGTCCCGCGAAAAGTTCGCGATAATTTTTTTTTTACAGCAAATAGACGTTTTTTTTGTCATTTTCTGAATACCATTCAAATAACAAAATTTAATGGTCCGCAATTATTTATACCTTGTGGCGAGGAGTAGATGGTAGGGATTAACGCGATTCGACATTTCAGCGGCAATCTGCTGCACAAGAGCGACGCACTGTTGGGCAACACTGTGATTTCTGTCCAACGGTAACAATCGTGTAATTAGGAGAGCAAGCCAGCGCAACGAGCCGGCCCATTGAACGCTGACGACCGACGGTAGCAGTGAGACGAGAACGGACAGTACCGCTTCGTCGAAGGAATGAGGGGAATTGTCGTCCGAGGCGATGAGCCCTCTGAAAACAATGAGTACATTGATTACAAAATTAGAAAAATAAATAAAAAGTTACAACTACGTTAAATCATGTTTAAAGCATTCTCAAAGAGACTTACTCGCTGCATAAAACGATGAGCTTTACGCATTTGTGAGCTATGCTGCGACCGGCGTGAAGGAGACACGTTCGCAAGAGAGGAGCCAAACGTCCCTGAACGCATCGCACTGTATCCAGCTGCATCGCTTTCGTGTCCGTTGAATTCTGACCAACGCGCAATCTCGTCATTCGTATCGCCGTCACCCATATTAGGACGTCGAGTGCGAGCGTCTGCGCCACCAGTGATCTGTGAGAACGAACGTTACATTATTCGGATTAACGACGACATATCCGTGTAAAAAAAACTCGCTAATTTATATATCGCCGATTTTTCAATAGTAAACGTAAAAAAAAAAAGAACCGATTGCTTCAACCGGACGGTACAAGTACCGACGAATATATTTCTCAACAGTATTGCGGGATTGTCTCACTTGTCGGCAGCCTGGAGACAAGCGACATTCAGCAGATTCTCGATGAACAAGGTGGATTCGAGCATGGCGCATCTTTGCAATCGCTCGTTGGGAATACTCGTGGGCTGAACCGATCTTACTGTAATGGAAATCTCGTGTATCCAGTCGCATCCTATGTAATATTCCAGCTTCTTGTTAGCGCTCGCGGCGATTCTCTCGACCGTGGCACCTGGCAGTAGCGGTCCGGTCTCGTCTATCCTCAATTTCTTCGAGGTAGGTGGCTTCGTTTCCAACAGATTTATCCTTGACTTCGACGGCTGCAACGAATAACACATCATGAATTAAACTCATCCACATTCTCGACTTCACCGGACTGAAATCAATAATCTTTAAACTCGAACGGTGGCGCAATAACCATATTTTCATTCCTACGTGTTGTACGAGCGATTACGAAGACACGACTCAGACCCATAAAACAGCAATTTTTTCCGTAGTCTAATTATGACGTCATTGAATGAAAAATTTCTGCCGAGAGAAAATGTATGTACGATGTAAAATATTTCAATAAAGATGGCTCCCGAATATACGATCAGACAAATGATGATATAACAACCGAACGATGTGCAGAAGGATTGTTCGTTGCGAGCCAGCTTACCCCGTCCTTAGCCGGATCGATAAGAGCCTTGATATGAACGAGCAGAGTGCGGGCCTTGGCGCGAAAGAGTTTCGGGCTGGTGAGCGTAACGCATCCGGAATGGGAGGATAGATCAGTGCAGCGTTGCAGATTAATGGGTCCGCATAGTATTTCGGTGTTGTGCTGGCGCTGATATTCCTCGCTGATTATCGGATTTTCACCTTTCTGTTCGCCGTCGAGACTAAAGTCTATCCTGTCGTCGACGGGGGTCAGAGGAGATTTGTGGTGTCCGAGGCCGGTGATCTTTTGTTTTAACAGTGTGACCTGTATCGTCGGAAGCTCGAAACACGGCCAGTGAATGCTGAACCTAACATCCACGTGACCTACGCTACCGGCAGCCGCGCGTGGAAGGGTCAGCTCGAAGATGTGCTCGTCCCACGTTGTCGCGTCGATCTGCAGACGCCAAGTGCGCGTGTGATGCTGATCCTCGGACTGATGGAGATGCTGGGGATGACGACGCTGACGTTGGGCCTGCATCATCTCGCTCCAGCATGATGGAACGGTGGCACCGTAAGCCGGGGAATGTCGATCGAATCGCGTAAGCTCGTAGATACTCCGAAGATCGGCGTAAGTTAAATTTGGCCTGTGGGCCAATATGGGCTCCTGATAGGCAGCCGACGAGCTCGATGTACCGGGAGCCTCCGGTTCGTTGCTACCGGCTCCGGCCTCGGTTACCATGTTCACATCATCGGCGTCTTCCTTCTCCTCAGCCGAGTCTTCCTCCTCGGTTGTGCAGAAGAAATTTAGATCGCCGTCGTTCGAGCAAACACAGAGCCTCTCGAGACTGTTGCAATAAGCCGCCGAAATGAATTTTGTTCCGCGATCGGTCGGTCTAGCCTCGGTGAGGGTCTTGAGACTGCCGAGATTCAACAGTCTGACGACACCGTCCGTACAGACAAGAGCCACTTGACCTCGCGGATCTCGGGTAATCTGACCGGTGGTATCGTCTGCCGCGCTCGATCCTTTGTGCTTGTCCTGAAGCGGCAAAAATACGTGCTCGATCGGCGCCTGGTCGGCCGGCAGATCTCTTCGGAGAACGGGTTCGGGCACGAGTTTAACAACTTTCCCAGTAAAATCGAGCTCGTACACGAGTAGTACCGCGCTCGTCGGTGGGACAACATCGTTGTGAATCTCGCCGTTTATTAATTTGTCCGACGACGCGCCGTTGTGATCCCAGTACATTCTCTCGAGACTCTTCGGCGAAAAAATTTCGCTCTCTTCGTCGATGTCCATCTGATTGGCGTTCGAGGTAGCCGGAGCTTCGATATTTGCGCCGTCTATGGCTGGACAAAGGGATACGTACAAGTGTCGGCCGTCTTTGGTCGGGGCGATGTGAGAGATTCTCAACGAGGACGGTGCCTCGATGGAGACTGTCTGCAATACAACCGGATCAGCTTTCGGGCTCTTCGTCGTTACCAGTGGTTTTTTGTTTATACCCGATATATCGGAAGTCGAGGGAAATTGTTCGGACGTGCTTATCGGATTGAAATTAGCGTCGAAATTCGGTGTCGAAGACATCCCAAACGGTGTCGTGTTATAGAGCGTGTTCGACGACGAGGTTGGTAGCGTGGCGGTCTGGAACATGCCATCAAAATGCGTACCACCGACCATCTCGCAGTCGACATCCTCTATGACCGGCATGTCATACAGAAATTTGCTCATGTAGACTTCCTGATAGAGGCTCTCCTGACGACCGCCGTTCGAGCTCGCGCTCGTACCAGTGCCCGACAACGTTTTCTTCGTCTTGCCGCTCTTCGTCGCATCGTCCTTGCTCGGTTGCGGTGTTGGCGCCTTGTGATGAAAATCGTACAATACTAGGTAATGATTCTTCGCAGGAGTCGACCGATCCCCAGCTACTTTCATTATGTCTAAACTATCACTGGCAGCACTATTGACACTGTTCATAGCGCGAACCAGAGACGACGACGGCGCGAGATCCGCCGAAGCGGCCCACACGTTCTCGAGAGTTCTCATATGCAACGAGTTACTCAACGCCACTGAAACTCCGCACACCAAACACGGGCGCAGCGTGCTGTCCGTCGTCTCCGTTGACGGACCACCTTGAGTTGTCGAACCGGCGCTCGACTTGCTCTCGTCGGTCTGGGACTTTGGGCCGCTCACTATCGAAAGTGCCGTCAGATTAACTGTATGGGACGTCGACGATTCGTACTCCACCAGTGGATCGCTCTCCGTGCCAAGATTCGACAGGAATGCCGAGGTTAGACTCTTCGCGGCGAAAAATTGTATAGATTCCTTGTTGTTCGCCTCTTGACCGCGCGATGACACGCAGAACGATACTTCTCCCTGCGGAAGAGGTCAGATATTATTGACGATTTCGTTACGATAAAAACAAACTGGTAAATATAATTGTATTATTGAATATTACATTTCAATATATATATATATATATATATATGCTTTCATGTTTTTATATATGTTTCGAGAGAGTCATACCTTTAACTGAGTACTAATATTCCATACGGTAATGAGGCCCTTGTGCGACGACGTGGCTACGAGACCACCGACGTTCGTCGTGCCGATAACGTCGATGGGTTCGGTTGATTCTCTCGCCGGGGCTGTGGCTAGTGTTACGGAAAGGGGTACGTTCTGTGTGTACTCGCCCTTGACGAACGGGCAAGTAGGTAAGTGACGTTCGTGCTCGGACCAAGGCTCGTCGGTCGGTTCCCAACAGACGAGGCACACGTTGCAGGTGAAGCACATCGCCCTGTCGTCGGCCGTGTCGTTCGGCTCGTGGTAGAAACCGGCTTGGGCCATTTGTCCGGGCAAAGCCCATCTGATCAGGAAACAAAAACAAAAAAAAAGAAATTCTTCGTACTCGAAATAATTTGATCGCAGATGTTCTTAGGAATTAATTATCTTACTTGTAATTCATGTGCGGCCACATGGAAAACGTCTCGCGACGGGCAGCCTCGCTGAACATGAGGGCCCGGTCGGCGGGTCCGCCCTCGAACATCAGGCCGGGAAGTAGGCCGTTCAGTCGTTCGTTGATGGCAGAAGCGATAGGCAGAGCTGGTATGTGCTTGTTTTGTTTCATTAATTCCGTAACTAAGCCCGAACACACGAGCTTCAGAGCGGCGTGCGGCAATTCCAGGCATATCGTGTTCCACTGTGGTGGAAAAAAAAGAAGAAATTCATAGTTTATTTTACGGGATAAAAACGATAACGTTTATGTTATCGAATTTTCAGATTTATCGATTTTCGAGGATTACCGACCTTCTGAGCTTTTATGCCTTTCTTCTGAGTAGCCTGAGCTGCATGAATTTTGCTAGACAATTCCTGCAACACCTCTTGAACGTGATCGACTCCAGGGAGAGGGAACAATATCAGGCACTGCCTTAGAAGTATAGCCTCAGAGAGCAGAAGCTCCATCTTAATAACATCTTCGCTACGCACTACCGGAGTCTGCAGTATGGTGTCCAACAGGAGTACGCCATTGTAGTCGCTGCGGACTCCTATCCCCCGTCCGTCCGTGTATAAAATTTTGTCCACCCCTTCCGCCAGGTATATTCCCTGCAGCTTTCCATCTGTTTTGCCTACAAACGAGGAAACAAAAATTCAGTCGCTATTCGTGTTAAAAATGCAGCTTTGACTTACACAGATGACAAATCATGAATATTCTGTGCATGCTGCAAGTCCTAAATTATCATCCACTTGAAGTAATTGATTGAAAAATTAAGTAAAATTTTTTTTTTATTTTATAAAAAATGTCTCACTAATATGATGGTATAATTAATTAAACCACAAAAATTGCCGAAATTTTTGGAAACATATGAATCAAATTATACTTTGCGGATTTGAGAAGAGAGCCTGGCACTGATCAAAGATAGAAAAATGTAAACAAGCAAGCGTATACATTGTATATCAGACTGGCCAATAAAATGTTGCAACAAAATATTACATTGTCATAAGACAGGCTAGATATTGAAAATGCAATGGTGATTCAGTACAAAAGAAAGTACAGGTGATGCAATCGCTTGTACACAATGAAATCGGAATGCTGGACCATTGTAGTTTCCAGATAGCTTGATACGAGAAAGGAGAAAAAGAAACGTCTTTTCTAATCAAGGAGGTTGCATATAACGAAAGACATGATAAAATCGAGCACCTGGAAAATGAAGGTTGATAATGGAACATAGTTTGGCCTTGGCAATGATAATTTCAATATCTTGTATTAGTTGAAAAAAAAAGGAACGGTAAGAAAGAAAAATAATAATCGAGTTATCAATGAATGTGGTTAATCGATTATATTTGGATGACCGAGCATGGTTAAGCCCGAGTGAGAACCCGGGTTCCGCCTGACGTTTAACGACGTGAGATTTCGCGACCTTGACAATGAAGACTTTTTTATAAACGTGCGAGATGGAATAAGGTTTATTGTTCAAGGTCAAAGCTTGTGTCGAAGATGTCCTTTGTAAAGGAGCGCTGATCAAGGCGAAATAGCTTACCGGACAGGCTACTCCGTTGAAGTATAACTCCGAAGTTGACATCGAAAACGTATACCTGGGCACTGCCAGTGGTGATCAGTAAAACGTTTAAATTAGGATGATATACTATACTCTTGCATTCGGTGTCGACATAGAGATAACCGTCTTCCTTTAGTAACCACGGATCATCATCAGCCATTTTGCTTATACGATAAACGATTCTCAAAAAATTGTCTAATGCGCGAACATCACAAGAAACATGGCGTACTCATCTCCGCCATATTTGAGTAGAGGAACGTCACTAGTCCGGCACGAAGTGCGTTCAGTATCGCGAGAAGATATATATAATAAAAAAAACGTCGAGGGTCGATGTCAAAGTCTCGAATGGGCACCAAAGACCTCGAATGGTGAGAAGTTGGTCGCAGTCGCCGCTTGCCGTCACTTGTCCTAAATCTCATACTCCCGAATGCTCCAAACGTCTGAAATTCATTCATCCGATGTAGAGCTTACCTGAAATTGTAATCTACCGAAGGACTAGAACACCGAATGTTCAAAGTCGCGAAATATTATTTTGCCGACTTGCCATAATCCCGACGGGTTAATATACAGAAACATCGATTGTCCGAAATCCATTCACCCGACGTCTCATTTGCCCGAAAATCTGTTTTACCAGCGTGGAGCTCGTGATGACCGACAGTCGTAACTCCGATAATCGATAAGTTAGAATTCTAAAATTTTTACTACAGTCGTCTCGGCGTAAGATCGCTTGCTTGAGAAGATTTCGAACGTACGTTAATGCTATCTTAATGTAAGTTATGTCAAATGTCAATATTGCAATAATTGAAATTTAAGTTTTGAAACTATATATTGCATCAAAACATTTTTGTTAACGATGCTTCCGCCACGTGTAAAAACGGCTTTTGCTATTTTTCGACTTCACTTTTTTGGGATTTTTCACAATAGTTTGGAGGGGAAGAACATTTTTTTCGGACCTACAGTTCAAATTGGAAAATTGCGGACATGGTCACTTTCAAGACAATTGCACGCCTATGGCTAGTACTTGAAGAAAATTATGCATCCACTTATTTACGAGCCCAAGTAGCAAAATGACATCGAAAAAATACGAAAAAGTTATCCGAATGGGTTACCATTCGGGCGGACTTATGTAACGCATTCGGATAACTTTTTCGTACCAGATGTCTTTTTGCTACTTGGGAGATTAGATAACTTCTTCAGGGCCAGGATCCTAAAGTCCTAACAGCGAAGTTAGTAACGCTAAAGTCATATATATAGATATATCGACCAATGCTAAGTTAAAGTTAAAGTTAGAGTTAGAGATACTGGTATCGCTAGTAGGACTTCGGGATCCCGGCCGAGAGGTGGAATCTTGAACGTATGCTAATGCTATCTTAACCTACGATATGTCAAATTTCAATTGTTGCAACAATTGAAATTTGCCATAACTTACGTTAAGATAGCATTACTGTGCGTTCGGGATCTTCTTCAACAGGCGATTTTGTAAGATACGAGATCGAAAGACGCGCGAAAAAGAAATAATATTAATGAGGGCGCCAGCGATCGAGGACGTCGATCGATACGCGTGCGTATTGTCCGGTACACGATTGCGCAAACTCCGAAATTTTCGCAAGCCCTCTCGGCAACGAGGAGCTAGGCCTCCATCTCTTTCTCTCTGGGGACGTCGAGTGTGACGGACGCGTCGATTTCTTGTGGACGACATCGGAGACTAGCGAGGTGAACTCGTGTCTGAATCTCCCGATTGAGCGTGGCCTGCCGATCATCAGGATTAAAAAGTATTCCACCTATTTCATCTTCTCTGCGAGCCCCAGAGTAGAAAAGAAAGAGCCACCGAAAAAGATAAGTTTCCCCTTGTTGATTGTCTAGCTTGACACTAAATCATATTTTGTTAATTTCTTGATCCGAAAGCTAATTGTCCATGTGTGTCCGGATATGGAATGGTATGGAATTGGGTGAAATATTGTTGACGGAAGTTAAACGAATTTATTGTGAATCGGGATGAAATTATAATGATGGATGTTCAACGAATTTATTGTGAATCGAGATGAAATTATATTGACGGATGTTAAAGAATCTATCGTGAATCACACAATTGAATGAGCTCAAAAGTTTGTGCAATTATTCTTTTGTTTATTGTGAGACAGTCCTTTCCTTGGAGCTTGTCGATATTAAAATTTATTTGAGTTTTACCAGATTCGTGTGCCTTTTCTTGAATTTAGATTTAGATTTTTACAATTTTATGGTGCGGTAACTGTAGTTCAAATTTTAGAACGCTAATTTATCGATTATCATATTTACGACCGTCGGTCATCACGAGCTCTACGATGGTAAGACAGATTTTCGGGCAAATGAGACGTCGGATGAATGGATTTAGGACAGTCGATGTTTCGGTATATTAAACCGTCGGGATTATGGCAAGTCGGCAAAATAATATTTTGTGATTTTGAACATTCGGACGAATGAACTTCGATCTTCTAGTCCTTTGGTAGATTACAATTTCGGGCAAACGGTACTTCGGATGAATGAATTTCGGGTATTTGGAGCGTCCGGGATTATGAGATTTAGAACAATTGATGGCAAGCCGCAGTCGAGACTCGAACATCACCTTTTCATTGCCCGAACCCTTGCTCCTTCTCGCTCTTACAGTTTATGACACCAAGCGCTCTCTCACTCCCGCCGCAGCACCTTTCCGCAAGGACGTACACGTGCATCGGACGGTGCCTTTTTCCGGAATGCCTAACAACGCCTACTTTCCATTTCCCAAAGATCTCCTCATACATTACATAAACCGATGGCCAGCCAGGTTACTCCGTTTCTCTCAACATCGACTGACCTTCCAAGAATCTTTGGCAGCTGCTTCTAGCATCGTCCACAACACCTGCCTCTTCCAGAAGACTCCGACTCCCAAATCCTCTCCTCACTGACTGCGCGTTCTCACGAAAAAAACCTATAAGAACCACCCTTTCTAGGCTAGTTACTTAGTAAGTCACCGAAGTTCTGTACGACAAGGTCACTCTGCCAACTTGTACTTTAATAAACAGTTCGAGCAGTTCACCAAGTGTAAACCGAGTTTTCGAGTTGGCTACTCGAATGAAAGAAATTAACATTAAATAGTCAAGCGCAACGTCACAATACTCTATCTCTGGCCATTCGCTGATTTTCGCTGTATTTGTTACTCGCGCATTGATTAATGCGTTCAGCGGAGCCCCTCTTCCGTTCCCCTCGCTCGACTTTGGCCCAAGCATACTTAAGGTCTCGAAGACGTCCGGCTGAAACAAGACATTTTTCCACCACCAAGAGCTGATATACTCCAGAGACAGCCCACCTATCGGTGGAGCATTGTTCAGTTCCAATCTACATCACGACACAAACCGTCGTAATTCCCTTATAATTTGATTGTATTGTCGTACGCGAATTTGACTCACTTATATTGAATATACGCACAGCGGTAAAATTATTTAAGAAACAGGAAGAAAAAATAATAACACGAACAAACATGGATACGCGAATATTCACAACGACCCATAAGGGAAAGTGCGTCGTGTGTGAAAGATCAACGCAAGAGTGCAGAAATTCGGAACGATGCTTGGAGGAGAGCATCTTTGAGGAACAACTTCCAGTGCTGCGTTGTCCCCTCTGCAGCGTCTTACTTCGCAGCGATGATTATCCCCGGCATACGGGAGGCTGTATGGTACAATATTCCCGACGACTGCAACAATTCGCTCGTGCTGCATTACGCTGGATGTAATTCAGTTTGGTGCTTCGTCGGAATTAAGAAAAAAAAAGACAAAGTTAAAAACGTAAAACTGAAAGGAAGTTCTAAAACAACGCATTCGTCGACCACCAAGGGACAGCATGGCGCCAGCCAATACCGTCTACGTCATCTACAGTAGTGCTCATTTGAAGTGGGACAAAGTTTTTTCGCCGATTTCGGCGGAACTCTGTCCGCGTAAATTCGTTTGCTTTTCAAATGGCGCTGGTTTCATCGGGATCGATTGAAAATTGCCCGCGTGCACAAAGAATGCATAAATGTATGCAAAAAGAGGATATGCGATGACCACGGAAAGTCACATATGCAGGTAAAATATCGTGGAACGCCGTATGCCAAACGAAAGGCCAGCTCGCAGCGTACAGAAAACACTCCTGACGGATCTCGATCGGATAATCCCAGGGGAAGTTGTCCACCCTGGAAGCCAAACTTGTTTTTCGGAGTTTACTCGAGAATGCTCCGACCGATCCGATAGAAATTTTTCGTGGAGTCATTTTTCCTAGTACCTTACGATATGGAGAAGCGTCTGTAGCAATAACTTTCCTCGTGGCTGAGATTCAGGTGCATCCCGAGTTTATATTTTTGTAATCAGCGGTAAAGATAGATTAAAAATTGCCTTAAAACAACGAAGTCCGCAAATTTCAGTTTCCAATTTCCTATAATAAATTATGGTGTAAGTTTTGACGGTTTCAATTTCATGAGGTGTAGACATTTTTCTTGTTACAAAATTGGTGCACAGTAATTTGTACATGGTTTTTCCATACTTAACTCAAAAATACAGTAAAAAAGTTGAACGTTGAAAGTTGAAAGTTGAAATTTTTATATCACTTTCTCATAATGGCCCTTTATTCGCAAAGCTCCTTCTATGAGAAAGCATTTACTATATTTTTGGCTTCCTCATAGAGGAAGCTTTGCGAATGAAGGGCCATTATGAGAAAGTGATATAAAAATTTCAACTTTCAACTTTCAACGTTCAACTTTCAACTTTTATGAGGAAGCGATATGAAAATTTCAATTTTCAGCTTTTTCAATATCAACGTCGTATTTAAATTTTAAGCAAAACTGCTGGCCGACTCAGGTTTAGTGCGAAAAAAAAACCAACCTTACGCTTTTGGTCAAAACGGCTGTCGAATCTGTACTCGAGGCGAAAAATACATAGTGTATCATAGAGTATTCATCGGGAAGCAAAGAAATTGCTGTTTGAAAATACCCAAAATCACTCGTTTTTCCAATTTTGGCTATAAAAATGCCCTATAAACTTTTTCGTTAGCCGTCACTCCGGGATTGTATTATAAGTATTTTTTCACGCTGATCGCGAATCTGACACTTTTTTATTCGTAGATTAACATTTAATACGGAAAAATGCGTCTTGAAAAAAAAAAAAAATTTCATGAAATTCAAAAAATTCAAAATGACATAAAATTTAAACGGCTCGATCGATTTTCTTGAAATTTTAATGGGATCATCGGGTGATCATATTCCATCTGTGTACGCGTTTTTAGCCCGATAGCTAAAAAATTGCGAGCGCTACGGTGCGCACAGACTTTTTCGAAGAAATTAAAAATGGCGTACAAAAAAAACAACTGAACATTTTTGGATGAAATTTGGCAGAAACATTGACTATTAACCACACAAGCTGTGTGCAAAATTTCAGCCTGATCGGTGGAGGCTTACCCGAGATATGGCCATTTGAATTTTTCGCGTTTGATTCACACACACACACACACACACACACACACACACACACACACACACACACACACACACACACACACACACACACACACACACACACACACACACACACACACACACACACACACACACACACACACACACACACACACACACACACACACACACACACACACACACACACACACACACACACACACACACACACACACACACACACACACACACACACACACACACACACACACACACACACACACACACACACACACACACACACACACATACATCCGGATGTTTTGGAACATTCTGAACACGTTTTCATTAAAATCTCGAAAAAATTTTTTTTCACCATCACAAAGCTTCCTCTACGAGGAAGCAAAAAGCGTTGAAAATAAAAATTTTCATGTTGCTTATAATAAACTTTAATTTTTTTTGTGAAAATTGTATTTTAATTATAGCTTCCTCTATGAGGAAGCCAAAATCGAATAATGAAATTTATCATAGAGGAAGCTATGTGCACAACCGTAAAATATGAGGAATTAAATGCGCAAATCACTTTGCACGCCTTTTAGCCATTTTTTACACCTTGCATCATTTTTTTTTAATATTAAAATTTTTTTTTATATGAAAACGTCAAGTACTGAAGAGTCTGTAGAAGTAAATTGGTAAAAATGTTCATAAAATCCATCAAGCTGTTTTTGACATATCAGAGTCACTGATTTTGAAAATCACGTTTCGAGAAAAACGCGTTCAAAGTTCGGCTTCGCCGCTGCTCGAGCACTTCGCCACTTTCCACATAACGGTCTCTAACTTTCGCAATTCGTTGAATTTCGACATAAAAATTTTACGGAATATTCTTGACACTATAAACGAATAGAAACTTAAAAACGAAAAAAAAAATTATTGTGGCGTAAACCCTTTAAACAACTTATTCTTTTTCTTAAAAATTTTAGTTCTCCTTTCATTTTCCCGATGAAGCGGATCATCGTTTTCGGTTGTAGGGAATGAAAATGAGAGTTTCACTTTCCTTCGCGGAGATATAAAAAATTTCTCCAAAAGCCTGGTCCACATAAACCGCCTCCGTTTCGCTGGCCTCGAAACCTCGATATTTCTTGCTCATAGACCATGCACCAGTCGGACGACGTAAGGGAATCTCGACTCGACCGGTAATCAAGCGTATCATATAGTATCTTGTTTCTTTTTTCAATTTTTATTTATCTTCTAAATTTTCAGCATTATTGGAATAATGATTCGACGGACAATGGACAATGGACGGACGGACAATATCTACAATGACATGGGTTCCACGTAAGCGATTAGGCTGGGTAGGGATAGGGCGACGAGAGCGAGAGCGTTCGACGACTCGAGGCATCTTCGTTGAGGTGTGACGACGACCTGACGAGCGTTCTGCGAGCTATCAGCCCGTATTCCGAGAACGAATTCGCTTTACTGTTTTCCCCAGCTGGAATTGTGCATCGTAGTAGCGAACGGGTGAGCTCGCCCGTCCCAGGGACTGTATTCTGTTGAATGGTTTGTGTCCAGTCAATTGCCATTTTGCCGAGGTAAAATCAATTAATACATCATTAATGTGCTACACATATACTTCAAATTTTGCAGGACTGTAATACTAGCCATAAATGCTTCGGCGTGCGCTTAAATGTCGGTTCAAGACGTCCAGGAAATGAAGAAAATCGAATATGACGGCTTGTCGCACAAACCAATATAGCCGTTCAGAATTTCAACAGCATCTATTTTGTGCGATATAAAATATTCCGGAACTCACGTACAAATGTTTCGGAGTTTATGCGGGTGTATATATAAAAATTGGACTGGTAATGCAATCTTTCCCCTTTCGCTGCAATATACAAAAAAAAATTCTGAAACATTTCAATACATTTCAATATAAAATTTTCAGAAAATATTTTGAAATTGTTTATAATAAATTTTACAAATATTTCAACAAAATATTTTTGAAACCTTTAAAAAATATTCCCTGTTGTGTGGGTAGTAAAAAGACATCTGGTATGAACAGTCAACAATGGGTTACGTGTCACGAAAGTGACACCCTACTTAGGCCAAGACTCTAAATGTGAAATTGTAAATGCTGTAACTGAATTGAATTGCACCGTGAGGGCAAACAACAATGATAATATGAACACCGTACTCGCACACCACTGTATACTTATTGTAAAAGGGCTTTGCCCGTCTATATTAATAAAATAAAATAAAATAAAATAAAAATAAAGTGTTATGACTGCGTGTCATCGCCTTACGAACTAGCGCCTCTTTTATATATTGTCGCAATAAGGCATGGGCATTTGACTCAGTCATCAGAAGTAGTCTGCGTTTGTGTTGAGTTGTCGTGTGCTCAGTTGTTGGGGCGTTCAGTTGATAATGTATCTACGGCCTCGGTGTAGATTGGACTTGGTGTGCAGTCTATTCGTGGTCATGTCTTTGCTTGCCTACATTCATGGTGTAGTCTTCGTGTTCAGTTGTCTTGGGGTCGATTTTTTTTTTTTTTCATTCCCAAATTCCCCTTATGGCTCTGGCTATTTTTCTGCCATCAGGACGCCTTTCCTCATTTGTTCCAAGTCTTCAATTTTCGCTTGTAGGGTGCGTCTGCAGCCGCCCCCCTTCTCCCCTAATGTATCGCATTTGCACGAGGACACAGGGAAACTGCAGAAAACCTGCCGAAATACAGCCGGTCATTCCAACTGGGTCTTGATGTTCGTATTTGATACTTCGAGTACGGACACCAATGCTCAGAGTTCGACCTCCCGCTCAAGGGTTTCGATGCGCCAGTAAGTGCACGGCTGGGCGGTCACTCAGCCAAGTACTGACGGCGAACGATTCAACTTGACTCTGGGGACTACCAAAGTCGTACACCAACCGCGCATCCACCGCTGTCGCTCGTGTCGACCAGTGTGGACCAGTGTCGACTTTTTCTGTTTGCACCTGATATACTGCCACCTATTATATTAGATTCATTTCACTTTTTTAGGAACGAACTTTGCACTATCGCCGTTGGCGCTTATGTCACTGTGTTGCCGTATCATCGTCGACTCATATCTTGTAATAACGCCACAGAGGTCGAAGTGGTAGGGAATGCCGTGCGTCTCAAAGACCTCCCGCTGTTTTACCGTCCGTAGATCGAGGTAAACTTCCTCCGATAGGTTCGCGATACGACCGTTTTACCAGCCAGTGGCGGGACCGTTGCAGCGGTTGCAGCGCAAAGCTGTCTTCTGTGCAACGGCGAGTCGCCATATTGGCGAATTGATCCATTGCGTGAGCATCTTTTTAAGAATAATTAGTGCTCGTAATAATTGCTCATTTCTTCAGCGACCCGACGATAATACAAGTAATCAAATAGTCGACAATACGGTATGTCGTGAATCAACGGTTTCTTATCACAACGAAAGAATTCGTCCGTCACTCGAAAGAGACATCGAGGGAAAGAGAGCGGCATCGGCTTCCGTCTCAGCACCGTGGATATCGAACCGTTGGATTTCTAGCGGCACTACGACGATTTTGCCAAAATGATGTATACGGTAATAACCCAAAGTTCTATTTCGTAATGACGAATTTTTTTTTTTTCCGATCGAAAAAAGGGTACAAACCCTCGAACGCGCGTTATAGATCTATTTCGTTACTAAGTTTTTATTCGAAAAAATGAGCCATACCGTGACTTTCGCGTACATTGCAGGGGACAACGGCGTCGCAGGACACGCGGTTCAGCGACAAGGAGAAAAAATTACTCAAGCAAATGAAATTCGGCGATTCCTTGACCCAAAAGGTAATTATTTTCTCATTTATAAACAAAATACATTTAAAAGAAAAATTTGGGCATTTTTTATTTGCAAATTTCGTTATGTTTGTTATTTAATGAACATTTTTATTTTTCTTTTCTTTTAAATTGTTTCTCAAAGGTGGACATGAGCAAAGTGAAACTGGACGTCATAAAGCCTTGGATAACGACGAAGATAACTCAGCTTCTCGGAATGGAGGACGACGTTGTGGTAGAATTTGTTTATAACCAACTGGAGGAAAAGGTAAGAGAACAGTTACACGAACGGATGTTTGCTTACGATTTTTTTTTCTTACCTTTTTTTTTTAATCCTACGACAACGTTTTCCTAGGTAGAATAGATTTATTAGTTATTAAAGAAAAGCAATTCGGAGTAAGAGATATGCGTTCACACTCGGCTTTTTCCCCTCATCGTAGGAAACGATAAATACACAATTATTTCAGCACAATGTTTTTTGTATGTATATATATATATATATATATATATATATATATATATATATATATATATATATATATATACACATATATATATATACACGTATATGTGTACGTATATATAAATTTATTTTTTATAGTAAACGACTTGTGAACAGCAGTCGTTAACTGTTCGCACGATACGTCGCAGCGATTAGGGTAACTGAAGCAGCGAGGTTCTCGCAAGCGAAGCCTCGTTGCTTTTGAGCTCCCGATCGAAACACTTCGCTCCTAAGTATTTGTCGTTCAAGCGATTAAAAAAAATAATAATTATTGACAAATCTTATGAAACATCACATGAAAATGGAACGAAAAAAAAAACCCATAGTAGAAAGAAACTGCTACCTTGTAATGTGCTCAAGTAATCTCTTATCACGTATCTTTGAATTCCCCGTTATTATAAGTAGAGACCGTTGGTGGGGCTCTCAACCCTTTAGTCCAAATGGCATTCGGGTGTGCTCCTCTATCTGCATCCGATTGGCCGAGTTTCTATCATCGTCCGAGCCTAGTATCAACTGGCCAGCAGCGGTGTCACATCTCGACCTCGCGCCTGTCACCTTTAGACCGAGTCATCGAGTATTCGCTGCTCGGCGGAAATTCAACACGACATCGCCAACGGAGTTTCCTCCATAATGCTGCGCAGCATTAACGTGCAGAGCAACAGCAGCAGTAGCAGCGGTTGCAGCAACGGCAGCGGCAACAGCAATGGCTGTACCATCACCAGCGGCACAGGAGCAGCACGCATCGGCTGCCGAGTTCGTCTCAACTTGGTCTCCAAAATCTTGTACACGAGTGTGCACGTCAGCGATCGATGGAATTGTCAGGGATCTTCAGCGGCATTGAAAATGCCAGTCACCGTGCCAGCGTCGGGAGCAACCTCGATGCAGTTGGCATACAGGATCGTCGTCGGCTTGCCTGCGGCACGAGTATCACGAAAATCATCCCAAGGTTCCTGCACATCTCGAGCCTACGTCAACGAGCTCGTGGCATGGACGCTATGGCCAAACTGCGGGGATCGGCCAATTAGGAGATCCCTGTGTCTTCCATATTCTCGGAGCTGCTGAAGTGATTCCATTTCTAGGAGGTACTGTTGAACGTTTGCGTGTAATTGGGGGCTACCAAAACCGAGATGAACGTTGTGTGGTCGCTGCGAGATTACGACACACTCTGTCAATTCGGCAGGTTGGTGATTTCCGCGTATCTACGACATTTTCGGATAATATTGACGTAACGAAAAAAAAAAGCTTTACCTTTTCAGTATCCGGATTAAGAAAAGAAAAGAAAACGAAAAAGTTAGAATTATTATTCGAAAAATGAAAATATACAAAAAAGAAAGACTTTGGATCGAGCAGAGCTTGACGGCAAGCTGCCGTCATGCCACCTTTGTAGTTTATTCACGGTTTTAATCACCGATTTTTCTTTCATACTTCTTTCCTATTCTTCACTAATGCAAATTATGCCTTAGAGTTTCGATTCTTCGATTATAGGTATCGCAGCGGACTTGACGGTTTTTTTTCCACGGATGGTAAGGTAGTCGATAAGTAGATCTTTAAGTGACTCTGCTTTTTTCGAGGGGGAAAAGCAGTTTACCGAAGAATTTGTATGTTTTATTTTTCATTTTTTATTTTTTCTGTTCTATTTTTTTTTCTCACGTAAACACTGAAAAACCAACATCGAATTGTTCAATTTCTGACGTGTCGTTAAAATTGCATGAATCCGCTAAGTCGAAAATACGCTTCAATGAATTCATTCGATGGAGAAAGGGACGGTTTAAAAAAATGTTGGTAATGTGTTTTACAGTTTCCCGATCCGCGAAAAATGCAGATCAACCTTACGGGTTTCTTGAACGGTAGGAACGCTCGAGCTTTCATGGGAGAACTCTGGGACTTGCTGGTCTCTGCTCAAGAGAGCCTCACCGGCATACCGGAGGCTTTCTTGCAGCAGAAGAAAGATCAAATTAAAAAACGACTGGTAAATATTATTTTATGTTATTCATTCGTGTGTCCCGATAAATTGGCCGTAGTAGAAATTGCAAACATTTTAATCGACTCAAAAAAACTTTAGTAATGCAGAATTATTAACGTCGTTAGAATATTCCAAATGCGTTCAAATATGTATAAATACAAATTATACACAAAAAAACATATTAAATATAGATTACACATTATATATATTATCTTTATAATATGTCTAAAAAAAATTATGTAACATATTTTTTTTCGACATTCGTTGGAGATATTTCGCTAGGTCCTCGATAGTTTTTTGCCGTCAAGTTTTCGCGATCGATACACGCTTGAATTTCTTTGCGATGCTCGCATCCGGGCTTTGCGTCGCTATGATCTGTAACAATTGACGACTATCATTCATCACTCAACCTCAAACTTACAACAGAGTTATTTTATCATTAACAGGAAGAGCAAGAGAAGCTTCAGGCTTCGTTGGCCGAGAAGGAGAAGGAAAAAGAACGCGAGAAAGAAAAAGACGATGCGGACAAGGTAAAGAAGGAGGACAAAGAGCGTGGATCGTCGAAGGAGCGTAGGAGAGATCGAAGTCGAGAACGCGATAGAGATAGGTACGTCGAAGAAGGAAAAGAAAGAAAAAAAATCAACGATATTTGCGGGTTGACTCGATATTTTATCGATTTCAGAAGTAAGCGAAGCAGGTCGAGGGATCGTCATCGGGAACGTGATCGATCGGGTCGTAAGCGCCGCTCGAGCTCAAGATCACCGAGCAAACCATCGAGCAAGGATAACGGCAAGGAAATGCAGGACATCAAAATCGAGCGTGAAGACTCTCCGCAACCGGAGAACGCTATACCTGTGATGCCGATAAAAACAAAACCGTAAGTCGAAACCCGAGATATATATAAAAAATATAATATAATAATAAAAACATTATATAGCCGAGCTAGTCAAAGTACCAAAATATACTCAAAGTCCAAAGTACCGCAACTACTTGAGGTATCAAGTACTTCTTGTACTTGAAGTATTTCTCAAGTAATTTTCGCAGTTAGGTTCGTAAAGTTAAGCGTTATGTAGGCTTTAAAAAAAAAAAGTGCAAAGCAATTTGCACATGGCTTCCTCATTGAAAAAAATCACTAACTGAAATTTTCGTAATTCGTTTTGAGGCTGTTTTTAATCCATTTTTAACTTTTTTTGTAATGGAAAAGAAATCCATAAAAAAGATTTAACTAAAAAAACGAAAAAGGTCCCTTCTCGTCTCTTCTCATTTTTTAAAGATATTTTTTGTAATAAAAGAAAGACGAAATTGGGGACACTTATCTTTGTTTTAATGGAATTTTTTTTTAACTAAGCAAAAATAGATACATTCTCGTTAAAATTACTCATCGTATAGGGTAAACCAGCCAATGAATGAACACTTAAGCAGTCGAAAAAGCCAATGAATAGACGTTTTTTATGCACGTGCTCTTACTTGGTACTTGATACTTGAAATTACTTGGTACTTGAAATCGTAAAGAAGTAGGTACTTGAAGTACTTTTGTGCGTCAAGTGCGTACATGAAGTACCAAACCTGTATCCGGTACTTCAAATACCGCCCAGCTCTGTTATATAATTTCCAAAACGGCGAAGGTCTCCGACTTTTCGTCGTGGATTTATATAGTTTTTGTAATTCACGATTGATTTGTCGAATTAGGGAAGCCGCGGTAGCTATTTCAAGACTCCAGGCGAAACTGATGAGTATCGCCGACGGGAAGAAGAAAAACAATCGTTCGCCGACTCCGGAGCCGGAGAAGGTGGTAAAAAAATCGCGTTCCAAGTCGCCAGTCGTCCGAGCAAAGAAGTCACGGTCAAAGTCACCGGTACAAAAAGTTCGTAGATCCAGATCGCCGGTATCGAAGTCGCGAAGATCTCGATCGAAGTCTCGAACCCGAAGATCGAAGTCAAAGTCGAGGCGATCGAAGTCTCGCTCGGTCGATCGTTCCAAGTCTCGACGATCAAAGTCGAAATCAAGATCGCGCTCGAAGTCGCGATCTCGCTCCAAGAAATCGAGATCGAAGAGCGTCGATCGTGGCAAGTCGCGAAAATCGAGATCCGACTCGAGCCACTCCAGATCGTCCAAGTCACGATCAAAGTCGCCCGACAAGAGGAAAGACAACGGTGATCGTAAGAGAAACGCAAGCTCGAGTTGCACCTCCGATTCAGAGGACGAGAAAGGTGGCAAAGACAAGAACGACTTTGAGATAAGAAAGAAGAAAGACGGGGTTCAAGCTAAACGATCGTACAGAAAAACTAACAAGGACGACAGTGGCAGTGCCAGCGACTCGAGCCGAGATGGAAAGTCACCGACCAAGAGGCGGAGCAATTCACCCCGGAAGGATCGAGATCGTTCCAAGGATCGTGATAGGTCAAGAGACCGTTCGCGAGATAGGAACCGAAGGTACGTACTCGTGACACGGAATTCAAATTTGCAGATTTCGGAATTATTAACGATTAGTTCATGGGTATAAACTCATTTATTCATTCTATGGACCATATTTTCACCACAAAAAAAAATATTATCTTGGAAATAAAGGTTAACACAATTAAAAAAAAAAAAAAAGAAACACAAAAAAAAAACCTCAGAGAGAAGTATAAATTCTCCGGTCGTCATTCAAATATAGTTAGGTTTTATTCGATTGTTTATAAGATGAAGTACTTGAACAGAGCATTAGAGATATGCTGCAGTACTTTTTAGAGTTATTTCGTGTTACTTTCATTTGTATAAAAAAGCTTGGAATGAAATTTTTTAGACTTTCTCGGGAGAGCATGAAAAATCGACTATATCGTACTCTCGTATAAGACACAATTAACACAATGTCAATAATAAATGAATGAATTAAGTATATTCCTTCAATGAGAATGTTCTTCTCATCGTCACACTCTAAATAATACGCTGCAAGTTAATTAAGTTTAATTAACAAGTACTGAGGTATTTAATTGCTCCAACAGAAGATCATCGTTGGATCGGGACCGCGACCGGAGGCGAGATCGAGAGCGCGAAAGAGAACGCGAGCGAATGGATAGATACAGCGGCAATCGCGGTATGCGACCACCGTCAGTTCGTAGAGCACCGAGCAGACGGAGGTAATTATTATTGTCATTAAATTTTTTTTTATTTTTTAATTTTTTGAACCCTCCGCCGATCGAAGTGCCCAAAACGCTTGTTTGAATGCCGAAGTCGAATAGTCGTCGGTCCGGCAGGGGATTAATTATTGTGTCCATCAGTGAACCGATGGATTATTTAATTGATCGATTATTAGATTCATGGCTTAATAAACTGACAAATAATTAAATTATATGAATGACTGAACGTTTAATTAAAAATGTGTCGAATTTGTCCAAAAGCCCACCACGCAGAAGCCCGCCAAGGTACCGTCGCAGATCACCGAGTCCAGGCGACAGACGCAGAAGGCGTTCCCCCGATCGTCGTCGCAGGTCATCGGAGCGTCACGATCGTCGCAGATCGCCCGATCGTCGCAACAGCAGGCGTCGTTCTCCGGATGGCCGGGATCGATCGAGCAGGTACGATAGATCCACGTCGCGTGATCGATCTAGCCGGCGAGAGCATTCCAGAGACCGTCGAGACAAGGATCGTAGATCGAGATCCAAAGAAACGCGATCTTCGCTGGAACGTCCCAAAGACGTCGTCGCCAAGTCTCCCGAACGGTCCAAGGAATTGCCCAAGGAGAAACAGCCGCCCCCTCAGCAGCAGCAGCCGCAGCAGCAACAACAGCAACTACTGCGCGATAAGAAAATTCCAAGTGACGAAAAGATTAAGAGACCAGTGGACGTGCCTGTTTCGCGAAAAGAATTGCGAAATGGCAGGTCTAAGTCGAGTAGCACGGAAAGTAGCGAGAGTAGTTCCTCTAGCGATGGGGACCAACCGTCCAGGTGAGTCAAAATATATCTGGTACAAAATTCAACTTGTTTTGTCGTTTCTCGGAGCGTTTAAGGCGGTCTTCTAGGAGGATTTTTTTTTCTCGCCATTTCTAGCGCCACTTACATCGATTTGCTTCGTTCCATCGTTGTGTTTCTGTGCTTTCAGAAAATCGATGGAACGCAAACGATCTCAGGAAAAGCGAGAACGAGAGGCCGAGGACAACAAACGCCGGGAGAAGGAACGACTCGCCAAGGAAGAAATTGTCACAAAGCGTCCGAGCGAAAAGGATATTAAGAAAATAACCGAGACTGTAGTCGTGAAGAAAGTCGAAATTAGCGTGTCACCGAAGAAACTTCAACCCTCTTCGCTACCGGTCTCCAGACACAGGGTAAAGTCAATATTCATGGATACTCTGTCGATCCAACGATCGTACGAGAAATTCAACAGGGTTATATTTTTAGTTCTCGAAGAGCTTGTCTCGCACACCGTCTCCTTTCAAAAAGACAGAGGACATCGTCGCGGCAGCGAAGTCCAAAATGCTACCTCTCAAGTAAGTCTATCTTAAATAAACGTCGATTAAAATGTACAACATATTTTTTCCACGCAATTGCTTGATCAATGAGATTTTTTGTAAATGCCAGGGAAAGCAAGGACGTGTCGCCGAAAGTCGCGATAATGACGTCGATGGAAGCTTTCCAGTTGAAGAAGGACGAGAGACTCACGAGGAAAAATGAACCGATGAAATCGTTGTCCGATGAGAAAAAAAATCCTCCGAAGCCCGTCGAATCGGCGAGCATCAAGAGACCGGTTGAAGTTAAAAAATCTAGGAGAGACAAACGCGACGAATCATCGGACTCCGAGGATAGCGAGACAGAAGGTACGCCGAGTCGAGATAGTTATTTGACCCTTGGCTAAAAAAGTGTAGAGCTGGTCTGCACTTGAAGTACGGGGTACTCGTTTAGTACTTCAAGTACGTACTTGAAGTACGCAAGTACTTTTTAGTACTTTGATGAACTTTTTTACGATTTCAAGTACCAAGTACAACGGACGTTTTGAATACACGCTCGCATTACGGCATTAATATATAATTATTCTGGCTAAATGTTTCAATAAGTATAAATTCAACGCGAATTTTTTTTTTTTTAAGAAAGGAATAACCAAAATTTCAGTCAACGATTTTTTACGATAAATTTTGCGGTTAATCTTAACCTTTAATTAATCTTAACCGTTTAATTAATCTTAACCGTTTAATTAATCTTAACCGTTTAATTAAACTTAACCGTTTAAATTAATGAAATGTAAACATTTCTAATGTTACGACAAAAGTTGCAATCATTTGCACGTGGTTTCCTCATTTATGACAATTTTCCTTCTCTTCCAGCATAGTTTCCTTCATGAGGAAGCCAAAATCGACGAACGAGGCTTCTCATAGAGAAAGCTACGCGCAAAATTGTAATAAATGAGGACGCCATGTGCAAATTACTTTGTCCGTTTTTTTTAAGCCTAGATAACGGTTAATGCTACTAACATAATAGCGAAAAGTACTTGAGAAATACTTTATGTGCAAAAAGTACTAGACTTTTTGTACATGAACTTCAAGAACATGCCATATTTTATACTTGAAGTATTTTTTGGTACTTTGCTCTGCTCTGGAAAAAAATTTCATAACATTTTTTTTTCTTTTTCACTTTTTTTTATACGACGTGTACAGCCAGGAAGAAGTCGCGAGACTCTCGCAAGAGCGAGAAATCGAGGAAGCCCAGAAAGCCCTCGACCGACAATGAGAAATCCGACAGAAGCAAAGTTGGCAGCAGCTCCGACTCCGATGACGATCGCAGACATACCGATAAATTGAAACGGGCCCGAGAATCGAGCCGTGCTGGTAAATATTTCCGGCTCTATACGCAAATCAGAATTTTCATCGTTTCAATTAAATATCATTCTATTGAGCCAGAATATTTTTTAACAAAATAATTTTAAGCGAATTGCGGGGAGTATTTTCAACTATTTGTTTCACTCTATCAATAAATAAAAAATCAACCCATCTTTGGCTTGAAAAACCGCGGAGACAGAAGATAAGTTGCTTGGAAAAAAAAAACAAGACTTTCGCGACGAGAATGAAAGATTGAAATGACAATTTCCCAATAAGAAGCATGTAAAATCGACTATTTAAATAGAGAGTTATCGGTATAGACATAATATATTAAATTTATAGATATACTTTTAATATATAGAATATATAGATATATTTTTTTTGTGCAAGGTTCAACAGATGACCGCAACAAGGATCGGAAGGATCTGAAAAGGCGCGAAGTAAACGAGAGCGAGATACGCAAGAGATCGAAGAAAGATGCCGAAGAGGAACTGAGGAAAGCCAAGCGTTCGAGAAAAGAATCGTCTTCGGGTGAGGAAGAGATGAAATTAAAAAAAAGCAGCAAGAACGAGGATGACAAGTCGAGATCGCGGAAGCCAAGGAAAGATTCTAGTTCGGATGAGGAACCAAAGAAATCGCGAAAACGCCGAGACAGTTCGTCGGACGCCGAAAAATCGAAGACACGGAAGTCGCGCAAAGAGTCGACCAGCGATGACGAGGGTCGATCGAAAGCTAAAAAGCCCAAGAGAGATTCCAGCTCGGAGGATGAAGAAATCGTCGAGAAGGACGCGAAGAAGAAGAGAAAAGTCGACGACAGCAGTGAGGAGGAGAAAGTCAAAAAGAAACGCAAGAAGAAGACCAAGACAAGCACTAGCGAATCAGAGGTAAGTTTTGAAAATGTATTGTTCCCCTTTAGAGGGGAAAAAAAGAATCGTATGAATGATTTCTTTGCAGTAAAGAGTGTGCGACGGAATTAATTGCATAAAAAAATATTGTCAAATGAAATCGTGATATTTGAGAAGCTACGATAAACCTCAATTTCACGACAGTTTAAAAATTAACATTATTTGGATGGAAAGAACAGATTGGCAATGATTTGTTTTTGAAAAATGAATCGATAATAATTCGACAACTAATTACTGATATATTTTTATGGCAATCAGGACAGCGAGGTAGAGGAGAAGAAAAAGAAGAAAGACAAGAAGCACAAGAAACATAAGAAACACAAGAAGCACAGGAAGCACAAAAAGAAGAAGGTAGCAGATTCCGAGGAATCTGAGGCGAGCGAGGGTAATACCGAGGAACTGGAAAAGAAGCTTCGCGAGAAGGCGTTAAAATCTATGAAAAAGGGCCACAGCATCGAACGGAGTGACTGAGCTGACGAGTTGAACATTATTTCGAGCCATTATCTTATATATGCGTGACCATAGATCGTATCGCACGAACAACAATTGTTCGGGCGAGAACAATATTTGGTGTCTACTTCGTAAGTCGATTTCAATTGTATTACATGAACTGATAGTGTCGGAAAACAAAACCCTTCCTACGCGGACGTCATGCATAGCCTGAAATTTAATTTTGAAACTAGTAAGAAAAAAGAATCCTACGAATACGAAGAGGCAACGTACTATATCGAGTTAATTTAAAGTATAGTGTGTCGTTGCTCCATTCGTGGAGTTGCGCGTCGTCGCGATACTTGCACATCACTTCCGACTTTTTTTTTGTTGGCTTTAGTAAACTACCGCATTGAAGTATCAATAGGATAAACTTTTTCTTTTCGTTACGAGTGACGCGGTAATGAATTACACGACGTTGACTTACAGGCGCCCCAATCTATATGAGTTTGTAAATTGCAGTGCTTAATTTCTATAATTATTGTATTTAGCAAGTCGGCACTTCAGACTCCAAGTGGATATTGAAAATACATGAATTTGAAAAACAAATCCGGTATTTTTTGTAAATCATATATCTAATTAGTCATAATTTCGTAAAATAGTTTTGTTTTTATCCCCGAATACACCGTAACTTACTCGTATTTCATGAAAATCAAAACGTTCGATAGGATTTTAACATAAAGGGATTTTCCAATAAACGAATTCTAAACTCAAAATTACATACAAATCGTAGCAAAGGCGCCAAGCGCCCGATGAAGTATAATATAATAGACTTGCAAACTGAAAATTCAGAAAAAGTATCAGAGCGTCAGAGATGCTGACGATGACTTGGAATAATATGGGCTTAAGGTAGTCCTCGCGAAAAGTGTTCATTTCGCATAAGTTTCAGAGAAACGAGACGGAATTGCACACTTCTGGAAGGTATAAAAATGTGAAAAAATGAAGCATATTAAGGGTGCTGAAAAAATTAATTTGGCATAATAATAATTCCAGAATGTTATTAACAAATTCACGAAAAATAAAATTGTTTAACAAATTTCCCGGAAACCTAACTTTTTTTTAATGAAAATGATTAGTTCATTTTTCTGCATACTTATGAATTTGTTCGGATATTAAAATTCACTTTCAATTTTATGACTACACATTTTTCCCATATAAAAAGAAAAAAATTCGAAGTGAATTAAAAAATCTGAAAAAATGCCCACGTATTCAGAAAAGTGAATGAATTATTTTCATTGAAGAAAGTTAAGTTTCAGGGAGAGTAGTTGATTTGGAATTATTATTCTGCAAAATTAATCTCTTCAGCAGCTTGATTTCCTTAAGATTTTGATACCATCCAACAGTGTTTGCAATTCCCTCTCATTTCTCTGAACTTATACGAAGTAAACACTATTCGCAAGACTACCTTAAGTCCTTTGAGGTGATTTGTAATAATAAGGGCTCAAATCTCCAGGATTCTCGAAAAACTCGGACAAACACTCAAACAAACAGCTTTCTAAAATATATACAAATTTATGCAATTTTTAGACTGGAAAGGTTAAAAAAAG
The DNA here is from genome assembly GCA_964017025.1 of Stenichneumon culpator. Lineage (NCBI taxonomy): Eukaryota > Metazoa > Arthropoda > Insecta > Hymenoptera > Ichneumonidae > Stenichneumon > Stenichneumon culpator. Next base: position 310,397 of record OZ024776.1, read on the forward strand.
CAAGTCGCAACTTGCGTGATTGTGTGTCGATTAATAAATTGTTTTATTCTTCACAGACCAGCGAGCATTGTTTCCCAGTCAGGCGAACATATGAGCGTATTATTGACTCGTCCAAGATTTATCAATTGGCCGCTGGAATTGTCCGCGTCTATTTTCGCAGCTATGAGATCCTGAAATGATAATTACGATGTTGTGTGATGTGTCGAATATTCGAGAGACGTATAATCAATAGAATTATATCGAACAAGGTAGCTTTCACGATGTTAATTTTTCACATGACAAAAAGAATGTTTGTTACTTAAAAAGAAAAAGTTACATCAGTATACGTGATCGTCGATCGGCTACATTTGTTGTCTTACTATTCGAAGGTATATTATATTACCTGACGAAAACTGAGCCGCGAACCCATGTCAACGATCATGCTATTGTCCCCTATGATTAACCGTGCTTTTCCAGACTTGCATATCTGCATTTTTCCTAGCATACCGCCCTTTAAACTTCCCAATGTACAATATTCCGATTTCGTAACGTTGTCACTCGCAACCGGTGGATTTTGATCACCCTGTCGTTTCGAGCGTGGATCCGTTGTTTCGTCGCTGGGTCGCAGTCCCGGAAGACAGTCCGGAAACTGTTCGGTATGACACAATGAAAATTAAATTTAAGTTAATGGAAATTAAAGTAAAACTAATTAAAACAAAATGAAAACTAATGGAAATTTTTAAACATTACCTGTATCAATAGATAACCATTTGTTTGATTTTCTATAATTTGCGGTATCGTCGTTTCCGGTTTCTTCTCTTTCTTGTCCACGCTCGGTGGCTTTGCCTTGATCGATTTTGGCGGCATTACGGCTAAAGATCGAAACAATTATTAATCAACGATCGATCGAGGCGCGAGACGATTTTTTTTCAGCTCACCTTCACCGTTCGACAAGATAATCGGTTTAACATCAACTTCTTCCTCCGGAGTCTCCTCCACTGCGGGTTCGGCTTTTGGTTCCGTCTTGTACAACTTTCCTAAAAAAATTGTCGGTCGTAAATGTATGTAGTTTATTTTTATCATGGTTAATGGTTTTAGCGTTCCTTATAAAGTAAACAAATGCCAGAGAATCCGAGGGTGAAGTACAAAAAATGTTATGCCAAAATATCAAAACCCAATTTCTCATAATATTGTTAAATCGCAAAAACGACAAAAATTAGCTTTTTGGGATAACATTTCATATAAAAATCCTTTATGACATTTCAATATTTAGCAATGATTTTCGCGCATCATTGATTGGCAAGTCACAGAATTTATCAGATAAGAAGTTCTTCGCGAGTTTCTCTCGAAGATATGCGCCAAGTCGGAGGGAGAACATGAATTCCTTTTGGTAATCGTTGAAGGTCCTTGAAGAGCAGAGAATAAATCTCAAAATAAATAAAATAAATAAAAAAGAAACAGGTAGCGATTAACGGCGGTCCATTTTATCGATGAAACGATTAAAAGAAAAAATACGCCCGCTAGACGAACATATCGGACCAAGCCAACAGCGATCCATGAGTCTATTGCTTAGTTTCGGCTAAAGTATATGAGAGATTTCGTACCAATTCAGTCACTTTTTTCGACTTTCGTCTTGTGATTGGCACGTTTCAATACCACTTGACGATAGACTCTGTGCATTTTTTCAGTAATTTAAATTCAAACTTTACAACAAGTGTAGCATTTTTTATAGCAATCTATGTCGAGGACTATAAGTCACGGAAAAAGGAATCTCATTATACAATTTGTAGTTTCATATAAGATGCTCAATGGAATTATCCAAATAACTTTATCGAACCTATAACGTTGACTTTTCACCAAAATATGTAAAGATTATCATTATTTTTTTATTAAGAAAATAAGAGCAACTTTTATTGTGCTGTAAAATATACAGAACTTTTAGTCGTTTGTGTCGATAATATAATAAAAATCGGCAGAGTAGCACCGTACGGGATGCCGGAGAAAAAAAATGTTATTCTTCAAAACAACTCTATCGCTACCTCGTTGACGTTTTTTTTATTTTTATCTGACAGAGGTACCCAAAATTTTCGTATTTTTCCAGCAGAATAAAAAGGCCATTTGTGACTTAGTTTTCCTGATACAGTGACCTAGGTCGGCTTGATCGGAGCATCAAGCATTTTTATGAATTCATTAAAATGCTTGATGCTCCGATCGCTCGATTAAAGGTCTGAAAAAAAATTCGCGGAGTATTTTTAAGCCATGTGACCCACCCTCCCTCTCGGCATACCCGCCCTCAATCGGTAACAAATCGCCTGTCTTATTTTCTGTTAATATTTTCGACAAAGGCAAATTAGATTTTCATAGACGCATGAAAGCCTAATTTGTTTTTGTCCGAAATATCAATAGTCTCGGAGAAAATACGACAGGCAAGTTGTTACCGGCCGCGGTATTACGTATGCCCTTAAGTTCAACCGAAAAGTGGTCAAGCAGGGAACAGATTGAAGGTGGAAAAAAAAAGATGTTGCTGAATCGGTATGGAACACCTTGCATATAAAGATATTTCAGAACCACGTATTTGATGGAAATTTCAGCAGTCAACCAACTCTGGACAATCACTTGGCCCTGCAAAAAGCAACCCGTTTGGAAATCATATGATAACCATTTACTATTTTATCGTTTACAGTGGTTTTTCTTTTTGTGGAAATGACACAAATTGCCTTTTTATTGTAATAAAAGAAAAACGAGCGGCGACTGTTGTCCAATCGGCAAGGCCAATGTTCTACTGTATAAAAACCTTCATCCATGAGAGGCAAGATAAGAGGAGCGTTCTCCTGAACGGTGTCCATTCCATCGTCGACAAAGTCATCGCGCAACAGAGTTTTCAATTTTTCCTCCTCCTCGGCCTTGTCGATAGTCTGATTGAGATTGAGCAACGGCTTCTCCATGAACGACTTGGTGTCCCTTGTGTCATCGCCGCCATCCCTGTATCCGGCGTATCTTCGGCCGGATCTCGCAGAGTCGGTTATACCTTCTGAGAATACACCGGTAGACTAAAAATTGAAATAAAAATTATTTTATTTTCAATTATGTAATGCAGTTTCATGAATTTCTTGAATGGTACTTTTTTAAACTTTCATTTACCTGAACTAAATTACTGGGAGTCTTTCCACGACCTCGTCCACGCTCGCCCTGGCCCCGTCCTCGACCTCTGCCTCTCGATCGCTTTGGTTCCTCTTTCACAGCTCCTCCGTCCCTGAAACAATCGAATAATGTTACGACGAGCCTGCATCGACGATAAAGTTAAGTGACAAAAATTTCGATAGATCCACATACTCTTTTTTCTTGTTTCTTTGTACATTGACGTTCGGAGCGTAGACTTTCTTGGGTTTCTCGGTCTTTATATTTCCGCCTAGAGTCAGATCGCGTGGTAGGCGAAACGATGTCAATCTTGTAGTTAATCCGGAAAGGCCGGGTTCTGTTTTTATATTTTTTATCAGCGGCGCCGACGATGTTCCGGGTTCTACTTTTATTTTTACACTCGACAGAGGTGCGCTGTTGGCTTCGCCTGTATTTTTCGACATTTTTTTTCTTTTTTTTTTGCAATACTATAAAAAAAAAATGTTTACGATAATTCATTTATTTGTTTCGATGAGAACGATGTTTCGTCGGTTTTCAATGATCGGAATGACATTGGCGAAGAGTGCGAAAACCTCGGCTTACACTTTATTTTATTCCTGTAGCGATCGAGTATCACAAAAACGTAAATCACACGTGGGACGCCAGTGAAACGTCTCGATTGTCAGAGCCATACAGACAAACGGCGACCGAACAGCTGTAGCAGCGGAGTTTGTCGCACGTGACGGAACGTGAGAGCCATAGAGAGTAAAAGTTTCCTACCTATTTATATAGCCATACCGACCGAGACGCGGGCATTTGGACATACGAAGGAAGTTCACAAATGTCTCGAAAGGAGTGACGTGCCGATCTCGCCATATTCAAAAGTCCGAAGAACCAATTCGGCCAGGTCATTAATGGCATGGAAATTTTGATGTGAGTATTCTATTTGTTGTATAAAGACCGAATGATAAATATCAATGTCTGCGTACTACCTGTTTTCATACTATATGTACTGAATACGTTAGTCCCGTTTCGATAAGGTTTTGGGCAGTGTGACTTATTAAGAGTTAAAATAGTCTAACACGTCGCGTGCGTGCGTCGTGTGTGAGTGTGTGAGAGGCCTGCACCATTCAATCATCTATAACTCAAAAACGGCTTTGTCAATCGGCTTAAAATTTGACACACATGTAGAACAGTCGATTGCCCCTCTCTATGACAATGTAATAATTGAAACATTCGTTCGGCTTTTATAAGATTTCGAATTTTTCAAAAAAAAGGAAAAAAATGTGTTCGCGTTCTAGCTTTCGCAAATTTTTAATTATCGGATGAAAACTTCCTATGGAGGTAAACATCAAAGAATTTTCATTACTGAACTTGGTAGGAATCGGTCGAGGGGTCTCGGTTTTGTGACATTTTCAATTTTTCGAAAAATTGCACTCTCTAGCTCATAATTTTTTTTAGATATTTCGTTAAAAAATTCGACATGAAAAAATTAGTATGAACCCATGTTCACCCGGTTTCAGAACCATCTCCACCCGGTTTCGGTTTCAAATAATGAGATAGAAGCTAAAAGGTAGGTGGTAGATTCGTGATCAATGTGGAAAATAGATTAAATATAGTCCCTGCGGGACGATTAAAGAGATAGTATATTATGCCACAAGGGGGGAAAGTGCGTCTTGTCACCGAGTGCGTAGTTTAATGCCCGAGCACAGCGAGGGCAGAAATTCACACGAGGTGAAAATGCACTTCTTCCCGCGTGGCACGCTATTTTTTTCTCGACTATGCTAAAAAATGGTCTTATTTCTATGCCTGCAACGGGGATGGAAAGTGCCGGATTCTTGAGCGGGAGGGAAAGTAATTTAACGTAATTATATAGTGATTTGGCGGGAGGAAAATCACTTTTCTTCCCGTTAAATTACTTTTCCTCCCGCTCATCAAGAATCGGCCTCTTTCTCCCCTGTTGCAGGCAGGAAATAGGGCCTCATTAGCGTAGACGAAAAAAAAAAACTTTTTTGGGAATTTTTATAACCAATATTACGAAAATAAGTGATTTTCTGTATTTTTAAACAACGATTTCATCCTTCGTCATGATATCGCGAAAAATCCGAAGGTGCCTATCTGCCTATCATGTTCTACGGCAAGAAATTCACGATGTAATACAAGCTGAAGTACATGACGGTGTTAAAAAAGCTAGATATAGAGGTATCATTTGGATATTTTGAGTAAAAATCGAGTGCCAGAAAAGATTCAGGAGCACAAAATTACATGTATTTTTTGTGTCCCGAGCACAGGTCCAACGAAGCGAAGCGCGACGTTGGTGTATTTTTTCTCGCAGAACCTGAAACGGCCTAACGTTTTGTATAAAAGTCAATCACGACCTTACGTCAAAAAAGTTGAAAATTGAAATTTTCATGTTCCCTTCTCACAATGTTCCTTGATTCGCGAAGCTTCCTTTATGAGGAAGTCAAAAATACAGAAAAGGCTTTCTCATAGAAGAAGCTTTGCGAATAAAGGAACATTGTGAGAAAGCGGCATGAAAATTTCAATTTGCAACTTTTTTTTATACAGACAAAAGGACAAATGGTATTATGCTCTTCACTACGGTCTTATATGAATATCTTATTGAAGAATAAATAACCTCTGCAAAATAGGGTTTCACGTTGTGCCATCGATAGATATGAATCGTGTCGAGTCTTGGCGCTCAGGTAAAAAGGTTTAGCATTTAAAAAATATATATATTTTTTAATACGCCTGGTGACTTTTAATAAGTTACTTTTGCGTGTTTCAAGAAGCCCATTAATAATTGCAAGTACAATGTTCCAAAATTTGGTATATAATAAAATTCAGATGATAGTGTACAATATACATGTATAATAATCGAAAATAATATTTGAAATATTATCTTCAAATATTTCAAATATTATCTTTCAGTTGCGTTTTGTACGGCCGTACTTGTTGAAGTTTAATTGGCCAAAGGGTGTCTTCACGATTAACGTCAAGACGATTTCGTCCGCTCGTTCGTTCTTCGCCGCAGTCAATGCGCGAGTTGTGACCCAGTAATGGATTTCTATATTTGTAACAATTTACTGTCAATACTGACTTTAGTATTGAAATACAAAGTCCGTCAGAATATCAATACTAGAGCTACAATCTATTTATCCGTTGGTCCGGACAAAAGGTACATCTATCCGTTTGAATAGCGATCGATAGTCGAATAACTGAAGAACCGGATGGCGCTCTCTTCACGGGCGCTGAAACGCCGACGCGCGTACGACATCCAAGAGTTGCCTGACATTTCTTTCCTTTCTGCGCTGCTTCCGTAATAATATTCCGTGGTGCGAGAGACTACCGCCCACGAGTCCTATCGGATCTCTCGAGCGAAAGGTTAAAGCGCGCCGGTGTAGAATCTGTCGCTATACTACTGTAAGCTAGACGTCGATCGATTTTGTTGGGGTGATTCTAACTTCCCTCCCGCCATATAGGATTATCGCACACAATGGGGAAAATAAATTAGAAACACCTGGCAATAGGCGAAGGTGCTTGCATCGTGGCAGTCTGTAAAGATTGTTTATTATCCTCGTAACTTATAGTAGTACATACGCAACTTTGTAACAACAATCGCACATAAGAAAAGATGCCTATTAAGGACATGTGTTACAGACTCAGTCGGTAACAAATCGCCTTCCCTGTTTTCTCCAAAACGATTGATGCGACAAGCAAAAGCAAATTAGGTTTTCATACTTATATCTATTGACTACAAAAACCTAATTTGATTTTGGTCGAAGCATCAACCATCATGGAGAAAATAGGGAAAGCGATTTGTTACCATCCGAGCATTGAGACGTGTGTGTCACATGCCCTTAACGAAGAATTTATTATTGCTATTATCATACATTGTGAAAAAAAATTGTAAATTTAATATACCGGACTGGAAGTTTTTATGCAAAAACTGGTACATTAAATTTAATGTACAATTGTGATGAAAAATATACTTTTTCATCAAAATTAAAGTAAATTACTAAAATTAAAGTACTTTCATAGTAAAATTAAAATAAATTGTTGAAAATAAAGTATTTCCAATGTTTTTGATACGCTGAACATTAATTTTTCATCACCATTGTACATTAAATTTACTATACCAGTTTTTGCATAAAAACTTCCAGTCCGGTACATTGAATTTTATGCGAATTTTTTTTTTTACAGTGTAGACACCAACCTCACCCGCTCCGTACAGTGTTAAATGATTTAAAAAATATATAGTATATATATATTATTTGTTTATTTTCTTTATTAAGAGACAAATAATTTTATGAGATACAAGCATGAACGGGGCACACAATAATGTTTCATCTATTCCTCGTCAGGTGGAACACACTGCGCCGTAAAAAAAGTTTGCCTACAATTAATTAACCAGTACTAAAAGTTTTTATGAAACCGTGTATATATTTTTAATAAAAAAGAACTTGAAATTTTACATATGAAATTAATACGTTAACCCTGCACGTGTAACTGGGTCTTTAAAGGAACGGTCGAAATTTGAAACTCTTCGTTTTTTCCGCTTTTTCGACTATTCTTCAATTTTTATTAACGACGGTTTTAAACTTTTACCTTTCGCAACTTCTGGGCCATGTATACAGTCAAAAAAAGTTTGTACTTTTTACAACATCTTACTGTCCACAAACGTCCACAATTTCTTGTTTGTTAATTTTCCAGTTTTACAAACGCAGGTACAAATTAAAATTGTCAATGACGCGGGAAATAAAAGAACAGGTTCGTGTATTCAAATAAGTGACAAACGAGTTTGTCACTTATTTAACAAAATTATTTTTACGAAATTTCGCATTCCGATTTTGCGAAATTATTTTTTACTGTATAGTAGACACTTTAAGAAGTAACCCAGAATTTTCGTCAGATTTTTTTAAAGCCTAGAAAACTTTGAAAACTCGACTGTTCCCTGAAAGACCCAGTGTGCACACCGTGTTTCTTAAAATATAGTGTACACACGCAGGGTTAATTCTTTGCCCGCATCGTAGATGTCAAACAAGTCTGTGTTACATATTTTAAGTAATGGTTTTCGGAGAATTCTTAGATGCAAGTACAATACAATTCTCATTTCAATTTTCACGAATCACGTGCATGGAAATGCGAAATACACTTGAGTATCGCTGTAATAAATTTATGAGATGAAAGTATAACAATGTTGGAAGCAACTATACGCAGGCCGTAAAGGATATCAACCACCTTTGTGTTCGAGTTTCAGAATTCCTGGGTATGGAAAACTGACCCGGTCTGGATCCGCTGAGGTTTACCTATTGTGGGACGCGGTTAAAAAAAAAAACAAATCAATAATGTCATAATGTGTCTATTGACAATCTTATAGCGTTATCGCTTATTTATTTATAACGTAAGGTCCGCAAACTTACGAGTCTTAAATCTTTTCGTACATCATTTCATGTGCGTGAAACGGAAAAACCACTTGCCATTTAGCGGCGAGACGCTCAAACTGCAAATTAACATACTTTGTTTTGTAAATTCGACACTCGTAATATAATTTTCAATGAACATCTTTATTTTAAGCGTGTTACTTTGGTGCTTCATTTTTCAAATGTCGTACCGGAAATTTCATGAATATCGAACGGCTACTTTTACTATCGACGGACTAATCCATAAGGCCACATAGGCTGTGTATAAACATAAACTATGCGCCTCTCCACGGTCCGACCATCGATGTAAAGAAGTATATTAAACTTCAATCCGGGCACTGAATTTATCAAACTGTCGATTATCAAACAGTTTCTCAATATTCATACACCGATCCCTTTATTATCTCAATCATACATACGTGTTGTGAATATAAAATACCGGATCTTGAAGCAAGTAAACGAAATTACGATGTTCAATGACGGTACAGTCAATTCCAATCGAGTATTTTCAAATTGTCAATCAAGCTTTGATTTTAATACACGCGTGCTGACGAAATTTCATAGCAGCCGGCGGTTTATTTTGTTGCGTCCATTAACTGAATTTTCGATAATTGAATCTCCAAGTTTAACAGAAAAGCGTATATTAAATTCCATTTTGCGTATTGAATTAATAAAACTCAACATTGATACATTACACAATATAATAATTTACATTGATTTGATACACAGGTTCGTAGACGATCAAATTAATTCACATGCATTGTAATTTTCAAGGATCAATTTTTTACGTAATTACCAAAGGTGACTTGTGTACGGCTCTCTTAACCAACACCGTTGAAAGTATTGAACCATACTTGTAAAGTTTAAAAAATGCCCTTTTTGTGACATTTTTCCGAAATACTCTAGAAAACCTCATAAAGTATATCGCAGACCAAGAACAACATTGTAACATCCCAGATAGCCAACCGCAGCACAGGCAAACAAGGACAATTGCTTGCCAGCAATATTGTCCAGTATATTTTCGGAAAATACTCTGAATTTCTCTGATATACTGTGACTGCTGGAGATTATGCGGAGAAAATGGCAGAGATACTTAACATATAGCAGAGAAAATCAGAGAAAAATTTCGGAAAGTCGATGAAAATCAATGAAACGGTCCGTTTAGAGTGTTTCAGACAAATTGTCAGAGAAATATTTTCACCAGGGAATTAGGTCCTCGATATATTGTTGTTTCGAGAATTTGATGATTTGTTTTTTTCTCATCCGGTCCATCGCCGTATTCCGTGCAATTTACTCGTTATTGTCTGTTCGAGCAGCCACACCGAGATTTGTGAACTTTCGTCATTGCGGTGACGTCTTCCGCCTCCGTGGAATGGAGCGAGCCGATAGAAAGAGTTGTTAGAGGCCTTTTGCTGGAGGCGTCCGGTTAGGTATAGACCTATAGAGGTGCCGTAGGTGCGAGGTCCGCGCGGCGATACGCGACCGTGATATCCACGAGGCAGGGAGAACCCACGACGTTTTCAGTATGGCTAGTAGTAGTGACATGGGCAGGAGAGAGAGAACATACGGCAAGCCGGTGATGAGGTCATCGCATAGTTTTTTAGCCACGACGGCAGTCGCGACGCGGAGCGCCCGAACACCGGACCGCTGCTACGTTCCAGGGGTAACGCCGACATACCTCTCTCGGAACTGGATATGCGCCACGTGCTTGCTCACACATACTCTCACTCTTTCTCTCACGGTCTTGGCTCTTTTTTTTTCTTTTTTTTTCACTCCGAGCTCTCTTTCTCTATCTGTTTCTCTACTGCACTTCAGTTTACTCTGTTGCACTTGATAACGACAGACGCGCGGATATTACAGTGCATAGTTTCGCGAAGATTAGGGCCTACAATTTTATAAGAGTTATCGACTTTTCATTTTATTTTTTATATACAATTTTTTCATTCGTTTGATTTGACGTTAAGATTCAACGTTCGTAAATGTAGGTATCGCAAATATGTCAAGTTTTCTCGGCGATGAACCATGCCGCTGCCATTCGTTAATTGGTTGTTGCAAGAACGCACTTTGCTTGAAAGGTTTTGCTGCTACTTCGGTGTTCCGGTTGTTGATTATGCACGCAGACCACTTGGCAGGCTGCCGATAGCATTACTTCGAATTCAGTGGGTTGCGAAAAAATATTTTCAAGTTACGGATTGATTTATTTGTATATATATATTTTTTTTGTCCAATTCATTATCGCTTTCAAGTACTCAATCGAGCATCATGATGGTTTATCAAACGGTAATTGGCACGCTTCGCCTAGTGAATTGTGACCCTGTACGGGCACACTTGTATATCTTCGCTGCTACAGTATTCTATCGCTAAAGCGGCGCCGAGAAACATTACAAAACGCGTGTCTTGTGCTCGGTCGGTCGATGGATCATTTATTTTTTTCGAACTTTTGTTCGCGCCCTTCCATCCGTATGAATTGTGAAAAGCTGCACCGCGGTATGAAACACTACGTCTCAAAGGGTTAATCAATACTTTTCCAGGCACGAAGCAGCACACATAAAAAGAAGCGCTCGATACGCCAGTACGGGGAACAAAAAAAATTATCAGTTACCTCACGACAATGCACGTTTAAAATGTTACAGAGTAAAGAATTTAAGAAATAACAAAAAAAATACCAAATGAAATGACAACAGCGGTTGAGCATCGAGCTTAAGGTTTCGTGCGGAACCGCTCCGGAGTCGTCGCCAAGCTGGAAAACGCTAGAGTTAAATGGAATAAAAAATTAAGTGAACTCCAGTCGTAATCGAGCGAGTGACGAAAAATCGTTCGGGCACCGGGAAGCGGATCTCCGAAACTGCGTGCCGGCAAACTTCCCCGAGACGTCATCGACGATCATCCCGGGTAATGCTCGCTCTCTCGACTGACGGCGATGGAATACCACGTGTTCCCGACTGACTGACGAAAAAGTTTAGGCGCAAGCGCGAGCTCGCGCGACTCACGAGTTTCGAATCCTGTCTCGCTGCGGTCTGGGGCCGCGCGAGCAACGGGTTCCCGTTTCGTACGTAGTAACGTCGATTCAAGAATCGCCGCTGTGCTCCGCTTGATATCCACCGCACTCAACGGCACTTGATAGACCGCGATACCGCGACGTTCCGTCGGATCGCGCGCACATACATTTATTCGCTATTAACATTGAGGCGATGTAACAACGCGTCTTACGGATTCTTCTGTTGTAAACAAAAAATCTATATCGGCGTTTCGCGTAAGAGCGGTAACAGTGAATTTGCGTGCTACGATGTGTAGACGATTCTGGGATTGTGGCGATTAGCGGCAAGTACCTCGCGCGACGTAATCGTAAGGTGAGTGTCCCAGTCGCTGATCCCTTTGTCGGCTCCGTTGCTGACCTCTCGGAGCTTAAGGATGCTTCACACGTACATTCCCAGCCAAAAGTGAGATTCAGTGAGAATTTGAACACTTACTAATGGTATAAAAATCTTTAAAATATCAACTGTACTAAATGTGCCAACAACATTGAGATTCCGTAATAATAGTAACGTTAAAAAAGTTATACGGCTGATTTTTTCCACATTTTTGGCATGTCGCGAAGTACTGAAATTTTGATCGACTTAAACTTTTGGTTAGGAATGTACGTGTGACGCATCCTTAAGGCGCGAGTGTCTATTTTGAGTGTTTCCTCGATGGAATCTGCAAGAATGCAAAAATTAATGCGCGAAAGATAATTCAACGTTTTTTTCTTTTTTTTCGAACTCCGATTCGATAAATGTGTACTGGGAGATTAGAAAAAACAAGTTACAAATATCCGCTCGATACTTTCGGTGACACGATAATTTACCGGAAGTAAAATATGATCGTTCGATCGATATACTCGGGTAAAAAGTTCCGTCGTTTTTATGATAAAATATTCAATGGTTACTACAGTTAAATTGCTGATTACTCTAAACTTTCGCTCCTAGCGAGAGATAACTGCGTTTCCTTGTATCTCAGTCAAGTCACGCGACTAATTTATCGGTGCGGGATAAATTTTTTATAAATAAAAACAGTTTCTCAATTTTTATTGGCAAACATTAACATAAATAATAATTATTGCGTCAGAGGTCGTTGAATTCCGTATGAATGTTGATGGCATAAAATAAATGTTTGTTTGACTTTAAGAAAAAAGTGGCGAAACGAAAGGGTTAATAGTAACAACCATTACGTCCATCGTTGGTGTGCCGAATTGTGTCTGAAAAAGTTTGGGCGCGTTTGTAAAAGAAATATAAAAAAAATCAGATTCCGATCAGCGAGTGGGACATTCAACTTTTAGAGTCGATGCACCAGTGGATGACCGTCTTCAGGAATTTTGTAAATAATAAAATACGCATAAACTATTAATAAAATAATGCTATCTCTAGACTAGATGACGTGGTTACCTCTCATCTCCCGTCTATTGTTAGGGGAAAAATATTGAGAGAACAGGCAGCGCGCTGCGTTCAATGGTCGTGGCTGTCAGGCTTACTAAGTACATTATGGTGGACAACGACTGCAACTTTATTATTGCAGTTATTTTGTAGCATGACCCCAACAAAATTATACTCCAATATATCTCTATTGCATAATACAACAATATATATATAGTAACATTTTCTCAATTACTATAGCAAACTCTAATAAGATTCGTGCTCCTGAGAATTATTATTAGTCTGAGCATTTTCTTACTCTCTCATGAGAAATCTCATTTACATGAGATATAAATTATTTACTCTAGCTGAAACGTGATTGAATTAAACGCGGTCATTCATTGATAATTTCGACACGCCTCAGCATTCCCTTTGTATTTGCATAAATACATAAATCTTTGTATTTAAAGCTTCCGTAAAATAAACTACCGCTAATCTGCGTTACGTATAAAGTTACTTTACTAGCATGTTACTTCAGTAATTCGATTGAACAAATCATTGGTACGTAAAAAATTCCTTAGTAGGTCATTAACTGGTGCATCCAGTTTAGCATTCCATATCGAATGACCAACCCAACGAGCGTTCACTGGCCGATCGAAAGAATAATCAGTGGGCATCGGCTTTCGGGTTATCAGAGGATAGCAGAAAGCAAATCACTTCCTGCACGGGAGGTACGCTCGGAATTTGGATAACGCAGTGTGTAACCGTTATTAATCGCAACGTTTTCGTGTTAAACTTCGCGTATAATCGATCACGGTTTCGATTGACAATGCTTCGAACGATTTTCTACACATGACGTGATAAATTGTGCGAATAAAGCAGTGAATTAGCGCAGTTCGTATGAATGAATGTTTGGCATGCGGCGTGACCAATTAGCGTGACCTTACTCGTTTGTCACGCAAAACGCGATATACCGAGCGTGACCCCCGATACGCCGACGGATTTGGTTGGTCCAAAAAGGTGGATACAAGACGTTATACCCGAAATGAATGGAGTCAGAGCCTTGCCGGGCGAAACACTCGTGGCCAAGGTGAGTTTTTGCCATTTGTCCTAAAATATTTATCATTTCCTGCCATAGTCATATTTTTGAGATTATCTGACACGCGTTCTTGTTCGTACACGTACGAAAAGAGCTTTATACAAAAACGTCAACATGTCGAACACTTCCTCACCTGTACTGTGCACGTTGCAGCGGATGATGCTAAAGTGCCTGTGCAGCTTTCGCATAGTAGGTGCAATTGCTAGGACCTGAAAAAGAATAACAAATGTACCTGCGGGTTTTTAGTTCCACTACTTTCACGTCCTGAGTACATCGGCAAATATGAAACGTTTGACATTTTTTTCTTTTTTTATTTGCTGTTTAGGGAAAGGGCGACAGGTCTGACTTGGACAGTATTACATATCAAAACTTTGTACCTGCATTTCATTTGGACTTGTCATCTCCGCGATAGTACTTAACCATGGTGTCCAGCGGTCCTTGAAGTCCTTGAAGTCCTGGAACTCCCTCTCAATTTTTACTGTCCTTGAAAAAATTCGTGGAATGTCCTTGAATTTCACTTAATGTCCTTGCACTTTTTATTTCCCCCGCAAATTTGAGCTTGTTTCAAAATGTATATAGTAATATACATTTTATATACATACTTTAATACATACATTTTATATACATACAGTGATATACATTTTATGCTAACGACAATCTTAAAAAATGGGTGTCCCAGTTTCGCTGAGATACATACATACATTTGTCCATATCGAGTAGTTTTTTTCTGAATCTATTCCACCATAACCGAAAACGGTTATCGGACTTAGCATATTTTAATTTTTTATGAATGTCCCAACACAACCTGGAAATGTCGGGGAAATTGTCCTTGATTGTCCTTGAATTCGCACGGACTTTTTATTCCACATCATGTTAACCGACGTTGGCGCTATTACTCGTAAAAAAGCCTACCCGAAAGTGCGAGCACATGCGAATGTATCCATCAGTAAACCTATATACATCGTTTCCGGCGCAGGTCTTTGAGACTTTCGGCTTTAACCGTTAGTTTTGCATGCCAAATTAATATTCTCAATCAGCTGTCACGTCCCACGATTGCTGCAAACGTTGACCGCCAGCACCGGCACTTAACGGTCTTCATGTTTGTGCTTGTACAAATAATACAAGAAATTGGTTTTGTACTATATTTTCATTTTAAATGCAGACTTCCATCGTTATCTTGATTTTCGCCTCTTGTTAGTTATATTATTTTCTTTTTAATATTAGTTTTCCCTCAAATCAATATGAAATAAAATATTTTTATTATATTTTACCTTATTGGATTAAAAAAACGTAGCGGTTCACTTTGTCGGATATGTGCTCAGCGCAAAAAAAAAACATGGAATTACGCGCTCCTCAATTTGTAGTGCTAGAGATTTTGGTAGCGTTGTAATACGATAGAGATGTTTTCTGGTAGATTTGTTGTCTGGTAGAGTTGTGAGCGTGAGAGATGTAAATGTGCCATTTTTTTGTTCGTTTGTTACTGATATCTTTTCGGAATTTGTGAATGTAAATTGCCGTAGAGTTTTGCAGTCCCCGTAACGAAAAAAAATCGACCTTTTTCAATTAAGTAAGTCGCGCACACGCGTGACATTCGGTGCATAGGAGTCGGAAATGCAAGATTCCTTGTCTCATTTACTAAATTATAACGCTTTCGAGAGCCATGCAAAGTGAAAGTAGTGCATACTTATTCGCTGGCGACATATACAGCTATAAATCGCTGAGTTTTGAGAAACAAATCCGTGTGAAAAATTCGTGCGATAACGATTCCGGTTAGGATTGCTTAACAATGTTGGCTCGCTGATGTTGGATTCCCGTTTAATACAGCTCAGTCGATTGACTGATTAGCGACCAACGTAATATACTCTCAGGTCGAATTCTCCATTCGATTAAACACGGCTCAAAGCCTTCTAACAATATCTATTAAACGCGAGCTACCCATTTAAACACCTGTTATAATTAGAAGTCTAATGAATCGGTATTTAGCACCCACGCGAGCGCAGCAAGTTCCTTATTTACGTAATTTCACTTAAGGTGAGGCTTTCATGAATTTCGAAAGTGGTACACTCTTGTTCCAGTTATTACATTAGCTCGTCCTGTATCAGTATGACACCTCCAAAGAGTGAGGAATAAGAAGTAAACACCTTTTTTCCATCTGGAGGATTTTATGACAAAAAGCAGAAAAAGAAAAACTGAGTAATTGTGCGTGAAACCATCTCCCGAAATATTAGGGTCCCTCATCCCTGGGTCAAATGCTCCCCAAGCGCCGCCCTAGGCTTTAGGGGGACGCAGGATAATCAAGCGAGGGAGGAAAACCTTGACCCAAATAGGCTGACCGTAACACTTTTTTAGGATCCTTTTAACTTATGTCCGGATAAAAATGTTTTTGCATTAAACACTTCCCCGACTTTCAGCCTTTGAGATATTTCTCACTTCGAGCACAACTTTAGGTAGTTCTGTCGCTTAGTGTTCATTTCGCATAAGTTCCAGAAAAATTCGACAAAATTGTAAATACTTCTCGATGGTATCTAAAAATCTGAAAAAATGCATGCATATTAAAGGTACTGGAAAGATTAATTTTACATAACAATAATTCCAAAATGTTATTAACAAATTAATCATAAAAATCCAATTCCTTTAGAGTCCATTTTTCGCGTTTTTCAACGTCCTCAAACGGCACGATAAAACGATTCTAAAATTTCGGACAAGGCTCCATTTTGTTCATTTTTTTCCGTAGAACACGATGGCCACCCTGGATTTTCCGTAGCTCCATTGGGAGCCGAGATATCGACTTTTGAAAATCACGAAAATCGACGTTTTTCCAAAAGTGGCTCAAACATTGAAAAATCGTTGTTCATTCGATTTTTCTTGTTTCAAAGCTATATTCGATGTATTTTTTCCCGCTGATCACGAACATAACAATTATTTTATGCCCAACCCAATATTTTTCATTTAAATCCCAAAAATACGATTTTTCGTGCATAAAATCGAGCTCCTTAATGTAACATTGTAGTTTAGACCAAAAAGGTCGGCGGATTCATGTTCAGCGGGCGAAAATACTTCGGAATACGTTGCAGGTAACATTAAAAAAAAAACATAACAATTCGTCAAAAAATTCCATGGCCGGCTAAAACGGATTAGCCGTCTAAAATGGTTTAACCGGCTAAGACGGATTAGCCGGCCAAACTATCAAATCGATTAGCTGGATAAGATATTTTAGCCGGCTAGGCCGGCCTATCTGTACAGCCGTAATTTTTAGTACGCCTATGAAACAAATTTGCGAATGTGGCTCTTAGTCCATTACTTACAAGCTTTCCGTCTAACTCGAACGGTCAGAGCCGGTAATTCTCCAAACGGTAAAGTGCAAACTGTTCGTTTATTTACTAAATGTGGTCGAAAAATTCGAGAAGAAAACATTCGTAGCACCTTAAGGTAGGGAAGTTCCTTGGGGGCTGGACCAGTTGAATTTATCGATTAATGTCATTTCTCAGCAATACGACGGGGAATTGCGGTGCTGTGGGTCCAACTTCTTTCGACATTAGAATAGCTTCACATACATAATTTTGATTGAAGTCACTGGCGGAAAGGGCGAGGACCTCCAAAGTTCTTATTTCGGACGTTTAAGCTAAAAAAATCATCTTCATTGGACCGATTCCACTGTTAATAATCTCATTATTATTCGGCTCATTATCGTAACCCTTCCACTTTCTGTTTTTTTTAAGTTTTTCGAGATTGGACCATACTGTGGAACGAAAAGTTTTTTAGCAATCCGACGATGGATCGCGGTGCGGTTGCTTCGGCTTTATTTGAGGCATCGAAAAATAATCATAAAGCAAATTTCACTAAAATCGAGAGACCCAAAAGGCAAGGGCATTTCAAAGTTCTGAGTGGTCCATTTATGAAACTGGAACGGTCTATTGGTTAAAGTGGTCCATTGACAACACAAACGCGTTGCATGAATAGAACTCACCCCAAATGTGTAGGGAAGTTGTTAACCGAGTATTTCGAACACTTTTCCGTAAGTGGCCCAACGATTACAGCTCTGCCCTGGTACCATCACGGTGCGGCAGTTTTTAAATAATATTGTACGTGGCACAATTATTTATCTACCATACCGCTTCAGGGAGGTTATGTGTGACAGATACTTACGGCAATCACGCGCTACGACGCTGCTGTTTAAGTCGAGATATAGCAAAAGCTATACGGTAAACCATTCTTAATTTTTTCTAGGATGTTTGTAGTACGTTCCTCCAAAATACTATTGTTTTTTTGGGAGTCTTTATCATATGACATACACACAAATTATACCGTACAATTATATCGTAAAAGCTGCACGGTAAAATATACCGGTAAAATATTCTTTATACAGTAAAATATAATAAAATATTCTCGTTTTTTTCTTGGGTATTTCAGGTACATTTCTGCAAAATATTCTTGTTTGCTGTGGGTGTTTACCGTAGCATACACATACAAATTGTTTTTATTTAATTTTTTTTTATAATTAAAAACTTGTTGGGTGTTTGTGCTTCCCGAGTGAACATATAATATATATATGAATATTGGCTGTATTCCATCAAGTCGGCAAGTGTCGTGGTCGGATATGTTTTTTTAAACAATCTAATTTATGAAATATTGAGTTCTTGGTTCATAATTTTTCTTTTCACTATATGAGTTAGGTTTCATCAAGTTCAATTTACAAAGCACATGTACTGGACAATGTATGATAGGAGCTGGCAATTAATGTGGAAACTTTTTGCAAGGCACGGACGATTTATTTAAATGTACTTTCCTCAATCGTTTTTACACCACGTATGGCGTTTTTGGCGTTTCGACTGTGCTGTGATATGTTGGAGAAACCGTGTTGTGGCTCGTCACAAAAGTAAGTTCACCCACTTTCATTCGATCCCCAACGTGATCCGTAAGAGTTGAACTTACAGTAGAACCTCGATTAAACGAGGTCGGATTAACCGTGCGTCTTCCAAGGTTTTTTTTCTCAAAGTCACTGAGTACTTAAAAATAGACTAGCTTACGTACTATTAATGAAAAAAAATGCCCAAAGCCTTACACTCTCGTTCACACTGTTTAATAATTAAGTGCAAGTTGTATCAAATGTCATTGTAACTAGTCAAAATAATGTTGTATCATTAGCCATTATTGACTTATATACTTTCACAGTCTAGTTCGGATTAACTGAGATTTCGATTATCCGGGGACTCTTCGGTCCCGAGCATCCCGGTTAATCGGGGTTCTACTGTAGTAGTACGGGGCGCCAATGTATGGGTATATTTCGTGTGTGTGTGTGTGTGTCTGCGTGCGTGTCTGGCAATAAAGCTATAGATACGCACGTATAGCATAACGTGTAATTATAGGTATCTCAACGGCAACCCCGACGCACCTTACACTGCATGTATAGTTATGCCTCGGTGATCCTGCTGAACGCACGAATAATAATGTGTAATGAACCGGTCAGCAGTAGCTCGTTCGGTGTTTCCTATACCCAATAATGAGATTTTTTTCCTCGACTGATGAAAAATGGAGCTGTCGGGATATTCATAATCGTCATGGACCGTGTGCGCAATTTTTCCATCGAAGCAATCGAATTCTGATTTTTGTTTCTCGTGGGATAACGATTGTGACCGATATGCGCGCACAACACAAGTTGCAGAAGGAAACGTCTCTCTAATGGACAGATTTATCCATTCAGCCGATACTTTTGTATTTCCCTTACATGCTCCCGTACAAAATTTGAAATAATCGAAAATATCCCGTCACATTGGCGAAGACGATGACCCTTTTTTATTTATGAATTATTTTCATCAATGCTCGACTGCGATAAAAGGAAGTTTGCTCACTCACTCCACTACTGAGCGTTCAATAAAATTCTCGCTTTATCATGTGTCATCCCGAAGATAACGATTTTATCCCAGCGACTGTCGTAATTTCCAGAAATAGAAGTCGTTATTTCATATTGCGTCGAATGCAGCAAAGACTTTCGAGTTAAGAGGCCTACATCGATGACTCATTGAGATTACTTTATTATTCGTTTTCTTATTGCGTGAAGCTCAAGGAGCTGTAGAATGGATATCGTTAGCGTTATGCTCATATCGCGGTTGACGCTGTAAAGTTGACCGGTTTGCCATACCCATTTCTATGAGGTCCTAATTACATTATTCTGTGGAAAGGAAACGCCTCTATCCTACACATGTCGATTCTCCACATTATCAATCCTCTACATTCAGTTCTCCACATCACGAGTCCTCCACAACCCTTTTCCACCATAATTCTATTGTCCACGGTCTTATGCCATCACATTTAGATTCGATCCATCCTGATCCTCCACGTTCAGTTTTCCACCGTCCCAGTCCTTCGCACTCTTTTATCGACACATTTCGATTTGACACATCCCGATCTTCCGCGTCAGGTCTTCACGTTCCCAATCCTCCACACTCCTTTTCCTCCACATCTCGATCGTACACATTACCGCTGTCGATACTGACTCGTAAGATAACTCCGGTTCGTAATGTGTACAATCGAGATAAGGAGAAAAAGGAGTGTGATAAGGAGTGTGATACAATCAAGATAAGGCTAGGAGAAAAGGAGTGTGAAGGACTGGAAACGTGGAGAATTGAACGTGGAGGATCGAGATGCGTCGAGTCTAAATGTGCCGGAAAGAGAGAGTATGTACAATCGGGTTATGGATGAAAAGGAGTGTGGACGACTGGTAATGTGGAGAACTGAATATGAAGGATCGAGATGTGTAGGTTAGATAGGCTCCCTGTGGAAAAAAAGAAAGAAATGTATAATTGATTCGCCTCACGGTGAGAATCTCGTTTGCATAATAAACGAATTCATTAATCACCACGCTCCATGTCCTAATTAATTTACGCGCTTCTTATCACTTAGTCGCCATAATTCACTCGCGTGGCTGAGTCAATTTACGATCGTAAAGTTTACATACTCACATGTGAATGATGCCGACGAAAATACTTCGGGTAAATCTGTTGAATATGGCCCAGCCCAGTTAGCATCTAAATCAATGATATATGAATCTTGAAATAATCACCACTTTTATCCCAATTAATAAACCAAAAACATGTCCTTTTGCCAAAAAAGTAAAAATGATACGCCAAGTACTTAAAGTTAGCTGTTGCTTATTATAAAAAATGTTTTTTGAAACAATCTCCAAAAAAGAAATTGCCAATAACTTGAATCATCCATCACCTTTAACGTTTATCGATTAATCGATATCTTGATCATTGGATCGACGCCGATATCAATGCCCGGGTGATAATATATATCTCATTATATTCTCCGTGCTCTTCGCTACCATGTATATATACTAGTGCTTCTGATGGCCTGCGCTTGCATGAGTCTCCAAAAGACTTGGAATTTTAAAGCCTGGTCAGAAGCCCAGGCTTTAAAGGAACTTGGAATAATCAGGGCCTGGGCGGAGGCTCAAGGAGATTTGGAATAACCGGAGCCGAGTGGTCTTACAATACGCAGTCTCCTCCTTGATCCACCCCTCTTCCTCCTTGATCCCCCCTCTTTACGAGGACTTGGAATATTTTAGTCTAAGGGGCCATCCAAGGGGGACTTAGATTATTTCCGCCTTGGGGGAGGTTCAACTTCAGCGTATGGGGGAAGGCTCCGTGTATCTTAGAGCTAACCTTTTTCCCTTATGATTAGGGGGAAAAGGGTCATCTTAATAAAAAGGGACCATTTCTGTGTGGTGAAGGTGATGCGCCCCCCCCCCCCCCCCCCAATGGAATCATTTATTTAAAACTATCGCTGTGAATATTATTCATTATGTTTGCAATTTATTGCGACAAATGCGCTCTGGCCATTCACCGAGAAGCTTATATCAAATGTTTGTGTATTCAGGGCGCGACATTTTTCTCGTGATACCATCTTTCTTGATCTCTTCTATATATGTGTATCATTTATGTTGGCTTCTCACTTGGCGTCCTACATCCCACACGGCGTTGTCAAATTTTTCTCATCACACATTCAGGCTTCGCTGACTTTACGGTTTTAGTTTTACGACCAATCAGAAATGTATTGTTCAAGGTCCATCTTCATAAACGACCTTGGTGCCAATATTGGCTGCCGATATAGAGCTGGTCTTGTCATCCAAGGCTCGGTCGATGATTGGGCCAAACTTGCATGCCAATTTTGGACCATCATTGCTACCGAGGTTCGTACGAACGTCGGTTCGATCAGATCACATTACACAGGATAACGCGGCTCTCGATTCGATTACAGTCGACCCTCAGCTGATCGATATACTCAGTAATGTCAATACGTGTGCTCGTAACCGGTAAAGCAAGGAGCCCCGACGAGTCACTATCACCATAGCAACTCCAAGATCCCTTTGACACGTGACCTTCGTACCTCACGTTTTTCTTTTTCACACTCCCTCATTCGGTACAGCCCTCAACCCCATCATTTGTCTATATGTATCATTTCTCTACGTGTGGTCTGGGGATGCCTTACGACATCCTGATTGTGTAATTGTAATAATATCGAACTCGACGATACTTCGTTGCAGGTATTTATTTACACCGTAGGCTAGACAGCTCCAACGGGATTTGTACACTGAACAAAAAATATCAAACAAATATCAATGATTCAAGTAAAATTATTTTGCGGGCTGCCAAAGAAAAAAAATTGTTATTTCAATTCTACTTTCAAGTCTTACAATTCTGTACGGGATTGAAACGATAACATGCCACCTTGACAGTTGTGCCATCGTTGTTTCAATGTCATATCGAATTGTAAACTTAGAAAGTAGAATTGAAATTAAAAAAAAATCTTTGGCAGCCCGCAGAATTTTTTTATTGGTGTAGATTCGTGACAAGTATATACGACAAGTATACTTTACTCTGTACGAAGTATAGAGTAAAGGCGGCGAATATGGGCCGACAAGGTAAGCTGGGTCACTGCGTGTTGACACAACTATCGATAAAAAATCTAAACATTCGTTCCCTTACTCATATTGATAACAGTGAGGTATTGTCAGTGTCAAAGCTAGCTCCTAAAGAGATTTAAAAATATCGCACGAGCTCCGTTGATGTTCATAGACCACCGGTAATAAGACAAAATTCATCTCGTTACAATAGTTAAATTGACTTCATTACCATAAATACTTGAATCTCTGAAGAAACTTTAATTAAATTCTCAGTGTCCGAAGCCTTACCGAGAGATTCGTAGGTAAGGCCCATTATTAATGGACCCCTATGCTCCATATTATGCCACACGCGAAAAAAGAGAGTAGGGGAAGCCCGTCAGGAACGGATTTTTTTAAATCTTGACAATTTAGCGAGTACGCAACGGACAAGGGTCAGATACCGCTCATCTTTAAGCCTAAAGTACACTGTAAATCGGGCCGTGTTCCATTTTCGCAGGTGTTTCGTAGGTTTCGGCGAGATAAAGAACTGGAAAGGGTTGAGCGACGTCTGTTAAAAAAATCCTAAAAATATTTAATTGCGAAATCTATATACAGGGTGTTTTTGAATACCTATTTCTTCCACCGAAGTGGGATTTGCCTATGGGATTAGGAGATACAGGCCCAAATGTTTTACTGATCCATATTTCCGACTTTTACCCTACTATTCTATATTAAGTGCAAAAACCATTTTCCGATAAACGCAAATTTTTCTGCAGTTGCAAATATATATTGGAAAACATTGTCGTAGAGATTCGGGAAACTTCAAATTGGTCCTAATGGCCAGAAAATCTACATCAACGGCTCAATAACATAACGGCATGGTTCGTATCCTTGGACGTAGAAAAAAGTCGTATGGGAAAGTGTATTAAACCGTGAAAAATCTTTAAAAATGCTGACAAATGAAGGGTTTTTTTTTCTGTAGACCACATAAATTTGATCAGGATCGGACAGAAACGACTTTTGGTAAGGATATCCTTAACCGATGGATCCGTCCAGTCTCATCAATGGACTTTGGGATGGGCTTATCCTTTGGCTCTACCAATTTGAGTGAAAATTGGTTTATGACTATTTTTCAATGTCTCAAATAAAGTCCAAACTACCGCACTGCGATCCATCATCGCATTACTAAGAAAGTTTCGTTTCACAGCATCGTGGAACCACGCGTAATCTCCCCGAGCAGCTTAGAGTAAATCGCCTGTGATCGGACTTAGCAATAATACAGCGGTGCTATTGCAAAAGTAACCCGTTAGTTAAAAAGAGCGTGGCGCAGAAGAATTTCTCTACATCGTCCTCGCTAATTTGCTGCATTCTGTCCCTTCGCTAATGATTCTCACTGCAGATTTTGCAAGTGCTCACCGGCATTGACAACCTTTTATGGAAATAACTCCTAAGTGTTGGATTGCGGCACAATCTTCTCACCTCTTTCTAAAAAAATATCCTTTTTCGGCCCGCGAACGAATACTGGCAGCGAGTTCGATCGATTCAACCAATTTCGATCCCTTGGACATGGCGCGAGATTGCACGGGAGTAACAGAAGCGATCGAGAGGATGGAGCCGAGTGGTTCGTCTTGAAACGAATAGAATCGTGCCAATACTGCGCCTCGTGGTTTAAGGCCAAACAAGTTCTTTCATCGCCATTGCGGGAGACGAGCATTAAATTACCGGTATTCGCGATTGCCGAAACGTAATGTGTTAAGATGCATAGGATGGGAATTGAGAAACAACAGTATTCATATTGGTACTGTATGTTATAGTTTGAGGATTTATGGATATTGGTCGATCAGATCGAGCTGTCAACTGAAAACGAGCTGCCCTGTAAAGTCGGCCTCCAGTTACTGCTGGTTTTTAATTTCTTGTAGTTTATTCGTTAGTCGAGAAATATCTTGTACAGAATTTGAAAAAAAAAATCGGATCGCGCTAAATAGCCGAAAAAAATTAATTCTATAACAATATAGTCTGCAATCAGACAGTCTCTGCAGTCACATAGAATGCACACAGTAAACAAGTATGCACAGTAAACAAGTATGATTCGGTTGCCGGTTTTCGGCGGGGGCTCAGGGAGCTGTTGCTCGCCAGGATGGGGGTTGGGGGAGGGGGGTTAAGTTAGGCTAGGCATTTACTAAAAATTACGCTTTCATATTATAGTTTTTTTCATTATTATTATTATTATTATTATTTCTTATTATTATTTTTCATCTGTATTATTATTTTCTTATTATTATTCTTTGTTATTTCCTACTTATTACTGTTATTATTTCTCGTTATTTCTTGGGGTTAGTTTGAAGTTTAACTCTTGTTCTTTCTCGGTCTGCATGTCGGGTTTTCCTCTCTATGAGCGTTACTGTATGTACTGAGGCACGGTGTCCTTAGGGGGCTTGCCCCAGGACACGAATAAAACAACACTATTCTATTCTATTCTACTTTTTGGGACAACTTATTGTCCACTAAAGTCTACAATTTGTTCATTTTCCGATCGCACCATCCGGCTCTAGTTTTACAAACAAAAGTATAATTAAAATGATTAATGACACGGGGAATAAATGCTCAGGTTTGTATATTCATATATTTATATCTGAATACATGAGCTCGGCATTTATTTAACAAAATTATTTTTACGACACTTCATACTACGACACGATTACGATTTTATTAATGTTGATAACAAAATTGCAGTAAAAAATCCAGTGCAGTGGAGAAACTCCGGTGATCAATGCGTCAATCCCGTATAATAAGGCTTACGAGAAACTCCTGGTATACAATTAACCACTTTCATATTTAATTAACAGCGCTATTTCGTGTGTGCGTTTCGAAGGCAATGCATTTTCATTGGAATGACGAAAGCACGTTCTTATCGAGTTTTCTGGCCTACTCTCATATAGCGCTGCTGTAATGAAGCGGTGATCGATTAATTGGCAAATTTAACAGCACAAAGGTAAAATATATTTTCTTGAAAACGGAGAAACCGCGAAGAGATCCATGACGTTTGACGCTTTTCCGCTGAAATTTTAATGCTCTGGCGCTGACGGACTCGAATTTTTCTCACATTTTTTTTCTTTCGAAACGACCGATATGTCGTTACAATAAATTTCTCTTGACCTTGTAAACCATCGGTCGATGGTCCAGGTTTTTAAATGCCATGTTTTAAATAATACGAAGCAATTTCCATATAAACCATATTATATAACGTATGTAGAATGTTGAACAATTTCAAGATATTGCTATTTTGAAAACTAGTGACCGGGCAATTCAGATTATTGAAAAAAACTAGCGAGTTATGGTTGCTCCCGTGCTCACATGGGTCTCGTAAAGCAGGCCAAATCTGCCCATACGTGTGAGTATCTGCGAGTATCTGTGAGTATTGACATGAACTTTATTATCATGTGAATAGATGTTACTACCAGAAGTACAATAACAATTAAATTACAAGTACAAGTACAAACAATTAGAAGTACAAGAAACAATTTTAAAAAATTGATTTCACATAAAATGACATGTCAAAATCAGGGCCACCGCAAACGAACTTCCGAAAAAAAAATGTTTACGCGAACCGAAAAAAAACATAATTAATAATAATAAAATTGAATTTGGAAATTCTTAAATCTTTTTTAGTATATCCCCCTTTCACCCTAAAAAAATCAAATCGATAAGGCATATATTTATCGAGAAAAAAATCACGAAAAATGCGTACGTTTTTACTCATTTACTGTGGCGTAAGCCCTTAAAATTATTTATCAAACAAAAATTGTTCAAATTATCCTGCGGCGGAAATTATTCTCGTCAGGGTCAGAGTATGAAAAATTTCAGAGAGAATGCTCCGTTTACAGTTCCCGTTTGCGATGGGGAATGTATAATTTGAAATTGCACTCCATGCTATACAATGGATCTTTTAACCGGATCGGAGGAAGCAGTCCGGAATTATGCAGAAAGGGCAAAAAGTAGTTGCGTGCTGCGTCGTGACGAGAGCTATTCCCGTACAACCGAAGCTTTACGAGCCTCGTAAACGCATCCATTCTATGCTCGTGACTATCATCGTTGCAACTGTGACGTATGATCGGCGCTAAGTGGTTTCCGTTTACGAGCACTATTAAAAAACACGTAAATAGCGACTTTCCCACCCTCTCGAAAATATCTTTCGAGACAAACGCGAACGAATCGCGGGGAGCGTTGATACGCGCGGATCTCGTCCATAGAATGTATCCGTATCCACGCTCGTTGAGGAATCTAATACGACCATTTCGCATGCCCGCCTTGTGAACGAGACGTCGCTAACTGAGAATCCAAACGACCGCGCGTTACACGCGTCTGCAGATTAAATGACGCCACCAATGGTTTTTTAAAAATTTATTTTATTTTTATTTTTATCCTATATTCGCTCGTTTCACCGCGAGCTTCTGGAATGTAGGACGCTCTCTTGAGAGATGAGAAGAGCGAAAGATGATAAAAAAAATAACTAAAATAAAAAAGAAACGCACACGTAAACGGTGTTCGTATCGACGTCGTTACGTCTAGTCTCGCCCACGCGCGCTGTTTTGAAACTTCTGTGACGCCCAGTTGGTAGTGTAATTAATTTTTTCGTTAAGCGTGCGGAACCATTGGAATTTTATCGATTGTAGATGGTTAAAGTGTGTTACCCGCGAGTGTATGGGGCACGGTGAGAAGATATGATTATTAATTGATAATTATGCGGGATGAGACAGACGTCGTGTCGTGGATTGCGACATTCACAGCGAAAGCCACTGGATAGAGGTACGCTGTGTACCTCCGCGTGTGTAATATAGGCAGCGGAAGAGTATCTCAATTATCCCGTGGGATGTGATTAGCTAATGGCACTCCACCGTGGAGTCCCCCGGCGGCGTGCAGCGCTCAATCGTGAGTGCTGCATGCAAGTTCGTCTGTCCGAATAATCGTAATACGGTTTGATACAGGAAGTTGCAACGATGCAGTTTAAACGGATATACTAATGCTATTAATACCACTTAAAACGTATATAGTTTGAAAATACATTTGCACGACACACATCAATCGCCAAAACGAAAACGATCGCTCGAGCGAGACACTTCCGCAAAATTACGCTCCGTAACAAACGGATCACCATAGAACAAGCAACAAAAATCTACCAAAGCATATGCCGACCCCTGCTCGAATACGAACACACCCTACTTCTAAACTGTAATAATCCAGCGAAAAAAACATCCTTTAACGCAGAAACAATAGCCCTAAGAAAACTAACTAAGATAAGAGATCCGAACAACCCCTTCCACAATCCTTCAAATCTCCTACTATACAAAACCTCCAGAATAACACCGATAAAGGAACGTATCATTAACCGACGTTCTGACTTTGCAAAGATACATCTAGAAACTATTACAAGCCTGTGCAATAGTCGTTCTCCAAATGTAAGACCTAAACACAAATTTCCGACGCACAGAATAGCAGAAATTCTGAAAGTACTTCACAACGCATAGTCACATATAATCGGCCTAGAATAAATTGTGTACTATACCACATTAAATTATGCACTTAAACTCTTAACCGCAAATAAAGTTTAACAAGCAGACAAATATGTGACACACGGGCTGAAGGACTCTGGTCGATGGCCCATTGGGCAAAGGAAAATGCAATCGAGATACTTGTAAACATCCGCGTACTCGTGTAAGTATTATGTCCAATAAAATTCTTGTACTACTTCTACAACATTTGCACGCTGTGGCAAAATGGAATCCCCGCCAAATCGATACTCGAGTAATTGCCCTAAAAAGTTGTTCACTCCAAAGCTGTGGCACGATGTATTCCCTGGTGCGATAGGACACATGCCATGCATCTGTGTTTATCGGGGAAACGTGTAGTTTCTCATGCTACCGGATGCATCACAAGATGATTTATTGAAGGGGCCGGGTCCGGTCGGAATCGTGAAAATTAAACTTTATATATCCACCTTCATGGCCTACGATTTATTTAGCGAGAAAAAAATATTCCGTACATTTGTTTTAGATACACCTATATATTGATATAATATCTGAGAGATATGATTTAGTGGATACATTTTACAGCTTAAACTATTTTGCTTTGTTTTAATTCGCGATTCTATTTTTTACAATAAATGTTCAAAATTTTAGTTCGCGCCCCCGAAGAGGTAGATTTATAGAATAAATTTCGAAATTAAAAAATAGAAATGCGAATAAACAGTCGATAATTATTAACACTATAGCATTTCATATGTTATAACATGTATAAGTGCTATAACACTATTAACAGTTATTATTAAAACTCGTAATTAAGTATAAGTGTACAAACAATTTATTAACTTTATCGAATCCTAGTATTTCCCAACATTTTCCCAATATTCAACAATTCGAAAATTTCCAGAAAATTTACCCAAAAAAACACTGTACCCATTATTATGTCATGTGACCTGTTGTTAATCAATCCATGTTCTAATCCATCTTCAATTTTAAAAAGAGGCATCTTCGTAATACACGAGACCTAGTATTTTTATCGTCATCGCTCTTTTGTAGCCCGAGTGAGTCTGGTTAAAAAAAAGGTCCGAGTTTTTTTTTCTTTTTTTGGTAGACGGCACGCTACTACTTAGTACACACGCGTTTCGTGAACTACGTGCTGGTCGGTTCTGCGGTTGTATAGTACGTAAGACAGGTAATTGACCACACCCAAGCCGCCTTATCTGGGCTGCACCCACCGAAATTTTCCCTCTCCGTTCGACATCGGTAGCGCGCACGTTAGCGACTAAAAGCGACCACCCTTCGCCATCGTTAATTCCACCATTTGCCAGCTACATGAACAAGCGACCTATTCCCTCAGGAGAAATCAAGACGCATATGAGTGAAGCACGTGCCGGCCTTGGAGGGTGCCGAATAATTATATCGCGAAAGGGAGTGAGACCTCAATCGAGCGTCGCCCTTCCCACAGGCTCCCGCCATTTTCTGTTTGGTGATGATGATATACCTATAGAATGACGAGAAACTCATTATTTCCTAGAATGTTTGATCCGCCGGGAATATATGCAATTCGATATGGTTACGTAGCTTTCCCTTGGGATTTGCCACGCGTGCGGCAACTTTCATCGCCTTTGCGGGCTGTAGCGTTACATCTGTGTATACTGTATATATCTCATCGTGACGACAGGTCACGATATCCCGGAGGTTCATGTACCCACTCGTTTTGCAAGTTTGCAAAATTAAGCTAACCATTGCGCGACACGGCATAATTTCAATCCTTCTCCGGTGGGGTAATTCTAATTTCGAGAGGGATCTTTGGTTGCTCGGTAGCCAAGTCAGACTAAATCGTGTCGTCTGCCATTACCGGCACGAACCACTTACTTCTCGCGTATAATTGCATCGCGAGGCTCTTGCTTAATCTGATTACTCGATGTAATAGCAACTTAACCATTCGCAGGTCTGACAGACCCGACGCTTAATGATTTCCACGAGATATTTCAACGGTTTTCTTCTTGAAAGCCGTTCTCTTGACGGATAATTTTCACAATCGAATTTCGGTTTGGAACATTTCAAAGCACACGCCGAATAACGTCTCTTATGTAATTTCATGTCACGTGACAGAGTTATTACGCGAGCGAGTTCCTCTTAAGATTATGTGAAACGCCGTAACTCCTCATTTAACCCGGGTCCGGGAGAGAATATCATGTTGGCTTTTGGTGAGACTTTTGACCGTAAATATTCGCGTTGGTGAAAAAAGTTCATTACAGTTTTTATAAATGATCTATTTTACATGCGAATTCATCATTCGGACAACTTGCCGGAGACGATCAACAAATATTCGTGTAAAACGTATCAGAACAGTATCGCGAATACTTGAGAATGATTTTCAAACGCAATTTGCCTTGGTACAGTACAAACCTGATAAGGATAGCATTCGGCTTCACAGAGCAGTTACGATATCGCCAGAGTTCAAAACATCAACGGTGCTTCCGACTTAATTGGTTATTGACGCGAT
Organism: Stenichneumon culpator; assembly: GCA_964017025.1. Classification (NCBI taxonomy): domain Eukaryota; kingdom Metazoa; phylum Arthropoda; class Insecta; order Hymenoptera; family Ichneumonidae; genus Stenichneumon; species Stenichneumon culpator. Next base: position 341,315 of record OZ024776.1, read on the forward strand.
AAAGATACTTCTATGGGGAGGTGATAAATGATAATTTTCTTATGTAATTCCAGGGTACGACTTAATAAAAAATGACAGCTCCGCAGGAGCAATGATGACTTTGTTGATACAACGTTGTGAATATCATTTACTTTTATTGTTATTACTAAGGGGTTATGGTAGCTTTCGCGCTTACGCCACGGTCGACACTCTCACGGACATTCGCAGGGAAACTCGCACATACACTCGCAGGAATATTCGCACGGAAACTCGCAGGGATACGCGCACGAATATTTTTATAATAATTTTCGGCTATTGATGTGGCCCATATCGCAGCATCTTTTGATCAATTATGTCCAAATTACACCCAAAAAAATAATTTATTTGATGGGCGTCTCGCAAATAAATATTTTTATCCAAAATTTACAATGAACAAAGTACGACTCTCGTTAATCAGAAACAAAATTTTTTTTCATGAATGAATTAATTGAAAAAAATTATGAAAATCCGGATTATTTTGCTTGAACTTGGGAGAAAAATTCGGGTGAAATCAACCTAGGCTGCTCAAGAGTTTACGATTTTCGTGGAAAAAAAATGACGGTCATTTTCCAACTATATAGATGTTACGGCCGAATTTGTGATTTTGAGAAAAAAATACGATCATAGCACATCACCCAATTCCAAGAAGCGAAATTGACGATCCATTTATTGACGTTTACAAAGAATAGAACTGTCACGGCACATCTCTGACCTTGAGTGCCGGTACAATGTGCGTCGAAAAAAAGATCGTCTCGAATTACGCATACACGGGACATTCTTACCGCCGAATGTTGTCAGTGACCCATTTCAAGATTCGCCGATACTTATTCCTGTGTGACGATGGGACGAAACCGCGACGTTTGTCGTCGCGGATCTGAGACGCGGGATTACACGCGTTGACGGTTAATTTAATAAAGGTCAATGAGGCAGAGTGAGAGTCGGCGTTGACAGTGTACAGGCCCCCCCTTGAATAATTCATGAATTACGATTGCTCATCGGGTCGCCGATGCTCCAGCTTCGTTTCTTCTCATGACTATTTTTGTTCTTGTATACCTCTCGTCATCGCAGTGGCTTATCATGACAGAGTATCGCACAGAGTGCGAGGAAAAGAGAAAAAAGAAAATCGGGCGAGTTGGAGGGGGACATACGAAATGACGGATATGGTCCGTCGGCGGTTAAAAAGAAGGACGTGATATACACATAGCGCGAGTGTTTCATAGCGTTTCGTGGAGATCGTCTCCTAACGGTTTGCCGAACGATGACATCGAATAATCGTTCTCGTTTCTTAACTCTCCGTCGATGCCCACGCATCCGCGGGACTCGATGGGCGTTTCTCGAGCCAACAACCAATTATTACCGACAATCTTCGTCATCTATACCGTAGCTTTTGGCTTACACCATATCGAGATTATTGAGCGATATATATATGGGGTATTCCATACCAAGTGGGCCACGATGATAAATCAGGGCTCAAAAAATGTTCATACATTTTTTTAAGTTGCTCATGCTGTCAAAAATGGCCAAAAATTATTTTAGATTTTTGAACCTTATTGTTCACCCAAAATTTAATAGTGCGTTCTTTTTTTTAGTCTTACTTCGATTTGCTCTATCTTTAAAACTTTCGATTGCACAAAAAAATGGGTATCAATGAAAGTTTAGGTATTTGAATGTACTTTACGAGAACATTTTTTCATAGCCACTCCAAAAAATTTTCAGCCTTTTTTGGCCAAAATAAAGTAGTAATATTTTTTTTCGTTGAGAGGGACCATTTCGATTTTTTTTCAAAATTTCACCCAAATTTCGTTTTTGTGTTTACAAGTTACAAAAAAATTGGCGCGGTGGTAAATCCATATCTTCACAAGTTTTGGTCGAAAAATGTCAAAAGTATGTAAAATAAAAACAGCTCTCTGCATTTTACAGGGTTGAGACTGTAAATAGTTATTATATAAAGCCCGCATTACTGTTTTTTTTACTTTTTTTACATTTTTATTTATTTTTATTTGAAGTACTTTTGACATTTTTCCACCAAAACTTGCAACGATATGGATTGGCCATCTCGTCAATTTTTTTGTAACTTGTAAATATCATAACGGAATTTCAGGAAAATTTTGAAAAAAATCAAAATGGTCCGTCTGAACGAAAAAATTGTTATTACTTTGTTTTGCCCAAAAAATAGTGAAAATTATTCGGAGTGGTGATAAAAAAAATGGTATTATAATGTCAATGCGAAAACCCAAATTTTTATCGCAACACATTTTTTTCTGCAATGGATGGTTTTAAAGATACAGCGAATATAAGTGCAACAAAAAACGAAAGCACTATTTAATTTTCGGTGAACAATAAGGTTCAAAAATCTAAAATAATTTGTTGACATTTTTGACAGTATGAGCAACTTAAAAAAAATGTATGAACATTTTTCGAAACCACGCAAAAGTAGGGTGGCCCACTTGGTATGGAATACCCCATATATATATATATATATATATATATAGGTAGGATAGCTTATGGTGTATATCCGCATGCGTATGTGCTTTATATACGTTGTTGCTCGCTCTTCACTCCTCGCATCGGCGACACGGACGGCCGATAGGTTGTCGCGTACTTAATTAAAGCCTGCGCTTCTAAATATAGAAATTGCGCGCGGCAAGCGGTCCTCTGGCATTCCGAACGCTTGGACATCGGTCGGCAATGCGATCTCACGGGCGAGCACACATACAGATTTACACATTGCTGCTGGAATATCACGGTACATAAGTATAATATTATACCGATACTTTGGAACTCGGTGCGTAAACCGGCGGCGCATTATGCTCGCCGGCGTGATCGTGACCGCGACGTGCGTGTCCGGAATATTTTTTTCTGGTCGTCGCCTCGGCAATATCGCTTTTTGAACCACTCGATCAATTACCAATTAATTACGGATTAATTGATCGTAACTAACGTACGTGCGGCCGTGCTAAACGCAGATTCATTAATCTCCGATGTGTGTTTCGATACAACGCCGACTTGTCTTTTTGATTTTTTGAAAGTTTGGGACACGGTAACTTTTTTCTTTAAACTGTTAAGTTATCGCAAAAATGGCGGTCTGAAATGAGTATGCGACCTTGTGTGACGGAAGATTTGGAAAGCCTGGAAGTTCTTTGAGTTTTTAACAGCGTTGACCCAACTTAATGTCAAAATCATTCGCTTGACATACCTCCTTTGAATCAGGGGCTAAAACCGCTGAAGGATCATTGTTCAGAGACCTTATGTCAGAAAAATGTTGCGTAACCATGATAGAATCAAACATTTTTTTTTCCAATGGAAAGATTATTCAAATTAAGAAATATTTCGAAACAGGGTAATTCTGAACGATATGGCCACGGGAATTTTTAAAGCGGGAAACACGAAGCATTGTCTTAAAAATGAATCGAAAATATGTGGGATCGAAAAGGTGTAGAATCGAAAATATGTGGGATCGAAAATGTGTAGGATCGTATACTTGTAGGATCAAAAATGTGCAGGGTTGAAGATGTGTAGGACCGAAAATGTGTAGGATCGAGATGTGTAGGAAAGAGGCGCGTCACAAGAGTCAAGTCGCGTGGGCTCGAGATGTGTTGGATGGAGATTTATTTGACTGAAATGTGTAGTATTTAGCCATTCTATAGGAGTGAAATATGCAGAATAGGACATGCGTGTATAAGTCAGTGTAGGATCCAATTGTGCATGATAGATCGTGTAATTTTGAACATGTGCAGGATTGAAACGTGTAGGAAAGATGGTTCGCCAGTTCTGATAAATTCGATGGATAAATAAGTGGTGGGAATATATATATAAAAAAAAATCAATCGGCCATATCATCCGGGAACTATGGGTGATGTGGCCAGTATGAGTGGATTCATTGTCAAGGTCTCAGTGATCGTGAAAAATCGGTCAGATCGTTCAATGTCTCTACTATCTTGCGTAGAACAGTTGAGTAATTCAACCCGTTAAATCTTCTCGCATAGCGCCCTGAAAACAAAAAAAACGATTCCATTGGCTGTATCACTCGGATATTCCTGGGAATATCTCGATATTTCTGAATCAGCCGCTGTTCGGCATGGGGATCTTGCCGTTTCCCTTGAAAAGTCACTGCAGATTCACAGACTGGAATTTGCGACTGCGCCATTGGCTCCCCTCGTGAAGAAGATAGAACGATTAGGCATGTCACCGGACAGCCCATATCACCCTGAATTATCCTATAGCGCCGATGGGCAAACGAACGCCGAGGCCTTACTCATCGAAAGACCGACCTCGCAATAAAGCGTGGGGTGTACCACGCTCGTTCGTTGCGCTACCGAAGACAATGCTATTAGCTATTACCTTACACACTCTAATTGAAAAACTTGGTGAAAAGTTGTTCGAGTGCATTCAGCAAAGGTTTTTTTTCGGAATCTCACGAGATTGAATAGGACGTTGGCGTGACGATTGATGTGTCGCTTCTGATCAACGTCACTGCAAATGTTCGATGAGCGTACGATTGATTGTGCCGTGAAACGACGCTGGTCCGCGCTCGTGTGTGTACGACACTCATACGAGCATTCTTCCGCGTATATCGCGCTATTAAACAGCGTCTCGCTTCTTCGGTGTGCTTTCTCACTTTGTTCAGCAGGAAGCATCTCGAGGCCGCGGCGAATCGGGAGCCACGTCATACTTCCCTTTGACGATATCTCGCTCACGCGCTCGTTCATTTCGCTCACCCTCGCTCTTTTCTCGGTAAAATCGGCGGTCGGGAGGGATCCGATATTCTCCTCCGACTCGCGGACCGCGCTCGCCTCTTTCCTTCCGTCGAGTTCCTGATTAAAAGCAAGTGCGCGAATACTCTCTCCGGGCTACACACATATCTGCCATTTAACACTCTCGCGAACGCTCGCGGGGACACACTGAGGAATGGTACAAAGATAGAAAGAGATAGTACCGGGAGACAAAAAGCCGTTCAGAGAGGAGACGCGGAGAATGAAATGGCGTATAAACTGAAAGGAAACTGTGGGCTGCTTTGTTTAGTTACGCCGCGCCTCGGGTTGCCAGTCATATTTTCACCACAGAATACACATGTACGTGCATACGTGAAAAAACTTATCACAGTGTGAGGAACCCCGACAACTAGCGCGTTATTTTTTTTCCACGTATCGTCATAATATACCTTCGCTATAATAATAATATTGCCGGCGGCATTTACATTAGAGAATCAATAAAATCCAGCAATACAGTAGCGGTTAATCAATCTCGAATAAATATTAATAATAATGATGATAATTATAATCCAAAGGAGTTTCCTGATCGTGATGCAGATACGATACTCTTCAGGTTCGACCTGTTGGAAAGGATGTTTTGTTCCAAGTTGAAAGAGTCTTCATCATGAGAGTGCCCATGTATTGTGGCAGTGGTCACGCTCGAAGCGATACCACACACAAAGCGGTTCGCGAAATTGCGACGGCCTGGCGAATTATTTCGCGATAGCGCGTTCGAACGAGAGACTATGACGTCACTTCCGCGCACGCCTCGACCCTCCCCACACATCATCGTTGGCCCAATACGGGGCTCAATGTCATCGGGGATTATCCCGCCGGAACCCTTTCACATTCGTCATATTCTCGACGTACCGGTAATTGACTATTTCTCAGCAATTTATAAAATAATGATAATAATGGTGCTAAAAGGAAATTAGATCGCGATGTTTATTTATTTATTATAAGATCATACGTGCAGAACCCAACTGCAAGTTCTTACGAAGCTCTAATATATAGGGGAAACCGGAGCAAAACGGGGACGCTAAGCAATAAAACCTGCTACAATGATACCGAAAGCATAGATCCATTGTTTTTCACGCCAAAATTTACGATACTAGTGCGAGTAAACTTTTTCTGACGAGTGCTGCAATCACACGAGTTCAGCAAAAGTTTTTCGCACGAGTATCGTACCAAATTTTACATCACGAGGTGTGAAAAGGGAGGTTTTGTGCACGCGAAGCGTGCGGAAAACTGACATTTTCGCACCGAGTGTAATAAAGTTATATTATCGCAGTCGCCGACTGTAACATTTTGTTCTGTCCCGCTTCGTTCCTATCGCCTAATGAAATAAATAAAGAACTAGCACAATTGCGTGCATGCATAAAAATGCGACCAAATTCGAAGGATACTTTCCTAAAAAGTCTATGTACGGTTTTTGGTCCGGAAAATCGTGAAATCTTGCAATATACTAAATTCATGACAGGACTTCAACTTGTAATTTCCGTCTCACCCATACAGATAAAACTTTTCCGATGTCCCCTCATATATGAGAGCTGCCGCGTCGATCGACGAGTGCACGTGCCCTTTCCGCGTGCATAAACCGCTCGAGGCAAGGGCACTGGTGACAGCGGCAGTAAGTCGGCGCCTCGGGCGCGGCTGCTTATGACGAGTGCGATGAGTCTCGTTGACGCCGAAAGGCCTAATGGCTGAATAAAATCATGCCCGCAAGCATTAGCATTCATCGATAATCGATACACACTGCAAGAGGTGCAGAATTATTTTTGACAGACAATTTTATTTCTCGAGTTTTTTATTGTTTCGTATAAGAAATAGAATCCGATAATAGATCCGTTTCAATTGACATTGCGAAGTTCCAGAAACTGGGGTTAACTCGGAATTAACTTTTTTTTTCCTACGTTTTTTACTTTTTCATAGAAAAAGTTTTTGTAATGGACTAGGCATGCCCAGCTTAAAGCTCAAAAAAATGGTGTAGACAGAACACAGATTTAACTTTTAACTACATTGAGATTATAATGACATTCTGCTGAGATCCTACCGACATTGTAGTACCAACATAGTATTCCGTAAAAAATAATTCGTTGCCGTATTTTTGAGACATATTTTTAAGACTCGTGGAGACGCTTACTTACTAGCCGCAAGAGGCGAGACGAGCTCCCAAGGTAACTAGATTTAGGGGCCTTGCGAACGCCGGAAGCTCGGTACGCCACTTGTGCCGTGACGCGACGTTCAACCGCAGATTATAATCATTCTACGAAATTCCAAAACTTTGTCTAAGTCGTTCATAATTTAACACTATAAATGTCATGGGAAAGTCACGAGCTGCGATGACGCCTAGCAGTTTTTTTCTGGCGATGATTGCACACATATTACTAGACCGTGCTTGATACATCTGAACTGAAAAAAACGCGAAGTTCAGTGCTAAATTGCTCGGCGCAAACGTAAGACATTTAAAATTTGTATAGTCCCTCCGTAAGAAGATTTCTGTTTCGCCATTTTAGCGTCCGAGTGAAAAAGAAATAGTCGAGAAACGCCGCTTAGAAAAAATTAATGGAACGATGGAGATTTCTTAATTCAGAAAAACAAGATTCTATACGAAACTGTTCCTTGGTGTCGCATTTTTCTCTATCGGCCGCACGAATCTTCCTCTATGAGGAAAACAAAATAAGCATCATACTTGAACGATATTAATAATTCTCAAGACCTCAGTATTCATACGGTAACAAGATAATAAATTTTTTCCTGAAGCACAACTCGTTTGAATTGGATGACGGCGGATATGGTCTGTTAGTGTTTTAATGACCGAAAAATTCACCAAAGCAGTGCATGTCCACGAACGTCCGAATCCCCAGATCTTTTCGGGTCGCAAAACTCGCACGGCTCATCGCCACACCGTCTCAAAGACAATGATAATTGCGTCTTGTATCGCGATGAAAAAAAAGATAATTGTTTGGCCGAGCGAGAAGCGCAACAGGGTACCGTGGTGCACATTTAGCGGTTGTAGGAGGGACTTCGGGCGAAGGACACTGAATATTCGAGTCGATCGCCCCTCCTGACTCGATGAATAATGCAACGCTCTTATGGTTTGAACTATAAAGCGTAGTCTACAAGAGGGGGAAGAACTCGCTGGAACCGTGGCGCTGCGAAGTGCATCAGCTCTACAAGTGTTTGTCTCATTCTCGAGTGATCTCGCGTAGAGTCCCACGAATACGAAGAATTTTCCGGTTCGATCGAGCGGCCAATGGACGACCGTGAGATCGAACCGAAAACATCTGCACCTTTCCTTGAACGGGAATATACCATGTTGCTTGTGTATTTTTATGACGCTACAAAAATTATTCGCAGTATGTACGACTTGCGCGATCGAGCCGTTTTCTGTAGGTCCAGCCTGTGATAAGTCCACAACGCCTGCGGTATGCGAGCCGGTAATACGGTACCGCACGGGGTCGCATAGTATGAGCGAGAAATTGCGGTTTACGTATAAATCATCGATGCGACGAAAATATTTCAAGTTCCGTTTCATTATATGTCTTTTATTCTTTCTCTAGAAACTTTTTGAGCGATCGAGCAAACACTTTGCACACAAGTCGTGTTTCCGACAAGTATTTTTGTTTTTTGGATTAGAAAAAATGATAAAATGTCGGTTCACATGATATGAAACGCTTTATTTATTTATTTTTTCTAACGTGATAAGTTGAAATTTTCACATTACTTCCTCATGCAATTCGTTTTCATTAACAAAGATTGCATTAAAAAGCATTTACTGGAATGATTGAGCAAAAAATAATAACAAAGTGATTCATCGCCCGACTACCTTAAGGAATATTCATCGCAGAGGCTGTGACGTGACAGGGATGTAACAGTACAGGGCGATTAATGGTATTCCGACTGGTTTTTTTCCCCATACAGGTTCCTCTGTGAGTAAGCCAAATAATACCTTAAAATGCTTTCTTATAGAAACTTTGTAAAAGTAAAAGTAACTTACATCACAAAGCAATGTTCAATTTCCAATGTTCACGCTTTTGAAATTGATACTTTTATATTGGCTCGAAGCCCCTTATGCGGATCAGAGTCTTATTCCGTTCCGTAAATCCGTTGTTTGAATTTTTTATACAGGCTCTCTTGGGATGGCGAGAGATATCGAAAGTTTAATCTTAATTATTTTTTTACCAAACTCGATGTCCTTCGATTAAACAGATCAACTACACTGCTATCGGTTGATAAAATGATATTTCGCAGTTTCCCGATACTTCAAAAGCAACTACTTATCAGTCTGCGGTTCGAACATACATGTGTTCGGATTATTATCAAATCGTTGGTGAGACGCTGATCGATAAATAATCGTATAGACTTGCAAAACCATTCTCTTCGATTGTGCGCCGTTCACGAAACGAAATGACTCACCGCTATTATACGATCGTTATGCTCCGGAACAGCAGCAACGACTATGACGTCCACGGCTAAATGTTGACCGCGCCGGTTTCACCGTAAATCCAATTAGAGCATTCCGTTTCTTCATTCCGTAGTTTATATGTGCTTCTCCGAACACCGAAATATCGAATCGGCAAGCAAAAGCATCGCACGACTATAACCACGTAATTCGATATTGCAAGCGAATTTCGATGAATATGATGTGCGAGTTCGCTTGATGTCAAAGCCGAAGTAACCTTGTAACAATTTCCATGAATGGAACACAAATTCAATCAATCGGACTAATTAAAGTGTTATCAAAAGCAAGAAATTTACGTACACCAGTGTGAGGTTTGGGATCGATAGTCGCATACCGCTATTTCGGAAATCAAACGTATGAAATTCCGATATAGATACAGCAATAAAAAGAAACAAATGGTGCGAAGCTAAATTGTAATTCAGCTTTTGAACGAAAGGCAGGGGAGGGGGTTGGTGTTTTATATGTTTGACCGATGATGTTAGTTTGAAAGTATGTGAAATACCGCGGTCGGTAATAAGAACTGTAATCAATATTTTTTAAGGTGCTGGCATGTACTTTTCTTATGAGCAAACATGCTAGTATCTGCGAGAGAGTGAAACACAGTTGCTACTGACGTAATTACAACGCGTGACTTTCTGATCGTGTATATTTTGACGCGAAGTTGTTGTGAAATTACAGGTAAAATTACGAACGAAATGGACAAAAGTGGTTGAATCTCATAGAATGATTGGAATCTACGTTTCACGCTAGAACTTTTGAACTTCTCCCCTCCCGCGCGGTACGCCTCTTGTGACCAGTACAGTATATGTCGATTGGACACTTCAATCAGACACTCACTTGAATGTTTCATCCTTTCAAACAACTTGAATCCTTCACCCCCGGGTGAAAATATTTCCCTGAAAACTTGTGTAAAAAAACTCTAACCGAAAATAGGTTTTTTGCCACATATCTTGATGAAGGTTTCTGTAGAGACGACCCTGTCACTGACCCATAAATACGTAAAGATCTTATATTTTGTATAGAAAACGTTTAAAAATAAAAAACACAAAAAGTTATCGAACCTTTCGACAGCTAAATATTAAATCACTCAGCTTTAACAGTGATTATTGCAGAAACTGACCTTTAATCGATCTCAATTGTGCACACATTTCGATTTGGTGTTTTATAAAAGCATATCTAAAATTTTAATCTGACTGTTGAAATCGCCGCAGTCTCTTACCCTTATATATTCCGACTACTCTTACGCATAATTTGTTTAAAAAGTGCCGACCTGGGTATCAAATTTTAAATGCAATAAAAAATTTTAAACATTTTCAAACAGTCGATTTTTTTTTTGCTATTTACTCCATTGAGTAAATAAAATGTCTCTACTGAGAATCCAATCATCGAAATTAATGTGTATCCTGATGATGTTCTTAAGAATCTTCCAAAGAATAAAATCTGTGACATATTTTTATCGGACAAATGTAGCGGATCACAATTTATTTTATCGATGGAAATTATACTTTGTATAATACTGGGTGAACGCAATTAATTATTTTTTTATAGTGTTAGCGATAGCAATGAATCATTCACGGGAACTTTATTCCGCGAGCGAACTGCGTTGCCGTCTTTTGTTTACAACAACGATACGAATGGTTATGACTAATCTTTTTCGCGCCATAAAAAAAAAAAAATGGTTCCTCTAAGGTCCTCCACGAAATTTTTCAAATCTCCTTAATGACTGATTTATCATTATGGAGATGTATTAGTGTGCTCGAGTCTCGAGTACGGGGCACTGGGTCGTGGCCGTTATGGCCGGTTCTGCACCGTCCCTGCCTACTTAGCAAAATGAGTTCGCGCACACGTGCGTGGCACACTACACTCAGAGTTCAGCGAGCGGGGAACGGCTACAGTGTACTTACATCGCGTATCTTGGTAGCGAGTGGGGTCAGTAACGTAGATGCGGCCTGCACTGATCAGATCGGCTTCTCGCAAAATTTGCCAATTGTGCCAGTTCACAGTAAAATAGGTACCAACGTTTCTTGTCCAGAAACGTCCACAATTCTTTTCATGTTTATTTTTACAAAAAAATCTTGTGTATTTTACAACAATGTTTGTCAATTTTACAAATATTTTTTGTAAAATGAACGACAATATAATTGTGGACGTTTGTGGACAAAAAAGGTTTGTTACATATACAAATCTTTTTTACTGTGTTTAATGCACTTGCAGTACGTCCCTAAATTTATTTGTTTTATTATAGTAATCATCGTTTTCCAAGAATTCTATTCTTTCAATAATTCTCTTACCGAATCAGGCAAGAAAAATATGTTAATTTTTTGAAAACTTACCTTATGATATCAAACCTCACGATTCAACGTTTAAATATTATAAGAAACAACGCAAGACTTTCGTACATGAAATTGATTTTTATATCGGGCACATGAGGTTAGTTGTCCAGTAAAATAATTACTTAATTGAAATTAATTGTTATATTTTGATGTTGCCTATATAATCGTTATACTGGCAACGTTATAAAGTATGAAACTACGTTCAAGATGCCGATATGATTATTAACAACATTGTTATTGTCGATTGTGGTAAACATGTACTTTTTTTTCTGTTCACGTTTCAAAGCGAACAACTGAAAATTTCTTTAAAGATTTAAAATATCTGTTGTTCCGAATGCCGAGTTCTATCAACGAAACCTAAGAAATATTAGTACTAGTAATTGTATGTATTGGCAATGTTTTGCATGGTGCGATCATCGATACATGTAGGATAATAATATTAACAGTATGTATTTCAATTTTTTACAATTTTTGACAATCGTGTAAAAATAAAAAATGTTACTTATTGGTGCATAAAAATCAAAATATTACAATAATTTATATTTTACAATTTCACAATTTTACAGAATATGATAATCTTCAGTAAAAATGTAATAATATCTATAACGGCTGCTGAAATATCGTGTTCACACCGAATTATATATTTTTGTGAGAATCACGATCACATTTTGCGCTTACCTGCCCCCAAGCCTGCACTTCTCGGCATTTTCCGCTCCTGCATCCGTAATTTTGCGAATTTCATACTAAGCGTAACGGGAAAATATTTTCGCCGTATACTATCCACATATGCAAAAAAAAATTCCCGGTTCCGGAAACGATTCCTTTAAGTTAGATTTTTAAATAAATTAATCAATATTTTTTAATTGATTCAATGCATTTTACTTCAAAATCTCACAGTAACGATAATGTGAACCAAAGGAGATTTGCAAACTGTAATTTCTATAATGACAGGCCACCGTGGGGCTCTCTACTGTACTAATTATATTCGAAATGGAAAGACGGCAGAGAGCGAGGCAGCGAGTGTGCCTGTCCGGACTTAAAAAATACGAGAGAGATGGAATAATGATTTAAAATGAGGGGTCATAAACTGGTTCAGTGGTCCGAAATTTGGTCGTTCGGGCTCAGTAGTTGATGAAAATTGAGAAGGTCGTATCTCTTTGGGCCTTCCTTGGTGACGCGTGGTGGTACTTCAGGGTTCTCTCTTTCTAGCGCTTACCGTTCTTTATCCCTCTATCTCAGTCGTTCGAGTCTTGCCTTGTATACGTATAGACATACCTACGGTCTCGCGCCATTTCGGGCGAAGGCTGATATAAGGCCTCGTTCCCCTCAGCCCGGTCGGTCGGCGGCGGCCGTACTGCTGCGGTAAAACGCGCGCTCGAGAGCGGGGGCGTCCTGGCAGGACCTTGTTGCAGCCCACACGCAGGGACGTATGCTGAAAGTGAGTCTCTCAAAGGTGCTCGGCTGCGATGTAAGTTACTTTGACAAAAAAATTAAATTAAATAACAAAAATTACAAATATAAAGTAAACAAATAAAGACGAATATCAACAACACAATCGTGGAGGCCGCAGTCGTCATATCGTAATTAAAAACTACATATCACCGAACAGTGTCGAATGCGAAGGTATCGGCGTACATACAGATAGTTTGATGCCATAAGGCCTTTACAGGTCCTGGTATAGGCCTAGCAGATATGCCCTTCTGGCGTTGGACCATCGATATATCTCGCTGAAGGATAGCGTATGCGTGCGAAGAACTCGATCCCGGTTGGAGTCGAGAGCAATCCTGATTTCGTTGGTTTACACTCGCAAGGAATCATAAGTATAAGGAACAAACTATAAGGTTGTGGACCGCGATCGGGCGATACTATCTACAGTACCACGTCGAGATCGGAGAGCGACACACCTCAGTTCCGTGGCGGGCAATTACACGAGACGGAAACTCGAGCTGACCGCAAAACGGAACTTAATTGTGCGGAGACGTCGTTCACGGATCCGTTAACTCCGTTAAGTCTTCTGATATTGGACCCGTGCATCCACTCTACAAGTGTACCTTGCGATAATGATATACCAGCCCAGATAGGGTTTGACAATTGGCGAAACATTGGGCCAAGTTCAAGTGCCAAACTTACAACGCTGCGCCGAAGCTCGTACCGACTTTGGCGTGATACTAGAACTGCATTGGATTGTCAACATCGGGCCAAAGTTGGTCATGGTCTTACATACGGCTTTGAAAATTAGTGGCCCAATTCGGTAGTGGAGATGTCTCGATTAGTGACGGTGATCGGACAGGCTTGCGTGGAGATCACATGTGTTCAAGGTGATCATTTGATCATTGATGTGTGTCATGTGATGCCAGTGTTTTTACATTTGCCTTGATTGAACTTAACTAAGACAATATTTTCACTTGACTAATATGTCAGGAAAGTCAAATTTGGACTCTTTCCTCGACCCCAACGCTCGATTTCGAAATGATTGTTAGCACTACCGCTAAGAGCCATTTCAATCAAACAAAGTATGGGCCAAGCGAGTGAAAGAGCCAGGCTCGCGCTCATAAAAAGCGTTAATATAGTATGAATTCGGGAATGCCTCTAATGGGTTGAATTATCGACTTCAATGTATCCGCATCGTTGGCTAGACAGAGATAGGCAAAACCACTTGCCCGAAAACAACCATAGAGGTGATAAGTCAACCCTCGAGGCGTCTCGAATAATTACATATTTTGACGCATTGATCGTTGAATTTGAAAACCGTTCTGTGTTAACTTATTTCGTCGAATTCAAAGTGTAATTGTCAAGAGAATTATGTCATTCGCTGGATAGTAAAAGCCCACGTGTACTAAAACAACCGCGTAAGTTACATCCAGAAGTTTTACCGAGCGGATAAGTTGGATCGGCCTTTTCTGGGATTTCGTCCACTTATATGGCGGGGAGACGAAATACCCCTTCTATTTTATTACCTGTCTGGCAAATTGTTCCTGCTCTTAATTTTTGTACGGGAACGGAGAGTGGCCAGGTACTAAGGTAGTGGGGAATCCAACTTATGTAGTCGCGTCTAATTGGCTTGGTTGCCGAGCGTGCAACTTACGCGGTCGTCCACTGTAAGTCAAATAAATTGATTTGTATTTTATCCTATTTATCTCTCGATCTACTCTATGGAATATTGCAAATTCTGTCCACTTCCTCGGGTCTTCCAATTGAAACTTCCATGTGATCGTCTCATATGTTTAGGATGTAATCGTGCAATATAAATTCAACGTCTATTTTTACTTCAAATTTATTAATTTGTCTGAAAACTAATTGGCGACCGGTAAATCAAAATAGTCATTAATCAAACAGAGCTCTGGCATCCACTACCCACGGCTGCATCAAGTGAAGGATTTTTGTCAAATTATCAATAAAAAATGACATCGAATTTCGGTAAATAAAAATAAAATAATAGATTGTCTAGCTAATTACCAATTTCTCTAAAATTGGTTACGAAAATGCGAGATGCTTGGGAGAAGATTGCACCGGTGAATGCGAGGGCGCAGGGATTGGTGGGGCGACGGGCCAGCATTGGCATAGTCAGTGTAGCCCGGTACTGATTTCAACGTTTGTTCGGTGTTGGCAAAACTGACTGCCCAGCGTCGGCTCGAGGCTGCAAGCCAACCGTTGGTATTCTGTGTTGGGCCGGAGCCTGGTCGTTTTAGCAGCACCAGAAAAACCCACTTAGGCATCCGCTGGGCACTTGGACTGGGTCCAATCGCCCAGCGGATTATGTTTTTCTTAAACGCTTCCGCATGGCGTTTGTACTTGCAGGCCTTTTAGTGTATATGTAGACAATGCAGACGGTAAGTGAGAAATGTGGATCTACTTTTTGATAGAGCCACTAATGTGTTGAACTACTTCGCTCGTAAATCGCTGTTTCACATTAACGTTGTACCTTTCAGTGAAAAATTGGTTGGTCGTAAGTCCAGTTTTTTATTTTGTTTGTAGAATTAAAACAATGACCGTATGACCCGAAAAAATGGGTAAGATTTTATATGTGAAAATTTTCATTCAAAAAAAATTCCATCAAGTCAAGTGACACACGGTAATCGCCATATATATATTTTATTAAACTTTTAGCCCGGATTTGTGTATTAAATATTGAGTTGATTTCTGTATAAAATATTGAGTTGGGTGAAATAACCAGCGCAATCGTGAACAGCGGGAAAAATTAAAGCGGATATATACGCTCAAAAAGAACGGTGCAATTTTTTGTTTGTTTTATTCATTTTTGAAAAGTATCAAATTTTATATTTTCAAGCAGACTGGCCATGTCCCTCAGATTGTCCGGGTGATTTGCCCAAATATCCGGAAATAAACAGTTTTTTTTAGCAGCGTGCGGAAATATTCAAGGGAAACAGTTATTCAAGTAGCCTACTTAAAAGTAGTCAATGTATAACCTGATTAGGCCTATTACAGGTGAATCCTGAGCCCTTTCCGAATTAATTCCCTGTTATTGATAGCATTAATATGGCCATATCACCCATAGGGCCCGGGTGATTTTTACAGAGTTGCTTACGGCCAGTTTTTGATGCCTTTTTAAGGCTGAACATCCCGTTTCGCCTGATGAAAAAATTATGCCTATATCACGCAAAATTACCCTAAATGAAAATTAGAATGCTGGTGATTGGCGAACGTCCATTAACAAACAAAAATTATGTAGGCTTGATGATGACTGGAAGAAATATGTATACATCTGCAGAATATATCTACACGATTAATGATCAATGTTTTTTAATCGAATGTTTGTGAAAAAAACTTTTATTGTGGACATCAACATTGACGTATCGATGTACAGATTTCCTAAGTGCTCCAAACTGTCTATGAATATAGTTTTATAACTCATGCGTTCGACATTGTTTAAAGCACTCTTTCATCAAGTTTTCAGTTTTTATTATATAGTTAATGAATCCTACACGGACAAAATAATTAGTGGGACTCGACCACTTGCACAGATAAATACCCTCGAGACGATTAATTCGGTTGGACCAGCAAATGAATTTCTTGACCCAACAAATAAATAGTCTGAAGCACATTTGACAACGCCGTTGGTGGCGGTTAGTTCTCCATATATAGATCTTTCCGATTGACAGAATTTCCACATCAAATATCGAACTATCAATTATCGTGCAATCCCAGAAAAAAATCCTGTAGAATAAGAATTCAACTAAGACGACTCCAATTCTTCACTGAGACCGATGAGCTTTGATCCGCGATCGGTAATATTGGATTACCCGTTGCATCGGATGAGAAAAGTACGCGTGCAAGGATCGTGTAAGAAGATAGGTCTACTCTCGTCAATATATATATATATCTCATCTCTCGGTTTGATTTCAAGATTCAGGTTCAGGTTGTCTCGATCCAGGACGAGTTTAGCCCGTTTCTACTTTTTATCCCGTCAGTCGTCGGCTTGCGAGGCGTCACCTGCGCGGCTTTCCCGTGTCTGTTGCGAGAGGAGACCGGCCGGCTGCTGGGCAGGATGGTTGAAAGGTTGGATGGCCGGCCCAGCCACAGTCTTCGTGCCCGGCACCGTCAGTTTGCCGTGCTCTCTCGGCTCGAGTCGTCGCCGAGCGACTTGTCCGGCTCTTCTCTCGCGGATACTCACTGCAACGCTGTATACCAACAAAATATATGTACTAATATATCATAGAATTTCGCCGAAGCTCAAGAAAATTTTCTTTGGTACCTTTGATGGCAGCGAACTGCCGATTAGATAGCGATATCTAAAGAAGATAACAAAAAAAGCCCACATGGATTATCAATTACTATTGTCACTGCAGAGTCGGACTAAAAAATCCAACGAAAGAGTCAGAGAGCGCAGATAATCCTATATCAAATAAGAACAACAAAAACTGAGAAAAGTGAGCATAAGCGATTATAGTGCAGCGGAGGCTGCGGGGCGAAAGAAGAAAGGTGAAAAAAAAAGAAAAAAAAAAGGTAGAGTCGAGCTTTCGATACCCAAGCCGATACAGTCATATCTGACACGAACATTGTCGTGGAAAGAGCCCGCACACGTATTGGCAATAATTTTTTTGTTATTCCCATACGCTCGCAATCCCGTAATAAATTCTCTTGAATTTATGACAATGCCAGAAAATAATTGCAGGGAATAAACAACATTGAACGAGTCGATAATTTTATAACTATCGATCGTTCGCGATTCTTTGAGTACACTGACCATTTATTCGGAGCCCTTGGCCGTAACGATAGTGTCCATATGGAGCCCGCATGGGTCACGCCGGAGTACAGTTGGCAAATTCCGTTTGGGTATCGGAAAGGTCGATAAAGAAAAGAAAAAAGAGTTCGGGAATCCCGAGGGTAAAGAGAACTGGATAAGAGGAGGAGGCGCGCTCCCTGCTCGCCCGCGCTATCTCCCCTCGTGACGAAGAGGACGACGTAGACACGGAGACGACGACGACGACGACGACGCGCGAGAGCGCCGCGCGGCCAAAGTGGTCGCGTTCGTGAAAGTGCCGGCAACTTTTCAGGGTCGCTCGGCAGCAACAGCGAGCGGACAAGCGGCTCATTCTCCTCTGTCTCGCTCATTCCCTCGAGAGCTCGCAGCTCTCGGACCGCTCGGGATCACCGGGGATTCGGCGATTTGGCTTCGGCCAGCGAACGGTCGCGGTGCGCTTCGACTCTATCGCAGCGCTCTTCCAAAACGAGCTTTTTCACGGTGCGATCGTAAATAAACACGAAACGCTATGCGGGAGGACGAAAAGTTTTGATAAATCCTGTCAAAGTTGGAACGAATTTAACGACATCGGTGCTTAGTTCTTTATGTGATTAAACACAAGTGTGATTAAACGCGAATTGATTTGTGTGTGAAATAATACAGTGTAATCGATCGATATAATTTTTTCATTTCTTTTTCTTCCGGTAAAACAGCAGGATCGCCACTTGATTAACTGTCATTGTGTTATGTAAACAAGAAGAAAAAACCAAGAATTCTAAAAAAAAAAAAAAAAAAAAAAAAATGACGTCACGCTTCCGAAGTAACTGGGCGAAAGAGGGTCCGAAATCGACTTCACCGACGTTCGATTCCCCCGCAAGCCGAGGTAATCCGGTTCCGGTTGACTTCGGTAGCGAATATCACGGAGACTATTGCAGGGGCGACTCGGAGGGTAAGCGAAGAAACGGTTCGCGATCTACGCGCGACAGTTCGGCCGGCGATAGAAATGGAAAGTCGCGTGACAGAAACGGCATTACCGGTAGTTGTTACGGTGACGAGAGAGAATTGGATAACGAGTCCGAGAGTCCCGACATGAATTATTATCGAAGATACAGGCCGGACTTTCGTTGCCGAAGCGCCGAGGTCGAGGAATCGTCGAGGGAAAGGAGGCCGCTGAGCGGAAAGAAGGGCGCCAGCGGTGTCGCGCCACCGTCGACGACGTACGACCTCGTCGAGGACGAGGCCGACGACATGGAAACCCCGGAGACGATTCTTCCCGCTTCGGCGATGACGAACGGCGAGTCATCGGTAGGAATGACTGGCAACGGTTCGGCGAAACAGGTCAAGCGATCGGAGGAGAGGCGCGGAACGGCGAGCAGTTCGTTGACTCGCGAGCGCATCGTGGACCTGTCCTCGTCGATTCACCGTACCGTTGATGTGACTAATCGTTCGACGATCTGCACGAACGAGAAGTCGAACGGAAACAGTCGGGAGAGATCCGCGAGGCGATTCTCCAGAAGCGAGGATAACGATAAACTCTGCGAAAGCGGGGCTGCGGGTCGAATCAACGAAACCGAGGACTATGGATCCATAGATCGAAGAAGATCGGCCCGGACGAGAGATCGTTCCCACTCGCCGATCGAGGACGTCGCGAACGGAAATGGTAATTCGTCGAGCCGAAGATCCGAGGCGAGGCGAAGAGAGACGGGGGATCATGAAAAATTTTACTCGCCAGCGAGAAGAGTCGCGCAGGATTTTGGATCTATGGATCGAAGATCCGGAAGACACGGCAAGGGACGATCGTACTCCCCGCCGGAGGAGGAGGACGACGCGACGCCCAATGGTAATTTCGATGCTCGAGCGACGCGCTCGGAGAGGAGGGAGAAACCTACGCAGAACGACGAATTCGGATCAATGACGAGAAGATCCAGCAGGGCACCCTTCGAAGAACGCGCCGTCTTTCCCGACAACGGGAACGACTCTCGTTCCGCTGTCGAGACCAATGGCAGTCGCGGTGAGAATGGCAACGGTAAAAAGTACAGTGAGATCGATAACGACGATAATTCGCAGAGCAGAAAGGAGAGTTCGAAGAGAAAGAGTCACACTCATCACAAAGCCTCGCCCGATGATTTCGACGTGCAGATTCACAGATACGAGAGGGCGCTCAGGGCGCCTCGAAGGGATTCAGATTTGAACAAGAAGGGTTCCTTCAGGGATCACGACTCGGCTCTGTCGAGGAAAAATTCTGTCGAGGATCGTCATCGATCGAGGGACGTTAATTCGAGCAAAAAGAGTTCGCACAGGCACAGAGACGCGGAGTTTACCGGACGAGGATCCTCGGAAGATCGGGATCAGGAGCAAGTGAGCAGGAAGAGCTCATTCAAGAATCGTGATGCCTCATCTACTAGAAAGAGTTCCTTGACCAATCGAAACTTGTCGGAGAGTGGTGCGATAAATAATAACAATAACATTAGAAACAATGGTTCACACCATCGTGATCATTCGGGATCCTCGAGAAGAGATCGAGATCCCTCGATCACGAGGGATCGACGCAGATCTTCGAGAGCAAACGTTAACGACGAGGAGAATCAGGATAGATCTTCCTGGAAGAACGATCGACACTCGAGACCGCTCACACCTCCAACGTCGCTCGAAGATGTCGAAGCTCACGACGACTCGAGAGATCGAAGATCGATGATCGGCGTGTCATCGTCTTCCAAGCATCGATACACCACCAACGAGGATGAGTTTGCTCGCAAGTATGCGCTGGATCGCAACGATTATCGAGGCAAAGCCCACGAGGGGACGGCCGATGTCACGCAGGAACGCGATCGTTTCTCTTCTTCGACGAGAAGAGTCGTATCTTCGAGATCGTTTAACGAGTCGCGCAAGGACGATTCTTCGCGTATCAGCAGAATCGACGCTGGCAATAAACTTTCGACACGAGATCCTCCTGTCGAGCAGAACGATCTACGGGACGATGGACGGAATTCGGATTTTTCTACGATCGAGAGAAATGGCACGACTGTGATAAGAATTCGCACGAACTCGGAGAGCCCTGTGAGACACATGGAACCACGGTCACGCAGGCGAACGAGTCACCAGGAAGTCGGTGCGGCGAGATATCGCAAATACGAGGATGAGGCGGAGGATGAGGACGAGGATGACGAGACCTTTGAACGTGACAACCAACGCCGAGTCGATAGTTCATGGAGAAACTACAAAGTTAGCCAGCGAAGACTTTGGAGTAATCGAGATGGGGTACGAATGAAAAAATTATTGCTGTCCAAGTACTGTTATTGCTTCTTCATAGAGGAAGCTTTGTTTTCTTGGCAATGTTTTGTTCGAGATTTTTATGAAAACGTATTTAGAATGTTCCAAAATATCGGAAAAAATATGCGTGTGCGTGTGCGTGTGCGTCAGACCCCAAACATTAAAACACATAACTTGAGAACGGCTTAAGTTCTCAAGCTGAAATTTCTGCGATAGGTAGAGGAGTCCATCCGCAATGTTTATCTAAATTTTTAGCAAAATGCTTTCAGTCGTTAAAATTTTACGCGGTTTTGAATTTTGCTAAAAGAGACTACCGGGCTAACATGTTGTACACAGAGCGATTATTATCGACGGATGATTCCCATTCAATTTGTTGATCGTTGATCGATCGAACCCTTTAAATTTCATGGGATTTAGAATTTCTAATTTTACGCAATTTTTCGTATAAAATACTGAGCTAAGAGTAAAATCAGTGGCACATTCGTGATCACTGGGAGAAATTACATCAGACATGGACCCAAAACGACGGATAACTACAATTTTTATAGAGAATCTTTGCAATGAATATTATCAAAATTAGTGATTTTTTGTACTTTTAAACAGCCATTTGCTTCCCAATAGAATATTGAATGAAACATTGAATATTTCAATATATTATCACAAAATTGTTTGGCTAAAAGCTAATGATTTTTTAATCGAAACAAGTAACGATTTTAGATTTTTAAGAGCTCGTACTCGTTCCAACACGCATTGGTCCGTCTAACCGTACTGACCCATACTCGGCACTTTTACCCTAATTAAAGAAAGAAAGCGGACGATTTGAAAAATCATAATACGAATAATTTCACGCGTCATTAAATAATGACCATATACTTCCAGTACATTATGATTTTTATTGGTTCATGATTGAAATTTTACTTCCGTCACCATAAAAAAGGATACAATTTTTTTCTAACGCGTCGGATCAGTACCAAGAATTACTACAATTAATATCATCTACTCATTATCCTTTGCGTCTACATTTTTCTTCGAATCCCATAAGCGTCGACACGGAAAGAATCTGCGCTTAGAAAGTCCGAGATTTGTACCGACTTATATACTCGTTCGATGCTTTCGTCGACGCGATGCAATACGATTTTCAGTATCTTTTGCGCAACGATCTTCTCGTTAGTCGATGCGAAAACGCGTCACGTAAACGTCGAGCAACGCCCACGTCGCAAGCGCATCGCGTAGGACAGGCGAGTGTCATGCGCGGGCACGGGTAACGTCCGCTCGGGATATGATCTTCCCTCGTATGGCTCGCCGTGGTATGGCACTTAAATGCGCTAATAGACGTTCGTTAATTCAGCTTGGACTCTCTTCACTCTTTATCTCTTCATTTTTCTTTTAAACCGCGGATACGTGCAGATAACCCATCAGCCGCGGTTGTATTCTCCGCTTAGAATGGAACGTATGCAGTAAAACAAAAAAACTATGCGTAGGCTGTAACAAATATTGTTTTAACACAGTCCAAGGTTTCTCGATTTGTTGAGTTAATGATTGTTAAAACACTTGTTGACGCGGACTTGGAATTACTCAAAGTCCTTATCGATGCGTCAGCTTCGCAACAGCGGAGACGGTTCGCATCCTTCATTTTTTATTTTTTTGCGACTTGTCAGCTCATTAAAAATTCACTCTGACAAAATAATCCTTGACTATTTTGGTACACAAAATCGTGCGCATATTTCTATATAAATATACGTATATAGTTATTCCAGATTGCTAAACATGATAGCGTCGACGGAGATAATCAAGTCGTGTTCTATACGTAGTTTGTCTAGTCGATGTTTGGCGATGCCCAGAAATCACGTAGGTACGAGCTGGTCCACGTAGGCGTACTGACCATATTAGCTCGGTACGCGTATCTGCCTCGGTCGCTCTTTCGCTACTTTTATATTCCCAGTCGCCCCTCCCTCTCATATTTTTCTCTCTCTCATCACGCGCCGGAGCCGGCACTTTATTCCCGGCTCTTGGAAATATTTATTTATTAACTTATCCCATGAGAGCACCGGTTTCGGGCCTTCAGTTTTTTAAGGTAAAATGTCGCGCGCTTAAAATCAGGAGGACACATCTTATTCCGTGTAAGTGTAGAAGATACGCCCTTATGATTTTAGCAACGATAAATTCCCTTAGCTTTTCCGTGTATAAATTTTCGAGATTGATTGCCGATCGTGCGGGAGAGAGTGGCGAGGTAGTAATATGGATCGTAGATATTTGTCCTCGAGGCGTTACCATTAAATCGGTCAGAGGAGCATACGCGGTCAACCTGGTTGCAATGCGCTCGTTATCGAGGATTATCTCTGATCGTGGCTATAATTTAATCGTCTATACCGGCGAGACGCGTGGGCATGGGGGATAAAGATCGTTTTATCGACTGTTAGGCTCAGGCTTTATGGCTGTATGGGTGGATCGGCTTCGGCAGTACATTTGAACTTATCTGCCACTATAGGATAGGCTTACTTCATTGAGAGAGGTCGTGAGTCAAAGTTCCCCATTGGAAACCGCAACTCTTGTCGACGCTCGTCTGCCAATCACCGATTGACTGGAATACCGTTACGTCGATTTACGTGGAAGGGCGGAGAATAAATATGTATATAACGATGACGCGAGCAGGGCATATAAGATACGCTGATAAAAAAGTACAATAGAATCAACTAAGATTCGGGCAGGGACGTTCAAATAAATATTTTGTTGGTCAAACGAAATATTTTAATGACTCAAAAATATTTTGGTGGAAGCACCCAAAAAATTGTTGAACCAACCAATTTTTTAGCTGTACCAACAAAATATTTATTTACACGTCTCTGCCCGAATCTTAGTTGATTTACCCGTATATTTTTATCAGTGTATGGTTATACACAGGCACAGGTACACCCTTATGGAATTAGGCCATCGATATTATAATACTCCCGTACTATGTGGGCAGAGACCCGCTGGATTATGTATGTAACCATCAATTATATAAATTAGATAATAATAGTGTCGGACAATTATTAATAATGAGTACTGAGGGATGTAATAATTCATAAGTAGACATCGGCCGTGCTGAATTATATTATCGTCGGTCAGGTTTGAAGGTGGGTATCAATGTCGTCGATTAACACTTCGGCGGTCATCAACGAGATGCCGCCTCGCGTTGTACCAGCAGGCACCGATAGAACCGCGCGTCAGTTTTAGCTTCCTCGTCGACGGTTCAGCGCGGATGATTGCCGAGCTCGGTCGGTCATGCATCGACAACTGGCTACTTCGTTTACGACCGACACAGATCGTTCACTATTTCGTCCAATTAAGAATATAGTTGCATTCGTTAAAAGGAATCTCGTTAAACTTTTCGAGAACGATCGTTCATTCTATATCGAAGCATCAAAATATGCTCTCTCTCCGTGAAACGTGAAAACAATTATGATGTTTTTTTTCGAATGAATGCCGTTCCAATTTTTTTAAATATAGTTGTATTCGTTAGAAAGATTCTCGTTAAACTTTTGGAGATCAATTATTTAGTCTATATCAAATCAGCGCTGGGCAAAGTACCAAAAAATACTTTTTGTACTCGAATTATTTCTCAAGTATTTTTCGCAATGACTTGCACCTTTTTTAATTTAAAAAAAGTGCAAGGCACATGTCGTGCTCATTTATTATAATTTTACGCATAACTTTCTCTATGAAAAATTTGGTTGATCGATTTTCGCTTCCTCGAAGGGAAAGCTATTGCAAAATTGGAATAAATTAGGAAGCCATGTGCGAATTACTTTGCACCTTCGTAACTAAGAAAATGTACATATCTTATAAAATTAAAACGGTAAAAATGTACCGCAAAATGTATTGTAGGAAACCGCTAATTCGTCATTGTGAAGCTATATTAAATCTATTCTTCACTGCTGATTACAAAAATGTAACTTATTTTACTCTTAGCGTGATATTCGATTCAGAAAGTCGTGCCGGACGTAAAAAAGTTGAACATTGTAATTTTCATAGCGCTTCCTCATAAAGTTGAAGTTGAAAATTTTATATCGCTTTCTCATTAAAGTTGGAAATTAAAATTGTCATATCGGTCTCTCATGATATTCCTTCATTCGCGAAGCTCCTTCTATCAGAAAGCATTTTCTGTATTTTTGGCTTCCTCATAGAGGTAGCTTCGCGAATGAAGGAACATCATGAGAAAACGATATAACAATTTCAATTTTCAACTTTATGAGGAAGTGCTATGAAATTTTTTTTAGTAAATATAAAAAAAAATCCAAAAAATCAGAACGTTTGGATAAATTTCATCAAAATTCAATATCAAAGATCTTTGTAAAAAAATATTATATTTGTATGCAGTTGCAAGACGATGGCTCATATTGTCAACGACCGCCCTCCGCTAGATATTTTTTTTAGATCGAAATATATAAATCTACGGGGTGGGAGATTAACTTTTCTAATTTCTTGACGTAAACCCAAAATAAATATTAATTAATTTTTTTATATGTATATGGGAAACTCTAAGTATGTCCAGTAGTGTGAATTTGTTGAAAAAAATTCTTTTCATCACTCGGTGCGGAAATGGCCACTTTTCCGCCCGCTTCGCGTGCGTAAAAGCGCCATTTTCGCACCTTGTGATGAAAAATTCCGTACATCCCTCGTGCGAAACACTTTTTCTAACTCGTGTGATTACAGCACTCGCCTTCGGCTCGTGCTGCAAACTCACCCTCGTGGAGTAATGTACTATTCCACCTTCCAAAAGTATAGATTTCAATCTCAAATCGAACCTTGCGAAAGACGGGCCCAAGCAAAAAAATCCTAAGAGGTGTTAGGTACCGCCTTTCATGAGGTTCAATTTGCCATCGAAATATGTACTTTAAAAAGTCGGACGAAATTTTTTTTATAATCCTTTTTTTTAAACCCTCTAACATAGATACATTATATCCGTGTATATTGGCAAAAACATAAGATTTTTTTCCGATATTGCACCTTAAAAACGTTGCGCTCGTGGATTAACACTACAACACAACAAAATAATATTTAAAGTATGTACATCATTGGTCTCGCTTTCCGTATAAGGAGTGTTTTTTCGTGAATATTGTACCAAAAAATTCTAAAATTGCGTTAATTTTTGTATTGCAGAGTGTTCAAATAACGGATCTGGATGATGGTCAGCCCTGCTTGCATTGCGGCGAGACGTGTCCCGGTTTTTCGCCGCACACCTGGAGGTGAGTACTTGCGGATTATACAGCGATAACATGTATCGATCCTCGAGCCCTATGCCGGTAGAAATATTAGGTCGGATCTAAAAATATCATAGCGTCAAGTCCCTGTGGGGATTGATGCAGATTTACTCCGTTGTAAAACCATCGGCGAAAGGGCGCGAGCCTGTTTCATTCGCTTACCAGTGCTCGGAATACACATCTGCTGCCGCTCTTCCGACATCGTCGTTTGACGAGATGTCTGACAGCTCCGCGAGGTCGAAAAGTTCCTACTTTCGGTCGCTGTTGACTTTGGCAGCTCGGCGTATATACCGCCGATCGGCGTATTACACCATCGTTCGTCCAAATTAAAACGCCCCGACTCGGTTACTCTCACTCTACCGAGCCCACGAAATAACTAGCTTCGCAAAGGTTGCCAGTTATGTTTACAAAAGAAACAGAAAAAAGACATTAACTGGATGAAAAAAAATGTCCGACACGTGGATACAAAAGTTACGATAGTGGATGCTTGCCCGATCCAGTTACATTCTAAAACTGTCAGAGGTTCTGTCCTGCCCGGCAGCCTGTTCACATATTTTGCAGACTTAACGCCCAGGGGTCGGTCTTCACTTAAAATAACTATTATACAAATTATTAATGTTTATCGTTATAATTAATCATCGTTAATTGTTGGTGACGCCGGTGTTTTTCTACCCATAAATTCGTAGAATTTTTATATCGTTTGGAAAAATTCAGGTTATATACCTTTTTTTAGCGCACGCACGAGAGATCTCGGTTTTCGTACCTGCAAAGAATGACAAAAGTGGCGCTTTGTAGCAGGGCGTGCATGAAAAATACTGCGCAATGCGCACAAACGGACTACGTACTTTGCCGCACACTTTTTTCGCACCAGTTCGAAAATGTACTATCGCGATACTAGTGCGATAAAACTTTTTCTGATGAGTGTGATTTCGCAGCACGAGCCGAAGGCGAGTGCTGCAGTTACACGGGTTCAAAAAAAGTTTTTCGCACGAGTATTGTACCAAATTTTACTCCACGACGTGTGAAAATGGGGGTTTTGTACACGCGATGCGTGCGGAAAACTGACATTTTCGCACCGAGTGTTATAAAGTAACTTTATCACATAGTTTCACCATCTTTACAGGCACAAAAAGCATTAGTCTTCGTGCATTTATTTTTTTTTTAATTAGTCTGTGATACGCGTGCGAAAAAGCGTACTTCCGACGGTGGTTAGGAAGGAGGCAGCACTCACCTTTGGCTCATATCGCAGACAGCACTCGCTTCCGGCTTGTGCAGACAACTTAACAACCTTCGTCGCAAGTCTCCCCTTGCATCGCAATAGTAATTTGCGATACTAGCGCAGCCACGAGCCGAATACGAGTGTTGCTTACTTACCAATAAAAAAAATCCGCCGTTGAGCATCCGTTTTGTTGTAAAAATATCTCATATAATTTTTTGTAACAAAAAAAGTGCCCTATTTATGCCTGCAGCGTGACGTAGGCGTGCGAAAAAGTAACTAGAATATTTAAAAAGTGTGTGAAAAAATAGTGCAATTAGTGCATGAGCAGTATCTTTCTCGTGTAATTGACTAAAAAGCGCAACCTGCGCCACTCGTTACAGCTACGAAAAGTGGGACTTTTTGCGTGTATGTTACGAAAAGTACCGTTTTTCCATACCAATTGATTTTACGTGAAAATGTCGTTTGAAATGGCGAAATCTAAGTCCGTGCACTGAGAAAAAATTAAATAGTAAAAGCAACAATACTGACATTTTACACCATAAAAAATTGTTCCCAAGGGAAACGTCTACATTTTATAGTTAAGACAATGATGAAAAAATCATGGTTGCAACCACGATTATAATTTAATCATCTGAATATATACTATCAGAAATTATCTATACAGACGTTTCCCCTGAGAACTATTTGATATAGTAAGAAATACTATTCTTTTTCTCAGTGTGCTCTGCTTGTGAACTATACACTGTAAACAAAATTTAGATAACAAATTAACGAACGGTATAGGAAGCTTTTTGATATAAATTAGTTATGAAATTTCAAACGCATGTGCGTTACAATTTTACAGTAAAATTTTTATTTTAATGCAAATTTTAGTAAATTGCAGGCAAACGATTTATAATTTTAATATCTGGTGTTTTTATTTTATAAAAAAGTACATTAATCTTCAATTAATGTAAGTAATGTAAGAAGATTTAAAGTTCCAGTACATTAAATTTACAACTTATTTTTAGTGTACGCGAGGCTTTAATTGTTTCGCCAATCGACTTAACTCGATACCATTCATTGAACGAGTTTAATAGCTTAATTACGAAAACCATTAAGTGTATTTGACATCACAATTGAAAGAACTGCGCTCCTACGACGTTGGTTACAAGATATATCAGTATGCGCTACGGGAGGTTTACAGAACGTAGCGAATTATGAGCAGGTTAATATCAAACAAGGTTTTGCGGAAAAACGGAAAAAAACGTGTCTGACGAATGGATCAGGACCGTGCCCATTATTGAAACAGTAATAGAGTAGCGGTTAAATTACAAGCTGTCGTAATTACCCCCCTGGCTCACAGTGCAGTAATAAGGTATTAATTGCGCCAGAGAGCCTGCAAGTTCGACGGGGCATCGTCGAGAGAGTCGGTTCATGCAACGAAATGAGGTCGAGCGCCGGTAACAATCTTGTAATAGGTTCGTGTATATCTACGTATACAGCCTCATGATACAAGCTATACTGTCACACGAACAAGCAGATCGAAATCACTTACTCACTCTTACCTCCGGCATGGGTAACGGTAGTGAATATGGCCCAACGCGTTAAGTTCGACCAGTCCGCCCATAAATATGCGTGGTAACAAAAAATCCAAACCCATCCACGCGTATTTTATTCTGGTAGTGATGCAAGAGGTCACTGTGAGGAATGCTCTACGAGCCGGTGTGAGGCAAAAGTGGCGAATATGGGCGACTAAAAATGCTGCGCTCCGTATCTCCTACTTCTAGAAATAAATCCCACTTCGGTGGAAGGAATAGACACTCGAAAAGACCCTTTATAAAGTCTTGGCAATTATGTATTTTCACGATATTTTTTCACTGACATTGTGCGGTGGTACATCTTACTTGTTTATTTCGCGTATACTTGGTAACATGGACTAGGGCTGTACAGATAGGCTGGCCTGGCCGGCTAAAATATCTTATCCGGGTTATGGATTCTATAGTTTGGCCGACTAAGCCCTCTTAGCCGGCTAAACTATTTCAGACGGCTAATCCGCCTTAGCCGGCTAAACTATTTTAGCCGGCTAATCCGTTTTAGCCCGCCAAGCTATTTTAGCCGGCCACGTGCATAAAATCGAGCCCCTTAATGTCGCATTGTACTTTCGTCCAAAAAGGCTAGCGCATTCGTGGTCAGCGCTCAAAAATACGTTGGAATACGTGGCAGTTAATTTAAAAAAAAAAAGAAAAAAATTTCGTCAAAAAATTGCAAGGCTACCCCTCTAGAGTCCATTTCTCGCGTTTTTCAACGTCCTCAAACGGCACGATAAAACGATTCTAAAACTTCGGACAAGACCCTATTTTGTGTATTTAGAACACGATGGGCACCCTGCATTTTCCGTAGCTCCATTGGGAGCCGGGACATCGACCTTTGAAAATCACGAAAATCGACGTTTTTCCAAAAGTGGCTCAAACATTGAAAAATCGTTGTTCATTCGATTTTTTTTTGTTTCAAAGCTATATTCGATGTATTTTTTCCCGCTGATCACGAATATAACAACTATTTTACTCCCAGCCCAATATTTTCCATTTAAATCCCAAAAATACGATTTTTCGTGCATAAAATCGAGCCAATTAATGTAGCATGGTATTTTAGGCCAAAAAGGCCGAAGGATTCATGTTCAGCGGGCGAAAATACTTCGGCATACGTTGCAGGCAACATTAGAAAAAAACATAACGATTCGTCAAAAGGATAGCTCGTATTATCAAACTACGAGTGGTCTATGAAAATCAAGGAATCAAGGAATAAGATTTAAATATATCGCTCGTGCGATATATTTAAATCTCATCGCGAGCACGGTTAACACTGAAAATACCTCACTGTTATCAATAAACGAGACTTAACGAAGTTTTAGATTTTTTTATCCGCATTTGTGAGAAAGCGCACTGGTCAATCTGATCGCGCCGTTTCATATACACCACTATTCATATACACCTTCTTACCCTACTCGGTAAGAAGAAATCGCTTTTTTTATCCACTGAACATCAAGCCGGACTCTTCGGGTTTCTTCTCGATCCCATAGCTTAGCGGTATCTTTGCCTATATCTAGGCGAAGCTCGTTTCCGATAATCACGGCTATTCATTAATGGCAGGGTAAACCACTTTGCGATAATGGACCGCTCTTGGTGCGGTAAAATAGATCACCCTCTTTCTGTTTCCACAACGATCAAATATTAACTTCGTATCTTGACTCATCGGTGACATTTAAACGCAGTGAAATGCCAATTTTTCTAACAATTCATCTAACGTCTATGACTTTTGTGTCAATTGCGCGGTTCATCTTAGACGCTGTGCGCACTTACGGATCGACATGACTCTGACCAATTGCCTAGGCGTGAATGTCATGTCTTACACGAAAGTCGGATGCACGTGTGACTTTTCCAAACCTTCCGACCAATTCATTTTAGTCGGGCTCAGTTGGTAATAAAAACTATAATCCATTATTTTCAAGGGTACTTAACTTTTACGAGGAAAACCAAATTACTAGCGTTTGCTCCACTGTGAAATGAAAACTCTAAAAATTTTACCTTGGCCTAAAATGTTGAAAATCTTACAAAAAAAGAACAATTCCAGTTTGTTACCGGCAGAGTCGAATTCATGGCGCATAAAAGACTGATCCATGTACCACCAAAGAATAAATATAGGATAAAAGTGGTGAAAATGGCCCGGTCCATTTATCGTTGATCTACGTGTTAATAGGGGTGGGACAAGCTTTTAGACATCAATTGTTTCTGAAATTTCAAACACATGTGCGTTGCAATTTTACAGTAAATTTTTTTTTGTAAATCCTGTCGAAATGTTGAACATGTTAAATATGTTGTGTGAGTTAAGTGGGTGGAGTGCCTCTATGTACTGGCTTCAGTTGTATTTGGAGTTGGCTCTCAAGGGGCGTTGCCCTAGAGCCTTATAGTAAATAAATAATAATAATAATAATAAAATTTGTATTTCTCATGAAATTTTTTGTAAATTTCAGGCGAAAGATTTGTAATTTTAATATCTAGTATTTTAACTTTATAAGCAAAGCACATTAATGTTTAATTGATATAAGTAATGTTGGCAAGTTTCAAGTTCCAGTCCATTAAATTTAGAATTTATTTTTACAGTGAAGCGTTCGTTATTGTCATCGAGTTCATTAGCCGAAATAAATCTATTAATAAATACGTGTTTCGTTACGATCGGCGTTCTCGTCTCTCGCAAAGAGGATTGAGCTGTCCAGGCTTCAGATAATTTATGATCTCTGTGTGCGTGCGTGCGTGTGAGCTAAAAAAAAAACAAAAAGAACCGACGAAAAAGTATACAGTCAGAGACAGCTTCGCGAGTCGTCGTTAACGCGGCCCTCGCGTAATATTCCCAATTGGCTGAGAATCAAAGAGTACTCGGTCGGGGTTTCGGTCGTGGGTCCCTCATCTCGGCGATGTGTTTCTCGTCGTCGGGGCGAGCGCCTGTAGAGCGGCGCGACGGTCCAGCGCGCGTTCCGCGATTCTCGCGGCGAAGCGCGCTCCCAGCGCTATTCAATTCGCTTGACCCGGACCTCGACGACGACGGGGTCGAGCGAGCCTGGATCGCGCGGCTTGCCGACGGCGAGAGTCCGCGGGCTCCTCGGGACACTATCGCACGTGCACATTGCGAGCAAACTCCGCGGGAATAATTCGCCACACTACGACACACGTACTCCATGTCACGCTCTTCGTTCTCATTCTCATTCCTCTTATTCTCCTCTCGTTCTACGTATCCATTATATCCCCGTCTCTCTTTCTCTATTTCTGCTTTTCGATCTGTCGCGACAAGCCGCAAGGCTCGGTCGACACATGAGAAATCCCTCCCTAGCCCAACTTCTTCACCGAGTAGGCTCAGTTTATTTCGAACGTTTCGCCGTGACGCGCCGGTATAACGAAACTCTTCGAATCGCTATAGCGCACACATGGGAGCTCGAGGTTTTTGCTCGGCCCTCCGCCACTTATTTGTATTACGTACGTAGAATGCTGCTATCGGCGCCGTTGCTGGCCTTCGATCCGGCAACGACGAGAGAAAGTGCGACTGATATACGTATAAAGAACGAAGCTCGGTATGAGCGTAGTTGTACCGACGATAGAGAGTGCGCAAAAAGTATCTCGATTCACTTTGCATTTAACGATATCCCTGATAACATTCTGCTGGCAAATGTGCGATAACGGTCTGACAATCTTACGCAGGCCATTTTGCAAAAATTGTGTTCAGGTGCGTTCACGCGTTTGTCATCAAAATTTCAAAAACGGGAGAACGACCTCAACTTTGGACAACTGTTGTACAATTGATGAAAATAAATCAGCAACGGTCGCTTTCTTTTAGTACATTCCGATAGAAAGATCATTTTAGCTAGATCATTTTCGGAAAGTTTTTTTTACAACTGCTGTCCCAAATTGAGAAAATACTAGGTTATCGGAATTTTTTCCCACCAGTGCGGACGCATCTGGACGCAATGTTTGCGACATTGGCCTGTTGATTTGGCTCAAAGAAAAAAAAAAGATCCACTACCTTGGAAAAAATTTGGAAGATGATTGAAATTACAAATCCCTACGGAATTGTTCAAAATCTCTGAGGGTGCACTGGTAGAAGCGATTTGTTTGATTCAACTTAATTCGTTCAAATCAAGTGTTTAGTATCAAGTTAAAGTCATCCAGTAAGTGGCAGCGACATCCAGAATTTTCTTTAATTTAATAAATCTTTTCTATCAGTTTGTGTTACAAATTT
Source organism: Stenichneumon culpator (assembly GCA_964017025.1). NCBI lineage: Eukaryota > Metazoa > Arthropoda > Insecta > Hymenoptera > Ichneumonidae > Stenichneumon > Stenichneumon culpator. The sequence goes on from OZ024776.1 coordinate 374,585, forward strand.
AGTAATCGTTAATTAAGTCATTTAAATGATATAAGGGTAGTTAAAGCCTAATGTGGGAATATATATGACTGTGCTTCAAAGGGACAAGCGAGACTGCACGCCCCAAATTTTTAGTCGTATTTTCGATCTTCAGCTGAATCTTAAAAACTTTGGATATTAACTGAGTCCTGAATCCGTATGAGAGAAATGTGTATGCCGTAAATATATTTTTTTGAAATATATCTGTGACACATGCCATATATATTTGTCCCAAGAAATTGGTATAGTTAGGATATGATTTCGAATATATTTTTGAAAAGCTATATATCTTCAAACATATAATAATTTATACGTTCAATATATTAATCATATAAAAAGAAATTCAATATATTTCCCACATATTTTATTTCGATCAGGATAAAATTCAACTCGAACTTAGGTCCGATAAAGTAGAACTTACGAGAGAATTGAATGGGGATCGACAAGGCTGTACGTTATAACCACTCGATTGATAAAAATATGTATGGGGAACAAGAATGATTGTTCAAAATGGCGATATATTTCAATGTTTAAAAAAATAGGGGAACGCAATTTTGAGCGTTAAAAGATATCAACATCGCCGTTGTAGGTTGATTGCAAAATGCTATGATTCGAAGCGTGTTAGAAATTTATTGTGGCCAATTAGTGCCTAAGAGAGCGCGAAGTGCAAGTGGGTGAAGTGTTATTTTCTTCGAGTGAAAATAGTGCTCGGGGTCAAGCGCGGGAAGTCCAGAATGCAGTGGGCGCACGCGTAAAGCTTCTCGCACCCGCTCTTGTCATTCCGCCCGACAGAGTGCAACAATTCGTATCGTTGTATAATTGTAACGGTCTACTCCGTCGACCGCGCCTTTGCATCGTGCACTAAGGAGGTTGGGGCGATATACAATCTTAAAGATTTCAGCGTTAATACAAAACGTAACACAAATTATTACTTATATTCGAAGTATGTGATTATTTTTTTTAAGTAGTGTCATCATTTAGTTGCTGAGATATTGAATACCCAATTTGTGTTATCTGGTCTCATGCTAAATCCATTGCTTCTCGTACGAAAAAAAAGTATATGCAAAAAATATCCAATTTTTCGCGTGAAAATATATTGTGTATATGAATCATGTACTTTTTATATACACCATGTTTTTTTAAAATAATTCCTCGGACATAACCGTCACATCATCAATTATGTACAATTCTTCGGGAAACATATTTTAGTATATGATAAATATATTCTACATAGTATTCTACATAGTTATATTCTACATATTCGCACATTGTTTTTTTCAATGGGGTTGGCCGTGTATAAACTGTAGTTGCGAAACTCCGCTCAAAGACGTTAAATAAATTGACCAATGTCAAGGGAATGCCGTTAGGAAATACACATTCATATTTCAAAGCAACGTGCCTTTTAGTTTTTTTGACATAACACGACCTATACGGTCAATTTTGGGTTTTTCCTTGGCATGCTTGGGATTTCGCACAGCGGAACTCTTACTCGAGCTAATCTCCACTGAACTCCGACTATAGTTTTACAAACGATAATATATCAACGATCGAGTTCGACAATCATAACATAGTTCGGACGATTCCTAAATTTTCATCGACAAATTTGATAATGCTCGTTGTTTCGTTCAATTAGATTGACAACCTTCGGGCGATAGTGATTTTTTCTGAGCACGATTATTGGTGATTTTATAAATTCTTCGGACCGGTAGGACTAGGTCGAAAGATATTGTTGTCAAGTGTGCGCTTAAAGATTCTTTTGTTGTAATTTTTTATTTGGTGCGCACCATAAATTCTTCACAAGAGAATGAAAAGAAAAAAAAACGAAACGATTTGGTTAGTGCAGCCCAGACTAATTAATACCGGCCAAGCCGATTTTAGAGAAATTGAAAAGTGATGTCAAGATGAGTCTCAATTAATCTTCTTAGATAAGGTAGACGTCCCGGCCCCCGGCCATGAACCCACGATCGCCCACGTCATGTTAAACCATACCTATAGCGTAATATATAGATATAGTTTAACATGAAACGGGCGATCACTGGTTCATCGCAACTGGGGCGCTTAGCTCATGTCAAAACAAAATGCTTGAGGCTAATTTAATATTTTTCGGTGGTCTAAAAAAGTCTGCTGGGTGATTCATAGGTTTGGTCTGTAATCATTTATTTTTGTGGTATTTCAAATTGTGATTATTTAAAAATGAAATGATGATTATTTAAACATTAAATCGTGATTGTTTAAACATTAAATCGTGATTATATAAATATTAAGACGTGATTATTTATCAGTTTATATATGAACAATTGAAGATTCTAAGTTATAAACTGCTTGAACAAATTCTTGTCAAGTCAGACGAAAACGTGAGAGCAAGTTAGGGTGCCTATCGCTTTAACAATTTTATTATGTCACCGATTTGTGCGCTTACCGATTCGTTTAATATTTCGTTTACGACGACGTCGTAGTGTGGGTCTGGTAGCCATTACATCTAAAAATTCCGGGAAAGATGGCTACACACGGAGAAAAACGGTTGTTTCTCTAACAAAATGTACATCGTTAATAAATTATGTTAGCAAAAAAATTTAGCTGCTACAGCAAAATATTTGTTGCCACAGCTAAATATTCGCTGAAACAAGAAAATATTTTGTTGTCTCTATGTTAACCAGGTAAATCAGTTATGGTAACAAAATTCTTGTTGTCCCAATAATTTTTTTTTCTTCGTGCATATCCGGGGTAAATAGTTTTCTGCAGAGAGGTATGCAAAAATATTGAAGGATTAGCATTATTTAACTCAATGCATTGAAAGTAATCAAGATATGATTATGTATGAGTTACTGAGCCTTTTTACCGATTAGCTAATCTATAGCGATTAATACTATGGCCCTCAGACGGGAGGATTTTCTCCTTCCCCTCTCCACCCCTCCCCCTCTATTCTTGACACGACGGCGGCGAAATTTTTACGTATTGTAGTGAGATTTCTCTCAGTAACATGTAATACCTGGGTGATATTGCCAATTATAACTGTTTGTTAATATTGCCTCAATTAATTAACGCATCGAATTATTCGAATATTCGGCGTGAAATACTCAACGCTTATTACCAGCTTGCGATAGATTTTTTCAAGGCTATACATCTCGATTAGCCTGTTGAGACTCAGAATTCTCCGGTTCTAAGCTATGTTGAACATCTATTGAGACCATAATCTGCCAGTCGACTTCATTTTATTTTTCAAAAATACGTTTTCTCTTCACATCGTTCGGATGTATTTATGAGAAATATCGGCAGCCCATTCATGCAACTCTGGTTCGAGCAATTCGGTAACCCCCCAAATTGTAAAAAGCTCTCAATGCAATGAATTTTATTATACCTTCAATGAAATACGCGTCCAATGCCCTCTTTTGTTCGAAACTCGCCGGAACGGTAATTTCATAAACGAATATTCGCCTAGTGAATAGTCGATTCGTTTGCCGTACGTGGTACTCGATTTTCCTGCCTTCCGCTCGGTGAACTCCTAGCTCTTTGAATCTACTTTTACACTACAAAACTGTTCGTGCAAAGTATATAATACGAAATGCGAGCGACGGAGCACGAGACGGTAAGTCACGCCGAAAGCCTTTTATACGCGTGTAGGAATATTGCGGTGCTCACGATGCATACAGGTAGATCTCACTGTTGAGTATATATAGAAAGACCCGGAGTCACAATCCGACCGGCGAGTCGTTTGCTTCGCTCGCACGAGTTCTTCCGTGGGTCCTCGGGACAGGGTTTTCCGTTTGTGCCCTGTGCCGAGTGCATAATCTTCCGTTGGTCGCGGCCGACCACGTGCATACTTGCCGACACCGTTGCGGATTTAATTCCCAGTGTGCCCCGTAACGACTGACCGAGTGGCAAACCTGTTGAGCGTTGATTAATCGAGCCATCGTCGTTAATTACCCCTGGCGGTACAGTCATGTGCGCCGCCAGCTCACTCGGGATATCCTGACACTATCTCGAGAGTGCGATTACCCGGAAAATCGTCGTAAAGTGTTCCCAAAGCGTCTTTCTTTGCGCTCCTCATGGAATTTCGGTACTTTGGAATTTCATTCACAAAAGTGCTACGATTTATTTTTTTGGGGGTAATAAATAACTGTTGGAACATATAGAGGATTGTTCGCGAATGAACCGAAATGACTGTTTTCACTGGTGAAAGTGCACCGTTCCTTGGTGTATTTTCGGAAGCGACCTCGCCGTCATCGTCGTCATCGTCGTCGTTTTCGCCTCTCGCGAAGACGGTGACTCTGCGGTTTCTCGGAAATTCGAGCGTGGTAACGAGAACTATGCGGCATTACCTCCGTTCACACTTTTAGAATATATATAGGTATGTGCACACTGAGGGGTGATACACATGCATACACAAAAACGTATGCCATTAAAAAACACGCATCAGCATGAATGCAACTAAATTGTATTTTTTTCGCTGTGTATTATCTTATTTGTTTAAATAATTAAAAAGGCTATAATTTTACTCACATCAATGAGTAGAAAACCAGAAAATCGATAAGAATTTTTTGTTAAAGTTCCAGCGGGTTAGGGTGGCTCGGATGCTTCACGCGCTCGCATTGGTTTCGTAAAATAGGCCAGGTCTATACCCCTATACTCTCTTCATATTTTCGCAAACGCCCCTTCGGTGCGAGTGTCGGTGCAAGTATAGGTGCGAGTGTAGGTGTGAGTGTATACAAGTATCTATGCGGATCTGTGTGAGTTTTTGTGAGTGTGGTGTGAATCTCCAATCAACATGAATTTTATTATTACGTAGATGTCTCTCATCGTGTGACTCAAGTGAAAACATACGACGCATTCCCTATGAAATGGGCCACCAATTCTATACGAGGCTAATTTTTTAGCAGTTTGTATGTGAATGAATAAAAAGAAACATGTGGTGAAAATTGAGGAATCGTCGGGAGGATCCGACCGAACGATAATAAAGTCGTATATCTTCTGTGCCCAAAATTGAGTCATATAACCGTACGGTGTGGTAAAATGAAATTGAAAAGATCAATTAATAAGTGACTGTATTCTTAAATTTGTTACTTTCTCGTCGTATACAAAGTATGTAAGGAGAAAAATAATGCAATGAAAGGAAAAATCGATTGCCAAATTATGATCATAATACACCGAAACAGATTTTATAACGACAATGTAGATTATAACTGTGCATTTCTAAGCCTTTATCGCCGGCATAGCATTTCACAAAATTTATTCATCACTGTATTTCAAATCGGCGTATCTAACTAGTCCTTGGCGTCGAGAAGTTACCTCGTCTCTTGATGGTCTAGGAAGCAACTCATCAAAACTTTCGATAATTTTTGTATGAACAGAATCGTCCAGTATATTCGACTTGTCAAAATGTTAATGAATCCATTCGGAAGTGCACCCGTGTCGGCAATAATATATGGTGCGGTGTAGGGCTGCCTATTCAGGACTGTGGCTGCCCTGTGCCACAAGTTGTTTAATACAAAGCTATCGGGTGAGCACCGTTTTCAGCATTACGCTGCTGATACTTCTTTTTACAGCCAGTAGTTAAGCAGTTAAGGTAAACGTTCCAATGACCGAACACGTCTCAGTGGCCGGACGAAGCGCTCGTACAAGAGAGACAGAAATGCGATTTTTCATGGATGCCCAGTGACTGGGACTGCTCCGTTAAGTGCCTGGCAACTGGGACGTTTACCTTTCCTGGTAGAAGGGCCCAACCAGGCTCTACTACGGTTAGGGGAATACCGGGGCAAAAGGCACAGCGGGGTAAAACAGGACAGCGAGGGCAAAACTCAACTTTACAATAATTTTTGGATGTCCCATTTCGTCCCAACGATACATCCGGAATTTCAAACCCGTTTCGAACCACGTACCACCATGGCCACCATCTAATAGTATATTGCGATACTAGTTCGTAAAAGCGGACTTTCGACGAAGGTTGGGAAGTGGTTGCACGAGTCGGATCGAGCGCTGCAACGGCACGAGGCGAAGCCGAGTGTTGTTGTAGCGCGAGAGAAGGCGAGTGCGGCCACTTCACAACCGCTACTCCATGCCTGCTGATAATTTCCAGATTGATTGGCAATAATTTCCAGAAATCGCACGAAAAAAAAATTCGCAAGCAAAGAAGCCGAACTGCCCATGCGCAAAAGTAAATCTGCCAAACTGCGCATGCGCCGGGAATTTACTAAACTTATAGCTACAAAGCGCCAGTAGTGCTTTTCATGCATGAGTTACATAAAAGTTATTGGAGAATTGCGTATTGTCTCATTATCCCGTTTTGCCCGGGTGTGCCATTTTGCCACGCTCTCCCCTACTTGTGCTACCACCGCGCACGATCACCCGTTCGTTCCCTTCGAAGCATCGCGCGCGCCATCAGTGGTATGGCTCGTAACTGTTAACCAGTGAAGAGCTTGGCCAGCTGGATGGTTGGATAAACGAACGGTTTTGTTCTATATTCTGCGACGACGATAAACAAAACATAATCGATAAAAGTAATTTGACGGTTAAGTGGTTATTCTCTGTGATGAATCATGTTTTCAATCGTTAATTTTATTTTGTACATAAATATGATGTTATAAATATATAAATATCATTAATTTAGAATTACAATGGCTATTCGAATTTGTCGTAAAGCTCCATAGTTCCAAAGATCACTCAGTATCGCGATCTTTTGAATACAACGCGCAGATTCTGAAAATGACCACCTTCGTCAACGTCACTTGATGGAATGACACTATTGAAAGTACAATTTAAAACTGTTGTCAAAACCATCGCCTTACATTTCTTTTTGCCTCTGAATTAAAACGTCTTTATTCTACGATTTTACCAAATTGTTTCCCACGTTTAATAATATATAAATTCAATCAGAAAAATAATTTTTTGGTGGTAATAAATAGATAATAAGCAATATGATTAATATTAATTATAAACTCAGAATGTAAAAAGAGCCTACGCATTGGCCATCGTCCTACATTCATTACAATAGGTTTCTGGCAAAAAATGCTATTGGTTATTGAACACGCAAATATTAAACTAAGAGACGCTTCAACACCCATTGAGGTGGTTTAATGGTCAATTAAATTGCTTAATAAAAACAACTCTTTCGAGAAATTTATTATTTTGCTTGCAATTTTTACGTTTCCATTTATGGTCTAACTTGCGCCAACGGCCATGCAACATGCTTGTCTCTCTGATGCATTTCCGAGTGTTGATGCTGCGGTTGTGCAGCAGCGCGGTTTTCTCGTAAACAGCATGAGGCTTACGCGCAAGTTCTATTTTGAAAACCTTGCGGGAGCCCACCTATCGCGTTTTTAAACCTACTAAACGTTGATTTACGGACGCACGCTGCGACGGAATCGTGTGCAGGCGGACACGTTAATAAAAGCAACTATTTTCGGCTGGACAATGCGGGCCACCTCGCGGCCTTTTCATATTATTCACTCAACGAATAAGGACCTGGAGGTGCTCGTGTCCTCGCGCGGTCGTGAGCTATGAGCGATGATCACACTTCACTGATTTTTCGCCAATATTATACATTACGAGGGCCTGTGTGTATCTGTGTATTTATGTGCACCTGTGAGTATCTGTGAGTATTCATGAGAGTATCCGGGGCTTTAGCCCCTCCGAGACGTTAGCCACTCCGGGGCTTTAGCCACTCCGGGAAATGAGACCCTCCAGGACTTCAACCACTCCGATACTTTAGCCACTCCGGGACTTTAGCCACTCCGGGACATTAGCTACTCCGGGACCTTAGACGGGACAGACAAACAAACAAACAAATCCACAGTTTTTTTTAAACATATATTAGATACTACGAAGGACTTCCCCTCGATTACCTCAAGACTCATAACTTTTTTTATGCATCATCCGTCATACGTTAATGCGAGTGCCCTGAAGAATAGAATTCGTTCCACTTTCTTCTTAAGTTCACAGTCACTTTCTTCGTATTATACTTTTATCGAACTAAAAGATTATCGGGCACGGAGAGGAGATGATTCCCCCCTCGACATCCCAAGCTCTGATGTCTCCGTAGGCCCAAAATCTTTTCAATCCGCTTATGCCGCGCCAGAACTTGTTGATCACCCACGCGTCGAACAGTCAGGGTGAGATCACCTTTATAAAGGGACTCCTTTTAGTCACGTCTCAGCTGCGACGTTCGAACGCTAAACACTCGCCGAAAGTGCATTGCGGGATACCTCGACTATACGATCACGAGGTACTATATAGGGCTATGGTGGTGGCGATGCAAATATCTTTATATGCACTAAACGGCCGCCGACTGCGATAGTTACGACTTACTCGCGCTCGTGTGCGCCGGTACGAGTGTGTTGCTTCTACTTTGGCAAATAAAAGATCGTGAGAAGAAAAAACATCGGTCAGTGTCGTTCGTCATCTCTCGACTCGCGCAGCTCGCTTTATGGATCGCCTTTCGAGAGTCGACACTCGCTGCCAGACTCCGTTCTTATGATTCGCCTTTAAAAAATCCTATTTATGTCGAGTCTCCGATCGTCCGTTTGTCACGGAGAACATAAGTTGACTCAGTATGCTCGCATGTGTTTCACCGCTGAGTCATTATCGCTGACGTCCCGATGGAGTATCGACGGATACTTTCGTGCCTGAATTTTGTCCTGTTGAGTTAAAAAAAAATAGGCTAAAAAGGTGCGAACTAATTTGCACATGGCTTCCTCATTTTTTACCATCTTGCGTAAAGCTTTCTCTGTGAGAAAGTTCGTTGAGCGATTTTGGCCTCCTCATAGAGCAAGTTATGCTTATCCCCGCTTACAAAAGGCATCACACTCGAATGATCGAGATAAATATATCGAAATAATCGAAATCGTGAAGCCAGCTTTCGTACCCAATCAAGATCGTCCGTTTCGGTAGTACGGTCGGCACACCTAACCTAAAAGTAATTAAATAACCGCGTTGTTGCTAGTAATATCAAAATTAAATATTCGAAATTTGTAGCCAAATTTATTGTTGAAATTCATTAAGTGAAATTTTCATACACGTCGTTACGAAATCATATCTAAAGCATTCTTCCCGCCGATTATAAATGTGCAATTAATTTTACTATTATCGCGTTATCTCATGCAGAAACGCGTGTCAGACGAAAAAAAACACGTTGTTCAAAAAATGCACAATTATCAATATATTATAATATTCAAAGGATTAGATCGATTTTTGGCAAATGTAATACCAAATATTGTTGCGGTGTTATAAACCAATCATCTTTAAAATTTGAACTCAATACCTCCACGCTTACTAGAATCAGAGCATTTTTAGTAACATTTGAAAACCCTAAAAATTTCATGAAATCGTACTGCTTGGATAGAATTCGGCTAAATTCAATAAGAATATTCATTGATCGATGTTTTATATTTGTGCACCTTTTAAGAAACAGCTTTAATTTTGACGACCACTTTACATGTGTACCAAATTTAGATTAGCTGGATCAAACCGTTCATGAGTTATAGCGATTTTAAAGCCCCAGAATCCATTGTTACGTCCTGTCAATTTCGGCCAAATTCACTGACGCAACTGACTAGAAATCCATAAAATATTGTAATAAAATAAAATAGTTGCAGGAGAGTCATAGGAAAATTCACAGAGAACAAATATACGTTGAGAACAGATCATGCGTCAGCTATTACTGAATGATTCTATTCAGTGATTGGCATAGCAACAGTTGGATAACTAAAAAAATATCGCAAGGTGTATAATTCAAGTTCCTGGAGAGGTATCATCGGCCGCGAGGATACCTTAGGCTACTTGAGGACCCTATTGTTTAAATAAAAACGCAAAAGCGTTTATAAAGTGTGAAATGTATATCTCATTCGCCCATGCTAGTTGTACGTGGGCTAACAAATTGGAAGTTGCTATACGCAGAAAGACAAAACGATAGAGGGATGAATAGCTCAAACTTGTGGGCTGCGTAGGGATTTTTAAAGGAGCACTGCTATGCCCATGCCAGGAACTGCTGTCGCTGTGCATGAGCCGGATAACCGTACCACTCCCACCCTTTATAGCCGGCAATCTCATCCAAAGGGTAGACGTCGACATTTGTGAGACATAAAACGTGCCCTACTGCTTTCCTGGAGCGTCGAGCTTTTTTTTTTAGCTACAATCCACATTATACGACAAGGCCCATAAGACATATAGGAAATTGATTACTGAATTTCATTTCCTTTTTTCGTGCAAAAATACCACTTCTTCTTTTTAACGCAAATACGACAATTCATCCTAATAGAAATCATTTGCTTACGAGTGAAAAAAAGTTAAAGTTCACGTTTCTCACCAAATTCACAGAATTCAACAATTTTTTCAAGTATATCATAAAGAAAACGCACGCTTTGATTGTAATTATGAATGTTAAGTATACATAATTTGTTATACAGCGTGAAATTTCTGGCGTTGTTCATTGAAAACTGTAGGCAATTTCATCGCATACAAAAGAAGAAATGCGCCAATTTCCAAATTTCGTACGATTCTATAAAAAAAAAAAAAAATGCATACATGGAATTAGAATTTTTAACGCACCTTCGGTTTTATGTGGCTAAAGTTGATTTTTTTTGGCACTATAGCATGTCATAACGAACTTTAGTACATATATTTTCCAGTCATGTTCGCAAATAAAAAACGGTATTACTACGCCCATTTGTTCTCGAAACTATGAGCTTACCGAGAATAAGCAGTTCATTAATTAAAAAATACCGTCAGTCTTGATGATGGAGACTGTTTAGCGCGTTGTGTATAACCTTGACTGCAAAAGCTCGCACTTCATCCGATACGACGAGGTGTAGCTCCAACGTGTGAAACGCGTAAAAACTTGACGCTAATTGGGCGGTCGTGGAGCCCGTGTTGTACTCTCCGGTTTCACAGTCTATGCTTACCGTGAAATCCGATATTTTATTACACTCCAATTGCAATCAATCATCTGAGGTGTGGTGAGATGGAAAAAAAATACTAAAATATCCCACTGTGTGCCAAAGGTCGAAGGACAATTCTCAATTTTTCAATGCTGTGAAATAATTGTAATTTACATTTATTCTTCGTCATTGTTAAATTAACTCTTAGGTATTTAAATGTTGTGACTGTTCTGTCTCCGCAATTTTTAGACCAAAACCGGGTATGACCACAGTTTAGCAGCTTCCTCGTCGAACTCCGTTTCAGATTATGCACTCGATGATGAACGTTGTTCTCACTTTTTTTTAGTAGACCTATGACAAGATCTATCTTTTTCCTTCATTTTCCTTCATGTGCCAAGTTTCGGTCACTCATGACGCAGTTTCTAAGAGCATCGAGTACCAGGTCGAAATTTCAACAGAATCTAATTTATGTGACGCAATTGCTCTCACAACAAATTTACCGAAACAAGTAATCATAAGGCAAATTGTTATATATGTAATCGATAATAAGACTCGTTCTGACGCTGTTGGTATGACTTCAATGTTTTTTGACAGTTAAAAATAATTGAGTCCGGGCAATCGTAACGTAAGTGCTCTCTGGCAGCAACAACGGCGCGAAAGTGCCGCAGCACGAGCTGCACCATTCATTGTAAAATTGTCAGATGAATAATAAATGAAAAAGTTAAATAAAACTATACGCTTTTTCGACAATAATGCAGAGTGGAGTAATCCACTCTTCAACATGCAGTCAATAATTTTTCTGAATTAAACGAAAACTGTATTTGTTGGGGACAGTGACTGAATCTGGGCCATATACTTTAAGTCTGTCTGTGGACCAAAATAACTCTCATCATGATTGTTTACTATTTTTCGCCATTAAACATTTCATTCGCACTTATAATGTAAATTACCAGAAATAATTAAGTAATTTATCCGAAATTAAATATCAAAATTACACTGCATATGCGGAAGACTCAGACAGCAGATTTTACTGCGATCCGAATTATCTTCGAAAAGTATTGTTATTAGGTGGCACAGACTAATCAAGTAACAGAGAAATGGACAGAAATTTATTTAGACTATGAGCCGACAATCGATTATTAAAAATAAAAAATCAGTCTCCCTGTACACACTAAGTATGCGATGAAAAGTTAAAAACAAATACATACAACTTATAGAACTTTTTTTTTTACTAGCTTCTCAATTTCGCAAAAATATTATACATCAAGATTCACGCGTTAAATTTACGATGGAACATTCGTGACAGTATAAATCCTCAAAGCGTGCAAAACTCCTAAATGCCAGCGCGCGAGTTACAAGCAGGCGTTTGTGTAATGTACTCGCGTGCCGTTGGAAATGCGTTTGACGCGTGGGAGTGAAAAAAAAACAAAAAAATTCACGAGGGATTTAAATTCTTCTTGTTGCGCGTTGAGAATTCATGCGTATCTCTCTCGCCTGCCTTTACACATGTGACCGGGAGCGTATAGTCGCGATGTTTTCAATTCGTTGTACACTCGTCGGTGAGCAGGCGATGTTTGTCACGAGATTCGCGCAAATTCCATTATTCATATAAACAGAACAGAATGCGTTCTCTTCAGCACCCAATATAAAATAACGATTATTTCTCGTTCGACAGATGCAAAAACAACATCGTTTTTTACTTATCGTCTGTCGTCGTATTGCTATTACTGGGTTACAAAATTATCTCGGCCAAACCGGAGAGTTCGATGTTATAGCGTACAACTGTAATATGGCATACACGTTTCGGAAAGTGGTGATAAGGATAACACACTACCCCTCGGTCGATCGCTTATCGGCCAAATTCTCAACGTGGCAAACACGCGACCGGCGAAGCCTTATGAAAGCTCTCCGTCTCTCAATCTCTCTCTCTCTCTCTCTTACACCCACTGCCGGTGCGAGAGTACATGTATATGCGAGATCCCCGGAGCGTTGTTCCCGTTTTGAAACGGCCGACTGTTGATGGTTCTCAGTCGTTGGCTGCGTCGGAAACACGTTACATTAAACACTTTGCTGTGACATTCGTTCGCGCGACAGTTGCCGATTCGATATTTATATATAAGTAACAACAGAAGATAAATTTCGATAAACTCGATATATATCGAGTTCGCTAGAGCCACCACGGGGCGAGCTACGTAACATCATCGCCGTCTTGATACCAGCATATATATATATATATATATATGTATATAGATATTTTTATTTCTCAAATTAAATACCGATATAACCGAGATCTACGAGCGGATCGTCGACGCAGTCGAGACCGCGAATTGATCACGGCATGAGTGCGACGACGAGTGGACGCGCGTTTCAATGAGCTCGACGATGTCGATGAGCGGCAAAGTTTCGGCTGGTAACAGACTGGAAATCGGTTCTTCGAACAATCTTTTAACGCGAATTCCGATGGGCGCCGGATGGGAGACGTGGAAACGCGAAGTACTTTTCGAGGGCGTAATCGCCGATACCGACGATCGTCCCGAATCGTTGATCATCGATGATTTACACCGCGTGGAAGCTTCTTCCTGTGTAGAGGATAATCATTGGGATCGGTGAGTTCATATCCTTCGACCGGTCGCGACCACTTTTTGCGGATCAAAAGTCTCTATCAGGGAACGAGGACGAATTGAGACGGGAACGATAGGAGGCGTGCATCGGTTAGACGCGTTCACAGAGCGATTGCACATAAAGTCGCAATACACTTACCAGAAAACCGCGGGGTACATCTTTGTTGCTCCAGTTTAAATCAGACTACAGATTATCGCTAGGTGTCACATGCTTTTTTTTCTTGTTGTGTAACAGTTTGTACAAACCCTCGTACATTATGAACGCCGTATCCCGTATTCGCAGAATGTCGGCGGATCTACATGCCGAATGTTTTTTAACCTGCGTTGACCTCACATCTGGTAATATATTTTATAGCATGTAAAGAGATTCTGTTTCAAATGGAACTGATTTATAGGATTTACAGTGTAGAGTCGTATCTGAGATTGAAGAATAAGAAATAATTTCCTTTTGAATATTTTTTTTTTTAGGGTCATTAGTGCTTAAGTCTCAACTACATTGATTTTTGGCAAAGTTGGGCAAGTACACTAAGTACTTCAAGGACGTATTGAAGTGCTATACTTGAGTACAGAGCAGTGGGTATTAACTCGGTACTTGATACTTCGATTCGTACTTGAACTACTTGGCGTACTTGAATTAGTTGGCGTACCTCAAGTAGTTGACGTACTTCAAGTAGTTGAACACCAGGGTAAAACGGGATATTGAGACAAAACGCAATTCTCTAATAACTTTTGGATGGTGGCGATGGTGGTACGTGGGGCAAAACGGGTTTGAAAATCCGGATGTATCGTTGGGTCAAAATGGGGCATCCAAAAATGATTGAAAAATTGAGTTTTGTTCTCACTGTCCCGTTTTGCTCCGCTGTGCCATTTTGCCCCGGTCTCCCCCTACTTCAAGTAGTTGGCGTACTTCAAGTACTTGGCGTACTTCAAGTACTTGGCGTACTTCGAGTACTTGGCGCACTTCAAGTACTTGGCGTATTTCAAGTACTTAGTGTATTTTAAGTAATGCTCATTGAGGACACTTTTGCATCGACATAATAAGTGCAGCAAACCCCGCCGAGCTTTGTGAATAAAGACACGCAATGAGCAAGCAATGTCCGCATTTCCAGTTCAAAATATTTTTTTCCTTTACTTATGCATGCAAAATCCTCGTCTGCGCACCAGTCACAGACATGCAAAATGGTTGATTCCCGCACGATGCGCAAAGGCGATGCGCAAAATACTTTCACCCGCGCGCAAAATGCCTTCACCGGTGTGCAAAATAAAATTTTACTACTCGTGCCATCTAGCGACGCAAACGGTTACTATGTTACCAAACGGTTGCTATGGTAACACCGAGGCTATAACGCCATTGTGCATGCCTGTGAATGGTGCACAACTCGGATTTTGCATTGCATTCGTAAAGAAAAATATGGCTCGATACTTGAAGCCAATCTCGCTTCTTGCGCACTGCTCGTGCTGCCTTCAAACTCGTGCGCAAAACGCTCGTTTGGCCTCTAGTATCGAAATGTACTATTTTCGAATGATCAGTGGTTTTCTAGCTGACGAATTTTCACATGCCTGATTTTCATTATTTGTTACCGATTGAAGTATGCGATATGAAAATCTCAACTTATTGGGTTCAATCGAAAATAGAAAAAAAAAATGAGAATATTCCATACATTTTAAATGTACAGAAATACTTATATGTGTGAACTGGCTCGAAGAGATCTTGAAACGTTTCCAACACTATACACATATGCCTACCGGGTGACGAAAATCCGAAATTTCGTAGGACATATTTTCCGTGTTAAATGCTACACGGTAAAAAAAGTTTGTACATTTATTTAATAAACATTAGTTATTCATAAACGTCCTCAATTTTGTCGTGGTTAATTTTACGATGCATTTAGTTAAAAATACAGTTCCATAGCAATAAAAATAATTGCAAAATGAACAATAGAGAATTATGGACATTTGTCAACAAGAAATGTTTATCAAATGTACAAACTTAAAAAAAAAGCAGCCTTCACATCTCAGTCACCCGATATGATAATCGGTGACAACACCGATTATCGACCGACCTGCTTTCGGGTGTATGCAGCTGTCATATCCATCGTCAAATCCTTTTTGACCATCTCCGCAAACGTATATAGCTATCCATACTGCTGTAGATACGTCGTGTACATATGCGGCAGATAAGCGCATCTTCTTCACTACGACGATTATGATTCATCGCAGTCTCGGAACAATGCAACGTACACTCCTCCATCTGGTACATAATTCCTGTACATGAATAACCGACACACGGGAGCCTCGATATGTTGCCATGAAAGGCATCACACGCAGATAGAAAATTGTGTCGCGCAGAATCGCCAACTGTTGCAAAACGTGACGCAGATTATTATATCGATTACTTTATTTTTAATAAAAAAAAAATTGTCTTGCCTCCAGTGTGTTCGAGAGCTTTAATAGCGCTGTACAGACTTGGACTGATAAGCCAACGGAGCTGGACTGATAATATACTGATATTTTACGTGGTACATATCTTCGAGGATTCCCCAGATTTTCTGTCTCGCGGGTTTCGAGAGACGTTCAGCCAAACGTAATCTTCGCATGGTTCAACATAAAAGCCACCGCTCCGATTGACGGAACACTAGACTCGTCGTCGTCCAGGAGATAAAATCTCCGCTCGGGTGAAATATCATTCTCGATACCATCAGACTTTGAAGATTCAGCCGTACCGTCGACTGCTGTGTCGGACGCTGTCACAATGTCAATCCGCGCAACGAGCAGTGAGCAAAGTTCCCTATCAAATATCGTACATGCCGAAGTGCCCGTTTCGGCGGTGAGCTGCGAAGTCTTGTTCGTCACTCTTGCACAGTTGCGCACGTGAGACATCGGCGTGAAAAGTGCGCGCGACCCAGCAATACGAGTGATCGCGTCGTTGCGGCGAAGTAGAAAGTGGAAGCAGCGCGAAATTTCACGGCGCTGACAGGCACGTCCAACGTCGCGTGCCTCCGATCGTCACGGACGATTGTCACTGATCGGCTAAATTCCATAGATGATCAGTGTACCGCTCGGTTGTTTTCGTTACAGCGTTACTGCGATTTTCGCGCCGGACGAAGCGTGTGTGGATGGCGAATAAATCAGACAAACTTATTCACTATAGAATTTGTTGTGCCTAATCGGGTGAATAAACAGGCAATGGATTTTTGTACGACGATCTAGACTATTGAATATATGCAAAAATATATATATATTCGAAATATATAAAATTCGCTGTTTTTACATTAAAAATATTAAAGGCATGAATCGCTATATATTCGAAGATGCATATTTTCAGAAATATTTTCCAATATTATATCCGAAGTAAATAACTTTGAAACTTTGAACTATTGAATATATGCAAACAAAAAAATATATGTATATATTCTAAATATATTAAATTTGGTGTTTTTACATTTAAAAATGTTCAACGGATGAGTCGCTACATAATCGAAGACGCATATTTGCAGAAATATATTGTCAACATTATATTCGAAATATACAACTTTTCGGGTGAAAATATATTTACATATCACAGACATATTTATTCGATATATAGCATATATACCACATATTCTTCGTGTGGGAAGTGTATAAAACCGCAGTCTTTAGCCGCGAATGGTGGGCATTGGAGTCGTTCGCTATCCGCAAGTGATCGGGTCCGTGAGTGAGGTCAGTACCATTGCGACGAGCAGTAAACTAACCGGAGGAGATTGAAACAATTGCTATTTCACGCATGCTCTGTAGAACGAAATCGAAATTTGACGATTTCGACCTTCTCCCTGACGTTTTGCCCGAGACTCGTATTTCTCATCGACCTGAAACAGTTTGAAATAGTTGGAGAAAAAAACAATGCCCGCGAATCCTCTTTGATGTCTCCAAACATTGACGACCTGAAACAAAACGATCGCAATGCCGCAGCTGGCATGTCCCACGATTGCGAGATAATCGAGGAAGAATTTCTCGGCCGTTGGGACGTGTGTGAAGTGCCCCGATCTCGGGAGACACAGCGGGGGGGAGTCGAACGATTTTGCGCTCGCGAGATTGCGGCCAGTCATCATCGAGCAAATAACGATGTCTGCGCGAACGAGACGATCGGATCGCCTCGGGACAATGGCTCGTAATGGAAAACGCGCTGGTCGAAGGTCGAGCACCGTCGGCGAGCACTTCCACGCGATTGGAAGAACGCGCGTCCCCGTAAAGCGTGTATGACTGTACGTCATGCCAGTATCATTGTTCAGTCGGAGGTTGAATGCTGCGTCGCTGGAAGAAGGAAAGACGACGCGGCGTCAGTCGAAACTTGTGCGTGGAATGGGCTCGGTGGGAGTTGACGTAATCGGTAGTTCGAAGTCCGCAAGGAACGATCGGTATTCTCTGTGTGCGGTGCGTGTGTCCACTCGTGCTCGGTCCTGCGGTCGCGCTATCGAGAAACGCTCGACGATAATCCACATCCGGCAGTGCAACGATATTTCTACTCCGGGACGAGACACTTTGTTCGCTTGATCTCCGGCTGGCGAAAGGATCGAGAACTCTCGGAAAATCTACGACGATCCCAGCGTGTCCTTGACGTTGCGACATTTTTCACGGTCACGGTGAAGGGACAATCGACGATCGCGAACGGTGAAAGTGGCCCGCAAATTAATCAAAGATAACGTTCATTTGATGCGGAATAAACGAAACTGCGGGCGGTCGATTGAAGAGAGGTGGTTGCCGATCGTCAGACGGAAGACTGGGACATTCCACTCCATTTGTTAATTCGATTACCTCAATTGGATTTCTGCCGGAGCATAGAAAACGCGCTATCCGATAAAGTTGCGTACGGTCGAGCTTGCTGATCGCCGTAGCGGTCGTTAAATCGTCCACGTGATTGGAGAAAACGATCTGCATGAAGTGGACAGCCTGCATGCGTCGATGATTTGATATATGTATATATATATATATGTATGATATTGTAATTCGTATAAAGAATTGTCATCGAGACACTTGGGATCCGAGCGGACATTCATAACGATTATTTAATCTTGTCAGTGAAGTATACAAGTGAATCGAATAATCATGGTCTGGGACGATAGATTGTCGGTGAAAGAAGTCACCGAAGCGAAAAAGAAGACCCCTCGCTTCCCGTCAAGAGAGAGAAATTTCGCGGTGAGACGACGAGGCGCCCGACGTTCCGGTTCGGTACGCGATTCCGGTGTTTCACCGACTGCGATTCCCCCACCGACACCCGAATTTCTCAGTCCTCGGGTTGTCGAGGGTGACGTCTGCGAGTCCCACGAGTCTTGCAGTGGTTCATCATGCCAGTAAGAAATTCCTCTGAAACGCTTTGACCTTACAATTCGGATCGCTTTGAGAGCTAATCGGAGAGAGCGAAAAGTCGTTTCTTAGAACAAATTTACATTTATTTCTACAAAGAGGTCCGAAGTTACGACGTTACTGTTTATATACATATTTGCTTATGGAGAGGGTTTAGTGTTATTTTTTTTCAACTTTGCACCAATGTCGAGCCCGCGCTACGAAGATTGTACAATTAATTGAGTTTGTCTCCGTCTTAAATTTCGGTATTTTCCAAAGTATTGTATGCATTATGTGCTGGGATAAGTAAGTATGAATCCGAAAATTTAATAACTAAACTGCCAAGTGAAGACTGCCCGGAAGCATTTTTTGGATCTTCAATCAACATTGCTAATTTAGCATTTTTAACTAAATATAGTTTACGACACGCGAATCATTTGTTTTGTGCAAAGACTTCATCTTCAACCGCAAGTAACTTGCGTACGTTGTCAAAAATCAGAAATCTGGTAATACGGTTTTTAAATATAAGGTATATCGAACCTATATATCAACATTTTTACCCGATCGATCGGATCATTATGCGCAAGAGATTTTTTTTACATTCGAACTGAAGCGAAGAAGTTGTGAACTGAAAATGCCCTTTGATCAAATGAAGTTTGAAAAAAAAACAGCTCACGAAGAAAAATCTGCAACCTTTGTACAAATTGTTCATGAAGTTTAAGAACCTGTCTTAAAAATAATTAGTACTTAACGAACACTGGTCCATCCAGAACTAGTGCGCATTGTGATAAAAATACTTTATGTGGTGGTGGAGTAGAAATTACTTGCCAATACTATCGCAGAATTTATTGGAATGTACGATAATGTATACTCAAACGCGAAATGTGTAGCGTACCATGGTGGATACCATTTTACTGACCTGTTTATAGCTGTACAAATTTGTATCAACAATGCGAATAATTACTATAGCCTTCCCTTAAGACCATGCGCAACAGACCGAGTCGGTAACAAAAAGTGTAATCTGTTTTTTAAAGGGTTTCGACTATTGTCGGGCAAAATGAAATTCTTGACCTCTTCATTTATCGAGTTTGCATTTTGACCCAAAGCTGTAGCACGCTTGAAAAAAAACAAAACAAAAAAACTGAATATCTTTTATTAGGCGAGAACAGACCGGATTTCACATCGCCTCAATACCAAGCTTATGAACAACAAATTCGTAATGTGTGAAATATTTACCAAATATTTTTTAAATAAAAGCTTCCTTACCCTTGTGAAGTAGTAGGAGACACTCTCTTAAGAATCAGTTATAGTTATAGAAAACAATTTGAAGCCGTCTAACTGCAAAAAAATTTTTGAATAAAAAAGATACTTTGACAAAAATCGAATTGATTATAAATCATTAAAAAATTATAAATGAATACCCAGAAAATCGTAATAACTCCCTACGAAATTTCCTACTACTATTGTAACTCAACACTTTTCTAAAAAATAATTTATCATTATCAATAATGATGCAATATTTATATTATCAAGTGAGTATGCATTGAAGAAATCGGGGTGAACGTTCTATTAATTTTCATCTTGATGCATCATGTTGAAATGCAACATAATATGGTACTATGTATGTAATTTTTCTCCCGATATCAATTGAGACTTGTCTATCGAGAAACATTCCAAGGGAGCATATTAATTATCCATTTTCGCAAATAGCGTACAGCATACAGCAATGCGGAATGGTGAGATATCGAGGTCGAGTCCAAGCGTTCGTATGTATTTATAGAGATAATCATGAGAGCGTATGATGTCGATTATCATGTCTCCCGCTCTCTACGTATATACACGTATACTCTTGTCACATGTCGATGCTCGTAGCGGTTCAAGGATCGCTCCGTGGTTATACGCTCGCGCTGCTCACGGTATGAATCACGACGGCTTTCTACATAGTAATATACAACGTGCAGATATTAGACTTGACGTTTTCGCAAGTGGGACATTGTGTCCTCCTCGGTAAAGAATACCGAGAGGATCGTTAAAATCCTAACTTGAGAGTCTCGTTATTGGGATCCTCGTACCCGAGAGAGCAATAATGAGGGACATGAGATTGTCTATCGTTCCCGGTAAACCATCAGCGTCGTCGATTGTTCTTGTCAAGTTGTCACGAAAAAAAAATCAGAGACTTTCGATCGAACCGAGTTTTGACAATTTTTGAACGGGAGAAACGCGTCCCATCGAATCCTATCTCCTCCTTGTATATGTCCCTGGTGATAAAATGTATATGGGGCATTCCACCAAAAAGCTTCAATGAAGTAGAACTTCGTGAAAAAAGTCTTCCCACTCTGTACCTAGTCTCAAAAGTTGCGCAATTTCACACAGACATTTAAAATTTTTTTGTATTATTCGTCGTGATGAAGTTTATGAAAAACGATATTTTCACTTTAATGTCGTATAACACAACTTTAGACTGACCAGAAAATTTCTTAAAAACAGCTATAATTTAATTCACTTTAAACTGAACAAATTTCGTGTGAGAAATTTTTTGATACGACTGAAAACCGCCAAGATATTAATGTTTTAAAAAGTAGCCTTAAAGAAAAAATCAAATTTTTATAAACAATCCCCAAATAAAAAATAAGTGTTTTCTCTTTTTCAAAATAGTTTTCGACAAAAAAATTGGCACAATTATTGAAGTTGGTCAGGGTCAGAGCATGGGAATTTCTAGTGAAATGCCCCATATGCGACATACATGTGCAAAATATACTTGCAATATAAAAATTGTATTCATTACATATATTGCACATTTAAGCCGTATATGCGACAAATGTTCTTAATGTATGTGACATCTATAACTTTTTATCGCATTACGTGTATACTAAATACATGCAGTATCATGCAAAACTCCTATACGGGCGTAGAGATTGTAAATGTATAAAAGTTTCACCTGTTGTCTATTATATCCCAGACGGATATACAGTTATTTTTTATATATATACAGTACAAAAGCATAAACATTGTACAATTTTAAATGTATTATCATATCTACTACGGTGTTGTGCAATTAATGTTTCCCAGAGTTGATGTACTATATACATGAGGATGATGCAGCCGCTTATAAGACTTAAACATTAGATTTCGTGTTTCTCGAATATGAATGTCAGATAAATAAAGTTTGTTTTCTATGAGTTATACAATTAACATAAAACAGCAATATATATTGTCTCATAGAAGAATTACATTTTATTTTCAACGAAAATATATGAAACTTATTAATTTGAATATGTACGGTTTATAAAATGTTTCGTAACAATATATGTGCATATGTAAAATAGATGCAAAATATATTTAAGATGTATTTTCGCATATATTTCGACATATATGAATTTTTCATCGGGGTATCTCAATTAATATTAGAGGGCGAATCTTAACCGACGAGGAATGTCAGCCCGTCACAAAGACCGGTTCAACTGAACCTGTACGAAGACCAAGCCAAACTCTGGAGACACATATTATGGGAGATTGATAATTAGTTTGTCAACGAGGCTCCGCATAGCAGTGCCATGTATGGACGCGTTCGAGCGTCTAAAAAGAGAGTTTGTTTTCTGACTAATGTCGTACGCGTGCGCTCCCTCCCTCTCTCTCTCTCTCTCTCTGTCTCTACGAAGATCCACTGTACGAGATCGTCTTATTTCCGGGTCGCGCGAACCATGGCAAGGCTATTATGCAGCTCGTTAGCGACGTTCTCGCGAAGACTGTAGGTTCGGCAAAAAGCATATTTCTTAGTTAGGAAGACGTAGTGTGACAGGAGGAGTTATCGTCGCGAATAAACCAAACGTCTTCGTTAGTTGCAGCTATTAATGGTAGCAACGCATTGGCTGATTCTAGACTTGATCTCAGATTTATATGCGCAGATTATAGGGTGTTTCAAGCGGATATGTCTTGCCGGATGAGGTGGCCAATTTTTATATCAGACTCTCAAATCAACAGTGTAACAACTCTCCTGAGATTGTAATACCAGTTGTTAGACGTTGTTCGAGGAGTGCGACGTGTTCTTAGAAGGTGAGCCAATACTCCACCTGTTCTTAGGGATTTAAGTTTATGAAGCCACAGTGACGTTCCAACTGGATCGACAGGATTTCTATGCTGAACACCGTTTGGCACGTTGATGTGGCTGATCAAACAGTTTTTTCGAAGCACAATGCATTGAACTTCATTACGGATTTTTAACGGGTGTTAAACAACATCATCGGATGAAACCGTTGACTTACCAAGAGACACGGTGTGTCTCGACGCCAAGTTAAAAAAGATAGCTAGACAGAGAGCGAGACCGACCGTGTAGTTATACGCCAAAGTGGCGTTTTTAAGGGTCTTAAAAAATTTCAAATTGAAAAAATATTAAAAGAAAACATTTTATGTCGCTAAAGTTCGCAACGTTGCAGCAACAAAATGATCTAAACTGTCAATCTTACGAGCTGTGGATAACTTCCATTTTTAAAAAATTTTATTTGAATGCCTCAATATTCCAAGGAGGCCATTTTATCTCAATTTCTTTTCTTACTCATCTTTGAAAATGTTCAAGTTTTAGGAGAATCTGTTGTGCACACAACTTTCTACGACCCAACACGGATGAAGTCAGACAACGGTTGACCTTGAAAGACCCGTAATTTTTTTTTGATATTCCGAGCCCATCGGTTTGTAATATTTGTGCAGTTGCGTAATACGAATTTTCGATTTTTTGAGTACGTGCCTGCCGTCTTCTCCTGTAAAAAAACGCGGGCATATCACCCGGAATGATCCTGCTTACTTGTCCGCCGTATTTTGAAATTAGGTGGTTGGGTGACAGTCGGCAATGTTTTAATCTGACAGAGGTGACAGAACTCTTCGCTCCGAGTCATGAAGGCTCAAACGAACATTGCGAGAAATGTAGGTTGAAAACCCAATTGGTTTACGCTGATCCCTCAGCTTTCCGTAAGACAATAATGATCTACGCATCGGGAAAAAGTTGGTTTTTTTCTCACAGTTCGACGGTAAAAAAATGAATAAATGAATCATTTTGTTTCTCTCCTTTCACATTTTTTGTCTCGCAAGTATTTCGTTTGCCAGGACTCACGAAAAACCGATAGCTGGACTGGCTTCGAGCGGCAACCAACAAATCACGTCTGGAACTCCGATGTACCGCTGGCATTTTTATCGAGAGTCCCATATCTTTGAGCTTGATTAATGGACTTGCTCCGATTATTTTGTAAATCTTGTGGAATCCATACGGAGGCGACGATGTGAGAGCTAGCTCGATCGGACGGGAGCGACGATGATGATCCAAGCAACTAACTCCTGTTCCAAAAATAAACCGTTTGTTATTCTCTCTATCTCGGCCGCGCGTCGTGTTCGCCACTCGCAACACTCTCGAGAGGCTCTCGGGTGTTCGCACTTTCGACAAGAAACGAGCCACTTCTCACGACTTCCAACGATCACAAGAATCGCTAAATCACCTCACGACTAGAGGAGAATACACGAGTCTTTTCATTGCCAAGGTGATACGGATACATGCATCAGGGAGCCGAGTTTTATGCTTCTTCTCGGAGAGGAAGAAATACGTTGCGCTCGAAAGCGTTGAAGACGAAAGTGAGAAACGACGACGGGAGATTAGTAAATTTCGAAAATAAAACTGCGAGGCTCCTCGCGGTTCAATGAAACTTGAAATATACGACAGGGTCATCGCGAACATTGACTCTGGTGAGAATGGTATTTTGCATTGTGACTGGACTGTTCTTTGGTCTTACCCGTAGGCTAACGAAAAACTTTTTCTTCACGTTATTTTCAGAAATGCATATAATAGTACACTGTGAACTTTTTTTTAAAATTTAATGAACGGTATTGGAATCTATTTTACATAAACTGTTTCTGGAATTTCAAATACATGTGCGTTGCAATTTTCCAGTAAAATTTTTATTTGTCATGAAAATTTTTGTAAATTTCAGCCAAAAGATTTGTAATTTTAGTATTTAGTATTTTTATTTTATAAAAAAATACAATTTGTCGCTCAAGACCTCGCTGTTAATGCGACGTTAAATAAAAGCTTTAAAAAAAAGTACATTAATGTTCCATTAACGTAAGTAACGTAAGCAAATTTTAATTTCCAGTAAATTAAATTTACAATGTATTTTTGCACAGGGGACACCGGAGGGTTGTATAATGCATTTTAGGATTTTATTGCCAAATTTTTTTAAGGGGAGACTAAGTGTCGAAATGTTCATCTCGGTGATTGGAAAAACTTTTCCTGAAGACGACTGCATAGAATTGAATCATATTTTGATAATCACTGCAAAACTAATTTTGTATTTTTCAATGGGAAAGAAATATTAAAGAGCAAATACCATGAGAAAATCTGCGATAATAAAGTGATATGCACATCTATTTTTGCTGCACAGCGCTCGTAAATTAGAGCGTGTTGCTCTCTGCAATAAATATGTACCTTTAAACATATGTTATATCATTAAACATATGTTATTAAACACACGTTTAATGACATTTCGGGAAAAAACTGAGAAAATGGTGTAACGAATAAACAATAAATGCCGACACTTTAAGTAGGAGAGGTTGCTATAGTTAAAGTGTTTAGGTGGGCTGCTGGCGAATGTTCACGAATCACGAATTCTTCGCCAAATGAAACCTCGTAAACTAACGATTTTCGATAAGTCGTTTTCTAACAGTGCACTGGCACTGACGAAATGTCATTAGGCATGTGTCGTAGTGTGTATGTATTTACTGAGGATGACGTTGTTCTCGTATTTTCAACCATTGTAATGCAGAAATATCACAATGCGTCAATTTGTTATCACATTTCTCATGGTAATTACGCTGTCATTTTTTCCCGCCCTTTTTGTCACAATTCTGTGATGAATGTGAACAATTTATTTTCCATAACAATGCAGCCATATTCTACAAAAAGTTGGTTTGAAACTTTGAGGTGTGTGTCAATGTTCATGACAAATCAACATGGAAAAAGAGTTATTCGCCACAGCCAATCTCTGCGCCAGACCCAAAAATCTCCCTGCATCATTGAATTCGTTAGGTCAACTAATTAAATTGGTTCGCAACAAAGTAATTCGTTGACCCGACTAATACATTTTTGCGCAACCATTGTATCGCCTGTCACTAGGAATATTAAACGATTACCTACCAAACTTTCTTTCAGCGAAATTGCTTGCTAGCAAATAATGACAAATTGTCTTTATTTGCCCAAAGTCAAATCACTGCGTATCTTTGCAAACTTAGGTTCAGTTTCCGAAATTCGCAACCATTCCCTAACAATAGATTGAAATTAGTCTCTGTTATAGAGTAGATTAGTCTAAGGGGCCATGAGGCTCGTGTCTTTGATAGAGGTCGGATAATCTGGAGAAAAAAAAAAAAAAAACAGCGTACACAATAGTGTGGACAGACAAGGCTGCCGGCAGTTCGCCGAAACATGGCGAACATTGACCCATTATAATCCAAGGATGTTTCAGTACGTCGTAGCGGAAATAGGGAAGAGTGGGGCAAAACGGGACAGTGAGAGCAAAACTCAATTTTCCAAAACATTTGAATGCCCCATTATGTCTAAACGATACATCCGGATTTTCAATGCCGTCTTGCCACACGCACCACCATTGCCACCATCTAAAAGTTTTTGGAAAATTGCGTTTTGCCTCATAATCCTGTTGTGCCCCGCGGGGCCATTTTGCCCCGCTCTCCCCTACGCTTGTTACTCCATGTTCTCGGGCGGGTGCTCGCCGACGTCATATAAATAAGAATATTAGCCGAAACCCGACGGAGCCTGGGTATTCTCTGCCAAAATTCTGTCACTCAGCCGAGCTTGAGTCACACATGTGAGAGTTCGCGTGCACACTTATTGCTCAAGTATACGACAAAATTCATTCGTCACTGTGCCAGTACTCGAAGTTCACGGAGACCCACGTGTGTAACGCTACGAAACTTATGTAAAAGCTTCGTTGGCTGCGGGCTGTAATGAGCCAGCGTGTGGTACGGCCAAGGTCGTCTCGTTACCATTCCTCTGTCGCATACGCTAATGAAATTATAGAGAGGAAGACAGATATAGCAAGAGTCCTCGGACGCATGTGTCACCGTCGTTATTCCTCGTCGGCTCTCAAGATTTCACGGTCGTACGGTCAAACCGCGCGTTCTCGTTTGCACCTTGAAAGTTTTGCATCGTCTCCTCAACGCCGTCGGTAATAACGCGAGCCTGAGGCAGTCAATGGGAATTTTTGGTGAAACTTTAGAGACCGTCAATGGGAATATATATCATTTGTTAAGGAACATTAAAAAAAAATTGTTTGATAAAATGACAAGTGGAAATCAGGGCCGACACAAATGAACTGTAAAAAAAAAAAATGTTTACCGCGACTGATAAAGACATAAATAATGATGATAAAATAAAATGAAAACATTCCTAAATGTTTTTTTTTTTAATATATCGATTACGAAACATGCGTGCGTTTCTACGCATTTACTGTGCCCTTAAAATAAGCCCTTCAAATGGCTCATTGTTATTAATACAAGTGAGTGAACGAAGTTTTAGATTCCATTAAACCGGCATTTTTATCAATGCGGACAGGTGCATCTTACCGCATTAACTCATATTCACCACTTTTAGCCTACAGACGATGCGTCTTTCCGGCGGCAGATTAAAAAATATTAATATCCGGCAGAGCTGGGCAGTACTTAAAGTACATGAGTACTTATTTGATACTTAAAGTACCAAAGTACTTTTCGGTACTTTAAGTACTTTTACTAAGTACTAAGACCAAAGTACTTGTACAATTCTTTTTCTCGGTACGTTTAGATCAATGTTCCAATTTGTAACGCTGAATACAAAAAGGTCAAAAGTAAGTTATGCTCAAAATGCTAATAAATGGAGAAGCCATGTGCAAATTACTTTGCACCTTTTTTCGTAACATAAAAAATGTTCTACATCTCATAAAATCGAAACCGTCAGAATTTATTGCAAAATTTGTGGTAGGAAATCGCAAACTGAAATGTGCAGATTTCGTGATTTTGAGGTAATTTTTCATGTATTATTCACCGCTGATTACAATACTGTAACTCGTTTTATTCGTAGCGTGATATTTGATTCAGAAACTCGTAACACGATTATAACAATTATTTTACTCCCAACCCAACATTTTCCATATTAATCCCAAAAATACGATGTTTTGTGCATAAAATCGAGATTTTCAATGGTTCACTGTACTTTAGGCCCAGAACGGCCAGCGGATTCGTGTTCAGCGGGAAAAAATACGTCGAAATACATGGCAGTTCATTAAAAAAAAAAAAAAATCGTCCAAAAATTGCAAGGCCCCTTTCGAGTCCATTTTTCGCGTTTTTCAACGTCCTCAAACGGCACGATAAAACGATTCTAAAACTTCGGACAAGGCCCTATCTTGTGTATTTTCTCCCGTAGATCACGATGGGCCCCTGGATTTTCCGTAGCTCCATTGGGAGCCCAGATATCGACCTTTGAAAATCACGAAAATCGACGTTTTTCCAAAGCGGCTCAAAAAGACAAAAACGTTATTCAATCGACTTTTTTTGTTTTAAGGCTATATACCACCTATTTTTCCCCGCTGATCACGAATATAACTATTATTTAACTCCCAAAGTACCGAAATTACTTTGTACTTAAAGTACTTGCAGTACTTAGCACTCAGTACTTTAAGTAATTTTCGGTACTTTGCCCAGCTCTGATATCGGGTTAATGATAACTATTTAACCCTTGGAAGGCCGTAACATCACCTTAAACGCGGTAATTTAACTTTTACAGTAATTGGTGACAAATCAACGGCTATCGTATTTACAAGCGTTGCAAGTTTCGGAAATGCTGACTGTCCAGATTCTTATGGCAATGAAAAAAAGAGAAAAAAAGTAAGTTCGATAAAAGGTGCGTGCGAGTGAGGGAATGTGCGGATAGCCGCGTATCAAATGGCATAAGCGTCGTGCAACAAATTCGTAGCTATGTGTCGAATTAGCTCGATTCGAAAAGGAATTCTTTTGTTGCTGAACCAGAACGATCAATATCTACTAGTGGTACCTTACGCGTTTCTTGGGCCATTCGGCACTTTGCATTCAATTTGAAAAAAAAGAAAAAAATCACGTTATGTCTAAGTAAACACCAGTCGACGAATTAGCGTTCAACTAAAGTAGCATGTAACAGCGAGGTAGCCAAGAGGCTAATATGACGAATAGGTCGTCGACGTGCCGGACACGGTGACTCGAGTGATTGATACTCGCCAACCGAGGCGGATATGTGCATCCATAAACGAAACCGATTTCGAAGTCCAACCGCGATCGGCGAAGAACGATCCAACGCTGAGATCTTTGAGTCTCGGGTTTGCATATAACATTCCTCCCAAGTGCACAAACAACAAAACAGTGTGGGAGGTCTTTCCAGTATTTTCGCATGCGTCATCCGGTGACGAAAGCTTTGTTTCCTAGAAACGTGAGGAAACCTTTCGAAAGGATCTTTGTCTTCTCTTCTTATGCATCGGCGACAAGTTATTCGTGTCTCAAATTGGCCAACTTCTTCGTCCTCAGTCACCTTATCATGATCGGTAACGGCGACTTTAAAAATCCTCGATATTGCCCTTTCCACGGCATTCTCTCACGTATCACATCTGCACTATCATGACCAAGTTACTTTCCCGCGGATTATGAAGCTCGCGCAAAGAGCCAAGCCGCTAAACGGAAGAGCGACGCAATTTGCTCTTGCTGGTGGGTGACCGTGATGACGCAGTCTTCGTCTTCCCGTTCTTCCTCGTCGTCGTCGTCTTCGTCATGATGCTCGTAAAAGTTTGCCAGAGGAGGGGTAATCTTGCATGCTCGCGGCGTGAGCTTTCGTTGAGCTTGCGGATGACACGGGTCGCGTGCGCATGCGCGAATCTTCCCTCCGCTCTTTTAGCCGCCGTCACACACATAGCGCGCGCGTTTTCCTCGTTTACGTTGGTATACCTACCTACTCTGCCTGGCTGAGGAACCTCGTGGCGCCAGTTTGAAGTATGCTCCTTCTGCGGATGCACTCTTGCGCGGACGCCGACCAGCCGAACCGCGTCCGCACGAGTTTTAATCTCTTCTCCCTCGTCTTCCGTATCGCTTCTCCTCTTCTTCCTCATCGGGCTTAACGCGTCGACGACCTCGAGGCCTTTGCTCCTCTAGGAGAGTGGGCCGTTTTTATCTTGGAATCTTAATATTTTTTTAAATAATCCCCGTGCGAAACTGTGAAGCTAATAATCGATCGAGGATTGATCAGACAGTTCGAAGGTGAAGTGACATGCATTTTTATCCAGCGCTCGATGGAACATTAACGAGAGTGTTGTCACGAATTATGATTGATTGTTAGGTGCACAGTTTACTGGGCCCACCCGAGATTGCACGGAACCGTGAGCTGTCAATTTGACGTCTTGGTGACATTTCATTGTACAGACGAAATTTTAGGTCTCCGTTGTGAAAGATAGAGCGGATTTCCGACTACTTCGAGTGTCAAACATTTCCGAGAGGTTTTGCGCACACAACTATTCCTTCCACGCTAGACGGAATGCGACGTAAAAAAATGTATCCTGGGGACGGTTTTTCTGTTTTACCCACATCAGAGGTCGGTTAAATGCTGCGTATCAACTCTTCAGCCATTTGCCACATTAGCAATTTTTTTGATTATTTGTTTTTTTTATTTTTTTATTATGCTTCCGCGGGTTATCATTTAATGCCCACTTTCGGACGTGGCTTTGACGCGAATATGCGGAAATCTGTCGCGCTGAGCATACGTGAAAGAGGAAACACGACGTGGACGTGTACATAGCTAGCACATGGACGTAAATAGATTAACTCGAAATTGCGCTTAATCCCGGGACTGCTATTTTAAACGGTGACCATTACCGTCTCTTGATATAGCGGGCATTTATCTAATTAATAGCCATTAGCTCTCGGGGCTAACGCGATCCGCGTCTATACGTGCACATACCAACGCATACGTCGAGAACACAGGTTGACAGGCGCAAGAGGCACCGTGGCCTCCTTCGATAACACCTGCGCACATTTTCTCATCGTGAAATATGATTGATTTTTTTAAATTCAACAATCGCGATTAGGTATTAACATACCGGATGGAAATTGAAATTAATCTGCTTTCAGTTCTAAATAGTTTTTAAATAATCGGGTGAAGACCATCGAAATTGATAATTTTCTTAAGGAGATACCTTTACATCCATTTTCAACAAATTTTGCTCAATGGCGGCTCGATTCAGAATTTGCAGTTTTTATTTGATATTACAAATTGTTTAGCAATGAAATACTGTTATATCTTGTAAGTATAACATTTAGTATGAAAATCACTTTTCGGATGCATCGAATATACATCCCTCTTAGAGCTTTTTTTAAAATATAAAGCTCCTATAAAGTATTGATGAAAAACATGTAAAACGTCGAGCGAGAGTTGGGCATTAAGGTAGTCGAATTGGTACAGTCCCGCCAAACGTGAGTTTCAGGGAAAAATTCAAACATTTTTTAATGGGATAAAAATCTGAAAAAATCAACCATACGTAGCTGTTGCAAATACTGTTTTTATGTAATAATCATTTTAAAATGTTATTGACAAATTGACGATAAAAATAATGGTTCAACGAATAACCCGGCAACTTAACTATTTTTTCTAAAAAAATGATTTGTTTATTTTTCTGAATACGTATGAATTTTTTCAGAATTTTTTTTAACCTTTGAAAATCGCGTTTTCACAAGCTGTGGAAAATTCGATTAGATTTAGTATTGCAATAATTATACTTTGAAATGAAAATCATTTTTGCTGTTTCTAAAAGTAGTATCCAAATAATGTTAAATAACATCTATTTTTTTCGGTGCAGACCTGAATTTTCGTCGGTCTTTCATTGCAAGTTTTGTCATTAACGTTGCAACTTTTGAACAAATAATTTATGGTATTAAACTTATTTTCATTGGACAGAGTCTGGCCGTTTGATTTCACTAAATTAGGCTCCGAAAATAAGAATTTGTTCAAGAGTTAGAGAGCAATGAACATAGTGGTCTGTCAGTTCATCGGTGACGACTTAGGGTTGATCCCCTCGACGATTTATCGTTAACCGATGCCACTTTTTCGCAAACACTAGGTACGAGGGTAACGACCGCGAGACGCGTAAAACATTGACTACCATCTTCCCTATCAGATTTATCGTATCAATATCTCGGCAACAACCCAAGCCACTCCAACATTACTGACTCAACCCTAAAGCGGGGGGCGTGTGGTAAGAAACCGGTCGAGCCTCCGAGACGATATACCCTAAAGAGGGTCGGGTGTTACGGAGAGAAAGGTCGCGAAACGTCGTACGAGGGGTGGAAGAGAACCGATTGCCTAGTGATAGGGGATTCAATTTAATTTATTTTTATCTATCCCTGTGTCATTTTCACGAGAATTTATCTGCTTTGCGGAAAGTCCAGTATAGTATATTCTTGATCCTGTCTACGCTGACGGAGGAAAAAAAAAGATAGAGTGGGAAGCGTGAATGAGTCTATGCGACAGAATCGTTCACCAAACTTTACCATTTCCTTGTCACTGACACGTTCTTAATAGATAAACGTAGTAGTACAAAGTAATCAGAAAAATCCCGTGAAAAGCATAATGTCTCGCAATAAAAAAAATCCTTCGTGCCCCTCACAGATCGCATGGGCCGATAATCGAATCACGGAATTATACCCAATCAAGGGTTGCCGACGAAAGTAAAACATACGAAACAGCGGAGCCCATTGAGTCGTTGCGTGAACGAAACAGGAGCGTGGCGCGTGGCACATGTGCCTCGGGGCTTTCGAGTCCCACCGCCAAGACATTTATGCGTAAGACATCTTCGCCCGCTCGTTGTACCATGTGAATCACGAACTATACTGCACTGCAGCGCATGTGCCGTACCGCTGGGCGTCGTTAAACTGCTCTAAAAGCCTCGGAAGTTCGTCCGTAAATAATCTTGTTGGATATCGCGGGTGTCGCGATGATGGTCGGCTTGATCCTCGTGGCGTTAATGAACTTAGTGTTTTACTGAAGGGAATACAAGAATATTAGACAGTTATAAAATCACGGAGCGAATTGCACCGCCCCGACCCGTTGTGTTGGCCCAATCAAACAGAAGAAGAAGTACTAGGAAAAGAAGACGTAGAATAAGGAGGAGGAAAAGAAGGGGATAGAATCCCAAGAACAAGATAATCGTGAAGAACCGATGAGGAAATAAGGAACGCCACTCTGAACGGACGACTTCGGAGGCGTCACACGACGCCGACTTTGCTGGCAGGATCGGCACCAAGGATGAGTCCCAAGGGTCCGAGTCAGGAGGGTCAGAAAATGGAGGTGAGGGTGTCTTGCGTTGCTGTGCCCGGGGCAGAGCCTCAGGGTATTCGCGTAAGGATTCCCGAGCCCAAGAAGAGACCGGTCAGTCCGCCGACACGGGAACCGATGAGAACGAGATGTCCATCCGTCTCGGAGAAGGATTTCTACAAGAAAACCGCTTCGCTGGACAGACGAGAAAGATATCCGACTTTGTCGGGTGCGGAAATAAAGTGGGGACTCGGTGTGACGGCGCACGGTGAAATACAACCGCGCGGACGAAGGAATCCTATGCTCGACAGGAAAAATCGTTTTCCCACGATATCCGGCGCTGAGCTGAAGAGAGGCTTCACCATCGGCAAGTGTCCACTGGAGGACGGCCTCGATCTCAGTCTGGCACCCTGGCCGGGCATGAAGTGGGCATGCGTCAGGGTTCTCCATCTCTACTGTAAAGTCTTCGACCAGTTCGAGTTGTTCGAGCTGATCGTTAGGTAAAATATGCATTATGAGTTATTGGCGTTACTGATAATTATATAACCTGGTAACATTCATTTTGGCAAATATGCGCGAACGGACCATTGAACTTTTCCACAAATTAGCTCAATGTTCATGCGATTTTTGTTTGTTTTCTTACAATTTCTAACAAGAGAACACTACCTCGTCTTTCAACAGCAGTTGTCGTGAAATTAATTAACATTAGTCTGTTATACTTCATTTCTTAGTATACTCTACATAGTAAAAAAGTTTTCCGCATTTAAAAAAGATGTGAAAATCACAAACGTTAATATTCTATTTCCCCTTAATTTGAATTTTTTTTTTTGTCAGCGAATCACATTTTGGAATTTAAAAAATTGTAAAATTGACAAGAAAATAATGATAAAATTCAAACCGTATTCTAGTTTGAACACCGGTTTTCAAGGTAATTCTTTAAAAATTACCGCTTTTCAGTACTAGTATCGCAAAGTACTATTTTTGTATAACAAATTTGTAACAAATTTAAGTAAAGAATGGTGGACATTTGTGGACAGTAAAGGCTTGTTAAATGCACAAACTTTCTTTAAATTGCTAGACAATTTGCTCGTGTTTTACAACAACAATAAGCTGGAAGTGAGATCGTCATACTATGGCTTTATACGTTATTGACAAATGTTTCAACAAATCCGGATGCCACTTGATTAAATTTTTGCAAAATTTTTTTACGGGGTCTTTTCCCAATTATCATTCTGGAAAGATAGTGAAACATCTTGAAACATTTGAAAAAAAAAAAAAATTAGGAAGCATTGGATTATTGGTCTTCGGTGCCCATTTTTGTACAGTTCTTTTGGTCGTTCAGTTAATATGCAAATTCACCCGGTGCAAATGGGGTCTCGGTCGTCACGGATATCTCTCAGCCTCACCTCGGCCTGTCGCAAATCGTATTACCCTCATTTAGCATCCAGTGCGTCGGACGGGACGCTTCCTCTCGCGTACACACACGCGTTCGTCAGCTTGCCTTGGAGATCGAGTTATCGGTACAGCCGTTCCTTAAATGGACTCGTAACATTCATAATTGTACCGTCGCCACGACCATTCACGAAATTGAAAATATTTTTCAATACCGCCGCGGTTTCTCGCATGGTCACAAACTTTTCGAGAGACCCTCTTGTCGGAACGTTAACGATCCTGGCGACTTGTTCACGGCGCATATCTGGGTCCGCTCATTCAATTTTTATGACGCCCGATTTATTCTCCTTTCTTGACAATTTCAACGCACCATCCGAGCGAGGGTCCGACTCTTCGCGAGCCACTCTTCTTGAACGTCTTTATTTCTTTTTTCCATTCCACAGCATGATAATTGTAACGAACAAACGCGCAAGCTAAATCATTCGTGTAAACGGGGTTATCGAGGGCCGCGAGGGGAATCTCAATGAAATATCGTGGGCAATATATATCACTGTCGTTTAATGAGAAGCCGGGACGATAAATCGCGTCCGACTATATTGCACGTCAAGCACGGAGAGGCTGTCGATGGTCAATTGCGAAATGAATCGTGTGGGCACAAAAACTGTGGAATGCAGCTGTCGTTCTCTCGAACGTACACAGTATTATCTGAATTATACAGAGAATCAGTCAGTTTCCAACGTTGACGAACGACACGAAACGCAGCAAAGTCAAAACGATTTCGAGTCATTACGTTAACGTGAGTGTCCAAGTCGTTGACACAACGAGCATAACACTCAACCAAATGTTATTGCCGCTTGAGAGTAATTTTTTTTCCCAGACTTCCCATTGAACGTTTTTGAGACCTACTTATCAGAGTTAAGCTGATCTTGTAATTGACAAACAAATTGTCTCGTTTCTAACCCATGCCTGTAAAATCACGCTTTCCGTTCCTGTGAAGTGTGTGCCGAAAGCCACTTTTTTGCAACGCGTGTGGGAAAAATACTGCGCATACGTACAAACGCAATATGGTCTTCTTTCCCGCACTAGTGCGGAAAAACAAAAAGCGTGATTTTCGTGAATTTGTTAGGAAAAGTTATTTGAATTGCATAGCGTAGAAAAGGGAGTTCTGATTTATGCGAATGCGGTATTTCCATACTCGTCAAGAACTCCCTTTCTACGCCCTTGCCATGCAAATAACTATGCTAGTTGCATAGAAAACTGATTTGAAAATATTTCTATCTAACGATCGCCGATAGGTTAAAGCGAGGCAAAATGGACTACTTTTACAAATTTTTCTCGGCACATGAAACAAAAGGCTCATCTAAAACGAAGAAAATGACAACGTTTTACCCAGGTATTACGTCTCCCCCCTCCTCTTACATGATCAATGACTGGGACATCGATCGTTTGCACGAAAAGCTCTGGCAATTAGGCTTCATTACTTTTTATACCCTCCTTTATGCCCTTCTCCAGCAGCGACCCCTGTTACGCGACGTTGATATACGTCCATAACGCATATTCCAGTTTACTGGGCGTGTTCGGTGATGTTGACTTACTTACTATCGCCGCTGCTGAGTTAGCTCCGGGATCTCCAGCAGCGAGTGCAATAATCCGGTCAGCCTCACGACGAGCTAGTCTTGCACGCGAAACCATATCGGCATTGTATCAAAGTAAACCCGGTGGCACGACGTTGGAGGGTTGATCCCTCGCGTCGCCCGCGACACCCCTAACGACGCGTCAACCCCTCACAGTGCACTACATTCACTCTTACCTCTGTTATCCTTTTTCGCCCGGACGTTCGTAGACACAATTTGCCGAGTTATTCCTATTAAATGTGACAAGGCGTCGGTGCGATACATCTCAATGCGCGTGCACGTACACGAGTGCATCGTCTAACGAGGCGTCACTACCGTGCGGCACGACAATTAACATTTCATCGCGTCTCCCGACAGCGATTTTAATCCTGTACAAATTTCTCTCGGCTCCTTTACCACAAACGACCGCGGGGAGTTTCACGAGCTTTCATTGCACGATTCCCGTGGCGGCTCGTCTGGTTGTGTACATGTGTTTGTGTCTGCCCGTTGAATTCTTAAGCCTGAGCAACGACGTTTACGTCTGGATGTTTCCCCGTTGACATTATCAGAGATTTAATGCTTTCGGTGAAAACGACCGTAGGGTCGAGTTCTTTTATTCCCTTTGGGGTTTTTTGGTTGCTGTTTTGGGTCGTTAACTTTTTTTTGTGATTTTCTTTCCATTGTTCGAATTAAGATTATTCGCGAAATCGGATTACACTCGGACAATCCGAAACACCGATGCATTTCGCGTTTTTGATCTTATGTAGAGTATTCAATGTGCTTTCCAACGATATCGACTGAAATTTCGCCATCACAGTCCTCTTGCCAATGGAATATGATTTAGCGCATCGGGACAGGATACGCGAAATAAAAAAATATATATTAAAAATTTTATTTAAATAAACACGATATTTATTTTTAAAAATTTTAATCAGCGGCTGAATTATTTTCTATGGTCATTTATTGTTTTGTCAAGGCCTCTATAAAGAGAACTCCGGTTCGTATATTTTGTTGTGATTTCCTTGTTGCCTATTCAGTGTCATCCGGAATGTACGGTTGTTGTTGTTGTTCCGTTAATTCTTCTTCTTGACATGTAATTATGCCGACTTATTGCTACAATTTCAACACATTTTTTATTCAGTCCCTCAAGCTGTATAGAATATTAGACACAGCTTAGTGATTTAATTCCACTTGGTGATAATAAATGATAATACAATATTAGCGAATAGGTCTGATAGGACCGTTTGATATCAATCGGCCTCGTTGCATTTCGAAGTGTTCCGTCTCACCCCACTCCAAAATTTTTTAACTTTTACTGTGACGTAAATATTTTCGATAGGATCTGACGACTTTTACGACCATCGAAAGAGTTCTTGTTATACAACATATTGGTATATGGATCTACCTCATCAAGTCTCCGGTCTAGAACAATTCGCGTCGCGCCAAGTCACGACAGTCTTGAATGACTGGCATGCCCACACGCGTAATCGGGGCTTGACCTTCCCGCCATCAGTAGTCACGAACGAATGTTGACTTCGTTTGTTACGCGTATCCCGTCGTGCACACATATCGACGGCTAGGAATCAAAAGGGCGTAACTCCTATGCTTAATATGTGTGTTATGCCCTTTTGATTCTTAGTCGTCGCTGTACTTACAGTCTCGACTAATTGATTCGGCAAACGTTCACGTTCGTTTCTAGTCGACAAATCTCGCAAATACAAAAAAGTGCACACCTTGTGGATTTTGATGTAAGAAATTTCACATTGTAGAGCAAGATATACAGATTCATGAGGTAAACAACATTGAGTATTATTGATTCATTAAACGTATATTCACATGAATCAACATTGATTCATGTGAATATACGTTTAAAAAATATAATCTTTACTTGTTTCGTTTTTCTTAATGTTTACATTTTTATAATAAATTTTTTTATTGTTCACAAATTACGCCGGTATTAACCGACCGTCCGACCCTCAATATTCATGCTTTCGGCTGACACCGGTTATTGCAGGTTTTTTTTCAAATCGCTGAAAGACACAAATAATCGACAATATCTCTTCATGGTTCCCATGGGTTTTGTAGAAGACATACGTACGCTTGCATGCCAGCTCGATTCTTTTTTGCCGAAAAGTTGGCGAGGATGAATGTGGTGAATTAGGTCCGATGCGCGAAGATGAACCGATGCATGTTGACACAAATGCGAATTTTCAAAACATCCAAAATCTCATTTACTTACTTGTATTTATAAGAGTTACGTATTTTAAGGGTTATTTCTTGCTCCCTATGAGATTTAAAAGTATTATACAATATTCCTTGATTTTCATACACCTATAGTTGGGTAATATGAACCACACTTTTAAGTCGTTACAATAGTGAAATTTACTTCATTTCCATGAAAAACTTGAAGTGCTTAAGAAACTTGAATACAATTCTGTCTCGGAAGCCTTACCGAGATATTCGTAGACACAATGTCCATTATTAACTAACCCCTATGGTTCATATTACCAACCGTGCAGAAAAAAGTGAGTAATATGGACCAACCTTTTATCTCGTTACAGTAGTGAAATTTACTTAATATCCATAAAAACTTGGAGATCTGAAGAAACTTGAATTCAATTCTCAGTGTCCAAACCCTTACCGAGATATTTGTATGTAAGGTCCATTATTACCAAGCATGCAAATAAAAACGCGTTAGATGGGAGATTGCGGGACATGTGTTAAAAAAGAAACCCTAAAAACATTTCATTGTCAGGCCTTTAAAAGGGTATTTTCGAGTAGCTATTCCTTCCATCGAAGTGGGATTTATCTTCGGGAGTAAAAAATACAGGCGCACATTTTTTAGTGGCCCATATTCACCACTTCTACCGTACTTATTTATTTTAGCTAAGTAAAACGAATTAGTTTCAGCTCAGGTGGTTCGTATTAGCCAAAGCTCCCCTACTTTTGCCACAACGTATTATAAGAGTTCATTCGCTGCGGCAAGACTATATGCGTACGTTGAGAAAGGAGCACCCCTTGCATTAGTCAGGGTAGGAAAGCCAGCCTTGACGCTGACATCCGGAAGGGTGCGGTGTGGAATCACGATAAATGTCTGTCGTAAATGCATCTCGTTGATTACGATCACACGTGGGGCATATACAAGCATACTACCAGGCCTTTCGAAGAGGATTTGCTATCGCCAATAAATATCCACAATTCCGAATGTATTCTTGCAATATTTCTATAAATACCGAATGGAATTTCCGGAACTCCGTGTTATCTCGTCGTCCGATTCTCTCGGACGATGAGAAAACTAATCAGACGAACGTTATCGAACAAGGGGCGGTAAACACGAGGTCGGCAGGCACACGCGAAGGGATGTAATAAAATGTTATTGGATCGTCGGGGTTGGAGCTCGAGGCGATGATTTGACCGAGCTTTAATAAGACGCGGCGAACGGGTACAAATATTTACTCTGCGTGAGTACACGCAGCTGTCACACGTCAATGAGATTTAATTTGACGCGACAATATAGGGCTGTAATTTTTTGTTCCGTCTTCGCTAAAATTACCACATTCCTTGTGTGCAATACGGACGGAAAATAGCCTATTATTGACCGATGATCATTACTAACCTGTGCGCATACGCAATACAATTTCATTACTCCCTAGGGAGTAATAGGGCTCATCACTCCCTCTGAAAGTTCTATTACTCCCGTGGAGTAATGGTTATTGGCGAATATGGCGATTTTGCGACGCAAGAAATGTGGTTATTTTAACGAAGTCAGAAAAAAATATCGTATGCGACAAGGGAGGAAGTGCATTTTCACCTCGTGTGAGTTTCTGCGCTTCGCTCGGGCCTCAAACTTCACAATCGGTGAAAAATACGCACTTTCTTCCCTTGTGGAATAATACACTATTTTCTTCTTTTTACGACTTTTTTTTATTCAATATGCTGTGTATAAAGGTTTGTGTACTGATAAATTTAATCGATTCTTTCAGGAAGAACTGCACGAGTTGCAAGTGCCCGAGGGAGGCTCACGACGTCTGTCACGAAGAGTGGGTTTCCGTGAGGGCTAGGCTCGGCCTCAAGGGCGAAGGACCCAACAACCATGTGGGCTTTGACCCGAGGGACAGAGGGCTGACCTGGGCACCACCAGGATTACCACCGAGCAAGGTGGGTTTGCCTCGGTATAATTTCGTATCGAGTGATATACCGGTTCTTCGACATTCGTTCGGTAAATCAAAATACACAGATATCTAGTTAAGCCCTCCGGTCGACAACTACGAATAGCGTGGGTTTACACGAATGACCGGAAGATCTGGATTCAACAAATGACAAACGAACAGTCGTTCGATTTGATATCGATACGCGTTAATAAACGCTAATCGGATCGCAAAAAAAGGACCGCAATTAGGAATTACTCTTATCTCGTAACTAATAATTTCGCAGCACGTAAAAAAACCTGTGTTGTTCAATTTATTCGCACTGTAACGTTTGACCTTTTGTAGCCCTGTTTTATGACTTAACTGCGGCTAAGCAGTAATCCTAATTGTCTGGAATCTTAAGATGAAGAACTCTTATCTCCAATTATGATAAAGATCCAAGAATTCTCCATCGCTTACCCAGATAGCCAACCGTAGCACAGGCAAAGAAGGGCAATCCATGTTATTGCTAATGATAATGAAAACTTATTTTTTCATGCGATGAATGAGTTTGATAATGGGTTGCTAATGAATTACGTTACATGATAATGAGTTATTTAAAAGTTTGGCTGCCTAAGAGTTTCTAACATTTCACGCAAAATAACCGTGATTCAAGCGAGTTAATCTTCGGAGTGAGACGCAAACCACCCGCAAGCCTTGCTAACAACTTGCTGACAATATGCTCCTAAGAATTTTCGGCAGTGAATGCTGGCAAAAGCATAGGCAAATGCGGACGCACACGCCACAATTTTGCCGCCATCACGTGCGGACATATGCTGTCTATTTGCTGGCGGGTTGTTGGCAAAATGCTATCTGGGTTAACTATTGCGGCAGGGCTCCAGACTCGGGATCGACACTGAAGCGCAGAGGGTTGCTCATTGGAAGGCGTTATATAGGGGCCTTGTGGGGATAACGAATAGTCTCGGTCTGAGCACAATGGCATGGGCATTATCCGAAGTTTCCTTCTTTTCCTACAGAAAATATAAATATAATGTAAGGGGTAAAAGAACAGGTATTACTTATAAGAGCAAGTCATAGATAAATTCAATAACTTATATAAGAGCTACGTTTTGATTACAGATTCGGGGAACTGAAGATAAATCAGATTTAATTAATAATCACGTGTTTGACTGAGAAGCTGATTTGTATGAGGCCGAAATACGATAGATCTATATGAAAAAAAGATTTTTGCCGGCTGCGTACATATTTTTGTTGTTGCGTGGTTGTCACCATGCCCGCATATTAATCCATTAATACTCTTAATTAATAATATATTTAAAGTTCTGAATAAAGTAACAAATGATTCATTTAATAATAATAAAGAATGTATACAATTACATCGAATAAAACTAAAAGGTTCAACTTTCACGCTTCGAAGCAACAAAATAATGGGTATAAAAATATCGCCGGCTCCTTTGCGCGACATGCAGCTATTCGTTCAAACGTGAGCCGTTACTAATGCAATGGTTGCTGGAGTTTTTGAGTTACAGTTACAACGGGACCACCGATTTCCTAAGGGATCTATCGCGATCGATGTGCCAATTTACGTGCCGTAAACATGACGGAGTCACGATCTAAAATAACTCATGTGTCCGACAGCTTCACACATTTTCACATCTAACGAGACTCCATTAATCGATGCCCGTAGCACGTGGTGCTCGCCGATGTACACACATCCGAAATCGATCGGTTCCTCCGGTAAAACACACACTGCGACCTCAATGATGGATGTTTAAATAAAACATCAAAGCTTCGCGGATATCGGTTGCCTCGATATCGTCCAGAGTGCGAGGATTCGGCGTTATAGTACGCAATCGACGAATAAACTTCAATCATACAGGCCAGAGATTTTTATGCGCGGGGAAACGGATATACGATTTCGTTGAAACCTAAACGACACGTGCGTCTGATCCCAAGAATGTCGGTCGTAATATGCTCGAGTGTTTTATAATTCGGCGATAAATTTTGGGATGCTTATAGTCCCATGTGGTATAACCGATGAGCTTTCACGATTTAAGTATCGAGTTTATGCGACAACACATGCACGCATGTACAGGGTGATTCAGAATAAATATCGATCTTCTTGTAGATGCTGTTTCGGAGTATCGCTCAGCCCGAATCAATTGTCAGTCAGTTA
The DNA here is from genome assembly GCA_964017025.1 of Stenichneumon culpator. Taxonomy (NCBI): domain Eukaryota; kingdom Metazoa; phylum Arthropoda; class Insecta; order Hymenoptera; family Ichneumonidae; genus Stenichneumon; species Stenichneumon culpator. The sequence continues at coordinate 417,090 of OZ024776.1, forward strand.
GTCAATAGTTAACGATTATGAAGTTGACGCCTGTCGGAAGTTGTATCTACCCGTGATTTTGTTGACAGTAAAATAGAATAGAAATAAAAAAGTGATTTGCTCATGGCTTCCTCTTTTTTTAACGTTTTGCTCATAGCTTTCTCCGTGAGAAAGTTTGTTCATGAATTCTGGATTCCTCATAGAGAAAGTTATGCTTATATTATAAAAGTTAATTAGTCGAAATTTATGGAATTTTTTTTTGGTAAAAATTCGTCAATCCAAATATTTGTAACAAGTCGTTTCGAGAACATGTCTAATGTATTTTGAAAAGTGAATATTTAAATTTTTTCGGTGGTAAGTTTGCCCAAAAACGAGCAACAATTTTTGTTTTGATTTTTAATATGATGCACGATATTGGGAAAATTTAACACCGAACTCAACTTTCTTGGAATCTCGACAAATGTAGCAATTTCAGCTCGACCGCTCAAATCCAGTAGAAATTTTAGAGTATTACACCAACGCCTTGTTAGGCCTTTTACGGACCTTGTCAGGTCCCGATGTAACGCTCTAAGATTTCTACCAGCAAAATTTGACTGCACTTAGCTTCGACGTTTTTCTTCGCACACGTCTACAGACAAATACACACACACACACAAATGTCGGATATGTTTTCGGATACTTTTGCACGAGAATCTCGAAAAGCTTTCGCTACGAGGCACCACAATAGCAATGTACTTTTACTTCGAGTGCTACCAACTGCAATATAAAAGCCGGCTACGATATTTATTGTGAAGGACCCTGTACACGTGATAGCAGACGTATCTAACGACTCGCTTGGCAACATGCCCCCACTTCAATATTTCCGGAAAGCTTGTCATAACTTACGTCAAGTACGCCTGTGACTGCAACGGGGTAACCGCAAACAGCAATCCGCCCTCGCGCTTTAAACTCTTTTATTATAAACTCTCCACCCGCTGCTTTAACGACTTTATGCACTCGTATAACCGCATAGCCAGGGTGAGATAGCGACGGAGCAAAGATGCATGATGTTGTATTTATGACGGCAATATTCGATTAAGCTCGTTCGGTTGAAAGATACAGTCCGCGAGAGAAATGCTTCACCGGTCACTCAATTTGACGATCGGCCGGTGTTGGTGTTTATAGAAATATATTGCATAAACGGTTGTATCTGCTTGCTCTGGATAAGTGAGAAAGCATTTAATTTCGTTTCTCGGTGCGTTGATCTTTCGATGCTATAACTCGAATATAATTTCCTCAATATGTAATATCGCTTGACTACAACCAGAAAGCGGTATTTTATATTCTTCTACAAACCAGATATATACATCGGTCACTCGCACATAGTAACTCTAAGAGTGAGTGTTGGATGTATATAGCTGTACTCCATGCTAATAATAATTCTCGGTGAAACGGGACGAAGCTCCGATGCCAGGAATCGAACCTGAGACCGGCTGTATCGGCATAGGTTTTCCGCAGTTTCCCTATGCCCATGGCAGAAATGTCATGGCAAATGCGATACAGGGAGGGAAGTCAGATGCGGCCGCAAGAGGGGACTGGCCTATTTTACTGACCCGTACTGTAAAAAGAATTGGTATGAAATTTAAAGTACTGGACAGCAAGTTTTTATGCAAAAACTGGTATATTAAATTTAACGTACAATTGTGATGAAAAATGCATATTCAGTGTCTTAAAAACATTGGAAGTACTTTATTTTTAATAATTTACTTTAAGTACTATGAAAGTACTTTAGTTTTTATAATTTACTTTAATTTCAATGAAAAAGTCCATTAATTTTTCAAAGATTAATTTGCTTGAGTCACAGTTATTTTGCGTGAAATCTTAGAAACTCTTTGGCAAACAAAATTTTAAATAACTCATTATCATGTAACGTAATTCATTACCAATCCATTATCGAACTCATTCATCGCATGAAAAAATAAGCTTTCATTATCGTTAGTAGTAACGCAGATTGAGGAACCGTGTAATCAGAGATTGGGTTCCGATGAGGAGGAATTTTGATCTCTTTCACGGCTGCTAAGAATAACAAATGAGCTTATCGCAACCTTTGCTGGATTTTTGCTATTAATACGCTGCAATCTCGTGCTAGAAACTATTGTTGCAATATTGCTGACAAGCAAACAGCAAAGTTTGATGGCAAGCAATTACCCTTCTTTGTCTGTGCTACGGTTGGCTATCTGGGTACGTACAATGGCCAATGATGCCGCATACTTCACACTGCTGCTGCCATCATCAGTTTTCAATACCCAAAGAGAAGCCAGGAATTGTTATTAATTTATCATCGTAGCGTTATTTATTCGCGTTTTGTGTATTTAAATAACATATGTATCTCCGGCATTGTTGCAGGTAGAGGAGTATTACGCGATGCTGCCGGAAATATCAGTGCCGAGAATCGGCACTCCGGGCGAGCGACACAGAGATCGTCAATTAGCAACCCAGCTGCCTAAGCAAGACCTAGCCAGAGCTTACTGCCGACACCTGGACTCTCAACATTCCGCGAGCGCAGACGACTTTATGGCTGCGCGAAACGAGATTGCACTGGACATCGGTAGCGTCAAAGAGATTCTCGAACGAGGCCACGTAAGTCTTCCACTCCACACCCGGTCATTGTCTCTGTGTTCTGAGAAACATAATATTATGAAAATTTTCTTCAATACCAATAGTGTGGATACTGTACTAACATAAATTTCTCTTTGCCATTCTAGGAATGCGGCGTTTGTCACGAACCCCTCAAATACGGAAGTCTCGTCGTATCAGCGAGTAAATTAGGTCTTTCATATCACCCGTCGTGCTTTCAATGCACGCAGTGCAGAGAATTGCTGGTCGATCTTGCCTACTGCGTCCACGACGATGCACTCTACTGCGAAAGGCATTACGCCGAACAACTCAAGCCTAGATGCGCGGCATGTGATGAGGTGAGTTTTTTTTTTTTACAAATAAGCAACATCGTTCTTTAATTTTTTCAACGACGTTATTGTCGCAATTTCTACTAGCCACATCAGTGTTAAGTAAAAAAATAATTCTTCCATATTTGCGGAGGTCAACCAACATTCAAGAGGTGTGATCTGCACTTCGTTATTACATTTAATTACATTCACGCCATTAAATTCAATTAATTAAATTCGCTGAAGTGAGTTATTCTTTTCGCCAATTCATGGGTTATTAATTTCGTTATACGTAAACGTCATATACCGAAGTTCAAGCCACCACCTATTCGTGACGTTGAAATATTGTTCGTTGAAACTTGCTCTATGAATTCGTGGTGTTGATTTGTATTCATTACATATTGTTTAAAAAATTAGAGCATATTGTCTACGAAGAAATATTAAGTGCCTACGAGTAAGTTCTTTCAAAATTTAATCTGGTATGACGTCTCGACAAAATGAAAATTACATATTTAAAAAAAAACACCACGGCATCGCGAATCATCGTATATCGAAAAATCATATCATCGTATTGCGAAAAATTTACCACTTAAATCTGCAATACGAGGAGAATAGAATCTGTTGTTAATCGTGCACTCTGCCAGAGCAGCAAACTTAAGTGGTAACAGCCGCGGGGATTCGTGGCGCTCGCGTCAGTGGTAGCTTCGCTCCCTCTTTGCCCAACAGTAGAAAAAGTCGGTCATTGTCAGACACGCTCCGCGAACTAGCGGACTTATCTTTACCGGCTCAATCTACAAAGTTCGCTTTTACCGACGAATCGTACTCGAACTCCCGACGCGCGCCAACGTTTTGTATCTATCGACCTTCTTGCGCTGTCAGCGTTATTCGACAGGCGGCGAATTCTTCGGACAAAAAAAAATAACAACAGGTCGCTAATGCATTCGTAAAATGTGTTTTTTGAATTGGCAACCATAATTGTGAAATTTATATTGTATAAATATATGTGTATGCAATTACATTGTATATGTATATATGATAAATACATACATATGTGCTTTACGTAGCGATAGCCTCTCGATGCCGAAGGCTTTGAAATATCCAGTTCTGTCCATTTACGGTCGCAACGACCACCGATATAAGGCCGGATTACTTTACGAAGCCACGCGACGCAGTTTGCGCAAGGAATTTTTATAGCAACCAACGATTCAGGATGGCATTGCTCTCTGAGCTCTCGAGACCGAACTCGATGACCCAAATATAAACACAGCCGTTTCCAAGGTGGACTCTCGTCTCGTGTGCATCGATAAGGACCATGCAGATTTTTCGTTTTAAGGACAAACGTATGCGACACAACGGGTTGTAAATTCCACTTGCTTGTATATAAAAACCCGGTCGATCGCTGCTTCGACTTACCTAACCGGGCTTACTTTGCAGTACATTTTTACAATTCTAACGTGTGAACGTACTTTCATCGACTTGTCGGTGAAACCATTTTTTTTTTACTTAATTCTTTTCGTATTCTTAAATTTCTTACATTTTTTGTTTTAATTTATATTACGTTTTACGATCTACTTTACATAGTTAGCGGTTTCTCATAATATGTCTTGGGAGGTGAGCATGATTACGAAATCTCGGAGAAACCGGGCTGTCGTTGATTTTCCCCGGTCGACACGAAACGAGACAGTTACAACTGCCGGTGGTAATCGAAAAGTTTCCAAGATCTCTCGAAATATCCTCTGGATTGCGTGTACAATAAAGCAGCAGTGTCGCGCGATGACGAGGACCGTCTCAATCGTCGTCTGGCGTAACTGGGCCAAATTTGGGCTTTATTTAGAACAAGCCGAAAATAGTTCCGTATATTTTACAACGATAATACGAAACAGAATTTTACTCGCCTACCGGTTTCATTCGCGAATATCGAACCTGTCATCGATGAATACTTTTTTCGCTCGGAATCCATGCAGAAGCATTGTTTGCGATATGGTTGATAAGCATTTTTCGTCAAGTTATCTACTTTGTATTCTGCTTGATGGAAAAAAAATGCTTTGTTTCCGCGCTTTGCCGTGTCCGTTACGAAAACATCGACGAGTCCCGACCGTCTACGTCCGAATTGACATCTATAATATTCCACCTATTTGAGTTTTTTTACTAATTTTTTTTCGTTCAAAAACTATCCATTGTTCGCGGTATCGTGATAAACATCTTCTTATATCTTATCGAACTACCGTATTTCGCACGCTGCTTCTTGAAAAATAAAAAAGAACTGCTTTGTTTCCGTGAGTCGCCCTGTCCGTTATGAAAACATCGACGAGTCCCGACGGCTTATATACAAATTGACATCTATGATATTCCACCTATTTGAGTTTGTAAGGACGATCTATTTTGAATTCTCATCGAAGCTAAGCTCCCACCACTCGAGATCTCGTGCTGTGTCCAGAGTCCAAGCAGTTCGGTGCTTTCATTAGAGTCAGTCATCGAAACTCGGGCAAAGCGTTGATCATCTTTTGGATCTCTGACGCCCGGGAGGATCATCTTTATATCGGTGTCCCGACTCATACGACGACCGCCGCACATCTCCTCGCTCGCATCCCAATACCAAAATTCTTCGACACTATCTATTCATCGGTCGCTTCTCGGGTCTACATTTATATTCTCTCGTCGAGGACATTAAACGCGTCAAACTATCGCTAAACGATTTGAGAGAGTTTTCGTGAGTTTCGGTAAGTCGATTGTTCCATCTTCCACACGAACACACAAGCGTACAAGGATGAATGAAGAAAACATAGTGTAGCATGTAGTAAACACATCTACACACGTAAGCGCGTCTCGATCGAAACTATCGGAGACAGACTCGTTGATAAATATCTTCGTCATCGACTTCGACGTGTGCCAACAGTGTTCATAGAGATTGAAACTCTTGCCATCGAGAGCTCACGGTCGTTCACGAAATATGTTTTTTCTTTCGCAAGATCTTTATTTCCTTTGACTCATTCGGAAAATATGAATCCTTTGTTTCGATGTGGGAGGAAAAGATATTTCGAGTTTCAACATTTTTTGCCTTTTTTAAATTATAAAAATATTGACCGTGAACTGAAATATGCATTATGCGTATGCGCCGCGTATGTGTAATATCAAATACATTTGGTACTAAGTATTTTCATAACTTTCACGCCTGCAATATTTGCATAACGTTGGTAGAAATGATTATTTTAGCAATTTTGCGGCTACCGCTTGAATCTCCATTTCGAGGTTTCCTGTTGCTCTGAATCCATCGCAGGGATGAGCGCGGGCTTTATACAAAAGCAAGCCGAGAAGCTGTCGGCAATGGGCGCTCGCACGGGCAGCGTCGTAAATTTTCTAGAGCATTGTCTATTTCGAGCTGTACGCGCGAGTATTCGCGAGAGACAACACCAGATTGCGTATTTTAACACTGTATACGCAGGTTTTTTTTTTTACCTCGTCGTTGAAACTCGAGCCCGAGATCTTCCAAGTGGAATCTGGTGACGAACCTAATAAGTCGGTTAGGGTATATTAATTATTGGTTACTATATTATATCTTAATAATATATTATATATTAATTGTAATATAATTATAATGTATCGTTATTAGCTAATAAGTAACGTGCCCCGACGAGAGCTTCTCAGTCGAGTGTCCGGTGTCAATATTTTCATTCTCCGTGTGTGAATTTTCAGACTATTGTATATCAACGCGGTGATGAATTGCCACTGCGTCATCGTGCCACGGGGGTTGATTTATTTCGTTCGCGATTATCGAGTCATTCGTCGCGCGACTCTCGTGAACTTCTACGTTCCGAAGAGTTTGCACGCGAGCATATCTGCACCAAACTGAAACTCGTTCGGTTGCGCATCGGCGCCCTCGTTCGTTCCATTTTCGTTCTGACTTTGTTTTTGACCTTGACACGGTAACGCCGTGTACCAGGTTCAATAATTAAGCTTACAACTCGCGACGCTTTCGATCCTATGAACTTTTGCCGAAAGAAATTTATAGCTTATAGTCACGTGTCGGGAATCTCATGTAAAGCGGCCCGCTACACTTTCAAATGAGCTCAAAAAAGAGTTACGACCACTCAATACATTTCGCCAATGTGGGTCAAAGTTTTACCAAATTTATACAATTTTAGGTTTTTTTAAAGCCATTAATGCATATTCTAGACTAACAGTGACGATTATTCACCGCCATATTCATCACTATTACCCTGTGTGAATTGAAATAGACTTCAGTTTGCGGTACATCCGAAATAGTACAACAAAATGTACGCGTAACAAATTTTGCCGTACCAACCATAGTACTTTGTCTTGGGTATTTTAATTTTCGATGAAAATTGTGGTCTCTACGAGTTCTGCTGATTGAACGATAAAAAAACATGGCGCCCGCGACATGCAAAATTTTTCTCAAGAATTTTTTTTGTGTACCTAAACATAAGTTTCAACAGTGCATGAAACAGTAATTGAAAAAGTACACAATAGGCTATCAAGAAAAAATGTCTGTACACCGACTTCTTTTTTCTATCCCTGAACGTGGTGTAACTCTTTTGAATATCGTCTTACAGCAGATCCAAATAGCTATGTTAAATTGAAGTATGCATAAAATCGGCTTCTAATGTCAAATTTAATCCGAACCCTCAGAACCGCGAGTTTGATGGTCCGAAAACGGCAGCAGATAAAACGTTGGTGTTTATTAGACCCAGCTCGCAAAAGCTCTTAGCCGTCGAACGATCACTGGCGCTATGTAAATGACTGAGCGAGACGAGGTGTAAAATGAAAACTTTTGCACACGATACTACTGGAAACCGAAGTTTCCGACGCGCTTCCGATGCCAGGGCGGTCTTGATAGTGCAACCACAAGATGAATGAACGGATCTAGGTCGGCCGAAAGGCTAGCTCGCGAGGTGCCACGGAAATAATCGAGACAGCAGGAGCAAAAGCGTCTGTGGGCAACGGTTTTGGAAACGCGTTCGATATGGTAGGGAGCTGATTATACAACTCGGGAAGAGATGCTACTTCGATCCACGAACCGTTTAGGAACGTCATTGAAACGCGCTAAGGGTTCAGAGCCTCCTGACTCTAACGCGAGTCTCGCATTCTGACCCGGTCTTTGCACTTGACCACTTCCTGGTGCCAGAATTTCACTTACCACGGGTTCGGCCTGCGACGAAGATTCATTCAGTCTCCGCATATCCTCTATCTTTTTCCTTCGCGATGCACGCTGGCGCATGTTCGCCGTATCATATTCATGGGATTCATTGCGACTAGCAAACGAGTATTCTAAATAAAAAATTAGACTTGACTGGCGTACGAGCAATGGGCGTGATCAGCCATGCTCGAGCCGAGTTAGGGAACATAGCGTTGTTTCGAAATAGCCATTCTTCAAGCCTACAATATATTGCTGGTTTGTGAAATACAATCTAAATGTTTCACGTTTAACTTTGTTACATTTTTTACTTTAAAATTAAAAAATTTTACGTTACGTCTTTTTCTTTTTTCGTCAAATAACGAAAAGAAAAATTGAGTATTTCTCAATGCATCCGGATTAATTCACTGAGTTATTAAAATCTCGAAAATGTATTTTTGTTTTGTCGCGGAATCAAAATGTTCTCAACGAGGAAATTAAAAAAGGTCGATTCTAAAGAAACGGTTCGTGCCGTTTTCATGCACCGCAGCGGCGTCATCACTAATCCAAACTAGTGACACACTTTTGTTCATTTTTTTCATCTAAAAATTACTGTTGTCTACGTGACAGTTCCCCGGTGGGTGGTCAACGACTGCATCGCTTACGTTGTCGATGCAGGAATATTCGATGCCACGCGAGGTAAGCCGGTGATTACGTCATTGAACCAATTTTGGTGCGGCACGACGATTGGTGAAAAAAATACGGAACGAGAAACCAACCATATTCTTAAGCGGTCCAGGGAGGTTTGCTCGACCGAAAAATGCAGTCCCGTTAGAATGGTTATAACAAGGCCATCACAAAATGAAAACAGTTCTCCTTTGAAAGAGTATATATATTGACATTACTAAGTAGAAAAATATGTTAAAAATTGTGACATTATTGATAACAATCTTGTTATTGTCGCTTGCACTGAACATGCATTTTTTAGTTATTAACCACAATTCCGAGAGAAGAAGGGAAAATATCTGTATTAATTATCGGAAAACTATTGTTCCAAACGCCCCATTGTCCCTGCTCTATCGATTGAACACGATTGGCTTATTTATTTTCTATCAACGAATGACACGATATTTTTCATTCGTTTCCCAATTTTTAAAAAATGCGTTTAAATTAATAAATATTGCATACATTTTTTATGGCAATTTTTGTTTGGTTTCAATCGATAGGGCTATTATCGATAGGGATATTAGGAACAACAGTTACACTATGGTTACTAAATAAATTTTTGGTTATTCTGTCGGAATCGTGGTTAATAACTATAAAATGAATTTCGTTAAAATCGACCGGAACTACGCGGTACTCCAAGTATATGGTACTTCGTTAGTATTTGGCAAACGGGAAATACTCGAAGGACTTGAAGTATCATGTTCTATGAGTACTGGAAGTACCATTTACTTTAAGTATTTGATACTTCAAGTACTTTGCCCAGCTCTGAAATCGACTATGACAAGGTTGTTATTATTGTTAATAATAATATTAGCGTCTTGAACGTATGTTTCAAAATCGCAATGTTGACCTACATACCCACCATAAAGACAACCGTTTTTATTTTGTATTAGCCTTTTGTCATAAATAATCTAATGTGACTGAACATTTTGGTCGGGCAAACCTCCCTCGTCCCCTTACTTGCTAAATGACATTTAAGTTAACAGCTTACGGATGTCGTAGGAGTACATAATTGTTCCTCTCGCAGCAGCCGTTTTTTTTTATTTGCAATTACATCTTTTTACCATTTGCGGAACTACAGTTGGATATTAGAGCCGAGTGCTCGTTCTACACTCCAAACACTGTCTAATTCGGTGAACCTATTCGCTCGACGCTCGCGTTTCTCAAGACCGGCTTCGACCGTGGCACACAAGAACCTGATTCTGGTTAGATCTCCCCATCATCGACCGAAATAGCTCTGGCATTGTTCCGCCTTTACTCCAGTCTCGTGTTTCTTATACAATAAGCAACAAGTGCAAGTTGAAACACGGACGATCTCTCTGAGGTCAGGCAATTTTTTGATTACCGGCCAAATATTAATAACGGCAAAAACATGTTTCCTTTGCGCAATATTTTGTTTGTCATTTTGAACGATCTTCGTTCTAGAATTAATGGACTTGGTCTCATAGCAAATGCTTCGTGAAACGGACAATTTGAGGTCGTGCCACTCGCGATTCTTCGTAATATCTCGATGGTCCAGACGCATCTCGCCCCCTCTCGTAGCTTTTTCAATAAATCTGCAAGGGTTTAGAGGCATGAAATCGCTATAATAATTCTTGAGAATAGATAGCGAGCATTGAGACACTGGGCACACGGGCACCGAGTATAACCGAGTGAGGAACGCATCGCAGATTTATTTTCGCCCGCGTTGGATAGACCATCGACGAAACGTTTATTTTTGGCGAGCAGTATGGAGAATATGGGTGAGGAAGGCGAAACGAAGATTTAAGATTGGCCAGCCGAAAGGTTTTCTTCCCCGCGTGTTCCCGCAGAAAGTTAGACTTGGAATGGAATCGAGCGAAGCCGTCAAGAGAAGAAGTAAAGGAGACAATTGCCACCTTGCGGGCAAGGATAACTTAAATTTCTGCAAAATACAGTAATTTTAGTGCTTGCACCCACGGTCAAGTAATACATGAATGAAGCGTAAAATAAACTGCAATCGAATCTACTTTGCAGAATAGACGGGCCCAAAAAAAAATTGTTTTTTACTCCCCAGCCCTTCAAACCGTAGTTTATATCATACTATTGAAAGTTGTAGAAGGGGAACTCTGTGAGATTTTTTTTGAGGTCGCGCAATGGGTTTTTCTATTTTCCATTTAATTAACACGTAAGAGGTTGATGTCACCACTTTACAGGGGATTATTAATTTTCGTATAGAATGGACGAGCATAAAAGTAGTGGCATCGTATAGCTTGTTCAATTGTCTTCAAATCGGCGCGTCGCAGAATATTTTTGGTCGTATAGTCTCCAGACTGAACGACCAAAAATATTCTGCTTTTCTGGAAAACTTTAATTTTCGCGGACTTTGTCGAATAAGTTTTTTTTCAGTTCCAGGCATTTTTTTTTTCAAAATTTCCTAAAAATATCTGGTCTAGCAAAGGAACCTCCACGCACACCGCCTCTGATATTATGCTGTAGCGTCACATTAGACGATTGCTACAAACGAATGACTGGACTTGTGCCAAAAAAACGAATGTACTGTCACAAGCAAACGCTTGTGACAGCATGGAGCTCGTGATTCAAATGTTTAGTTTGGTTGGCTCGGGGTTATAGTCCTAGCTACTTTTCGCTTGCGAGAATGTTTGCCAGTTGGCCATCTGACGGTTAAATACCATACTACATTTGAGGATCGTGCGTTCCGTTACATTAAATGGTCCGAGAAAGTTAGAGCTTAAAAAAAATGGCATTTTCTCTGGAAACATCTACTATTGATACGAGTAAGAAGAGAATAAATGGATTTTTGCGAGAAGTCCTATTTCTTCTCCGATTCTAGAAACTTACATTATCCGAAGAACGAGGGTGTTTCAGAGTAGTCAAGAATTTTATCTGCTAACCGTCTATGTCTAATGGACGTAAGATATTCCAAAATAATTTCATTGTGTCTGACGAAATGATAATTTAGAATTTAGCAGAAAATACTTCCGATTTTTCTAATAAATTACGCCTGTTGGATGCTGTGTGGAAAAATGGTAAACGTATTTAGAAAATAAAGGAGAAACTTAGAAACAAATTATTCAAAATTTGTGGAAATTTTTGAAACTATCCAATTACAGTTTTCCAAACTGTAACAAAGTCGATAAATTATTAGAGAAATATTTTTACCAAGGTTGTCTTGCTCTTAGAATACCAATTAATAGTATTGTGCTTCACAACCGGTAATTTAATGACAATAGAAAATAAATGATACACTTATTAATTTATATAAAATGTAAATACCTCGCACAACTTTTTTAAGGGATACTCCATCTCATAGGGCAAAAAATAAGCCAGTATTCGGACATTTTTCGCTATTAACTGGCAATATTTCTTCAGTGCTGTAGCACTCACTGTTAGTTCATATTGCGGGAGACGTAGAGGCCACAATTTTCACTGGAAATTAAATGAATTTATAAAAAAAAAGGTTAAGACTTTCCAACAAAACGTCATTAAAAAAAACGCGTTCCATGATACAGTCAACAAGCTCTACCGTACGAAAAAAAATCATATTTTCCTTCATATAATAGACTTCGTATTGCGCTTAACATTTTCGTAAATGCTGAGGATTTCAAGGAGAGGCTTACAAGGAACGAAATTTATTGTAATTCCAAATACTAAATGAATAAAAAAGTTAACGTCTTAACCCTGGAAGACGACATGCAGTATTTAACTGATCTTATTTGCTGTATTAGCATTATTTTTCGGACTACGGGTCGATTGCATCCAGCTGTATCGATTTCACTACAAAGAAGTTAAAAAATATTGATTTTTGATGCGGTGAAACAATGATGAATACGGAGAAGGAAAAATATGTGTCGTCTCCCTGGGGTATGACGAAGACTAGAATCTTAGCACATGAAAAGGAGAAACAAAGAAGTACCGACAGAACTACAGAGGTGAATCGCAACTTGTATCAATAAGTAAAGAAAAAAATTCGTAAGAACTTGTCTGAATAGTCACAGCGATATATGTATGTTTCGTGTTTGAAGAGTGGTTTAAATATAAGTCGTCGAGGGTTCAATAGAAGTACGGCGTGAGCGCGAGCACTCCGTGCTGTTTTACGTCTGGAATCTGGCCAGAGAATCGCGAGTTAGCGTACCGCGCGCAAAACTCTGCCCGCACCGTATGGATAATGATATTCTGACGTCGGCCTGAACCGATGAGGTGACGAAAATAAAATGAAACGAGTGACGTGGCTCTCGAAGCCCACGACTTAGGCAATTGAAAATGCCCAATTTACGACTTAATCGCGGAAAAATGCGACATCCTCCGCTTATGTTTGACAATTGGAGGATTGATGCGTTAGTTCTTGTCACCTTTTCCTTCCATTCTTGTTGCGTAATCGTATATGTAATCATAAACGGCCCCTCAGTCGGTATTCGTGACGAACTCTATGGACTTTTCTTAGTGTGTTTATATAGAATAATTGAAACGCAATGGAATCATGTAAACAAAGACTTCAAAATTGTATTCAAGATTTTTCCAAGATGTCTTTGAACACGCTACATCGAACAAAAAAGTGTCGGCTATAAATGACAAAATTATAGCGTAACCGGGCACCCTTAAGGTAGTCCTTGCGAATAGTGTTCACTTCGCATAAGTTTCCGAGAAATGAGAGGGAAATACAAACACTTCTCGATGGTATGAAATTCTAAAAAAAATCAAGCATATTAAAGGTGCTGAAAAGATTAATTTTGCACTATAATAATTTTTAAATGTTATCAACAAATTGATGGTAAATAAAATTGTTCAACAAATCTTCCGGAAACCTAACTTTCATTTAATTGAAAATAGTTCTTTTATTTTTCTGAATACGTATTATTTTTTTCAGATTTTCAAATGCACTTTGAATATTGTGACTTTCTACAAATTTACCATATAAAAAAGAAAAATTCAAAGTCAATTTAAAAATCTACAAATATTCATCCGTATTCAAAAAAGTGAACGAATCATTTTCATAAAAAAAAGTTAGGTTTCCGAGAGATTTGTTGAGCAATTTTATTTTTCATCAATTTGTTAATAACAGTTTGGAATTATTATTGTGCAAAATGAATCTGTTCGGCACCTTTAATATGCTTGATTTTTTCAGATTTTTATACGATCCAGAAGTATTTGTAATTCTCTCTCATTTCTCTAAAACTTATGCGAAGTGAACACTATGCGCAAGGACTACCTTAAAAATATATAGTCAAGGCAGGTATTCTAAATAATTTGTGTCAAAAGCACACTACAGTGAAATACGCCCTTGAAATCGTTCGGCTAAAGTAAACGAAAAAAAATGTACCGTCGTACGGTACGATCGGAATTTGTGATTTTAATGGAAACTATCGAAGAAAGGATTAAAAAAAATATACGCCAACCCAGCCTGCATATGCGAGACATTGTAGGAACGCTTAACTTTGCGAGGCATCTGCGAGTAAAGCGATTGAGAAATATAGTGTCTAGATTCGCCGGCCTTGCCAGAAAGCGCCGGTAGCTCGGTATGGTAGTCGCATCTTTATCCCTCTTGTCGATCGTAGATATTCCCTCGCTCGTTCTCACAATGTTGAGCGTCGCGATTACGACGCATCAATCGGCATAGTTCCCGTCCTGATCGGTCATAGCGACGGCGTTTCATCGTTGCTTTAATTCGCGCGATATGCGTGCGCGATGCGTTGGGGTGGGGGTCTCTGCCAAAAATGCTGCGGCTCGTTAATTATCGTCGCGCTCATCGATCGTATGCGTGCATTAAGGACACGCCGCGGATTCGCGTCCAGGGACATTCGGTCTAACTTTAGCCTTAAGCCCCGGGTGGTTTGCCTCGTCAAAGCTGCAACTCGCCCGTCTTTAACGGCCGACGCGGAGGGCCAAGCAGTTTGAGATTTAGATCTCAGCTGGTCGCATTGCAACCGGCGCAAAATAAAACAGTTCACCGGACGGCATTCGACGGGCGGCATGAATTTTACCCGATAAGACTCGAGATTCGCGGCGTGATATCCGAGAAAACCGAGCGAAATTTCCGCGTTAAACGCCCGCGCTCCCGGTTCGCCACCGATAAAACGCGACCGAACAGAGAGGGTCCCAAGTGTGCGCGAGTGTACGCGTCATCTATGCACATGGATAGGTGTCCGGGACCGGTAGTACGGTGCGTTTAGAGTCGTTGAATCCGCGACATGAACGCGAACGTGCGGAATGTTGTAACGATCGCGAATACGAGGAGGCGAACGACGAGTGTGGGTGTACCTGCGGTTACGTAATTTCTACCGCGGTCACCCCGTATGTGACGCCATCGACGTCCGAGGATCTTTCCCGTCCGGGCGGACTATAACGAAACGCTCTTGCGATTATCCTTCGACCGTCTCGACGCAAAGCCAAATTGAGGATAATTAATTTGAATAAAAAAAAATTCTCCAGTTGTCGAGTTTGTCTGCCCCTCGACAATCAATGAGTCACCGTGCGCTTGGCGTATGGACGAATGAAAACGAAACTCAACTGAAACGAAAGTTACGAGGACGTAACGAATGATAGTTTGAAAATGGGTCTCCTGCTCTCGATACTCGTCGGTTGTGTAGGCGTTTTGGAACTTCTCGCCTCGCTCAAGCAAGTGACGAACGAGGCGTCGAATTCGTCGACGGGACCGACGACTCCCTGCCTATCTTATCATGGCCCAACGATCGAGAATCCGAGCTTTCACGACTCTCTGTGCAGTATCAGTCATTCCGGTGACATTCCCGTTCCCAAAAGTGCCAAAAGAAAACTTGAGAACCTTCACGAGTACAGTCTCCGTGTGAGAAGCGAGCTCAAGTCCTTCGGCGGTTCTGACTGGAGTACGCTCTCGGACTGCAGTACTCGGGATCTGCTTTCACTCTCCCGAACGGAGTCCCGACACAGTCTTAACTTTGATCTCGTGCCCGAAGATCAAGAGGATGTCTGGGGTAGCCAAAGTCCCGGTTCGCCTAGGGACGCGGGAACCGTGATCTTCATCGAAGTCGATGATCCAGCGGGACACGACGATAAGGTTGTTATTGAAGAGATCACCGAGTCCGGGGCAGTGAGATTATCCACGAAGACTGTCGCGACCGCCGACGGCGCCGATGAATACGTGAGGTTACCAACTCCGATACCACTGGGAATGTCCCAAGAAATTTCACGTTCGAACTCTTCCCTGGGCAGTTCTTTCGACAATGAATCGGGCAACGAAGCACCAACCAGATTGTTCTTCGATCAGGTGCCCGTTGTTCTGAGTCGACACGGCGATGAAGCCTCCTCATCCTCGGCGGAGTCGTCGATAGACGAGGGGGACGATATTTCTAGCAGAGTTCGGAAGAAAGGTTTTATAAGAATTTCGAGATCGCGATCTCCGGACGTGACGAAAGATCTGGGTGGGCAACGAGATCACGTTGTTGTCAAAAGCTCGCCGAAATTTGTGACCAACGAAGTCAATTTGGGCTACGAAGTTTCCATGATCGACTCTGAGAGAGTTTCCGAAAAACCCAGGACATCGGGTGTGATCGACGAGGTTGATGCTGGTTCAGCAAAAAATGTGGAATCCGCACACAAAAGAAGCAAATTGAGCAGAACCACGAGCACCGTTCTCAGAAAGCCAACGAGGCTAAAGTCGAAAAATGCAGAGATCAGTAAATCCGCTGAGAATTTGACTGCCAGCGCGAAACGGACGAAACGTCAACGAGAGCCTGAGAGAAGAAGGTCCGACATATCCGTGCAAACGATGAAACGCGAAGATTCGCTTCGAGACGAGTGGACCAACACCTCGCCGACCGACAGCGAGATATCAATTTCTGCGAGTCGCACGAGCGTGTCGGTCGAGGTGCAAACGAGTTTTGATGATCAGCGCCCTGTAACAAGTGGAATCGAAGATTCCCGGTCGACGATGACTTTTGAAATGCCGGTTATAGGATTGTCCGAGAGTCGACGAGATGTCGGTATCAAGGACAGAGATACGTTTGGTAGGAAAGCCTTCAGGAACAGAAGATTCCCAAATTCGATTTCGACGAAGTCACGATCACTCGATGACTACACCAATACGAATTGGATTCCTGGGGAGATCGATGCTACGGTAGTTGGGGATTTCAAAGACCTCACGGCGGACAACCGGAAGAAGTTCAATGCCAAGGAACCGCGTTTTGAGAGGAACGACCGAGAGTCCACCGGCTGGAGGTCCAGCGGAAAAGATACAACTGGCGAACTGAAGGCAACTTCGAGCTTTACGGAGGAAGACTCGGTTGACGAAGAATTCTTGGATGCTGAGGAGGCGAGTACCAGTGTATCCGGTGGCGGACCGATAGAGTACTGTATACCGAGTACCGACGAGACTGATAAACCTTTCTGGGTAAATTCGACACCCCTGATGAACTGTAGTCAAGCCCCCTTCACCCAACACAAGCAAAGACTCTTTCCCTAGATTGTTTCGATGCAAAATTATAAACGCCATAAAGGAAAAACTACTGGAAATTGTTTTTATTTTTTTTAACACCACACGGTTACGACATACAGGGTTACTCCAACTAAACTCGACAGTAAAACCAATACTTCAAGTGTTACTGCCACCATCGCAATTTTTTTATTCTTTTTATACTCGTTGATATATTGTTCCCGATGAAAAACTTATTGAAGTTAATTTATCGTTGAAGGGGAGGTAAATGATTGTCGAAATTTCTCCATTAACATGGTTTCTTACAGTTGGAATGTCGGGAAAATAAATCTCTAAACGGGCAATCCCCGATGAGTCTGATTTAGATCATTTTTATCCCTCCGATAAAATTACAGAAAATAGTTATGCACAGTAAAATAGGTACAACTACTGTACCAACGTTTCTTGTCCACGAAAATCGACAATTCTTTCTTTGATAATTTTACAAATACTTTTTGTAAAATTAACAAGAAAAGCATTGCGGACGTTTGTTATAAGTGCAAACCTTGTTGATTGTGTACTTGATAAAGCCAGATGAAAAAAGAGATTATTACGACATTAACAAGGCGGGACGTTAGAGTGACAGCTTATTGCGAGTACAAGCGGGAGGCGCGAATGCTGACCCACGGCCTGGGCGTCGGGTTCTCGACGACGAAACGTTTTATATGCGCATGAAAACGTGTCGTCTCCCGACGAACGGACCTCGTCTCGCAACGGGGACGAGGAGGTAGGGCGAGAGTGCGCGAGGGTGCGCGAGGGTTTTAACGTTGGTGCCGTGTGACTCTCACTGGCGTCGACCAAAATATCAATCTCATACACGTTCGTGCAATTTAATCGCGTAGGCAGAGAGTATGCGATGGAAATATGATAGCCCAGAATTTTCTCCGTATGATAATTCGTCGACGATACCATTCGATAAACAATATTTATTGGAGTGTCACAGAGTCTCGAGCTCGGCGCTCTGGTAACAAATCATCTATTTAGGATACCGTCGATCGTTACACTAATTGTGATGAATGCACGAAAATCGAGTTCACGGAGTGTCTGCGTTCTGCCAGACGGGAACTCTCAGAATTCCGAGAGTGCTTATAAATAAATTCTGGCAATGGAACCCGGTTCATGCTCCGCAACTGGTACAAAATTTACAATTTGTTTTTACCCGTATAACTGAACCTCGAGTCGCGCCAGGAATTCGTAATAAACGAGGCAAAGTTGGGATACGTCGTTAGGTTCGATTACACATGAAAATGTCTGGATGCTGCAAGAATAAAAAAATCTTCGCGAGAAAATAATAAAATTACGTCTCGCGACAGGAAGCATAGGATGAAGTCATTTCGAAAACGACTGTGAGCGTGCGTGGGTGGCCCGAGACATTGGTGATGCGTGGAAAATACCGACCCATTTACTCGAGAATCATCTTCAGCCACTGACACATTTTCGAGCGCAACGGCGCTTGCTATGCTTTTTTTCTTTCGTTATCTCACCAATGAGTTTTTTCATGTCTATCTCCCGTTCATGTGGCTCGCATCGTCGGGAATGTGTACAAGTCGGCTCTCTATTCCTGCTGTACAAAACGACAGAGAGCGGCTCTGTGACGGCGCAACCGCCAGCCGAAAACCACCTGCTTGGCACGCGATCAAGACGTCATCGTTGCCGCCTCTGCACGCTCGCTGGACCCTTCTCTCAACCTCTTCACATTGGTGATGTGCGAAAAAAAGGATTGAGACTAATCCATTCCTTTTTAGCTATTATTTATCGGATTCCTTTACACGCCTATGGTAATCTGAGAATGCGTCCTACGTGGATTGTTGGGGGTGTTCCATTTAGGTATTTGTTTCCGATTCGCGGTACCCTTTTTGTTGAAACCGATTTTTTGTTCAGTTTTCCAGCAAACTCTTGTGTTTTGTAGATGAACAATCGTTAGGATTCGCAAGACTAACGGACGAGCTTCCGACGTCTGAATAAAGTTTTGATAAGCGGGGCAGAGTTGTAATAGCTCAGGCAAATACAAAGTATGCAAGAGCGCGACAGTTCGGGGTCAAAATGTGGGCCATTAACTTTGTATGAGAAAAAATGCTTCGCTAATGGTCATAGAGACGAAATTTGAGCAATTCGCTGATATCGAATATGCCTTTTTGGAGCAAAACAATTAACTTTCACTACCTTTTACCGGACCTTCGATAGGAAGCAGGCCTCATCTGAAACCACAGAAATGTTATTAGGAACGGTAACATGGTGGCCGTTTTTTCCCGGAAACAAATTCCCTGACTTTTTACTGATTTTTCACTGACCAATTAAAAATTTTCCCTCATCAAACTTCTAACGATTTCTATAAATAAAAAAAATAATGATGCAAATGAAAATACCTAATTATTGTTTTAATGTTTAATTCTGTTTTTTTCCAAAATATTCCCAATTTTTTTCAAGGCTTCCTTTTACGTACTTTTTATTTATTTACAAAAGGTTCGGCGACAATTCACCCTGACCAATTTTGAAATTCCCTGACTTTTCCCTGATTCCCTGACGAGGATTTTTGTCCCCAACTTTTTCCAATTTTCACTGACCGCGGCCACCATGGGTAATCGAGAGTGGTTGAGATTTGTCATCCATAGAAAAAAGTGTCACTCACAGGAATGTGCAAAACTATAGGATAAGTTGAAATTTAAATGCTTCTCAATTTTTAACTTTGACTTAATGGTGGCTGGATATTGCTCGTTCCGAAACGTTATGGAACGAAAGAGAACACCAACAAAATTCGATCGGCTTTCGAATCTCGAAATCAACGATTTGGTACAACAAAAATAAAATCCCCATAACTTTTCCCTAGGTTTTAATTTCAAATGCACGGTAGTCTCTATCGAATTCTATGCATAAAATGAAGGAATAAAAACAGTATTGAGCTCCACTAAAGAAATAAAAAAATTATAGCGTTGTAAAGGATTTCCCAAAATTGTCAGAAAATATAAGAAATCTATGATTTTGCGAATCAAAAATATTTCTTCAATCTGATGTTAACAGATCGCGAGGCAGACCTTTCGATGTGTTCATAAATGGAAGTTCATAAATGTGTTCATACATGCCCCATCCCAAGTGACGAAAAAAAAAAATTCGAAGAAACCTCACAAAAATCATAATAACTTTTTTTCCATTGACCTGATTCATAATTTTTTTCAATAATTCTGCGAAGTGGACTCCCAAGGGATCTATTCCTGGAAAAAAGACAGTCTCTGGAATTCGCACTTCCTTTCCCATTCGGGGTCGAAAGCGCAGGTACGAAAATACGCCGGGCGACGATGCCTGTCGGTGTTGGTCGGCCAGTTTCTCCTCTCGCGTAACTCGCATGTGCGGGGAGGAGATGTGTCGTGCGGGAGTTTGAGCCGCGAAAAATATCGCGGTCGTCTCCTCCTGAACCGGCGGAAAAGTTGCACCCGGCACACTGCATCACTCGGTAGTAGCGTTGGCGTTGGTAGAAGCGTGCCGTGAAAGCGCGTAGAGGGGAGTCCCGAGGTGTGCGCACGGTTTCTGGAGTCGTCGGGACGCCGAAAATAGCGTCTCGATATGAGATGACGCCCAGGGCGATCCGTTCGTAGTTTTCAGTCAGTTCGCAAACTCGAAAGGGACACGGTGCTTTGCATTTCTACTCTCCAAATATTAATCGAACATTATCGGAAGATAGGACGATAAGAAAAGAAAAAAATCAAAACCGTCCAGCCGTCAACCTGTCAGCTCCTTAAGTTACCTCTTTCATACTCGAAATATCGAAAAAAAGGAGCCCGACGTTGAAACCGGGTTCACAAGAAGTCCGTTCGACGAATCAAACAGTCAAAGTAGTCGGTAGGAAACCGAGTTCCGATATCAATAATGGCGGACGTAGACAGTGTAGTGTTCTCGACCACGGAGCGAAAAGTTCGCAAAGTGAAGAAGACAACGAAGCGCAGGGAGAGCCACGATCAGAACGCGGAGGTCACGATCACCGAGGTCGACAGCACCCAGAACAACCACCACAACGCCATCGAAGAGTATGTGCTGGCTGACGATTAACGTCCTGCGTGCTGCTCGTTCTTTCAGTTATCCGACTAGCCCCCTTTTCAAACCCTTTTTGTCTATCAACTTTTTGTTTTTCTCACACGGGAGAGCATCACGCACGTTCACGTATACCTTACATAATTCGATCGCCTCGTGTGCTACCGAGACTCGGAATTGCCGTTCTGGGGTGGAAAATCATCGAATCCAAAAAAACGTCACCATTCAGTTTGGAAACTGTGAAAAATGTCTGTACCATCGTCGCGTCTATATTTAGATTAAACGGCGCGAATCAAAAGGTCAACATCGATCGGTGTTTTACCGCGGGAGTCAAGTACGATTTACGAGGATCGAGCCACGTGCTCCTCTATACAGAGAGGGATCTTAACGATTTTCGTTTTTATCGAACAAACGATATTCTGGAAGGTCAGGCGATACCCGCGACGAGATATCTTCGCGGATGAGACTCGATTACCGAGTTTTTGGTTTCGTGGCATTTCGTGATTACCGGCAGTCAGACCTATTGGTTGTCGAAACGAACTTGGGCTAAATTGTTAGTGGCGATATAGAGCCGGTGGCACTCCAGGCATCGTTCGACCCTCGTCATAACCCGAGGAAACCTCCGCCTCGTAAAAATGAGCGGGCAGAGAATTCCTCCCTCTTCGTTTCTCCGGTATCACCGAGAACGCGAGAAAAAAAAATAATACCAATCCGATACCGATTTTATCCGGCATTGTAACTTCATCTATATATGAATCGCGGTTAAGCATGATACATATATAATACTCAGCCAGCACATACAACAGCACTCAACCAAGGTACATATCAGGACAATTGCACAAAACATCGAATCGAATATCTATATAGGAAAAAAGTGGTAAATTTGAACCACCCCGATTTACACGTAGATCAATGATACGTGGACCGGGCCAGATTCACCACTTTCACTCTATTTGTGTATGTACAGGGCTATCCTCCGAATGGCACGAAAAATCTTATTGTCGTATTAACGGTTCGAAAGTGGCCGATCTTTGCCTTTGGGAATTCCTTTTTTAATGCGTAGTTCTCGGCCAACGGGCCGATGAATATCGGCCAATGAGGCCGCGAAAGCTATACGCGCGCCATCTGTCGGGCAACCTCATTGGCTAAACGTCAACGGCCCACGAAGCGGTGACTATGGAAGATGAAAAAAAAACTCCCCAAACGAAAAGATCGGTTAGCTTTTCAACCAGAATGTGGTCCTTATCTTTTTGTTACCAATTTTGCCAAATGTGACACCGTTTGATTACCGTGTAAAATATGTGTACAACGTCGATCAAGATCCAACCGTTTACGGACATCTATAGATGTTCCACCGAGTCTCCACGAATATCGATTCTCGTCGAAGACCGCACATATTCGCGTGACATACGTTCAAGCATACGCAATTGAGATAAACATAATTTCTCATTAAACGGTAAACTATTGTACGGTTGAATGAACGTTCCTCCTTCGTTTCGTTTGGTTGCAGTTGATTTTCAGTGGGGAATACACAAAGGCGATGAACAAGGACTGGCACAGCGGTCACTTCTGTTGCTGGCAGTGCGACGAGTCTCTGACAGGACAGCGTTACGTGCTGAGGGACGAACATCCCTACTGCATCAAGTGTTACGAGAGCGTGTTCGCGAATGGTTGCGAGGAATGCAGCAAGATCATCGGCATAGATTCGAAGGTTGGTCTCCGTACATTGTACGGGCGTTAATCGCCCGTTTCCACTACTAACGAAATGCAATAAGAACCGCAAAAGCTTCGACGGACAGGAAAATCGCGAGTGTAAAGCGGAGAAAGAGGAAGAGCGATATAATCGCGAGAGTTTCGTGCCAATACTCACGGCACGTCGGATGGGTTATATGGGTGTCGGCTTACTCACTCCTAGAAATAGAACCGCGGATGCAGGCGCCCCCTCCCCCCTCCCACCCTCACCCGTTGCCGCGCCGCGACCGCTTATTTTCGTCCCTCTCATCCAAAGCTCAACGGCTATGTAGTCATCGTTCGCGGCTCATCTACTCCCGAGAGCCAAAAATTAATCCGCAGTTTGGAACGTCGCAAAACGCAATAATCTTCATGCTAAATGTTTCAAATTTATAGCTCAAAAATTCAATGAAGAAATTTTCTTTTTTCCCGACTGCGCTAAAATAACCACAGTCCTTGCGTGCAATACGGGCGGAAAATAGCATATTATTGACCGATGATCATTATTAACCGATGCGCATGCACAGTACAATTTCATTACTACCTAGGGAGTAATAGGGCTCGTTACTCTCTCTCTCTCTCTCGAATCTCTATTACTCCCGGGAGAGTAATGGTTATTGGCGAATATGACGATTTTTGCGACGCAAAAAATGTGGTTATTTTAACGAAGTCGGAAAAAAAATCGTATGTCGCAAGGGAGGAAGTGCATTTTCATCTCGTGTCAATTTCTACCCTCGCCTCGCTCGGGCATCAAACTTCACACTCGGTGAAGAAACACACTTTCCTCCCTTCTGGCATGATATACTATTTTCGTTTTAGAGATTTTGCGGATCAAAAAAATGATGCCCTTTTTTCCACGCAGGATCTTTCTTACAAGGACAAGCACTGGCACGAAGCCTGCTTCCTCTGCAACAAGTGCAGAGTGTCGCTGGTGGACAAACAGTTCGGAAGCAAGGTAGACAAGATCTACTGCGGCAACTGTTACGACGCCCAGTTCGCCAGCCGTTGCGATGGATGCGGCGAGATCTTCCGCGCTGGTACGTATATATGCATTTTTTTAACCTATTGGACGTTACAGCGGTTGCGGATCGAAAGAGCTTTGTGTAAAGTTCAATAATATAAAAATAAAAATGTCAAATATTTAATATTGAGCTGAAGGTAAAATAGGCGACAGATTCGCTATCAGAACGGAAAAAAATTACTGATACGCCGAGCGACAAAAGTTTGATCAAGACGCATTTTCAAAAAAGTTGCGATAATCAGTATTTTCAAATAGTGATATCTCTATATCTTGACACAATCACACAATTATTTCTTCATGCCGTTGGCCGGACGATAGAAATCTTAAAGAAATCCCGATAAAGGTACCCTTGGTACCATCAAAACGCGTTTTTAATTTGACGTTGGCATATCATGCAACGCCATGCTCCAATGGAATAAGGAACACCATTTCAGATAGACAAATAGTATTGTCAAAAATAAATTATTGATCGATTGATAATTCATAATTACCAGGCGCAACGATGTACATGTGTGACACGAAAGAAGTAAATCGTTATGCGAGTCGATGGAATGGTCTGTCTTACTGATTCTCTCCGGGCATGAGCAAAATTGGCGAGACGATCGATCAATGGCTAGGTGCGAGTCGGGAGTATCGCGGGACAGTGATTCATAATCGAGCATCGGGCATTATCGCTCGAGGCAGGTACTGAACACTACGTTGTACCTGTTGTTGGCCCGGTCGTGCGGCTCTCGTAATTGCACGGAGAATTGCGCTCAGGCCCGCGAGTGGTAGGCGATAGATCTCCCATTCGGCGTTTCTTATTAAGGTAACCGAGTCAAGGCCTCGGCAACCGATCTCAAATACACGGCGAGCACTTATCGAGCGCGATACATGCACTATATACTTTACTGAAATATGTACAACAAACTGTATGTGTATATACATCGAATGCTCGTCCGAGAAACCACTCGAGCCTTCTCTCAAACTCCTACGTTCGATAATGTTCCATCATTGAAAAGCGTGCTGAGAAGGAAAAAGCGACGAAGGCGGTTACTCGAACGAAGACGAGGACCGAGAGATTATTGCAGATCGGACCAGCGTCTGCTAGACTCGGGAAATCAGCTCACATGATAAATAGTTGATTGATTTGTCGACGGGTCACGACACGTGAAAACTATAAAATTTCAATCTTTCTCTATTAATCCTTCTAGTCACACATCAATGTATTTAAAAACGTCTCTATCCTATCTTTTCAATGAAGAGGCGCTAAAACTTTTTGTGATGTTATTTGTATCTGTTTTCTATACGGTTTCCATACATATATTTTTTGCCACAGATTCCCTGAGATCTCAAAGCTGCAAGCTACACAGTAAAAAATATTTGTACATTAAACAAACCTTTATGTCCACAAATGTCCACAATTATTTTGTAGTTGACTTCACAGAAAATATTTGTAAAATTGACATTTTTGTAAAGTGGACAAGTTTTTTTTTGTAAAATTAACATGGAAAAAATTGTGGACGTTTTTAGACAAGAAACGATGATACCTATTGTACTGTGCAGAGATTAGTCCCTCCAAGGGTGGAATTCATAGGGTATATTTTTAGAGTAAACCCCTAGTGTGGCTGACGAAAATTTTACTGTTAGAAACAATTATGTGTTCTCCACCCAGCGAACACAACTATTTATTTACCAATAAAATTACAACGATTTCACCAGCAGTACCGCACGCTTAGCAGAGATTTTTTATGATTATAATTTATTTTTCTGTGTCATTTTAAGAAAAAAACCATATTATTTGTTTCTCTCAAAATGACATCATAATGCCCATATTTAATATTTCTCTGGACCACCGAATCCGTTTCGAGTCGTTTAAAAATTCCAGTCGCAGCCGCGTAAATGAAAACTGCATCATTCGATCTGAACAATAATGCAAATTGATTATCACCAGTCACTCATCAGCCTACGGCTCTTCTCCGGCGGACTGCGCGCTTCGGGTTCTCTCCTCTCGTGTTACAGCGCAAAAGTGATTCACGCGAGCACGAATAAGGAGCAGGCCCGAACAGTGTACGCCTATCGAAAAGGCAAATGAGTCGCGAACGATACCGCGATAATTACAACGTACTACGATATTAATGCATAATAAATATTGAAATGCGGCGAGGCGAGACGAGGCGCGAATTGGAGACGTTGCTTGCCTCAAAATTATTCATTGTTCGACGCTGTACCGAGATTACCTGGCCCGAAGAAATCGGGGCGTTTCCGTTGGGAATAAAGCTCAAATTGAAAGTGTGGGCAAAAGTAAAAAAAATAAATGTATAAAAATCACGTCAAAGAGAGAACGCCCTATGAAAGACCTCGGGATGGGACACGCCAGTTTCTCTGCGGTTCAATCACTCCGCAATCTTCGCGAATGCTTGAAAATGTAGGCCAGGGCCTGGATCATCTTTAAGGGCGTGGGCCGGAGGTCCCTTACGTACGGATGATAGAGCATCTCGATTGCGCGGTCGGACGTTCAGTAATTTTTCCTCATTATAACCACTTTAATAATCTCCTCGGCGAGAAGGTCTCGTCGCCGAAAGTAAATGAACGATGATGCTGCACTCTGTTAACGAGAGATAAAGCACATCTCGAACAGGAGTGGTCGGCTCGTAAAAAAAAAGATGGAAAAAATCTCGAAGAATGGATAATTCTAAATGCTCTCCATATTAGTACACGACACCTGGATGCGAAGACTCGTCGACTGCCCACGATGATTCGACTCTCTGTAAAGGTTTTTATCCAGGAAACGCGCGCGCCACCAAAGCGAGCGTAAACACTCGACTTGCACGACACTTGACTTGCACGGGTCTTGTCTCGAGTCGTTAATCATTGAGCGTGTACCGATAGATTCTTCGTTGCGGGATGACGCAAACTGCGCCAACGACGGCCCATCGACAGCGGCTGATCCGTCGCCGGGTTCACACTTTATAGACAAACGGACGATCGGCATTGTAAGAAGAGTCGCGCTTTCCGGTCCAAAGACGCGCTCGATTGATCGCGAAATCTCAATACCGCAAACCGCTAGGCCGGCTGGTGGACACTGCTGATTGAAAACATTAAACGTGAATAATAAATCGCCGATCGATTCAAGCGTCGCTGATTTCTCGAGTTCGATCGATCGAGGCTCGGATTTATTGAACGCGATTATTGCGATACGAATTGTTGAGTGCTTTATGCGCAACAAGTCCGCCACTGGAGTAATGACTGATGATATAATAGCTATAGATACGTACGTACATTAATTTGAAGATTAACTCACCGCGTTTGGATTTTATAATTTTATTATACTAAAAATAATATCTGTATTTGCAATCGCGAATTCTTGAAATTTGATGTATACAGATGTATTGAACTCCGAAAGGTTTATATGGATGTATAAACCTTCCGCAGTTTATAAATCCATATACAGCAAATTTGAAGAGTTGGCAATTCCACTCTATTTTTTATTTTTACGCGATTACAAAGGAACTGTTTCCTCGCGTCTCTTCGTTTTCTTTATGCGCGCCGAGCCTCTCGAGCTCGTCGTAGTTGTTGGCACATATACGCGCACCACTCAGTCATATAACAATTTTTTTTTTGTTACAGTAACAAAGGCCGTTTTGTTGCCGTAGCAAATCGCTCCAAGCGAAAGTTTTGCTGTGCTTACAAGCTGGTTTTGTTATCCCGACATTAACATTCTAAATTTGTTACGGTAACAAAAATCTTGTTGTCCCAACAATTTTTTTTCTCCGTGTACCGTGCAGCCTCCACAATAAGTTGTTTTACATATTGTCCTGGATAGGAGAAAGCTACCGAAGAACATAGATGTGAAGTTTCTTTTGGAGCGTTGCTTCGCGATTTTTTTTTGTACCGTCGAGATCGTGGCTTCGAGGCCATGGATTTGAAGGTGCAGAAGAGGGGAATAATCGTGCGCACGATGAAGTGCAGACTGTAGATAGCGAGAAAGCTTTCCTCGAGACTGCGAACACTGTAGTACAGCACGCCTCGAGTTATCGCTATAACGTTGCGCCTGCTCGGCCCGCCGGTGAGCACAAGCAAGAGCAGCATCAGAAGCAGCAGGCGTGCTGCTCGGTTGCCCTCAGTGCCTCGTAAGCCTCCAAGCCAATCACATTGGCGAGATTCTCTTCAACTCCTTCTCGTCTTATTTTCGGATCGTCTTTTTTTTGTCCTCAAGCAATTCTCGCTCGCATCGTTACTCGCGCTGTTCTTCCCTGGTTATCTCGTGACCGCGGGAGCTCGTCACCGCCACGACGATTTTTCGATAAATTACGAAAAGCCGGGTGTGCCTCGAATCCCGCTGGAATTGTCGAAAACAATTTTTCCTTCGATTTCTTCATCCTTTCGGGTATAATTTCACAACGTATTCATGCGCTGAGGCTATAGCGTAGGCCTTGTTTGGAAGTCGCGATCTATAGCTTTCGCATTCGATTGATCGATCAAAATTGCGCATATATATAGGAATATATCGAGTAACGCCCGCATCCTTATTCGCACTGTTATTCGTGAAAAGCCAGGATTGCCTCGAATCCTGCCGGAATTCTTGAAAACAATTTTTCCTCCCGCTTCCTCGTTTTTTCGGGTATCATTGCACAGTAGTCATGCGCCAAGACCATAGCGCAGGCCTTGTTTGGAAATCGCGATCAATCTCTTTTCGCTTTTAATTGATCGATAAAAATTTAGAATTGTACAGACATATATATATATATGTGTCGGAATATACTGAGACGCCACCATGACGCATTTTCCGTCGACGATTCATTGAAGAAATTATCTCCGGCAAAGTATAATACCCTGTAGCCGGTTGAGGTCGCGCTCAGAAACGCCATCAATCTTCGCCGATGTTTATCGGCAATCTTTGTCCATCGCTGTTCACCATCGCTAATGGCATAATTGCGGCTCGCACGACATACACGATTACCGGCAAATCGATGAATGTTGTACTTGTAGCGACTTCCTATAGATCATTGCGGTGTCGTTGCGAACATCGTGACGTTTCACAAGTGTTCTGAACTAACAGTTTCCGCGATCTTTTCGCAAGATTTCCGTCACATAGTACTAATCGCAAAAATAATTTACGCATGCGCGCTCGAAAGCGTACAATTAAAACAACTTGCGTTGCCAAAATCGGAGCCCAACATATCTATTTTTTATCAATAAGAGTTTAGGAATCGTTCGTTGTAACTAACAACATTTTTGTAATACATGAATAATGGAGCTATTTTAGAAGGTCCGGATATCGTGGTCATAACGTATTTTTATCGCTGAGTAGACTGTAACACTGATGGCGAAAAACATACTTTCCTTCGTGCGTATTACCATCGGTACGAGGTGAAGGGCGCATTAATTCTTAGATGTTTACAATCTGAGGACTTTTTTTCTGGAAAAGATAATAACAATCGTTGGAACACCATTCATATAAAAATTACGTTGGTTTTATTCATTTGTTTATTTATTTTGACCGAATTATTTTCTTTTCCATTAACGGTTCATTGACAACTCGTGGTTCCGTGCACACACTTGACTCTGTCAAATTTCTTAGCATGATAAAAAAAAATTAAGCCGGGTTTTCAAAGTTATATCGATTTTCCTTGGAATTGTTTGAAAACATTTTTTTTAACGGCGCCACTCTGGTGATTTTAAAAAATGTTATCGAAACAAATTTGTCATTACTTTGTATATTTTCCACCAGATTAAAGATGGCCTTTAAAATAAAATAATAACCTCCACGTTTTTTGGTGAAGAATCAAAGTTATCGGGTCGATAAAATTATTTGAAAAATTCCATCGCAAAGCTCATAAGGAACTACAACTTTTATGTTGAGACCCTTTTTTCGCGGGTGTTAAAGTTTTCATGACAGAGGGTCGAAAAAATATGAATGAATTGGTATTGGAAATTTAGATTATTTTGAAACCCTATACTCTCGTCAACCAGATGTCGAATCTCTAAAAGTTTACAGTCCCAAAGACTGAGTACTTGCACAATCACAACTAAAAAAATGCAACCCTCGATCCTGCATCAAAGATGATGTCCGGGCCTACTTCAATAATTTTTTTTAGTGCTAATAATCTTCTCGAATGAGAATTTGATTAGGATAGATACATTTTTTAAATTAAATAGTACAATGTTTTTGTTTACGGGGAAAGGAATTGTATTTGCGAAAAACGGAACGCGTGCTGGAAATTTTGGGAAAAAAAGATAATTGAAGATAACTTTTGCATCCTCTCGTCTTTCTCGTGCACGAATGTAAAAAAAAAGGATTGATAAACGTAATTGAGTTTTGTCGCGTAATTTGAATATTTATGGGTCGATGATATATTGCTGTTCTACCGCATCGTGTGCGCGACAACGTGCGCAGCGTGTGTTCGAAAAGTGTCCCTTTCCAGACCGCGTGTCGCACAGGTGGAAATCGAAAGGCTGTCTGAACGAGGCAACTTCGCCAAGGTGGGGATTCACCGCAGTCCAGCGGCGAGCGCGTTTCTTTCAATAAGAATCGCGACGCATCGACGACCACGTTGACTCCGCGTAATCGCAAGCTCGTGAGCGGATAAAATTCGTTTCAATTAAACCGTCTGTGAACCTAGATCGAAATAATAAAAAAACGTTCTTTTCCGCGAAGGGGAAACGAGGAATCCTATCAAAGAATTAAAAAAAAATCGAAAACAGTGCGTTTATCGTCAGTGTGGAATACCAAACGGATTACAAACATTGAAATGGCTACGGAAGCTTTGAGGGAGAGGCTCTCGAGCAAGTTGCATCTTACGACAAAAACCGTCGGCGAGGATCGAATTCGAAGGGCCAAGGAAAAGGACGAGGATGTCGCGATATTCAGCATGTTCCCGATGGAGGGCGATCCTAAATTCAGATGCTGCATGGCCAAGGATTGCGTGCTCGGTGATCCGAAAAAAGCTGAACCAGGTGATATCTCATGGTGCAACATGCTTCCGTTATGCAATCATCCTCTCATTCGTTCAAACTCTCTTAAGTGCTTGAACGAGTCGAAACAGAGTCTCGATGAATATAATTTCAATAACTGATTATTCAATATACAAACACAATTTTTTAATCGTGAGTCAATGCTTTAAAACATAAACTTTCGATGTGAAAGACAGTATATTACATTTTAAAAAAAAGTTACGAGTCGAAAACATTTTTAAAAAGTCATCGAAGAGTCGTATTAATTAGCAGAAGGTGCTGGGAAAGTTTAGTAATATTTTGTTGATCCTTAACGAACTAGCGGATTGTTCTACTACCGGACCACTAGTGTACTGTTGCAATTGAAAATTCAATCTCATCTGGGAATAGACGATCTAGGTCCGTCCGTGCCACAATTGACGGCCCTGTCCTACGGAAAGGAGTATTCACACTGAAATTGTGCGACATACTGTAAAAAAAAAAAAAATTATGTAGTGGACTGGAAGTTTTTATGCAAAAACTGGGACATTAAATTTCAT
Source organism: Stenichneumon culpator (assembly GCA_964017025.1). Lineage (NCBI taxonomy): Eukaryota > Metazoa > Arthropoda > Insecta > Hymenoptera > Ichneumonidae > Stenichneumon > Stenichneumon culpator. The sequence continues at coordinate 448,525 of OZ024776.1, forward strand.
GTACAATTGTGATGAAAAATTCAACATACTTTTCCATTGAAATTATAGTAAGTGATTAAAATTAAAGTAAATTGTAAAAAAAAAAGTATTTCCGATGTTTTTAATACACTGAACATTAATTTTTCATCACAATTGTACATGAAATTTAATATAGTACCATTTTTTGCATAAAAATGTCCAGTCCGATACATTAATTTCCATACGATTTTATTTTACACTGCAAGTAAGGGCCCGTTCTCGAATTGCTTTAAGGTCACCGGTCGCGGCCGATAGGATGTGGGCCGAGGTGGCGCCCATACAGTAGTACGTCACTCTCGAGCGCGAGCACGGTATAAGCCCGCGACTAACCGGTCCCCAACAGCATCGGCAACTAGAAACGAGAAGACGAGGAACGGGCGGGAAGGCGCGTTTCATAGACTCGCGACCTTATCGGGCGAATGCCGAGCACGGCCGCGTGGCTCCTGCCCCGTTCACCTGTGTACCCTGCACTCAGCTAACGAACTCGCTAATTACCTCATTCGTGTGCGCACTTGCAGTCTAGCAAGCATCTCGCTCTTTAGTTTTCTCCATCGTACCTGCGCGCTGGATTTACGAAATTACCTGATCACGTACGGTCTCCCTATTCCGATCGATTCTCTGTACTCGCACCCTGGGACAATCGATAAATCACCTTGACATCCGTGGGCACGGTCGACCTTTTCGGTTCTTCTTGTTTACCCGCTCGCGTTGTGTCAACTTCGACTTAATCGTTGCAAGGTCTTCCGCGCTATCTCCCGCTAAAGCTTATCTCAAATGTTTGCGGTTTATCGTGGATACTCGATACTCTGCGAATTTCGTAGTAATTCATTATAATTGGAACATGTTGTAGACATACGCTTCGAGAAATTAAAAAAGAAAGCCCATGAAGGACCTTTCTCTACCTTGTATCAAATTCGACGCAAACAAAAAAAGCGAATGGAAAAGTTAATGTGTTTAGTAATTTTTCAAAACAACTTAAAATTCAATAGAATCTAAGCGTTTCGATAGATTTCGGCCAAATTAAATACCAAATACCTCTGATCGATATATCATATTTGTGTGCAGTTTTAAGATTATCGCTCGAAATTTGTAAAAACTAGAAGCTAGCACAACATTTTTTCGAGAATTCAAAATATCAGAAAATCTAAAAATCGAACATCATTTTTCAAGTGACATGACAAAAAATAAGCCTGTAGTAATAAGTGTTCGCATCTGGCAAACTCATTCATAATAAACAACGACTAAATAACAGAAAATTCAACGTTTAATCGTTTAATATGCAGTGACACTGTAAACAAAATTCGTATAAAATTGAATGTACATGTTCTGGAAGTTTTTATGCATAAACTGGTATATTAAATTTCATGTATCATTGTGATGAAAAAGTAACTTACAGTATATTAAAAACTTTAGAAATACCTGACTTTTAATTAATAATTTACCTTAATTTCACTGTAAAAAACATTAATTTTTCATGACAATTCAAGTTCTACATTACATTTAATGTATAATTCTATATTAAATTTAATGAATAACCAGTTTTCGCATAAAAATTTCCAGTCCAGTGTATTGAATTTACAAATTTTTTAACAGTATGTAGAATACGCGGTGCGTCATTTCAAATATACGAAATGAATTATGTTTAGGGCTGCTACAGTATTCTGTTATCTCGTTTCACATTCCATTTGCGAAAGACGATAACTTTATATCTGCATCACTGCGACCGACAGCTGGAACACCTGACGCAATCGGACTCCGTCCACTTATCGATCAATAGGATTTCGCATATCTTCGTCGAGTGCAATTGTGATGTATCCAGTTTCTTTGAATGGTACATCGGGATTGTACAAAAATCTCTGAGTGAACATATTCTCTTTGCAATCTCGCCGCAATGAAATATCAGCGGTGTAGGGGAGACTGGAGCGAGATGGGCCCCCTAAGCAAATAATGCGGCAACAACGCAGACGAAAGCATAATTTATTGCTTGCCATCCAACAACGAGATTTTCACAATTTTATAGCGCCTTAAAAAAAAAAAATTCTCTGGGGCGAGATGGGCTACTCTTAAGATGTTCATTTTATTACCCCTCCCTGTACTATCAATACATCTTGAGTTTCCCTACTTCTACCTGTCAGTAGTGCTCATGCGCCAATAATCCGCCATTGCAGCCTTCTAGTTGTCTTCTTTAGGGTGGCCCATTATGCCCCGCGTCGGCCCGATTTTTCGCTAGCCCATCTCGCCCCGGTCTCCCCTAGATACGCCCGATCCGACAGTCTCAAATTTCCGAGAAGCACTTTGCTCGACACGAGTCGCGTCCGTGGTGTATTTTCATCGCAGGGAAAACGTTTTGGTCCCTTATAGCCCGCGTGCCCTGCACGGTGCTCGGCATGTTATACTTCGCTTGTACATAACTTATAGGGGAGAGCGGGGCAAAACGGGGCAGTGGGGCAAAACGGGACAATAGGCCAAAACGCAATTTTCTAATAAAAATTTGGACGCCCCATTTTGCCCCATCGATACGTCTGAATTTTCTCATCCGTTTTGCCCCACAGTACCATCCAAAAATGATTGGAAAATTGCGTTTTGTCCCACTGTCCCGTTTTGCCCCACTGTCCCTTTTTGCCCCGCTGTCCCATTTTGCCTCGCTCTTCCCTACATGCTACCGTCCCTTCTCGTAGGTCAGGAAATTTCAGTCTCTTCGAAACGGGCTTCCTTCACGCAATGCGTTACACGCTCGGTATTTTTAGTATACGTGTACGATGATTATATTTAGAGATGACGAACTACTCCGCTCCCGAACTCCCGTCCGGGGCCCGTGCAGAAACCGGCATATCCGCGCGCCTAATTTCATTTCGTTCATGCACGAACAATCACACAGACACACTAACATACACACACGTCTACGCTCACTGCCGTAGTTAAGCTTTTACTGCTGTTTCACCGCGTCGTTTCTTCTGTACCTCGTGAATTTACGCATGTGCGTGCGACGCGTTGTATTCGCGCGAGATACGCGCGTACAAACCGACCGAATCACCAGAACGTATACGTTTCGCAACGCGTATTTGCGGCTGATACGTCAAGTGTTCGAAAAACTGTGCCACATGCAAACACACGCTTTACGACCGCGGTAACAATTGCACAATTAATGTTTACTTCACCGATATTTAAACGTGGGGAATTTAAAGAAAAAGTTAAGTCAACTGCGTGCACTCATTAAAGAATTGTATGCACCGAGAGAAAACAATCGGTCCGATCAACTAAGGCACTTTAACGAGCGTTCATAGGCGACACTTTGATCGGTGAAACAAAAAATTTAGTCGCAACCGCACCTTTGGTCAAACCAATTGTTTTTTTTTTTTTTTTTTTTTTTTTAGTGTGTGATAACATTTATAGCTTTACGATCGGATATATTCGTCAATTTCCAACAGGCCCGTAAAGTATTTTTGGGACACTTTTGGCCGTTTCATGAAATTTGCAAAGGGACCGTAAAACTTTTTCATGACTACTTTTATGGATTTTACTGAATTTCGAATACGGCCTTAACGCTTGCGAGGACATTTTTGGGCCGCGGCGGAGTTCGGGTTAATATGCTCTTACATGAAAACCGTACACAATCGCAAGTTCTTCGATATGAACACGCGAACCGTGAGGCACCCGTTTGTTTAGATGGCGGACATCCACTTGTTCTATGTTACGCTGCGGAAAACAAATAGCGCAGAATGAAAGATAAGAAACGTGTTTGTGTTATCCGGTGGTGCAGTAAGCAGTCCGAGAAATCTTCGTCTCTTTCCGTACACTGTCGTTTTCGATGCGGTTGCTTCTGGGTGTGAATTAAAAGATTCGAAGCACAGCATCAATATCGTTGAGATACAAACGGGACGCGGAGGTTGCCACACCGGGACCTTGGACCATCCGTGCTCGTGCGTTTATACATATACGGACGTGGCCTGAACGCGAGCCGTGACGTCAGGTTTGCCGGCGGTCCCCCTGAGTCACGGACAAGATAGTGACAGTGGTGGACCGAGAGTGTCGACTTGTCACCGCGGATCGCCAGAAAACAGGGCTCCCGGTTTCTCTCGGTGAACCTTTACAATTTCACCCCAGTAACGAGCACACATAATTCAGATACGTCACGTCAATATATTTTCCAGTACAGTCGATTTTTACAAGATTTTTCCTCGAAGTGTTTTCATCGTTGAGACATGCAAACTTTACTGTAAAAAAAAAGTTGTAAATTTAATGCAGAAGACTGGAAGTTTTAATGCAAAAACTGGTACATTAAATTCAATGTACAATTGTGATGAAAAATTTAATATACATTTTCATTGAAATTATAGTAAATTATTAAAAATAAAGTATTTCCAATGTTTTTAAGATACTGAATATGAATTTTTCATCACAATTATACATTAAATTTAATATACCAGTTTTGCATAAAAACTTCCAGTCCAGTGCATTAAATTTCATACGAATTTTTTTCACAGCGTTTCGTCTCGTGCGCGAGTAAACAGAGCTGCTGGTTTCGCTCGGTGGACCTTTACAGTTCCACCGGAGTAACAAGCTATATTGTAACGATCATACGTAATACAGATACGTCACGACGATATATTTTTCGGTTTTCCTAAGTTACATCGATTTTTATAAGTTTCTTCCTCAAAGTCTCTTCGTCTTGGCGATACGCCAAGTTGCATCTCGGCCGATCATCTCGTGCGCGAGAAAACAGGACTCCCGGTTTCTCTCGGTGGATCTTTGCAGTTTCGTCGAATTAACAAGCTATATTGTAACGATATACGTAATTCAGATACGTCACGTCAATATATTTTCCTGTACCGGCGATTTTTGTAAGATTTTTCCTCGAAGTCTCTTCATCCTCATGATGTGTAACGTTGCGTCTTAGGCAAGCGCCTCGGGCGATATCGGTCACAGCAATATTTCAATATGTGTGCTCCGGCCGCGGTCTGCGAGACTTACAATACCGTGCGAATACGAAGAACAGATATGGATGGATATATTAGATGAGCCGCTGCTGGCTGTGTTGGGACGTACGACCGTCTCGGAAGTTACGGGCCTTAGATCATCGTCTCGAATATACAGAGCCCGAGGGTCTGGTCATAATTCGTCGTTCTCTCAAGCGATACGAAGGTAGTCACTGTGCAGAAGAGATACAAATGAGAAATGCGCGTTTCGGTTAGAGAGACAAAAAACGGATGATAAAAAATGGCAGAGAAGTTAGCAACGTTGTTGGTGCAACGAGAATGGGTCCTATGTCAGTATAACCCGATTCGATCAACTGACGTAAAATATGACCTATCGCGCATCATATTCTAAGGCGAATTAATAAGCTTTGCGTAAATCCAAGCAAACCAGAGCTGGGCAAAAGCTACACGTACCTACTACCTTTACTGAAGGGGAGCGAGTATAATATAATATGTTGATATTTATTTGCTTCGGTTTACGCAAAGCTTATTAATTCGCCTTAGAATATGATGCGCGATAGGTCATATTTTACGTCAGTTGATCGAATCGGGTTATATTGACATAGGACCCATTTTCCTTGCACCAACAACGTTGCTAATTTCTGTGCCATTGATAAAAATTGAAAATCGGAGGGAGATAGAAAGACACCCACGATCAACGACCTTGTGAATCATTCAGCAAATATATCATTCCGATGACGTCCGATGCGTTGCGCTAATCGTGCGAAACACGATGAACCGCCAATTCTACACGCCAGGTCGGCACGCTCGAGTCTGTTGGCCAGAGACGCAAGATCGTACCGGCTGTACGCCGTACACTCAGCCGTGAGAGGAAGAATAGAGGCTGAAATATTGCGTGGGCTATGAAGAAACCGGTAAACAGGAAGTCAATCGTGACTGACGGCTCCCATCACTCGTTGTACAATGTCGAGCATTAAGCTGATGTGACAGTCATTCGAGGACAACACGGTCATCTTTGTGGACAAATTCTTTCCGTCGATGAATTCACGGCATTTTTTTCGAAGACCAAATTCGGTAAACATTTTTCGTCCCTGCCTTCAGACTTCTCGTTTGCTGAAGAGGCGATGGGAAAAAATTAAGTTGTACGATAAATTGTAAGTAACTCTTAGTTGCCCTGATCAACAATTTCTCTGAGACTTAATTTTGCAATGGTGTTTCTGCGAAAAAAACAACTGAAGTTACGGATCGAGTCTATTTTGGAACACACATCTCAGTACTGGCACGAGACGACGCCAAGTCTAGGAGGCCTGTTCAGCACTGTTCAGAACATTTCTTTTAGGATATTACCCATTTTTTTCTTCGATAGATATATAACTACGGATGCGATATCATAATACGGAATCTACTGATAAGTCCACCATTGAAAAAACAGCCTCATTCAAATCAACTGACAACTCGAAAACTATGCACTGTAGAAGGTTTGCCAAGAAGCCAGCTCAGATTTGTACCGAGAATAAAACGAACCATTTTTTCGTCGTCTCGAAACAACGGGAATATTTTCTCAATGTGGTAAAATTAGGCCGTGTGGGACCGTATCTACAATTTATAAATTACTACATGGTAAAAAAAGTATGTAACCAACATTTCTTGTCCACAAACGATCACATTTTTCGATGATACTAATTTTAGATTTTGCCTTTCAAGCATATAGTTCGATGGGGCAAAAAAAAAAAAAAATTGTAGACATGAATGGGCTAGAAATGTTTGCCGAATGTGCAAAACTTTTTTACTGCCTATAGGATGCATTTAAATCGTTGCTTTCCCGTATTCCAATGTTAATACTTGATTTATTCGATTGCATTTAAAGTTTTGCCCTTCCGAATGGATTGGCCAGACATGGACCAAGTTGTCAAAAACTGCGAATCTACCCCAATGGTATTAAAAATCCCATAATGCGACGGTAACGAGAATGATGGAGTGGTGGAGTCGGAATGGTCGCCGCATAGCGAGAAAAGATAAATTGTTTGCAGTGCGAATCATTGCTGCCGCCCACTGTGGTCCGTGAATGACGTATGGAATTATCATAACCCGTCGATAGGCAAAATCCCACGCCTGTCGAGGTATCGCAGAGACAAAAGCGTTTCTACCTATTTCTCCGGTGCTCGTCGTTCGATCACTCGTTTCGATCTACCAATCACTTCGCGTGGTGCACGACGATTAAAGAGAACCGCAATTTCTCCAGGTCGAATCGTCCGATGTACTGATTCGAAGAGCATGCGACTGAATTTCTACACAACTGTAACGTCCGTTCGAGAGTTTATCTCCGTGCACCGAGAGAAAGAGAGTCCGGTCGAGCGACCTGCAGAAAGCATCGAGCGCGAATTCGGGTCAATCGGATATGCGTCTCTCTCGCCCCGAACCTACATTCTCGAATGTAGTTAACTTGCGGCTGAGATAAGAGGCATGTGAACGGATGAAAACACTGAGATGGAAAAAAAAACAATCGAAACGAGAAACCAAGAAATTGCGTCGCCGATTTATCGAATCAAACGGGAAGACTTCGGCCACGAATAAGAATGCGTATTCACGGTTTTTTCCAGCTTGAGAGTTGCGTAAGAGAGCACCTTATCGGGTGTATTCGCCGGCAAGATTGGATTCATATTATTTCTTCACAGTCGCGTGGGATGCTCAAATCTACGACAATTCTTTATCAATACCTAGCGTAATTGATTGAATGCAATTCGATATGCAAATTAATTCGTAAATGATTGTTCGGCGAATGTTTTTTTAATTCCACTGCGACGTTTCTGTGGTTTCTTAAATACTTTTTTTCTATGTCTCGTCGGTTCGCTCGGACGCCAAAGAGCGTTACAAGTTTTACGAATGCAGTACATTTGGTGAATTTAAGCGGTCTGAGTTTACTCGCGTGCGAGAAATAGCGTGTAGACGATCGGGCGCCACATGCAAGCTGTGTAATGGGAGGTCGGTCGACAAAGGGCTGCTTCTCCTTTCGCATCGTTTATTATTGAGAGAGTACTGGTCGAATACTGGGATTGACGAAGAGTGGCGAAGCTAGCAAAACACTGACTCGGATCGACACTGTCGAAAATATAGGGGTTACTTGTTCTGTAGTACACAACAGCCCGACAGGATATCTTCGAATGAGAGGGCTGAAAGTTTTCTGCGAAAAATAAACACGCTCCTATTCGACCCTTCCTTCGAGAAACTCTAAGTCTGGTTAGTGTTGAAAAGACGAAAAAAAAACATAATCTATAATGTCATCGAAACAGACGAACCGACAGATTAGACATGTTTCAAAGTTTGAAATGACACTCTTAAGAAGAAAAATGTAGATTATTTTGTAGATTAAATTGTTTATAGAACGGGAAAAACCCGTTAGGCTTTCGACAATTGAGGTTAAATAAGATCCGATATATCGACCTCTTTCTTTTTTCCGCAAACATGCAAGTCAGAGTCGATTTTTCTTTTACAAGAATTGAGTGGTGGGGGTTGAATATTCATTCGTACGAAAATAAGTTACTCTGGATTTCAGGACTGAGTTATCTCTTTTCCATGTCTGTCATTGATTTTTTTTTCTTCACAATGTAGAGGTTTGAAAAAAATTAATGCAATTGTACGTTCAATTTAATTAACCCATTGTTGCATAAAAACTTCCAGTCCGATACATTAAATGTACAACTCTTTTTTACAGTGTAGTTACCAACGTTCCAGTTCCATAAACGTTCACAATTCTTTACTTGTTCATTTTACAAACAAATGTTTGTTGATTTAACAAAAAAATTTGGTAATTTTAGAAAAATGTTTGTAGAATTAATAAGAAAAGTTGAAAGTTTAAATATTTTTTCCTGTGTAGAATGATACCGAGTCGATGGTGGCGAGTGTCTGAGGGTGGTGTACAAATTTAATGAACTAAAGTTCATTTGATGAATGTTCGTATCTACTTTCGTGTTCGCAGGTACCAAGAAGATGGAGTACAAGACCAGGCAGTGGCACGAGAAGTGTTTCTGTTGCGTCGTATGCAAGGCTCCAATCGGTACGAAGAGCTTCATCCCGCGCGAGCAGGAGATCTACTGCGCAGGGTGTTACGAGGACAAGTTCGCCACTCGCTGTGTCAAGTGTAACAAGGTGAGTCTTAATGAAAAGTTGTCGTCGAGTACCGATAAATTTATCCGCAAGACTTGGGAATTCTTGAGCTAACTTATTATCGACTAATCTACGACAGATTATCACCAGCGGCGGCGTAACGTACAAGAACGAGCCCTGGCACAGGGATTGCTTCACTTGCAGCAACTGCAACAACTCATTGGCGGGACAGCGATTCACGTCTCGCGACGAGAAGCCCTACTGCGCGGAGTGCTTCGGTGAACTATTCGCTAAGAGATGCACCGCCTGCACGAAGCCCATCACCGGTCAGTCATTAATTTACACTCATATTATTTTATTTATATTTTATTCCATTATATGCGGACGAATGTTTTTGTTTCTTTTTTTGCGGAGCACTATACGAAAACTGGTTGGTGATACAAATAGAATCGCATTCGCCTACAGCGCTTTTCAGCGGGAAACCACTGAAAAGCGTTGACGAGTGCAGTGAGCTTGGCTAATTCATCGCCAAGATCCAATGCGCGCTGCTGGTCATGAAAAATGTTTTACCCTCAACGGGAATCGAAGAATCCGAGCTTCCCAGTCGCCGATAATATTGGAGTAGCGCACGAGCCACTACAACCGATGCTGGCTATTATCGATAACCTTTCCTTTCCGCGCAGAGAACATTTTACAAAACACATTTTCATATTGATTTGAATTTCAACACGCAATTTGCAATAATTCACATCATTGTTTGATATTTTTGTTTCAAGTAATTTCGATTTCATGAAAAAAATGGTTACATGTGACTCAGCATCGTCGTATTTTCTCACGAGTTGGAACCACCAAATTATTTATCCATATTTATCCCCAGATATGTGGACTAAAAACTCGCGAATTGAACAGTACAGCAGATATAGATAGTTTAGAATTTTTTGAAAAGTTTATAATCATGATCATGATAATATGAGTGGTTATGATTACGTGAAATTTAAAAGATAAATCTTTACCCCTCATTCGTGGGTGCTTAAGATATATGTTTTAAGACTTTTTTCAAAAATTTGTGCCATGTTGCAAAAAAATGTCATTCACATCCGTCTAATTTTGCTCAAAAATTCAGTGAAACTTATTGTATTGAAAAAATAGTAAATTGGGATACCAGTGCGAAAAAACGGACTTTCGACGGCGGTTGTGAAATTGGTCGCACGAACTAACGGCGAGTATTTTCTACGTCCTAAGCGCCCTCGGGGGTCCACTTTTTCGTACAAGTTTTCCATACTATTCGTAACAAATGCACAAAAACTTCCCCTTCTTACACAAAAAAAAATATATTTGACGGCCACCGTTTATTTGGTTTGTTGTTGTTGTTGTTGTTGTTGTTGTTGGTGCGAAAGCGAGCACGCAGTCCTGCTGGACCATTGTACTCGGGCCCCATACGGGGCACTCGCAAACCATTAAGGTTGGGGCGGGGGTTCGGCCTCTTCCGCAAAGCGGAGAAGCCCCCCAATACCCGTCACCTCCAACTGCAGTGTGTCCAAAACTGGGGCTCCGAGGTTTCTCAGTCGAGCCCCCTCGAGTCCCTCGCACGCCACTATTAGGTGGAGGGAGGTCTCCTCTTCTAGTCCGCAGAAGCGGCATAGCGAGTCTACCATCCATCCCATCCGCTTCAAATGCTGCCGGGTGAACCAGTGGCCCGAAATCAGGCCTACCAGCCACCTCAGCTTTTGCCTATCGAGGGCTATCAATTCCGAGCCCAGTTTCTCAGAGGGGCCCGCGAAGAGAGCCCTCGCGTGTCTTGACCCCGGCGCCGAGATCCACAGGGAAGTGAACTGCTCGGCGGTCCACCTCCTCATGATCTCCTTGATGACGCCCGGGGCTACCGGTACCGACGTAGGGGTGGCCGAAATGGATCCTGCAGAGCCCATTCTTGCCAGCCCGTCCGCTTCCATGTTGCCTTGTATGCCCATGTGCCCGGGCACCCAGAGCAATTTGACCCTATTTGCGTCGGCAATGCGCGTTAGGGCAACAGTGCAGCTGCGTGTCAGCTCGGACTTCACCTCGATGGAGTCGAGGGCCCTGAGCGCTGCGCGGCTGTCACTACAGATGTAGATGTGCCTGCCCTCATAACCCTTTTGCAGAATCGCTTCCGCGCAGGTTCTGATGGCCAGCACCTCAGCCTGAAGTGTAGTAGCGCGTTTCCCCAGTGCCAAGGATATCCTCGTCCTAGGCCCCGCGCACCACACTCCGGCGCCTGTTCCCGTCGGGGTTTTGGACCCATCCGTATACCAGACAAGTCCCCCTGGGGACAGCAACCTGACTCTGTTATCCTCCCACTCTTGCCTACTCGGGAAGGTAACAGTGTAGTTGCGTCGGAAGTGGTAGCTGCTAGGGCCTCGATCGCCGCCTAGGGCTAGGACCTCCTCGAGATCCCTGTTGCCGTTAAGCAGCGACGCGTGGCCCCTGCAAGCTCTCTTCCACTTCCCTCCAAACTTTAACCGTACGGCTGCACCCATCGCTTTGGCCTTAGCCACGATGTCTAGCGGCGCTATGTCTAAGAGCGCCCCCAGTGCCAGGGTAGGAGTTGTCCGAAGCGCTCCTGTGATCCCCAGCAGTGCAAGCCTATACAGCCTGTTGAGCGTCTTCCTGTTGGTTCCCCGCTGCAGAGCAGGCCACCACACTACTGACGCGTAAGTCACTTGGGGCTCAATGATGGCTGTGTGAATCCATTTCACCACCGCCGGTTTGAGTCCCCAAGTCGAACTAAACATCCTACGACAGGCCCAGAAAGTTGACGTCGCTTTCCGGGTCTGCCTATTGATGTGGCTTCTCCAAAGGAGCTTGCTGTCCAGGGTGACGCCAAGGTAGCGTACCTCTGTGGAGAAGCTGAGCTCCGTCCCAAAAATAGAAGGGGGGCTCACTTTGAGTTTCCTTCTATTCGTGAATAGCACCATCTCCGTTTTGCTCGGGTTGACCCTCAAGCTCTTCGATGTGCACCATGTTTGTACGTGGTTCAATGCTCGTTGCATTTTCCACGACATCTCTCCCGGGTGGGTACCGGTGACCAGCATCGCCACGTCATCCGCGTAGCCCACCACTGTCACCCCTAGTCTCTCGAGCTCCCCGAGGAGCCCGTCAATGACCATCACCCACAGGATAGGGGAGGTTACTCCCCCCTGCGGGCAGCCCTTCTTGACGAGCGCACTCGCGGATGACTCTCTAAGACCTGCGGTGACAGATCTGGTACTGAGCATGCAGTGGATCCAGTCGATGACGGAATCCGTCACCCCGAAACCCCTGGCTGCCTCACAGATAGAATCGAAGGAGGTATTGTCAAACGCTCCCTCGATGTCAATAAACACGCCCAGGACAGACCTACCCGCGTGCACGGCCCCCTCCAATACCTTGACGGTATGATGGAGCGCTGTTTCCACGGATTTGCCCACCTGGTAAGCGTGCTGGGAAATGTGCACCGGTCTTTCGGCGAGCGCACCCTCCCTAATGTACCTATCAACGAGTCTCTCCAGCGTTTTCAGGAGGAAAGACGTCAAGCTGATGGGTCTGAAAGATTTGGCTCGGTCATAGGTGTCTTTTCCTGGTTTAGGGATAAAGACGACCCTGACCTCCCTCCAAGCGAAAGGAACGTAGCATATCGCGAGGCATGCGCGATAGATACGTTGAAGGAATTTGATGAGGCCCTCTCCCGCCTCCTGCAGGAGGGCGGGGAAGATCCCATCCACACCAGGGCTTTTGTACCGGTCAAAGGTATCTATGGCCCATTTGATTCTGGCGGTTGTAGTAATATCCGCTGCCGCAGCCCAGTCCCGGGCGGCCGCGCCAATCGGCGGGTCCGCCGTGCCCGTGGGTTCCCCCGGTTCAGTGAGAACCGACCCAGGGAAATGAACCTCAAACAGGTGGGCCAGGGTCTCCTCCTGGCTCGACGTGGTTCTCCCGTCGGGGAGAACCAGACCGTCAAGCCGAGTCGAAGGCCCCGATGCAAAAATTCTGCGAAGTCTGGCCACTAATGGTAGGGCCTCGATCTCGCTGCAGAAGTCATGCCAGGCGGTCGCTTTGGACCTCCTGATTAACTTCTTATAGGCTTGTTGAGCCCCCCTGTAGGAGTCCCAATCAGAGCCCGTGTTAGTTTTTAAGGCCTTGTTCAGCAGTTTCCGGGAGCGAGCCCGTGCCTGTGTCAGGTCACGGTTCCACCACGTCACCTTCTTTCTGCTGGGCCTAGTCTTGAGAGGGCATGCTGCCTCGTAGGAGTCGATCATAGCGTTCCGTAAGAAGCTTACTTCCCGCTCGATGCCCCCCTTCGTCCCCGGCCTCTCACGGCCCCCCGCAAGCTTCCCGTCCAGCTCTGCTCTGTAGGCAGGCCAGTCGGTGGCTTTGGGGTTCCTGTAGGAGTCCGAGGGGCGTTGTGCTGCATTCCCCAGTAAACTAAACCTGATCAGGCGGTGATCGGAGAGGGTTACCTCCTCGCTCACCCGCCAGTCCAGGATGCCGCGTGCCACTTCCGGTGCAGCCAGGGTCAGGTCTAAGACCTCCTGTCTGCGGGAGGTGATGAAAGTTGGCCTGGATCCCCTGTTGAGGATCTCTAGCCTAGTGGTAGAGAGGTACTCCAGTAGAGCAGCGCCTCTCGGGTTGATGTCGGAGCTTCCCCACACCGTATGGTGTGAGTTCGCATCGCAACCAACAATTAATTTGAGTCCGCTGGCCCTTGTGTAGTCGACTAGGGCCGCGAGCTCGTTCGTAGGCGGGGGTTCCGCCGAGTCGTAAGGCAGGTAGGCCGAGCAGATTACCAGCTCGGTCTGTCTGCCATCCATATTGAATGAAATCTTGGCTGCTGCTAGATCCCGGGTGCAGAACTGGTTCAACTTGAGCGCGCTGTGCATCTTGTTGATGAAGATGCAGGCCCTCGGCCCCCGCTCCGCCCCCGCGTGGATAAGCGAGCCCAGATTCGTACTAATACCCCTAATCAGTCCCCCGTTGATCCAGGGTTCCTGTATAAGGGCTATGTCTGTCTGCTCCACTGCTAGGTCCCGACTTAAAACAGCCGTGGCCGCTTTGCAGTGTTGCAGATTAATTTGGGAGAACCTGATACTGCCCACAGCTATTGAAGCTGCGGGTTCGATCTGTCTCCCGGCAAAGTGGGGAAGGGAGGGGGTAAGGATGCGGGAAGTGGATGGGTTCGGGGTTGGGGAGTTAGGGGAAGGGGGAGACGAGGGGGGGAGAGTTCGATGTTCAGCCATCACGCTCTTCCTCCCTCGCGGCCGAGTTCGCTGGGCCCACGACAGTCTCAGTCGGCAGCTCAGAGGTCCTTGGCGTGGCGAGATCCAGCGTCCTTTGGTCGCCTTGTTCTCGCCCCGCCAGTCCCGCCTTCAGCGCCAGACTGGCCATAGTGGGCCTGCCCCTCGTTCCTTTCCTGCCTACCGGTCGGAAAGGAGTGCGCCCGACCGCTGGGGTCCCGCGGGTTGTGACCCCCGAGCCCCCTGCAGCCGGTCCCTGCTCCTTCCTCCAGTAGGAAGGCGGATATTTTTCCGCGCTAGGCATTTTTGCCTTCGCGGGAGCCATGGTCCTGGCGGGCAGCAGCACGGGTGCCCTTAATAAAGGGGCCCCTATGCTGGTTACTCTGGCTGCTGGGGTCGCTGCCTGAGGTACAACGGCCGACTCAGCATGACCAGGTGCCTGTCCAGGACCATTCTTTGGCTCTGAGGCCACTGGTGCTCCGGCCCCGGTGCCGGCCGTGTCTCTCCCGCCGGTCCTGTTCGGGGCATCGCCGAAACGAGCCCGCCCCAGTCCGCAGTGGGGAGCATTTCCGACCCTGGCCAGAGCCTCCATGGATGGGGCGTCCACGCTCAGTGCGAAGTGAACGTTGCCGTTCACCTCCCGCCGGTCCCAAACCCTCCACACGTCGGTGTTTAGGGCCGGGTTCTGGCGCTTCAGCCTCCTAAAAAGCACCTCGGTGTCCTCCTTTGTACCGAAGAACACCGCGGAGGTCTTTTTAAGTTTGGGGAGGCCGTCTCTCTCCATAACCTGGAGCGAGGCGTCCTTCCAAGGTTTAAGCGTCGGGACTACTGCCTTCAGCCACTCTTTCGCCGTGTCGTCCGAGCAGGTCACCCACATGGCTCCCTGTTCCCAGCGGTGTCCGTCGAAGCATGGTAGCGCCTGCCCAGAGGGTACGGCGTCCATGGCTTCGAGGAGCGCCCGTGTTAACAGTTCGCCCTCCTCCTGCTTGAGGACCGTCACAGGGTAGTCCGATGGTACGATGGCCATCTTCCTACCAGCTGCAACCGCGTCCACATAGCTCGTCGGTTTTGGGTGAGCTCTGATCTTTTTCACGGTTTTGCGAGCCTCCGGTGGGGTGGGGTCTTCCGGCCTAGTCCGCTTAGGGACTCGTACCGCTGCCCCCTCCCCGTCCGTACTCTCGCCTTCAGTCAGACCGCAGCCAGCTGTCTTGTAAGGTCCAGTTGGTGCGGTCCCGCCGTCGACCGCCGCCGGCTGGTCGCTGCGGCCCTGCTCGGAGAGGGCTAGAATAGCCTGGCGGCTCTTCCAGGCCCTTCTCCTTGCCGCGCCACTGCGCCCGGCCCTGCGGCGCTTTTCTTGTGGGGGCTCGGAGTTCTCAGCTGACGCTGAGTCCTCTGTCCCTCCCTCCTTACAAGCGCCCGTGTCCATCGGTTCCACGGGGGTCGGTTGAGCTTGCACTCCCCCAACACCCTGGGTCCCGACAGGACGATCGTTCGCCAACTCGAGTGCCAGGCCCTCTTGCGAGGTCTTGGCACCAACAGAAATTTCGTTTTTGTTCGGTGGTTCCGGCATTTGCGTCCCACGAGTAAACAGGAAGGGGTAGTCGACCTACGCAGAGCCTGTTACGTAGGCAAGGCGACTTAGGTATAAGTGGGTGGCGCCTGGTACCCACAGAGCATCGTTCGAGACACTACCACCCAAGTGCCATGCATCCCGTCGGCACGATGGGCTTACACCTTGGGATTCGGGGAGTTGGTCCGCGGCAGGGCTTTCGTTCCCCCGGTCAGCTTTCACCCCGACCCGGTTCCCTATAGCACCCGCAGGCCAGTTCCCTGGAGATTCCCTGCCTCGGTTACCGGTCGTCACGTGGCGCCCGGTCCCCCAGACTACGGAGATCCCCGAGTCCTGGTCCCTCCTATCCGCCACCTGGAGACGCGCTCGGTCGGCACTCACCCGAGTTACCCGCTCCCCTTTACGGGTGTTAGGTAACCTCCGAGTTATTTGGTTTAAGTAAAATATTTACTTGATTTAAATAAATATTTATTTAAATCAAATGAATATTTTACTTGAACCAAATAAACGGTGGCCGTCAAATAAATTATTGTTCTGAGTGTATGCCTTATGGTGTGGCGAAAGCATGCGAAAAAGTAACTAGAGGGTTTACAAAGTGTGCAGAGGAGTAACTACTGTGATTTGCGCATGCGCTGTATTTTTCTTACACGCTTTATTAAAGAGCGCCACTTTCACCATGCGATACCGTCACTGAAGGGGGAACTTTTTGTGCATGCGTTACGAAAAATTCTTTATGTGAAAGATAACTTTCACGATCTTCACGCAAATTTAATTGACATCGTTGTCTTTTTTTGTTGTTTATCAGGAATCGGAGGCACGCGTTTCATCTCGTTTGAGGACAGGCACTGGCACAACAACTGTTTCATCTGCGCTGGATGCAACACGTCGCTCGTCGGCCGCGGTTTCATCACCGACGGAGACGACATCATTTGTCCCGAGTGCGCCAAGCAAAAGCTCTCGGAATGAGAATAAAGTATCAAGATAAAAAAATAAACCCGCGCGAATGAGAAAGATGAGGAATAGAGGAAGAGACGGTGAAGCGTGTGGTAAGAGGAAGAGAAGAGACGGAGGTGGACGAAAGGATAAGATCGATCGATTAATATTCATCGAAATCAACGAACCATAATAATGTTGCTACGACTCAATTGCATCGCGACGGTATTTTTTTTTTTTATCGACCTGTATCGTTCGTTAACCTCGGACTAGCCACGGCAACGAAGTTGATCGATAACCGGGCTGGCTTGGCGAGTCGTCGCGAAAGTAGTCATTTGTTATTTCGACTTCCTATATCCCGTACCAGCTATGTATCCTTTCGTGAAATACCGCTCGTCCTCGGGGCCGTGAAATCCCGCGGCACCAAGCACGATCGGTCGACACGATTAAGTTCAATTTATTAATAAAACATATAAACTACAATGAAGACCAGAAGCAGAAGGGAATAGTCAAATAAACAAACTAATCCCCAGTCTCGATAATCGTAAAGGAACCAGAGAGAAACGTACAGAGATGCCTTAATAAAAATAAAAACAAACGTCGAAGAATCAAATCGCTTCATAATATATATAAATATTACATATATATAATATATATATATATATATTATATATATATATATACACTAGGTAGAAGGAAAGAACGTTGAGGTTATTAGAGCGAGCGAAGCAACGTACACCCTTCGTGATGTTATTAATGTTATTATCCTCATTTATTCTTAATTTGCTTTCTACGTGTAGAAAAGTGAGATGGAGGCTGTATTTGACCGCATTGATGAGAAATTAAATATCGTCGAGACGAAAAAAACGAGTCCTATTCTTATTGTCGAAACTAAATTTGATATATTTACATAGTTATTATATTTTTATCGAACTTACGTGAAAACGTACAGATACACAATCATAACATAAATGGGCACATAAATGGGCACATCCTGATTAAATGTTAACCCGTGCTCTATATCCCTCTGTATCATCGGTTTCAGCAAAGTATAAAAGTGCCTATGTACGATCTGTCGGTGTTATTATTTGCCATGCACGTTTCTGAAAAGTTTTCTCGGTCGCCTTTTTCACATTGTGCTATTTACGACGAAAGCGATCGGTAAAAGTTTGGATTAAAACGTGAAAATGAATCTTCGACACATGTTGTCGATTAAACTCTAAGCTGATTATTAAAGTACTTGCAAGCACGCATACGCACAAGAGGCGCAAGGTTCGATCTATCGTGCGCCTAGAGTGAGGATAAAAAAAATTAATAAAGAAACAATACATTGTGGCCTTATTCAGATGAGTAAATAAGAGTAACTAACGTTTTAAATAATAATGTTATATCATGCATTATATGAATTTATAAAAAACACAAAACGAAATAGCCTATAACGCGATTATGTGAGAAATGAGAGAATGAAAAAAAAAACACACACACACAGCGTTAAGTATAGGAAACGAAGCGCTCGAACAAAGAATATCATGACCGACCAATGACACTTGCTACTATATATGTTCTTATGTTCTTTCATATCACTCACCCAACTAATCGTCTAATAGTAATCGATATAAAACAGTGATTCTGTACTCAGCGCATCACATTATCACATTGTAAAATCAATTATTAAATAAATGTAATTATTTACGACAGTGTTTTCATTCGATTATTCCCGGTATAGGATTAAACTTTGAGAGTGCGGTAAAACTTTATGAAATTTGGTAGATGAACTTGGTAGAGTATGCATATTGTATTTGGTCAATAAAAACGTATGGAGAACATTTTGTTTCTTGTTTGACTGACAAAAATAATGCTGCATGAGAATATCGTGGCAAAAAAAAACGCCAAAGAGATTGACACTCAGTGACTGCATAATCGTCGATTAAAATATACAATATTCACTTGTTTTTTAACTCCCGGCTGCCTGCAGTATAAAAAGACGGGAGTTAAACGTTTTCCTCCTATCAAGCAATGGCAAATGTTTTGCTTCAATTATTGTAAAGATTTTATTTGTAAAGATATTAAACTTTATTAAACAGGTAGTCAGTCCATCATCACGCCATAGTCTGTGATTTACTTCGAATTGTGTACAGCAGATGACACGACGATTTTTGTTTGCTATAGCTCTGTAGAATTCGGTTTCGATATAGTGTAATCTGACATGCGCATAATGATGTATGCATGTAAATCCACATTACTCATTGTTATTAATACTATTTAGTTCAATACTTTTCTGTTATTAATATTTTTATACATTCTTAGAATACCTATAAGGTAAGGTGGCACACCCCCGCCCACCTGCCCCGCGCCTCGTTGGTAACAAAAATTGTACTGATTACGTTTTGGAAAAACGTCGATTTTCGTAATTTTCAAAGGTCAATATCTCGGCTCCCAATGGAGCTACGGAAAGTCCAGAGTGCCCATCGTGTTGTACGGGAAAAAATACACAAGATAGGGCCTTGTCCGAAGTTTTAGAATCTTTTTATCGCGCCGATTGAGGACGTTGAAAAACGCAAAAAATGAACTCTAAAGGGGTAGCCTTGGAATTTTTTGACAGCATTTTTTTTTGTTTTTTTTTCAATGATCTGCCACATATTTCGACGTACTTTTGCGCGCTGAACACGAATCCGCTGGCCTTTTTGGATGAAATTACAATGCGACATTAAGAGGCTCGATTTTATTGACGTGACCGGCTAAAATAGCTTGGCCGGCTAAGACGGCTTAGTCGGCCGAACTATAAAATCCATTAGCCGGATAAGATATTTTAGCCGACTGGTCCAGTCGGCTAAAATTTTTGGATCATAAAATTTTGGGATTTGGTCGTGATATTGTTTTCACGGCAATTGTATTGAACGATTTATTATATCAATGGTAAATAATTTTGAGCGTTGAGACCAGATGAGAGTGGCGAGACAGTCTCGAGTCACGATAGAGCAATTGGCGCCCATAATGAAAACTCGAGTCGTCCATCGAAGAAATAATAAATAATATTTTCCTTTCTCTGAAAAATGATGGTGTTACGATTTTATCCCTCACTTCGTATCTGCTTTCCCCCAGACCGTCACAGGATATAGAGTTTCGATATGAAGGTATCGAAGTAGTAGAGCCCAATTAGCCGCGATCGATGCGTGTCTGCCGTATGGTAAGAGATAATCGTTGGCAATTACTATCCGGTACACCTGCGAAGTGCAGGTTAATAAAAAAGTAATATCCAGGAAAAAAGCGTGGATTCCCATCGTATATTACGTTTCACTTCGTGACAAGCAATTTAAATGTCCATTTTTAAGCCTTCTACCCATTATGTACACGGCAATTCTTAATCAGATCGCGAGAGGTAATTATTCGAGGGTTTAGAAACCATTTCTGAGTGGACGCTTCCAGACATAAGATGTCCAGACAGTTGACAGGATTTTTTCAGAATCCACGTTACCGAATCAATAAAATTCTTCTTAGTTTGAATGGACAATGGTTGTATCAGGAAAAGTTAAGCAGGAACTTTTTAATGGGTGTGACGTTTTGGTTCTGTTTTACTGGTTTATTTGGCCAGGTATTTACCCGAAAGAACATGGACAAAATATAATTCCCGCTAAAACAATGTGTGCGATTGAAAAGTTAACCGGTTTCTATACAGATACAAAATATAGTCGTCCATCGGGACGATTGGTCAGGAGCAGTACTTCCAACGATGGGCCCATTTTTAGTGCACATTATGTGTGTCATAAAAATTTGTAATTCTATTTACTTCGCGGACAACGTGCGTTATCTTGAGTAAAACAAAATAATATCTTGGTAACATAATCTGAAACGTTAGATCCGTCAATTGCTGGAACGCATGTATGACGATTGGCATGTACCAATGGGACCTGAAGGAAAGGTCCTGGCACAATTCGCAGACGATGGCCGACTATTCACGCTAACGTACACCGGTAAACCTTTGAGGATAACGTAAGGTTGATATTGTAACTTTGTGAATTATCTATATTTTTTTAGTGTGGTTGTATGTTTCGATTGTTTTCTACTTGATGCTATCAACTGTGCCGCGTGTTCTAATGGTTAACGAGTGGGCAAATATAACAACAACAACCTTATTTCCCGTTCCCATCTATTATACCGCACACGATGAGGAGTACTATATTTTTTTGCAATTTTACGTGAGCGTCGGTATTGTCATCGCACTCACAATACTCATTGCCGTGGACGGTATGTTCGTTGTGTTCATTCAACACGGTTGCGGTATTTTCGCGGCAGTCAGGTAATAAAGCTATTCGATCTATTGGAATACAACAAAAGTAATCTAGCATTGAAATGTCAAAATATTTTTGTGGTGACAGTTACCGATTGGAACATTTAATAGACCATGAAGACCTACAAGTTGATCTTTACCCTGGTCTTATAGTTGATGAAACATTTTGGACCGTGGTCGATTGTATAAAAAAGCACAAGGAAGCCATCGAGTACTTAAATAGATTAAAATGATTTCACCTTTCCAATTTGTTCATAAATAATTGAATAGACCACCAGGTATACAGGGTAATTGAGGTTTTCTAAACATACCTTGCCGGCGGGTAGTTGGTCGTAAACTGTGTAAAGTTACAAAGCCAATTTTCAAAATTCGCAATACTTATTTAGATATAAGTATTATGAACGGGAATGAAGGGACCAATCAGAGCGGAAAATCTTGCCGCGCTGGGACATTCCAGATCACCGTGCGAAGGTCTGACAACATTGAACGGGGCGCAACTTATGCTGGAGATGTGCATACCAACCTGCTAAACTCTCCACTGGAGAGATGGGAATTTCTCCAACGCCCTGCATTGTCGCCTAAACAGAATGCCGGACTTTTGCGCATTCGCGACGAAATCTCGTCGGGCTCTCCTCTATTCACGTTTCTCATTACTCCGAGATTCACACCACCGAATAGATTCGAAAATCTCGAGCCAACTAAATCTTTAAGCCAATCTTCGGGCTTATCTCAACACAATACTGAACGACATCGCGAAACCTCACGAACCTCATTTTAGCGAGAGCTGTACGGTACCGTGAGCGGCTGAAAGACAGTAAATCGGGGGCTGTACCGAAGCAGATTGGTAACTACACCCGAAAAATAATATTTACTTTGATTTTTGTGAGGATGACCCAAAAATCACGTCACAATATATATACTAGTGGAGCTGGTGATGATCCCGTGCCGTTCTTAGAAAATTGTTTGAGCCTCGGACCAGCATTGGTTGACTGGTCTCACTTGTCGGGATTGGCCCAAGCGTCATTAAGATAATGAAAGCTAGGATTCGGCATGACACTACTACCAAATGTCAACCTCAGACAGTCATTGGCATTCGTTTAAGCAACGGCAAATTCGTAAAATAATATGTAAGCCGATTGTTGGCTGAATCTCGGGACAAGCTTGTCCGCATCTTTGGGAAATAATCGCGATTTGATATTTTTTCTGTACTGTCGAAGCACGGTAAAATACTGGCTCTTGTTGGAGACAACATTCGAATGGCCTCCGGCAAAACAATGGTAAAGTCATAATATAATGTCATTGCAAGACTGTAAGACATTAAGAATTGCAAGACTGAAGGACTCCTTTGACTTCCGTGGTTCCTTTCCGGATGTCACAATGGATGGTCAACCAAGAATTGAGCCCCAAACGTTTTTCTTTCACAATTTTTTGGAGTGAAAGTTGTTAACATTTGCAGCACCAAACGTTTTTGCCAAGTACTGACAGCTCGACAATACGTCTTCCATCACATTGCCTAACCTCCAAGTTTTCCTTACTCATTTCTTTTTCACGTTCTCGCATTTGTCTTAAATCCGTTGCAATGTTGTTTTTCTTCTCCATAACTTTTTTTTTCCAAATTTTTTCTTCATTCGCGGCTTATTTGAGATTTTTCGAGAATTTATTTCGGTTAAATACGCTCACGTAGCCGATCGCTGAAACGGTGAGCGAGAACCAAAGAAGAGAGAGAAATGCGGTAACGGGGGGGGAGTCGAGCGCGAACAACGATAACGAGAAATTCTAGAGTAGTGGAACGTCAAAAATTTTACTCGCATCGGTAAACCAAAAACACTTCATAGAATACATTTTACGACAATAGATGGTCGGGCTGCACAGCTCTGGTGTGATCGGAGAATCTATCGCAAAACCCGAGTTGCGGCCCGTCCAATATTGTTAGACTTTCGCACCGTGATCTTGAACGTCTCAGCGCGGCAAGATTGTTCGCTCTGATTGGTCCGTTCATTCAAATTGATAAAGCTTATATCCAAATAGCTGTTGCGAATTTTGAAAAACGGCTTTCTCACTTCGCTCAATTCACGACCAACTACCCGCCGGCAAAGTATGCAAAAAAACAACTCAAATCACCCTGTATAGGCATCTAGAGCTTCTGTTTATTAACATATATAATTTACATTAATTTACTATCAAAACTTAACCAGATTTGCCGACCATCTCGCCAATGTGTACTCTTGGTCGTTCTTATCAATGTTGACTATCAACATGCTGGTTATGAGTTTTACTGGACTTCAGGTCTTCATAAGCTAATCTGTGCCAGAACAAGAATTAGCAGTATTTCTTATTGCAATATTTTACACGATCTACAGGTGATGACCGCGGCTACTCCGGATTCATTGGACGAAGCGTTGCGACAAATTATATTTGTCGGTGCCCAAGTATTACATCTCTTTTTCGAGAACTTATTTTCTCAAAAACTCACTGATCATAGCCTCGAAGTTTTTACTGCTGTGTGAGTTTCTGCTTCAAGAAAATAATCAATTAAACCTTGAATAGTGTTATTAGAAAATTGCAGGTCAAGGTCAAAGTGGTACTTGTGCTCAATGAGAACGAGAGTTCTATTGCAGTTCATTCTAGTGAGAAGTGCGACACCCTGGGAAATGAAAGCTGGAAAAATGTTCACTATGTCTATGGAAAACTTCAGCGCTGTACGAATAAATTGTCTTCTACGTGATAGTGTCACAATCAAGAGTACACTAAAGTCTCATTGACGAGAATCGATATCTTACTTACAGGTCATTCGTACATCCATGTCGTATTTGACCATCTTAAGTTCAATGGATTGATAAAATTATAAATTTAAGCATGGTACAAATAATATTTTCCCGGGATACGGAATTTCAAAGTACAGTAGACGACCGCGTTTTTCCAAACCTCGGGGACCAAGCCAATTAGGCACGACCTGGTAAATTGGATACCCTACCTGCCCACCGTCCCTTTCTTCATGCAACTTTCCCGTTCCCAGCGCCGTTACGCGTCGCGCGTGGGGATAAGTATAGCCACAAAAATAACCGTAATTTAAGCGTGAAGAAATATACTCCGTGTATTGGCAGCTCCAGCCTTAGCATAAAACTTAATTCTTAATTAGAATAAGAAATGCCTTCTATTATTTGAGCGGTACCCGTAAAAATACCGTTTTATACATTACGCATTTTGTATTTATTTTATTTTTGCTTTACCAAAGTTAATAAATGGTATTTTTGCTATGAGAAATTTATTTGTGTGAAAGTCGATTGCCGCTATCAGACAACAAAATAAGATTTGGTTTTATTCTTATCAAAAAAGTCAACTTTCAATCTTATGGTTTGTCTCATACTATGCCACATTCATGGATTACCGAGTCAGGTGTCTCAAGGAATATAAACGGTATCATCGATTTATTGACTATGGCCTGATGCCAATGTAAGTCGTAGTGTGTCGGTGTGTGAGCCTACGGCCCGTCCGTGCCTCGTCGGTGACAATGCTCGTGCGTTGTTGTTCGCTTATCGAGAGGTGCGTTCCTTCTCGATCCCCGTGAGATTGCTGGCTCGATGCTCGATCCTCGATCGATGTGGCGGTGATGTCCAGGCTCCTCAGGATGCGGCAGCTACACTGGTTTTTCGTCGGAGGTATTGGAGAATAGACTGATTTCGGTTGCTTGCGGCCGGGCTTTTATACCCGTCCGCGTGCACGCTATGACTCACTCGCTGCGCCTGTGAGGTAACGTATCGAGTGCAGCGCCCTCACCGCAGCGCCGCTCTTTCGCGCCAACTGCGCTTCGCGAGCTGCAGCCGCATCGGTACTCGCGTCTGGTTTCGAGGCGTCGAGAAAGAGGGGGGGAGACGGCCGAACCGTGGCAGTATATTTATCATAACAATGCCTTTGAAAACAAAAAGTCGAAAAAAAATGATTCACTTACGTCAAGTAGTGTTATGCATATTTATAAATATACATGTACCTATAAATGTATGTATTTATAAATATATGTGTATATATAGTGTATATATAGGAAAAATACAAAAAAAGTTGTTAATCATATTTATAAATCAATAGTACATTGAGTTGGCATACAAAAACTTGGAAACGGGTACGGGAGCCGTTGCTAGGAGTACATACATGCCTCGGGAAAAGCGGCACCGTTGCATCATCTCGGGAGGTATTCGCTCGATTGTCGGAGAAGAAATCATTCGTCCGATCGGCAGGAATCGGCGTGCGGAGTTTTCGCCGCTGTGCCGAGGACTCGTGCACCCGGCGCGACAGTTAGCAGCATTACGGCACGCGCTCGGGTGCCGAAAGTCAGTGAAGATTAGCGAAATTCACCGAGGATGCGGAAACATGAGCGATTAGGCCGGGTACGGGTAACGAGAGCGAGAGCGTTCGGCTACTCGTGGCAATCTTCGTTAAGGTGTAACGACGAACGGACGAGCTGGTGTGTCATCTTAGCCCGTATACCGTTCAATTTCGTCATCCAGCGTTTTCCCAGGACTGGATCTTCTACCGCGGTACCAAACGGGTGAGCTTGTCCGTCCCAGCAACCGTATCTTGAATTTTTATATCGAGTCATTTTGCCGAGTAAGTTGTAGAGTAGTGAAATTACCATCGGCGTGCGCGGAGAATCGGTTTTTCCGGGAGAGCGCGGGCTTCGAGACCACCGCGGGATACAACGGGTTGGCTTCACCGATACCCGCCGAGATCGAGATATCACCGTATTCGGTTCGTGCCGTCGCGTTTGTTAGTTGTGTAGTAAATTCGCGTGTTAAGCCACCTCGGGATCGTGCCCACGGGGATTGCCGTTGTTCGTATCGTTTACCACGGGCGGTCCATTGGCGATTCGTGTGCGCGTTATTTTGTTCGTCCCTGTAAGTTATTTTGTGTCTTGGTCGGGTTAAGCGCTTCGAGTCGACCGTCGTACCGAGGACCGTCCCGTGTAGCGGTAGCTTTCGGGTGTATGTTGTGCGGGTGAGTGTGTGAGCGTTGGGCGAATTCATAATTATGGAATCAAATAACAGTAACAAGTCGATAAGACAGTTCAAGTTGCGAAGGTCACACCAAAACGCAATGTTGTTTCAAGATCCATATTTTTCTGTCTGTAGTGGTCTACATACATGGCACTAGAAGTCACGAGCATCAAGTATCGGATTCTTAGAACCTCATGGTACATGGAGCGTTGTACGTTCGATGTATTAAGCAATACCAGAGCGAAGCAATGATATGTATGGAGAGACGTCCAGTCGGCTGTGGTTGGTACTTGGCCGAGAATATATTCTACGGTTGGGGATGCGCCAAGCGTAACATTCTATGAAACTGTACAACACTGATCTCTCACTAAGCTCCGATACGCGGGCAACGGCAAAGCTTTTCGTCGCTGCCGGTGCGGTCGCGAAGCCGTCCTCTCTTTGACGACATCGTAAAAGTGCATTCACCGCGCAATTCAGCCGCTAGATTTCCAACCTGCTCAGGCACGGAACTTTTCGAGCTCCTGCCATCCTCCGTCGCATCCTTCTACCCTTTTCTTCTCATCTTTGCTGGATCCAGCATCCACGGCTGACGTACTCTACGTCCAACTTGCCTTGAAAACGACGACGCTAAAGCCGGCTTACATTACCATAGTACAATAGCGAAAGCAGACCGTTCGTATGAAAGGTTCCCCTGTCTCTTCGTCTTCCATGTCGGTCTCCCGACTTCTTTTCATTTCTCACTCACACTTTCCAGCTATGAAAATTTCAAGAAAATATTTGCAGCGTCTTTGGCAGCATGGAAGATGCATCTCAAGATGACGGCCAACCACGACAGGCGTGCTATCCTCACAGCTAAGGATACATTAGTTCAATTAATTATATTCTAGCATACTCGTTCGATAAATACTTTCTGTAATGTTTAGATACATAAGCGGATAATAAAGTGGTGTACTTCTTTTCTTTAATCACTCTGTACACAGGTCCAGGATTTCGTAGTATCGAACCTTCTATGTCACGCTCGGGACACTGGATGTTTTCCATCCCGAGAACTCTTACGACTGTCGGGTTCTGCGTAAACGGAATCATCGTTACATAGACGCAACTTTCACTGCAATCCTTTAGCGTACGAAGAATGTCGTGATTTGTTTGGAATTTCTTCCAATTCGTTGGCAAAGTCTGCATCCTTGTCTTGACGTGCGCGGAAGTTCTTTTCGTTACTTCCAGTTTCCCGAGATTCGTCATAGCCCGACCCATGACTCCGAAGAGATCACATTGTCTTGCGGTGATCTCGGAAACCTTTTGAGACATCAAAATTTAGATTGTTCTTCAATAAACACAAGACACGTCGGCTATGCCGGTACACTTCAGAGCAGCGCGAGAGAGATAGAGTCAGCGGGTCGCGATAGCCCTCGACACGTGGTCACACCGATCATTAGCGCGACGCGTTTATCGGTGAGACGAGTTTCACGAGGATACACCACAATTTCCACAATATCTAGCTCGAAGGACCAGAAGTAATGTTGAGAGTTCAGAGAGTATCGAAGAAAGTGGCGGAATATTCGTGAAAGGTTGATGGGAGAAGGCAGGAGTGAGAAAAGCCAATATAGTGAAAAGAAGAACAGTACATAGATTTATTCGAGATACAAGGTCTTGCTTGAAAGAATTCCGGAGACCGACTGCCTTCGTCGTTTCGGCGGTGAGAGCAAGAGCGTTACTGAGTGTTTGAGTGTGCGTAAGCGTGTAAGAGTGCGTATGTATGAGTGTGTGGAATGTAAACCGTGGTCGATGCTTATGGAAGTCACCGACAGCGCGAGGTCGTCCGAATATTACTCGAAATACGAAATAATAGTGTCGCTGGTCACGCTAGCGATAATTGCCGAAACAACAGCATCTTGTCGAATTACCGTTCGTCAGGATCATTTTTCGTCAAATGCGAGAAATACCGATGGGCACTGGAGTAAATCGCAGAGTTCTGACACATTTAAAAAATGTGGCCAAAACGCCGTCGAAGAACAAAATGTGCATTTTAATGTTCGACAAAATGTCCCTATAAGTAAGATTGCAATACAACAAAGCTGCCGTAGTCATAGAGGGCTTCGAGAACTATGGTGGATGCGGCCGGACACATGAAATAGCCGATCATGCCTTAGTTTTCATGATCCAAGGTCTGGCAACGCGGTGGAAGCAGCCGATTGCGTATTATAATTGCAAGGGCATGACAAGTTCTGTCATGCTGACAAAATAGTATTGTCGATATCATCGAGGCGTTGCAATCGGCTGGCCTGCACGTGGGGGCCACTGTATGTGTTCAGGGACCAACTAATCGGGGTGCTCTCAACGCTTTCATTCGTAAGACAAAGAACGATCGCCCCGGGCCCTTCTTCGAAGTCAACGATGAAAAAATTGTCACATTCTACCATGCACCGCATCTTTTTAAATCCCTTCGGAATCATTTTATGGGAAATTTTCAGCCACGGACAATCGGAAATCCTGGCGTATCCAAATATGAGTATCCAGGCAACAATATAAAATGGAACAATAAGATCGCTGCGTGGAAGCACATCGTCGATTTGTTTAGGATGGACATTCATTCAAGCTAATAAATTGATAGACAACCACGTATTTTCCACTTCGAAGAGCAAGATGAGTGTAAAATATGACACACAATGCCCGAACAACAGTACAGCATCTATACTGACGTGCATCTCAATCGCGAGCAACCAACGATTGGTCATAAGCGGAAACTGTAGGGGCGAAGTGATTCGGGATTTGGACGCCATGTTCGACGCGATAAACGGCCCCTCTAATGCGAAGGAGGTGAAAAAAGGGCAACGCAATCAAGTTACAACATCGGCATACCACCTCGAAAAATGGGGACATTATAAAAAAACTGGTTGCCGAAATACAACTTATAAAGACAAGTGGCAAAATTTTCCGGCCTCCGTGCCAAGATGGCTTAGTGATAACACTGTCGGCCATGCAGAATCTTTGCCGATATATTCGGGACAAAGTCGGTTATAAGAGGTTGAATCTTCGTCACCTCAACCAGGATCCGTTGGAAATTTTTTTTGGCGTCATAAGACAGCACGGGGGAACAAAGGCGAATCCGACGTGTTCACACTTTGAGTCGGAGATAAAAATGTGTATCGTTACCCGCCCATCGGCCCCCACATAGCCAAGGGAGAAACTGCGAAAAAGATAACGGTGAATGTCTTTCCGGTTTACGTGAAATGTTGGTGGGATCGCATGATCTTGAAGAGGACGAGAACAACAACGGCGCGTTCGAGTGCCCAATCGAAGTTCTTTTGGCTGACGGTAGTGACGATAGTAACGTATTGCATTTGCTGGAGCTAGATTTCGATGACTCATTGATGGAAGATTAATTAGGATGTGCTGCCAATGAAAGCGAAGTCTCCATTGCAGCATACATCGCAAGATGTTTAGTGAAACAATTAAACTGCGAAGTTTAACTAGCTTCGATCAACCACTAACATAGGCAACTATCCGTCCCCACAGCTTCTCACGTTTATTCGCACCGCGTTGACTATTTTTCATGTGGAAGTAGCTCCTCGTCTGCACTCGGGAGACATACGGTAAGTGTGTGA
The DNA here is from genome assembly GCA_964017025.1 of Stenichneumon culpator. Lineage (NCBI taxonomy): Eukaryota > Metazoa > Arthropoda > Insecta > Hymenoptera > Ichneumonidae > Stenichneumon > Stenichneumon culpator. Next base: position 478,217 of record OZ024776.1, read on the forward strand.
GAGTCAATTCCTCATTGGTTGCGACACGAATTTTGTTAGCTGTATCGATCATGGGAAGATGATCACACACCAGCTGCTCGCGATCCTCACTCGCCTACAAGTTCAGTGACAATGTAAGCAACGCAATCTATTGTGGAAGCAGCCAGAGGAGAGAGCCACCAATACAGTAAAGATTGCGCAACAGAAGGAAGTCGCCAAATGGTCAGTTGTCATATTTTTTCGCTATTATTATAATCGCAGTGTACGAGGGCACATCGGAGCTCTCGCTCTCCCCACTATACGCCTCTCCTTAAACCCGTCCTTGCAGCTATCTCGCGTCGTTACGGACAAACAAGTAACGGTTGTGATAAATGAAGTTGCAAAGGACATGGAAGTTTCCATTCCCAAGCGGATGGTACTGCGTGTCTGAGAAGGCTGGCCGAGCTTCAGACGAGAGAGAATAAAAAAAAGTAGACGATGCGAAGTGAAGGAAAAGGTTCGTTCCATCCTCTATGTCCTCCATTAAATATTCATACCGATTCCTCGTAATCGCAAGCTTGGCAAGATGGACCAGTTTCACTATGTTTTTTTCTTTCTGATTACACCGATACCAAAGTTTTCAGAATGCCGATACGTTCGGGAATATGGTGACCTGATACATCAGGAAGAGCGTAAGTCCGACCGGCGACATAGTGGATCCAGGGCTCCACCTCGATGTTCTAAAATCTGAGTCATCCAAACAGCTCGTCGAGGCGCGCGGGAAGCTCGGCGACAAGGTCGGAGCATGTTATCACGAGTTGAATCTTCATGGCGCGGTCAACGCGCCGATGCACGGTCTTTTCGCCACTAATCGAATGGTCGAGCATCACAAACCGTGGCAATTGCGAAAGGAGTGTAACTCGGGAAACGTGAATCTCTGTGAGCAGGCAGGGCGGTCTTATCTCTGGCCCTGGAAACTTGCTAGATAAACGCCCGCGTCCTACTGCGGATAGTGTCAAACTTGTGCTCGAACTTGCTCGGTTACTTAAAAGTTCTGATCAAACAATTAACCGGGGAGAATCCGAGATTCTCGATTTATCCCAGCACGCGGTGATCCGAGCCTTCCAGTGTTATCGTCTTCCGAATAATCAAAATGTAATACAATTAAAAACCATCACTATTATACTATAGTATAGTCTTTTATTTCATGTATACTATTACGAGTGTTTAAAAAAACCCTGCCCTTACATAAAAAGTAGGTCGCCTCCTTATTAACTATAATTAACAGTATTAAACAATGACGCCATCCGAATCGCTAGTAAAGTATCATCGATGGCAAGAATGCCTTGAATCCATACCGATTGTTCAAATTGGAAGGCAAAAGCATTACAAATCTTTCTCTCGTGCGAAAGGAGATGACACCTTATCGCTCTGACACACCAAGCGCGGCGACGCACGTACGCACACAGCGGCGCAGCCAGAGAATTGGTGTAACTGCCTCGAGGTGATCGATAGCGACAACCCCACCGTCGAGGCTAACGAGTGCATCACGACGTAGGGGATAATTTTTCAAAATATTATTAACAATATAATCAATCAATATTAATAATAGGATCATTTGACTTGAATATTTGTTGAGAAATGTCCAGTAAATAAATGACTACATATTAATCCAATAGAATCAAGTTTGATCAATAATTTCGTTCAAATTGTCGATATGAAATTATTATAAAAACTATGGATTATTATTGTGATAACCAGAGAAATTATCTACATATTAAGAACATATATTTTACTGTCAATAGCGGGGAATTCATCATTATCGTTCGAGATAAATATCACTTTTTTCAGAACTTAGCGTCTCTTGTTTACTTGGAGCATGTACAGTAAATCACTTTGCGAAAGGGATAGTGTGCTAATTTTTGACACCTGAATACTGAACTTTTCTTGGTCGTATTTGGGATACTGTGTTATATCTTATCGGCATCAACTATATTTCCTCAGCAATTATATCCTAGCAAGTCAGTCATCTTCCCGTTGAAGGAGAACTTCGTCTTATTTGTCCGCCTACTTTTAGTTGCCAGTCAATTACAGGCCATCGGAACTATTAAAGGTGACGTTTCTGTCAGATCGCCTCATAACTCTACTTTTTCCGTCCCCCGTTGTCCCATTGTCTTGTTCCTCGATGTCGCATAGCAGCATCCCACACTATAGAACCGGACTTTTCAAGCCACGTTATAGACTGGAGGCTACTCCTAACGAGTTGGCAACGATAACGGTCGATGCCTTGAACGGCATTGCAGCGTGTTCACTGAGCCATTAACACCGATACCGAACTCAAGGCCCTGGTCAACCTCGCACATTTATTTTACGTGTACATCGTACACGTACGGCAACCGGCGGCATATCTCATACAGACTATAAACACTGACACACACGACTATATCTATACATATTGGAAGGGCAAATGGATGGCCGAGGATTCACAGTTCAATGAGAAACAGCCGTAGCCGCAGAGAGAACGGAATCAAGAGCTGCACGCTCGAGCAATTTTCAAGTTGGTTGAGAGCGGAATAGAACGACGATTCCGTCTCGTACAGCATCGATTAAGCGGAAACAACTATGTTGCCCGGGGGTGGACCACAGAGGACGACTGTGCGGTCAGGAGAAAAAAGAACCGAAATGGAGCAAACGGTACTTTTTTGCAGGTTATCCCGGTTATAATAGTCACCGAATACCGATCACCGCAAATTCAATTCTCATTTTATAGATGTCTCACTGTTCTACAGTCGTCGTGTGTTATATCTGTACGGGTTATAATTGAATATTTTGTTAGCAACGTGGTAAACAGGATGGTTGGACTACCACGAACTATCAAACCCTATGGACGTACACATATAGTACATGTGTAATCGAATGTATAGGTATAGCTTATAGTGCAGAGTATATATCGGTTATACGTGAAACTCCAATGCGAGCAATATGCATCGAAGCTTGTACTACCGCGATGTAAACATGCTGGTAGCAAACGATCACCACTCTATGACACTATCTGATGACAATCTAATGACACTTGATTTATAAGGTACAATATTGGGTCTAGGAATATACGTGTATGATTATATATGCACCCATGGTGTGTGCAAGGAGACGCTGGAGTATCAAAGGCTCGGCTGCATATGCATGCATTTTGCGGCCCCATTAAAATCCTCAGCGCCTGTAATCAATTGGATATGATGGTGCACATAGTGGTTCTAATGGCGGTGCGGCGGGCACGAGAAGATGCTTCAAATGGACATATACAGTATATGGGAAGATAATGGCGAGGACGCGGTCGATCCGTTGATTCCACCCGAGATCTCTGATGGACTCTGTCCACCTACGTTGTCCAAGTGAAGTACGACGTCCGGTTGCAGGATAACAAAGCACTTGATGACGCAGCATACGATAAATCATCCCTCAGGAGGCAATTTGGAGCAAAGTAATATTGATATTGAAAACCAGTGCGTTGGTCTAGTGGTTGGCGTGCTCGCCTTTAAACAGGAGCACCGGCAGGTCGAGGGTTCAATTCCTCGTGCCGTCGTTTCGTCGAGCAATATAAATATGGACGGGACATATACTCCAGACAAATACTTGAGTCACGCGCGTACTTGTACGTGTGTGTTACGAGTATATAACTGTAGTTCATGTTTACATTCTCGGCGAAACTCGCCGTAACTCCGGTGCCATGAAACGAATCTGAGACCGACTGTATCGGCATAGGTTTTCTGCAGTTTCCCTATGCCTTTAGTCGTGAGACTAACAATAAGACGAATGCGAGACAGGGGGAATTCGGCTGCCGCCACAAAAATGAAGGGACAGGCGCAAAAAAAAGAATAAGTGACTACTAGTAATTACGCACCAACCGCGCTACCCCACTTTAAGGCACTTATAAGTAGCTTTGAGAAGCGTGGGACGACACAGATTTAAACAAAATTGATATTGAGATCCGTTCGTTGAATTTTGCAGTGGCACAAGATCCCTGCCTTATCTTTGATGTCCAGTAATATAAAGCCGTTTTATATCGTATTCCCCGCGAAAAAATTATGAAAATCATGCAAAAATCGCGCTCTTAAACCCCTATCCCCCCTTAATTAAATATATATATAAAGTAAGGGAGGAAGGAAAGATGGCGGTCGGGGCTGAAGTCACGAAAGGAAGGTGCTGGAAAAAAATGAAATAGAGAGAGAAAAAGGTGGGTGGAAATGCAAAAAGTGCAGTGAGGAAGAACGTGGAGAAAAAAGGAATTGAGGAAAGAAAGTGGAAAGGCCAGTAAGTGCGAAAAAGTAAGAAAGGAAGAGTGGAAAGAAAAAGTGAAGAAACGAGGTAAGGAAGGAAATTATGGGCGAGAGGACGAAGACGAGACGAGAGGAGGGAAAGGCAGAAGCCGAATAGAAAGTGCGGAACGGAAGAAAGAGTCGGAGGAAGTCGACGATTGGCGGAAAGCTCCGAGTCGAGAAGTGTGGAAGAGAAAGCACGGGAGATGGCGGTGGCAACGGCTGATGAGAGGAGGCAAAAGGCCCGAGTTGCGAGAGCATGGTGCCCGCCGTCGAGGGGAAAGAGGAACGAGAAAGAGCCGAAACTGTCACGAAGCGCGAATGAGCGGGCACTGAAGGAAGGGATAGATAGTGGAGTCGGAGGTAGCCGACGGGATCCGAGGCGAGGTATAGTGAGGGATAGCGAGAGGGATAGCGAGCGACCAGTGCTGACAAGATACAACGAAAGAGACCGAGGGCACCCGAATCGAGACCGAAGGATGGAAATTCGGATGGACCGAAGTCATGAGTAGTGCAGATGTGAGAATGGAACAAGGATAGGAAGAGAAGTGTGAACAGGAAAATACACAGACCGGGGAGATGGCGAGACGAGTAAAAGGACGAGAACAAAAGAAAAAGGAGAGAAGCAAACAGAGAGGATGGGAGATTACGGAAAGCAGAAGGAAACAGAGCAGGCAGTGAACAAGAAGAAAGATTTGAATGAGAATACAAAGCAGAAAAATTAGTAGAGAAGAAAGAAATGAGCGGTAAGGAAAAGAGAAAAGCGAAGAGAAAAATAGATATGAAGAGAAGAGAGATACAGAGACATTGGAGCCGTGAAGCCACTAGAGAAGCGAAGAAAGGAGAAGAGTATAGTGAATTCAGGAGAAAAAAAGTTAAGTCAGGAACGAAGCAAAGAGACGAAAGTGAAGGAAGAGAGTGGAATATGACGAAGCGAGACGAAAAGAAGAGTGCGATAGTAAGGGTGAAGAGAGAGAAAAGAGAAACAGAAAGTTAATAGGGGATAAAACAGAGATTGAGTTCGACAAGAGTACGGAAAGAGGGACGAGAGAAGTGAAACGCAGAAGAAGAGAGAAGTAAAAAAGCAAGCGGAGGAGCGATGAAAAGAATGAAAAAAATGTGTAAAGAATAAAGAAACATTGTATAGGGTCAAAGGAGGGGTAGAAGAAGTAGATTGTAACAAGGAGAGAACCTTGGAAAAAGATTTGTAACCCCACGGGAATCAATAAAAACCTACAATAATACAATAAGATATGAGGCATTCTCTGTCAACGCAGCCATTTTTTTCGACCCTCTCAGATTGATCCCATAATTGGCCACATTTTAGGTTCACTCGAAAGTATTCGTTGAGACTTTTTTCTGATTTTTTAATCCATCCATTTCAAATATGCGTTTTTTCAAATTCATATATCTTGGAAGGGATAAGTCGGGGGAAAAAATCTAACGACAAAAAAGTTCTTTTTATTCATTTACTATTTAATGCCGGATCTGGTATATTTTTGTTCCTTTTGCAAAAGCTATTTTTAGCAGAAAGGAATGAAAATGATATGCTTTCGTGCAATGCAACACCTTCGATTTTGCTGTCAATTTTTCAGGGTATTCGGCGATGTATAAAGAGCCTACAAAAAAATCGGCAAAGTGGTACTCGACGTAGTTGCTAAGCAAAAGAAAATAATAATCTAATATTGATATTCCAATTGTTTATTTTCTCGGAAAATACGTCTAGTTCCACATCGCCAATTTTTAAAAAGATTTTTCCTATATCACCTACTGCCCTAAAAAATTAACAGCAAAATTGAAGTTATCGCATTAACTGAACAAGAAGTGTAATAAAAATATTATATTACTATATGTTTTTGCTTAGCAACTACGTCGAGTACCACTTTGACAATATTTTTGTAGGTTCTTCATACATCGCGGTACCCTGACAAATTGGCAGCGAAATCGAAGGTGTCGCATTGCGGGAAAAATATAATTTTCATTGGTTTCTGCTAAAAATAGCCTTTGCAATATGAACAAACATATAATACATATTGCATCAAATAGTTAATGAATAAAGGATACTTTTTCCTCGTTAGATTTTTTTGCCCGACTTATCCTTTTCAAGATATATATGAATTTGAAACAAAAACGCATCTCCCTAAATGAATGGTTTAAAAAATCTGAAAAAATTCACAAACGGTACTTTCAAGTGATACTAAACTAAGTCCAATTATGGGATAGATGTGAGAGGGTCGAAAAAAAATTGGCTGAGTTGACAGAGAATGGCTCTATTAAAAATTTATATTAAATAATTTATTTATATTAAATATATAATAATTAATATATAAAATAATATTATTGAATTTTGAGGATTTTTGGCCAGTTGCGTCAGTGAATTTTACTGAATTTTTACTGAAATTTTACTATATGTCCCAATTATGTAGTGAAAGTATCGTCGAAATTCCAATATAATGCTGCGTTTTAAAGTATCACCGATCAAAATATTTCACTTTCAGCATATTGGATTATACGTACACTGTACGTATAATCCAATCATCATAGCTAACTTGAACCAGCAGCCATTCCATGTACATGCCTTTCATTCTCCTTACCGGCAACAGCAAAGCCTTGCATAGGAGCGGGCACAATGCAGGGTAGAGGAACTCAGAGCTTTGTAGAGGAAAGAAATCGTTGAGATAATTCGAGTGGACGTGGGTTCAGCGAAGAATGTTTCTGAGGGGAGTGGAAAAAGGTGAAAAATAAACGAGAGTAAGCCTCCGGAAGAGTGTACCTAGGCGGAAACGATGAAGCAGCACATCCCCGTTACGCCAGATGACCAGCTCGGCCGGAAGAAAATCCGTAAACTTCGGGCTTGATAAACCGAACGCAGTGGACACCGAGTAAAATAAGAGGGAGCCCGGTTTCTTGCATTTCTTAAAAACAAACTGGCATAAGCCCCAATAAGTTGTACTATAAACTGTATATTATGCTGTCTCAAGGCTCGTCCTCAACTTTTGCACGCTACAAGAATCATTTAATCATACGGCATAAAGTGTCGATATGGTCTGCCCCAGCACGATACGTATATGATAAATGGAACAGCCCATATTCACTACTTTTTCTCTGGATTTAATTTTTTTTTTCAACATCTCAGCACGCTGTCGCCCAAGATCTATTTAATGAGCAGGTATGCTTATATACTCGGTATTTTATTGTATTCGTGATAGTCCACACGGTAGGCTATAAATCATGGAAGAAAGTATGGAGTAGAATGGGCCATAGAAGTGAAATAGCGTTCACACGCACGAAGTGCCCGTGCTTTACACATACGCCGGGAATGGTTATGGTCCATTTTCTTTGAGATGCCCACGTTCTCCTTCTCGCGGCTTGCTCTCTAGCACCCGTGACTTTTACGTCTAAGAAGGAAGAAACTGATGCGCGCCCGTGTCATCGTTGTCGCAGTCGACGGCAACGACGTAGCCTGACTCGAATGACGAACGAGCTCGATGGCCGTGCGCGTTGTCGTTCGTGTCGATAGATGTCCGTGCCAGGGATCGTTTGCATAAACGACCTTTTTTGTCGCTCTAACCTGCGTACCCTGTGCCCGATCTTAGTAAGTAACTCAGCCTAGGATGTTTCTTAAATTGAACATTTCTGAATTTTCTGGAGGCCACCCCGTATTATTGTGAGGTATAAAATAAAAATACGATGTGCGAAAGGTCCCCGAAATTAATGCATTTTATGAGGTTGCCACCGGCTATCTAAAACATTACAAACTTCGGAAGATATAAATTTAAAATCAAAATAAAAAATTCGAGATTTCGTTGGAGCCGGCCCGCACTTCCAAAGTATAACGTGCAAGGAAAAAATCCGCGAAATCCCTATGAAATCGAAGTATTTTTAGAGATCGCTGCCGAGGGTTGAAAACACAAAATTTTCAGTAACTATAGCTAATTGCCTGTTTTTCCCGACAGGCAGTCTGGGAAAAACTGGGTATCATCGTATTTAATAACAGTTGGCCAGCCGGAAACCGAGACTTCAAGGTCTCTGGAGTAAATTCAAAGCATATATTTTATACCGAAGAATGTGCTGTCTATACGTATATCGGTGATCGGATCGTTTGTATCTTTGATCGAAAGTTGTGACGTGGCACGTCACAGTGTATAAACTCCTATAAGGGAGTACACGAATGTGTGGGTTACGATATGAAGTCGAAGCCAAACTAACCCCTGCGCTCACAACCTAAATGGAGCGAGAGCGGAAGGTTCACGGGCAATGGTTAATTACTTACTGCAGACGTTGGAGGCGGTAATAGAGAAAGGAGGTGGAGGGTAGAAAGCAAGAGAACCGAACAATGAAATGAGATGGCGCAGGAGTTGTTCGTTGGCGCTGGGCGAGTTACCTCTGACTTGTTCGCTCGAACCAACCATCGACATTTTCCCCCTTTGCTGGAAGTGGTAAGGACCTGAGGAATAACGCCGAAAGCTCGCGCAAGGAAATGAAATCCATTTGCGTGGCCTGTGGAAGTCGTGCATCGCTCTCCCTTTAGCAAAAACTCCCTTCATCCTTCCTACCAGCGTTCAGCGTCCACTACCTTCGATTCTAATTCCTCTTACTCTCGTATCCGACACGCAAAAGCTAGAGACGTAAAGAGCGTCGAAAGACAAGCGCAACAAGGAAAAAGCGAAGTTCTTCCTGCCAGCGTTCTTTGTACTCTTTGTTTAACTTGTGCTTTAACTATCCGAACTCTCGCATACCGACCTTATATTTTACTTTTAACCCTTCCCTCATTTCCAAGCTGTGCTCAGTCTTATAGACGACGACTAGGAACTGTTGGATAGGAGTTTTACCCATCACAGTTGCGGTTCGTCCGCTTACGTAAAACTTTACCTAAGTTCAATACATATACTTCGATAGTTACTCGACAGTTTGCAACGCATAGGTACGCCGATAAAAGAAATACTCCAGATACTTCTGTTTGACTATGATTTTCATTCGAGCTAAACTCACGAATACGCACCCGAGATACGACGAAAGATAAATTTCAGGAGCTGTTGTAACTGTACAAATTTGCTGGCAATCAGTTTCAGGTCTTTCGATTACAGGAACCTACCATGGGCAGTCATTTAACTCACTCGAATTCTCCACTGTTTACGAGGATTTCGAAGTTTTCACAAAAATAGAGTTCAGTAATCAAAGTTTCTCCAGTTAAATTGAGCAGGAGGTGCGTTTCCACAGGGTCTATTCGAGACGAAGTAACTCCATCGGTCTGCAACGTCGGAAGATTTTTCTTACCTCTGCGGAGGAGAGAACAGAAACGTTATTCCAGTGGAATAAGTACCGGCTTCTCTTACGGGCATTGCTCAAACTCCCTGCCGTCCCTTAGCAACTCAGCCCGCTCTCGGTTTCTTGTCGGGAGCTCCCTTATTCCCTCTTGGGACATCGCGTAATCCCCGCCTCAAACTTCTGGCGTTCTTTTCTACGAGATAAATTCAACAACGTCGATGTTGGTCCCGTCTATAACGTTCAGCGAGAGTGCTGACGGCGAGTCAGTGGTTGGAAAGGCAAATCGATTAAATAACTTTTCCTGAGTCAAGGGGTGTTGAAAACTTCGACTTTCAATCGCTTTCACATTTTTTATCAGCGAACACTGCGAAATATCTTTAAAGCATATAAAACTATGCATTCTAAATCGTAATACGAATAACTCGGGTATGCAGGTTTCTATTAAACGACGATCAAATAGAATAATGTAGTAAATTTAGTATCAATAGAATAGAGCAATTATTGTAGTAAATAGAAATATACCAAGCCCCTTGGCTCCTTACAGGCGCGAGGGATTCCGCTTCCCGAATCCCCGGAAAAAATGTTCCTTCGGAATATTTTGACAGGTACTCGGGAATAGATACGTCGCAGCTCCAAAACAATATTCGCGCGTCGCGCTACGCGCTCCAATATGAAGATTGTGCTTTGTGACGCAAATTTACAATGAACTAATTTGCTGTACCAATATCCTCCTTCGTGCAAGCCTGTGGCTACAAAACACACGTTCCTTGACAAGATTATTTATTTAGGGCATCAGTCGTAGACACTCGGGACTCGCACAAAATGCGCAAATACAAAAATTTGGCTTGGCAAATGTCTGGCAGCTCGTGGCAGCTATTCCGGTCATTGGCGTTCGTATGGCGAAGTGTGGCTTAACTCTGGGTTATGAAACTAGCTTGGAGAGCCAGATCCTCGTCGCGGATGGTATCTGGCAACTCTTTATACAGGCGCGCAAGGTGCAGAGCTTCGCTACCCCTTGGGCGGAAAACTAGGCCGGCCACACCGTGGCTATTCCTTGGCTAGTCCTTGGCTCGGACAGATCCTACGTTATCACTTCGCTGTGGAAATAAATGAGGTATCTGTAGAATGCCACACCGTGGCTAATATTTGGCAGGTGTTTCGCTCGGCCGAACACTACAATATTTGGTCTCTAGGAAGCATTGGGCATACCCCACGATGGCGATTATTTGGCTGATCCGTAGCTCAGCCAAGCACTACAGTATCTCCAGTCCCTGAACAGGATATGGGTATGCCATCCCGTGACTTATACCGCCATTAATAAAATATTTTAATATAATATTTTAAAACAAAGCTGTGCAAATATACAGGCTTTAACTTATGTAAGACTGACATATGCTGATCAACATTTTTTTCCGATATCCGTAACCGTTCGGACCCAAATATCGCAAGGCTACAGGAAAGTCGTAAAACGTGCCATTTCCATATATGGTGTTCGCCCGACGTCTCGAAGAACTGTAACAATAGATAAAGAAAATCGAATTCCCTGGCATTTTTCATTTTCTTAGCATACTTTTTCATACCTCTGTGCGAAAATCGTGCTTTGGACATTAAATTCTTTTCGACAATTTAACTTTGATAACTGGTATCTACTTCATAAAAATTACTACCAATACTCACGTTTCCGGTTTCTGTTGCGTAACAAAAAAAACACCGAAAGGTGTATATAAACCGGTTGAAATTGTCTTTGCTAGATATTGAAAATAGTACTACAGAAGCTGAAACTATGCTAGTGTGTTCGAATATAAGTATAAAGTGTCCCTTTGTGTATTCTACACTTGTGGTTTTACCAATGGCTGTACATTTTACTATGACTTTTCACGTTCTACCTCGAACATTCATGTGAAGATGACAAGAGCTGAGAGATTAGCGGTTTTTGGCTCCGAGGACTCGGTTACGTTTAAAATAATGTGCGATTATAAGACACTATATTCCATTTACTTTTGACACTGGTGAACAAATATTTCTTACTGAGTCCCTAAGTTTTAAGTATTTCCTGTATGGCTGCTCGGAGCCATATGCAGACGAAAAACTGACGGAGCCATAAAATTGAAAATTGAACTTCGTGGCAAGAAAATGGATCTGACTTTGAAACCCACCGCGGGATACTTGGTGACGAATTACACGCCTGTATGTTTGGCAAAGAGCGACGAAGATGCGTAAAAGAATATTCGTTACGGTCCACTTCCAATGGCAAGTTTTGATGATCGACATCGATGGATCCCTTTGGCAAACGAATTCGAATTCGTAGGCCATGAGCGACATCGGTAAATTAAAAATGTATCATGACGTGGAGAACGCAGCAGCTGTAACAGTTTACACGGATCCTGCTGAAGAACTATTACGGTACGTATTCAGAATTACTTAAACTTCCTTCGAAAGCTATAACAAAATGATGATATATTCTCAGGAAGGGATCTCCACTCCATACTATGCAATAAGATCTTTGCCGAAACGTTTGATGGAAGAGACCCGGAAAGCAGGAAGTCAAATTATCCAGAAAAATTACGCGAAGAAACGTTCTATTATTTCCGATGCCAAAGAAGTCACGGATCACTACGCAGTTTTCAGTTCCAGTCGCACCTAACCACGTTAAGCATAGTGCTCTGAATCAACTATGAATCCGCTTGGTTGTGGTTATTTTTTTATTTATTTATTACCTGAAAAATAATGTTTTTGGATAATCGAGCAATAAGAGTTCATCGTCCGATCAATCTGCGCGCAGTCGATCCGGTTAATCTTCAAAGTTATGCAGACATTTTGTCGTTCTGGATCAGCGCCCCACCAGGTGAACAAACGCAAGTAAAAAACATAGCGACATGTCGACACATATTACCTAATAACGCGTTAATGTGATGCCACCAGAGATCATACTATAACTCATGCTCTGAGATTTATGTTGGCTTTCTGGAACGGAGGAAACTTGATGTACAGGGCATTTGATAAGCCAAAGAATTGTCACAACATTGCTGGTATAATCATTGCCGCAGTGAGTGTACACGTAGAAAATTCGGTTCAAACCGTATTTAATACTTTTAATAATTAAAAAAAATGTTTTTCGTTTGTACGGAATTCCGCTCCTTTTAATACTTGTCTCCGTTACAATAGGGCAACTGGGCAACTCCGTACATCGCTTCAAACGTATCCATAGATATACTCGGTGATCAAGACTTTTAGTGTCACAAATGGGCAGGTATTCGAATGGACCGATACGACATGATTACCGCAATGACGACGTAAGTTTCATTGTCAATCAAACGATTTATCTCAACCGTCCAGTGTAAACTAATAACAATATTTTTCCAATTCCATGTAATCGGAATGAACGGGATTGATGTTTGTCATCATCATGACTTCAATTTTATTGGTGAGTCTACAATTCTCTGCAAGTTTATATATTCTCGGTAATGGCAACACTTTTTAAATGACTAAATAAAAAAAATTGCGATTTTTATATCAGAACGTGCCAATCGGAATACTGCTAGTTCATCGAAATGCAAAGTAGCGAAAATGAAAACCATCAGGAGTATTGGAATCGTTGGTTACCACTAACTATTCAATGGAATAATCGCAGCAGTTCAAGTACTTGCACATTTGTGAGTGAAATTCGTTATATTGCACACATTCTTTTATTTATGAGTGATTTGTATGTGATGCAATTTTTTCTTAAAACTATAGTTTCGGTGCTGACGACGAAACCATGGAAAAGGACGCTGAGTTCTTCATGAGCGATGGTCACTTAATGTGAGAATCGAATATTTATATGACTTGGAGTTTCAAGTGGTTTCTCAATACTTCTCGTACGAAAACACATTTACATTTCGATTCTCCATTTACGTATGTCTAGATAATAATTTTGTCGAACGAAATCTCAGATCCAAAAAATCCAAGTGTCTCGACAACAAGCTACTGTGAGCAAAAACCGTAAACAAAGTACTTCCGATCAGGTGGATGTCGATGTAACGAATTTACGAATTCGTTAAATTTCCTTTTGCCAAAAAGATCCATTGGTGTGGATCATCAAAACTTGCTGTTGGAAGTGGATCGTAACGAATATTCTTTTAAGTATCTTCGTCGCACTTTGCCAACCATACAGGCATGTATTTCGTTGCCAAATATCCCGTGGTGGGTTTCAAAATCAGATTAATTTCCTTGCCATGAACTTCAATTTTCACTTTCATTGCCTCGTCAGTTTTTCGTTTGTGTCTGGCTCCGAGCAGCCACATAGAAAATACTTGATACTTGGGGACTGAGTACCAAATATTTGTTCAACAATGACTAAATTAAATGGAATATGGTGTCTTATAATCACACATTACCTTAAACGTACCCGAGTTCTTGGAGCCAAAAACCGCCAATCTCTCGGCCCTTGTCATCTTCTCGTGAATATTGTAATGGCTCCATCCTCAATTATGTATCTTCGAATACATTTATTCTCGGTGGTCGACTCTTTAACGTATTTTTTTTTTTCGATACGTTCTTTAGAGAAGCCCTTTAGGCTATCTCACATCCGGAACGCAGTAAGCGGCTATTCATTGCGACTAGACAAAAAATCCTCGCGACTTTGTTCTTTTATAACAGCGAGCGCGGAGCCCTCAGCTTCACGCACGCTTCAACCACTTCTAATAAAACACTAATAAAACACTTTACATATCAATCGTTTGCATTATTATCTTATTCAATACCGGCTGGACCAAAGCGACCATCCAACACATCTGGTGTCACAGGAGCGGGAGTCATTCAAACATATTAATTAATAAAAAAATAAAAACCTTTTTTAAAAAAATCGCTTAAAAAAACCATCAACGTGCCAAGACAATGCGTCTTGGCACGTTGGTAACTTGCACAGCTTCACTACCGTGTCATTGATACGTACAGATGTGGTGTTCATTAGCGCAGTGTGAAGGTGTAGTCAGAGCAATAATAAAAGTGCTGCTGTAGTTGACAATTCGTAGCAGAAAAACAATTCTCGACACCAATCATCGTGTGGCTCTCGCTTCTTACACCCGAAATCCTCGTCCTTGTGCCTCTCTCATACATATTCCTATATTCAGCTGTAAAAAATGTCCAGCCGCATTAACGCTGCGGTTGACAGCCGGGAACGATGCGGTCAATTTTGTCGGTGTAGTGCAAGAGAGGGAGATGGAGAGAATAATAGCTACGGAACATAATGGCCGAACACATACCCACTTCCCCCGAGGTCTGCTACCAGCACCAGCAGTACCAACCAAACGCAATACACCCGGGTGTTACGGTTATACTAGTCCCGCCGGTAACACTGCACCCCTGCCATCCTCTCAAGCGCCAGCAGCGATAAAACCCTCGGAGTGCAACCTTAAGCCGTGATAATAATTACCACCCTCACGTATAATTAGAATAAATTGTGCAATGCTAATTGTCCTATTTATTTGCGGTTGAATTTAAAACTCCGGTTGCGACGTCACCGGCGCGGTTGTACTGTTTATCGGGCAATCGAGATAAAAGGTCGTCAAGTGAAAAGCGCAAGACATTATAATATCCCGCGTAGAACTTTTTATCGGGCTGGAACCGGCTCGTATACTAACTTCGTATACTATTACGAAGCGAGCGATTGAGTGGGGTGACGCTCTGGAACGTTCGAGATTGTTCTCGAACGTTCGGTCGCGTCGTGCCGAAAAAGGGCGAATTTCGGTGTCCTAACTTATTCTATTGGCCAGGCTCGGCTCAAGCGCGGGGGCCGCCGAGGGTGAACGTCTCAAGAGGGATCCGATAAGATAGACTTTCTTCAAACTCGTAAGAGATGTGATTTGTGAAAATAAAACGTATCATGTGTCTGCGAAAGCTTGATTCGTTAGTGGAAAATGCAGGATTTACTGTTATCGTTCCCATTGGGATAATCGGAAAGTCGTAAACATCTCATAACGTTTATAATTGAACATCTACCGAATTAAAAAAAATATACCTTTATACCTGGAAACCAAAAACATCCTTTTTAGAAATAAAAATTTCGAAAGAAATAAAAAATGGTACGCTAAGCTCTGTAATGTGGCAATTTTTGCCCGTTACTAACTTGACCGTTCCAGCTCGCTCGATAACTCACAAGACAATTTCATAGGGCTAATTTGTAAGAAAGGATTATTTTTAATTTTATTTTCTATGAATTATTTGACGTAAATCGTGTCTTGGATGAGAGAGTAATTCAAGAAAAGAAATTTGAGATGTGATGTCACCGGATCCATCGAGGATTTGCCGCGTCGTCGATGAACTTTGTCTCGATGTCTCAGAGTTTTTTACTCCCGAGCAATCACGTAGGGTCGGGGCTTCGAGAGATACCCTACCCCTTTGCTTTTGGAGTCGCTAGTCACATGATCTGGGTGCAAAGCATCAACATCCCGAGAGATTATCATCTCATAATTTTCGTCGCATCGTGAGGAAATACTGTTACCGGCGACCAGAGCTGCATTGAGAACACCCGGTCTCGTCTCGAAGCCGTGGGAACTGATTACCGGTGCGAGACTGGGCTCTAACGCTATTAGTACCTATATCTTTGCTCTATTGCGAGTCTATCAGCGTGCGAGAAAATTCAAATTCACGAAAAGGGCCGAGCGTTGGCGAAAATGAGATCGTCATAATTACGCAGACAGCAGGAAAGTAGCGGCAGCTATCGAGCCCGCTGTTCGATTAGAATACCTATCGAATGCTCATGTATTTTAAAGGAACAATTCCTTACTAAGCGTCGAGGATTGAAAGCGAGGACTTACGCGGAAAACTGAAACGCGAATACCATTGGCGTTTATCATTGTCGCTTCGGTCTTTACTTGTCATTGAGCCTCACAAGTTAGGATCTCATTTATTCCGAAACTGATTACTTTCCTTAAGCGTGTATAAACATCTCAGCGCAATGTAGGGGATGATCATGGCAAAAGCCCTAACCGACGTTCTAGGTCTTACGACCTTCAAACAAAAAACTTTGTAGAGTTCCGCCTCGAGCGTAAGGACGTTTATGTAAACGATGTCCGCGGTACAAATGAGAATGAGCTGTGTGATTTCACTGATTTTGTTGTCTTTATGTTTCTTAGTGCGCCGTAGTGGGAATGCGGCTTTTCGCGTGAGCCGAATTTTTGTAGAGGGAGTCAATATTTTAAAGGTAGTGGAGACCGCTATGTATATTTGTACACTATTACCGAGCACATACTAATTTAGTTATTTTCGATTTTTTTTTTTTTTTTTAGAAGTTTCTATAAACATTTTTTTAGGCGAGAACTGAGGTTTTGCTACTCAGCCTTACTTAGTTGCAGCGAGATGAAATCAACCCGCGATTTTTTCTGCTGAATTTACAGTGAATAATCTTTTGTTGCCTGCAATCAGAATCGTCGACTGAAGAAAAATGGCAGGAAGGTGATGTGACGGCACGCTTGCTGCAAAGCATAGATTTGTGAACTCTCCCCATTTCGGCAGCTGTGCATTCTCAGATACGATACGCAATGCCATCTTTAAAGGGAGATTTTTGCACTGGAAAGGTGAAAAGCCAGATATGCGTGTAGGTATTTAAGAAGTTAAATTATCTGTTCGTTTTGGCTCCTGAAACATTAATATATCTGGTTATTCATTGTATTTTCCAACATGGTTGCTCTACAAGCATTTCATATTGCAAGTAATAATTTTTTACAATATGACATAATATTGAAGGATATGAATGTAGGGACGTATGGGGACATGAGATTCATGGTTGCAATAGTATATCTCATTTGTCTTGCGTTACTCCGTGGTCTCGTGGTCAAGAGACTGTCTGACTATATCCTATCTCTCACTACTGACTTGAAGAGATGAAGCGCGGCGGCGGGAGAACAGAGTGATAGCGGTCAACTGTTGGCGACGGCGTGCGACGTACACAGCATACTGTCGGTAGATATGGATACTTAATGGTTGGCCAACGGTTACGGGGCATTCTCGCGTCGCTGATGTTGCTCCTGGTCGTAGTCGCGCTCCAAACAGGTGGTAGTACAATTAGACCACGTTATGGCTATGCCGCCGAACAGCAACAGCAGCAGAAGGGTTGACGTATTATGCTCTAACTCTCACCCTCTCTTATCTTCTCAACCTTACCCTGTATTACTGTCTCACTTTATCACCCAATGCATGACTCTCACCGCTTCGCCAACCTCCCGAAATATACGTTGGTTATGCGGTGCTGCAGTCATGTGAGACCACTACGATTCTAGTATTAGAACAGCGTGAATGCATACACTGCAACAACGACTCACATAGAGTGTTCTAGTACCAACAAGAGCGTGAGGTTGGTAGAAAGTGCTTGTCAGCTATAGGTCAAGACGTTTTTTCAAAAATAATAGAAATTGTCATTAAGAGTTGTATATATACAGAAGACGTGCTATCTCTGTAATGAGACAATTTTATGTTCGCCTTCTTTGATAACTCATGATTCACGAGAATCAATCACTTAATCACTTAAAGGCTTACAACACAGTAAAATTCGATGTTTTTTTTCTAATACTTTATAGTGTGAGGAATATTCTGTTACATTTTATGTTGGAATTCAACGAATTACGAAAGTTAAGGACTGCTATGTGGAAAGTGACGAAGAGCTCAAGCAGCTGCTCGACCAACCGACTGTTCTTACAAGGAAACATTCCCAAGTGTCCCACCCCGATTTCGATAGTTCTTATATATGTTGTAGACCTCAAAAATCTAAGAGACACGTATTTTTTTATCGGCAGAGGTGACCATTTAAGGGGTGAAACAGGCCCCCAAAGTTTGGCGAAAAATCGTTTGAAATTTTGATTTCCATAGAATTTCAATGAAACTTGGCACGAATATATTTCATGTCAGCACGGTCCAAAAGCAATATTGTCTGACAAGGGTGCACCCCCGTAAGGGGGGTAAACTACCCTTAAGATTTTTTTTTCGTAAACGAACAGTCCGATCGAAATAAAAATAAGGTGACTTTAATGCTTATAAGAGTGATTTTTAGAAAAAAAGCAAAAACATGTAAATTCTATTTGTATGTAAGCGTTAACGTCACCTAATTTTTATTTCGACAGCGTTACGATTACCGTGGGTGTCGAAGGAAGGAAGGACAAGTTTGTCTACCAACGGTTCTTCAAGGCCTGGAATTTCCCCGCGGTGGGGATCGGGTGAGCTTGGTGATCCCCGCCTAAACGAGTAATCACCATGCTCTGTCTGCGCCACCGCGGTATTCTTATCGAGGCTTATTGGAATAAAGATTTAAATATTGGTTCAGAACCACACTGGGGTCGCACCCACCGGAGTTACCGTTGTTCGTATCTTTTTCTGCGCGCGGTTCGTCGGCGATTCGTGTGTGCCGCGTTTTATTTGTCCCCGTGTTTTACTCTGTTGTTCTGTCGGGTTAATAGCCGCCTCGAGTTGGGGCCGCCGTACCGAGAGCCGTCCCGCGTCGCGATCGGCCGGATGTGTGTGTGTGTGTGTGTGTGTGTGTGAATCGTCGCGTAAATCCACAGGCATTCGATTGAGTGTGTGTACGAAAAGCGGTGAGTGAAGTCTTGGTTTTATCGGTTTTGTCGAGCTTGAGAAATGCCGAGTTTGACGGGAGCGATAAATCACTATTGAATTGTTAAACCGCGTGAGCCGTCGGGAGTGCGGCGGCCACGGCCTATTGAACCTTGTGAGAGGTTTTCCTCCAGGTTTTTTCGGTTTACTCTCGGTCGAGTCGATTCTTGATTTTGATAAATTAATTAATATTCACTGTTCCGAAATATCGTCGTAAATTTTAACAGAAGAAAATTTAAATGCCCCGGGCCAGCCCGCTCTGCCGTTGTGAGCGAACGCAGCGAAGCCGGGAATTACATCCTCCTCTCTCCAGTACGCAGTAACTTCCCCCGAGAAATTAAAGGAGAGCGGCGATTTTTAGGGTTCCGCGACGTCGGGAATTCACCTGCTACAAAATAATCCTACAAAATAAACAAATTAACATAGATGCAGCGCGACGCGTAATCGAAGTTATACTACACGTTGAGTGAATTTAATGCACTATAGTGTAGCACACTGACCTCGGCGTTTTTATAGCAGATGAAAAAATAATCGCAAAAGCAATAGTAGATCATGACTGCCGCCTTTCGATATATCCGAATAGGCTTTTGGCCCGTTTTTTCGAAGTTAGTTATCTCTGCCACTTCACATTTATTTTTTCAATCCTTTGCTACAAACACACTCCCACATCCACAGAACTAGTATGCCAAATTTTGTTGACATTGAGCCGTTCCGACAAACACTGAAGACAACGAAAACAGCAAAATCAGCAATCCCAGAGAATCGCATAACTCCCGTTTTTCGGCTTAGAGGGCAGTCGGGAGTTATTAATATACAACTCCCTTTTATGACACTTTTTGATCTACCATATTACCGGAAATATTTTTTCACAATGAGGAAAAAATGTTCGCCAAGCACTTAAATATCATTCAACACAAAACGTGAAAAAATAAGTAAAATCATATAAGCCAAGTGATATCATTGCAAAAACAAAAAATTGCAATACAAAGTCGACGTCCAGTAGTTCTTGCACGCGATTTCCGGTTCATAAAATTGGAATGATTCCACTTTGTTCATGATTTTACTTGGTATCAATTTTTGTATTGAAAGATTAAGTACTAACAAAAAGTTCTGATGATATATTTAGTACTACGTGGGTTATTTTGAAACGTAACAAGCACTTTTTCGCTAGGAAAAATCTTCATCGCTCGTCTGACGTTCGATAAATTGCGTCCATACAATAGATTTTCAAAGAATCCGTGTAGCGGATTAACACAACCGCCGAATGCCAGCGGAACGAGTTTTATACCAGTGATTACGAATTTGCAACGAGTTAATTATTCGCCGAATATTTCACTGAGCGCGTGCACTCTCTTTGTTCGCGCCTGGTAGCTGCAACATACATGTAACGTATAAAATACTATAGTACAGATAGCTGCTCGGTACATAGGTGCAAGTGAACGGAGAATAATGGATGGGGCTGCCGGTATAGACCGCTGGGTCTCGCTGAATATATCGGGAGAATTTCCGACAGACGGTCCAAAACTATGCCCGTATTATCGAAGCGACGAAAATCCAAACTATTTTCCGGCGCATAACTTTGACAAAAGTTTCAGGTTGCTGCCAAGAGATTGTACTACGGGATGGAACTACGCAAGTGTAACGCCCGGCAGCCGCGGCTGACTGTGGCGTAATAGGAAATGGAAGTAAAGTTTAAATTCTCCCAGATCGAGAACACACGACGAATACATCTTGTATTAATATGGTAACAATAATTTTTCATGATATTAGAATTTCATTGTAGATCTGTCCATATACGGGGAAAAATATCGACAATTTATTATTATTATTATTATTATTATTGTTATTATTGGTTTACAGAGGATAACAGACTTATAGTATCTGCATCGTAGCTATATCGTAGGAAGAAACTAAACACCCAGAGGCCTGGCCAGGGAATCGAACCGACGACCTCGTGGACTACAGTTTAGCGCGCTAGCCAGTAGACCACTCGAACCCTCTTACTAATTTACTAATATTATTATTTACTAATTTACTAATTTAATTATATAATTATTTTTTTCATGGGCTCTTAGTGAGATATTTCTGGCACAGGTCTGCGAATGTATTTATCCATATAACTCAGGCAAATGTTGATGAAAAAAAATGGTTGTGGGTGAGGATAATTCCTAGTAGATTTTGATACGAGTGCGAAAAAACTTTCTTTCTCGACTTCGCTAAAATAGCCACGTTCCTTTCGTGCAATACGGGCGGAAAATAGCCTATTATTGACCGATGATCATTACTAATCGGTGCGCATGCGCAGTACAGTTTCATTACTCCCTAGGGAGTAATAGGGCTCATTACACTTGCGATTGAAAAACGTTCGTTGATTCAATTCGAGTTACAATGTTTCTTGTTCGTTACAATTTATTTAAATGTCAGTTGAGGGCCGATCAGTTCCCCGAAGTTTATTTAAGACTTGAAATTCGCTTGGTTTCATATACGTAAACTGGCAAAACAACTGGCGAAGTTGAAGTTTTAAGACTTGTGAGCTACTTGGATGAGCAACGTAGACTAATTACTCCTCTGCCGCTCTCCTCTCTTCTTCTTCCTCTTCTGTCTTCTTTTTCTCGTATTCCTCCTTCATCATCTCGATCCATCCTTTTTTTCCTGGCTTCTTTATCTTTTCCACTATCCGATCTGCTGCTGCTCTTTGCTCATCTGTCTTGTTCTATGCTTCCTTCCTTCTTTCCCTTCATTCTCTTCTTTTTCCTCGTCTCCTGTGTCGCTTTCTCGTTCTGAATCTGGGATGTCCTCCAATCCGCTGCTCTTCCCCCAGTCGCTCCTCACTTCCCGGCCTCCCTCCTCCCCTCTTTTCTCCGCTATCTTTCTCACCTCTATCATTTCTTCTCTTATTCCGACAATTTCCTTCTTAATCCCTTTCATCTCTTCCGCTACTTCTCTCAGTGCTTTCACCAACTCCCGCCTCCAGTCCACCACTTTTTCTTCCTTAACCGCATCCATTGTCGTTTATTTTCTTTCCTTCCGTGCCTCGGTCCACCCACGTGCTCTGTGGCCACCTGTCGCCCGTTGCTACTCCGCCTCGCTCTCCGCTGTCTCGTTCGGATCCCTTCGTGCATAACTCACGCGTTTTGTGCGTAACTCACAAAATTATATCCTTGTACCAAAAATATGTTTGTACCAAAATATATTTGTACCAAATAGTTATGGCGACTATTAGAAAAAACATTTATATCGACGGTCTAATGCCGGAAAGACGTATAGGCTATGTTTTCTGACGTATTTCCCACTAACTTGGTGTGGGAGTCGGGTAAAAGTTACTCGACACGTCACCTCCGGGCGTCTACTCTCGCTCATTCACTCGGCAGCTGGCAGGGCGCCAGTTAATTTTTGTTTCATCGGAATTAACAAACCGGACTAAACTGGGAGTCGGGTGGAACCTGCCCGACTTCGCCATTGTGGACGAGTGCTCGAGCGGTGGAAGCCGTGCTGACAGTGCGTTATCTCAATGTACCCATAAAGCCGCTTTTTACCTTTAATAGGTCGTATATACGAATGTATAGTCTCTGCACACCAAATCTGTGATGTCGCCTTCTCGGGGACACGTTGTTAGTCTCTACCGAGAGAACAGATTAGATCTCATTCGAAAGCAAGCCCTGGGAGGCGTTTTGGTGAGTTTTATCCTGGAGGGTGCTCTGGGCATCTTTCCCAATGGTGTTCTCGAATATGATTCTCGATGGTGACTTCGGTCAACAGCGAGTAAGGTCCATGTGGTGCATGTCGTGAAGGCAATCGTATATGTGGAATAATTCAAGATGTACGAATCCATCGAGAAGTTAGGCACTTTCGCTTCGGCTTACCTCGAGTGGGTTAGTTCGCACCAGTGAAAAATTCTAAGTTAACCATAGCGTGGGGTTGGTGATTGCCCACTGACTTGAATACAATTTGATGTCATCTCTTTCGTGGCGTACTCTACAGAGTACACGACCTTATTAGGATCGATAGGACGTTTTGTAGTCCAGGCTCTTAACCCTTTGAGCCATGCATTGTGAGACTATAAAACAAAACCTCGGTACCTCATGTCAAGAAACTAGTTTAAAAAAATTAAGAACTGAGTGAAAGAAGATGAAACACCCTATGTCTCACCGTGACTCAAAGGGGTAATGGGCGAGAGACCTTCGGGTCGAGCAACTGGTAACAGCTTCGAGCTTGAATCATACACATTAACAGCTAAATTTATAACTGGAAGTCCAGTGGAACCGGGATCAACTTCCGCAACCGTAAATTGGAAAAAAAACAAACACAAAACTGCACCGTAACGAGGACCAATCTGAACCGAATCGAACGAAATCTAATACCGAGTGCATTTACGGTGGCAGACGGTAATGGAATACACCGTTCGCTCAGGATGTAGGCTGTGGAAGAAGGTTCGGGATGAGTTGCTGGTAAAATAACTTCAATTTGATCGAAATCAAAGCGAAAGCCCTAATAGTGCCGATCTATATGAGAACTAAACAAACTTAATTATTGTCGAAAAGAAAAGGCGTGAGAACGTAAAACAATGCGCGATACGGCCAAAGCAGAGAAGCTATACACACGGGAGTGCTATAGCTTAGAGCGGACTGCCTCATCAGTATTGCAAACGAGACTAACTATGAAATGGAAACCGTGGTAACGAGGGATTATGATTATTCCGAAATCCCTCAGTCGGTAGCAACTGCTCTCTCCAGTATCCCCTGACGTCATCGATACTGATAGCCGAAATATTAAACATGGTAATTGCTAGAGACTCATCACGATCGCTTCCCTTAGTGCCCACGCGAAAATAAGGCTCTTCCTCTGATGTAACATGGCGTAAAGGGGTTCTCCGCTTGTTTTCTAGCGCATTGCACACTTTCTTGGGGCGCCGGTATTGCACGCGAACTTCCGCCGATTCGCAAAGAAATCTCGTCAGATGCTTGACTCTGCCGGGCGCCCCCTTTCCTCGGGTCTCATACCACCGGACAGAGCCAAGTGGGCTGACCTTAACGCAAAACATGAAACCATTAGTTCTGGTGATTTCATTACCCAATGAAATCACCAGAACTCCTTAACTGGTACGGTAGCTGTTATCTCGTGACGCAGGCTGTTGTGAGAAATGATTACACTAAAACGAGATCAGAATGACACAGTGTATACATAGCCGATATGGCGTTACGGCATTAAGCCATCAATATGATTTCAGTATACATGTTTGTCTGTATCTTTTTGACTTCATCAAAAATTAGAACCAATTATATCGCTTCTGCGCAAAATCGTTCAAATGAAACGACAGATGAAGGTAGATGAATTATGCAAGGCAGTTTGTTAGGCAGTTTGTAAGGCAGTTTGGTATTACACGAGGATAATTAATTAATGACCAGTCTTTGCCACTTGTAATTTAAAGGTCTCTTCTAAATTTTATATTTATATATGTCAAATTTTTTGTAATTATATTTACATTCATGTCAATTTAAACTTTGAACTGTCAGTACTGCTTGTCAGCCCTCTCGTACAGTTGGCACACATATTTTTCCTCGAGCAGCCCTAGGCTCCGACCGTGCAGGATTTTTAATCTGGGCACCGGAGAGAGTCCTGACATTCCTTTTTTCGTTTTCTTTTTTCTCGTCATGGAATCGCGAACGCGCTGTACGACCCAGGATAGGCTTTTCGCTTTACTCTTGCTGATTTCGCTGTCTCACCCTTGCGAGCCATCTTCATCTCTTTTCTTTCTATCTTTTTAATATTTTCCAATTCTTTTGCACCTTTTTAACTCTCCTCTTTTAGGCCACTATCTCGCCGAAGGGTAGAGATAGAGCGTCGGTGGGACGGGCTGAATATGCATGATGGCAACTATGGCAGCTACGCACGTGCAGAACGGTTCTCGGCATGTTCACGAAGGAATTATGGTGGAATGCCTTCTTCTATAGTGCGGCAGTCGGTGAATGTCGGGTTGGATTGCTTCGAGCCCTCGCAGCGTAACGCGACCACCAACTGGCAAATGGCAATGGGGTCAAAAGAGTGACAAAGAAGTGGAACACAAATTGTGAACATAAAAGTTGTACTGGAGTTATAAAAAACATCCTGAAAGGAGTGTTCTCATGGTTAATCGAGCGTTTGAACTCATTATTGAATTGGCTTTGTATCTCTTGAGTTTCGTCCAAAATGAATTATTCACGATGCTATTTAGTTCTTCCATACGAGTATACAATTCATCGCAATTTATATTTGTACTTGATAGGTATCTATGTAGTACCTACGTATCATGGCTCTTAGACATGGGTCGACGGACTTGAACAAAAAATTGACAAATCGGGAACTCATACATCGAGCAATTGGGATGTCGAGAAAGTAAGCCCATGGGGCAACGGGCTTCACATAATAAAAAATTGCCAAGAGCCAAGAGAACTATGTCCAGCCGTCCATTTATTCGTATGTACTATATAGTATGTACAATAGAACGAAATGAAATTGGTGAGTCGAACAGAGAAGTGGTCGAGTACGAAAACCGCAGAGAGCGAGTATAGGTGTCGCGCGAATTGGGTGAAGAGAGACAACCGAGCGGGTACAGAGATACAGAAATAGGGGTGGTATAGGACGGAATCGGCACAACGTACGTCGGTTAACCTTAATTGCGACGAATTAAAAGCTGCGTCCGCTCACACTTTTTTTCCTCTTTACCGATGGAGATCCCAAGCACCCGTGGGATGGTACTGGGAGGGATTTAAAAACGTTAAAAGCTACCGGAGGTAGTGAGGGATGCTGGGTCGGAAGTGAGAACGAATGGACGAGAGACTGTGAGCCAGGCGTGAGAAGAAAAAGCCCGAGTTGGGAACAACGGTGGAAAATGGAAAATAGAAGTGAGCTTTACACCAGAGACCGAGCGTGAGTATCGCTTAGGAGTTCAATGCCAAATGGACGGAAGCCTTTTGCCGTCCATTGTTCTTTCGTTATTTCCCTATATCTCACTTTTTCATTCTCTCATTTCGCCACACTTTTCCCATTGTTTCATATTTAAAAAAAAAAAAGAAAAACAAATTCAAATGCACCTCTAGCGAACTGCCATCATCTTTGCAAGTGATCTGGTTCAAAGCTTATTTATACAGTGCTGATGACATAACGAGAATAGGCCTTCAGGCATTCAATACGCATTTCATGGAGGGACTTTTTAAAAAAAGATACTGGAATTTCAGTCGAAAAAGCTATTAAATGTTTGGTGTAGGCAATTTCCTAGGTAGCTTCATAGACCTCAACGCTATGCCTAAAATATATAGAATCCTTCCATGACAACACCACGTACCCGCTTGATGAGTTCTCTCCTCTACTGGCATAATAAAACGTAAAACGATAGAATATGAAATGCTGTAAAACTGTAGAAGGCCAGAAATTCGATATCACCTTCCTCGTCTCCTCAACTCACCGGCTAAATGGGCGGTGATGATGAAAGGGCGCTATTGAGCGACAAGCGTCGTTACGAATGGCAATATTACGCAATAAAGATTCTTCTCGCAAAGATAGGTGGTTCCAGGTCACTTCACTCACCTCCTTTCTCTTTGATATGAAGTAAAGCGCCACGGCCATTCCAAATTTCATGGTATGACTTGGCCTGCTGAGAGTGACGTCAAGTTAAACGAAAAATTAATAAAGCCTCTTCGACAAAAATTTCCGTCCAGATGAGTTCGATTTATGGTGATAATAATTTAAGAAAAATTTTGCTATAGATATAGTTACCAAATTTAATAAAAAATTTGGCACGCACGAAAAAATCCCGGAATTTAATACTCCTATGTGTATGTGTTGAAAGTGTTATGTTATGATAATGGAGCAACTCGTTATATTTTCATCACTACGTATTTATGGGAAGCGAGTCACAGATCATAGCAATTCTACGAAATGAATGCAGACCGGCCTCCAAACTTAGTACCACGGTACTTTTTTTAGAAGCTACATTGAACTCGTGATTATAAAATCTGGTTTAGAATTTTTCATAAGAAAATTGTTGAGTATAGTTGTAAAGGTATTGTTTAATCACTCGACTGCCAGGAGCTCGTATAAACGATCTGAGATCATGGTCGAAAATTGAATGTGCAATTCAACTTACACTTATAACATGCTTAAAACATTTGAGTATCTCGGAAAATGTAAATTTACCATAAGCGCAAACGTCCCTGAGCGGAGCACCAAGAAACGAATCCGCGGAGCACCAAGAAACGAATCCGCGCAGCTAATACAAACCAACTAGCAAACGAAGCGGTCTTATGGAGTCACTCAGTCAGTAGTGAAGTCTGCATAAATCCTTGTGATCTCCGATCTCAAATCCTATTTGTGCAATTGATTTCACGGTGCATGCGCAGCCGAAAGATCACAGAAACCCGGAAAACGTCTCAGGAATTCCTTATCACGGGGTTGGTGTCCCTAGTGCTGTGACTGTGAAACTCGGTATAGGACGACATGAGCTTTCGGCTACGTGCACTCCTCGCCGGTAAGGAATGCTTTTTACTGGTTCACAGAACTTCCTTACGTTCTCCCCTGTTCTATATTTGTTGAAGGGAACCTCGGCTCGGCTTTAGACTCCTATGACTCTTATTGGTGCCAGGATTCTATAGCCAAGGAAGTGAGTGTAGATGTGGCTGACGCGCTTCTTCGTCGGCATCCCTTAACGCATCGTTGCGCATTCTTTTACCCTCGTTTTATCGAAGGAACGCAATCCACGCGTGTAACGAGCTCCCTCTTCCTCACTCATGGAATCTCTTTTGCGAATTCTTTAGAACGTATGAGATCCTGCTTGAACATGCTACCATGAACATGTGCTACCCTCGTGGCATGTTACATTATTAGCTGGCAGCTATTTATGATCCCAAGGAAGTGTCAGGAATATAGCCTCACGACACAGGCAAGACGATGGGAAACCACGGCAATAACAAGAGCTCTTGAAAAATTAAAGAATTGTTGTTCATGGCTTATTCATGGCTAACCGGAATCAGAGTCTTACTCAGCACTCATCAGTCAGCTTAATATTAGGCGCAGTTTTGTAAGTTTCAGTTTATTAGAAAGTTTCAGTTTATTAGAAAAAAGTCCAGCTGTAATGCATGAAATTGTTACGGCACGGTAACGCCTGATAATGTACAACCCTCAATTCTACGGTGCATGCCCTAGGAGCGGGGCCCTGGCAAGACGAAAGGATGGGCGACTCATAGATCCTTGGGCATAGCTCATAGATAAGGGATTTTTCCCAATTCGTCAATGCTCTAGGAAGTGGGAGACGGGAAGTCCGGACCAATAAGGTGTAAGGGACTTGCCCTTTCCTACCCTCAATCGAAGACAAGGATACAGTTAGCAGTAGTATATAAGGCCGAAATTTGTAAAGGAAAATCAGTTCTTTTAAAACATCTAACGACACCGAAACAAACTGTGATTTTTGTATAGCCCTCCAAAAACGTCTCTAGTAAAAAGTAAGTTACATTCAAACCTTCGAGTTTTCTTCAGAGTTGCGCGGTCCTCCGCGAACTCAACACCAGCTACGAAATCCTATTGAGTTCCGCGGTCCACCGCGAACTCAACTCGAGCTTCATATACCTATTGAGTTGTGCGGGCCACCGCGAACTCAAAATTCTCCTTTCTCAACGAGGAGCTACGCGGCTCACCGCGAACTCCTTTCCTTCCCAAACAACAGGGTGTTGCGCAGCCGACCGCGAACATCCCTATTTTAAGAAGTTATTGCGTGGTCCACCGCGAATAACTTATTTGCTCAAAATCCAACTCCTCGGTTATCGTACAAAAACTCAAAGCTAGTTTCTATCTTTTAACGTAGACTTATTATTTTTCTAGTGGGCAAACGCAAATTCGGAGGCAGGAAGAATTACCTGCGCAAGATAACCGCCGAATATTGCGGTTATTCTCGACACAGAAAACACGGTTCACGAGAGAGTGAAACATCCACGTACCGCGTTTCATACGATAGAAACAGTTAGCATCCAGAATTTTCTTGTTCAGTTTAAAATTGTCACTTAAAAACTAGTAACTTCTACCTTTTAACCACGAATCAAATTTCTTCAATATTAAATATATAGACTCTAAGCCCTACTCCGAATTATTTTCCGAAAGGTTAATTTCAAAATAGGGCCAAATCCTCGATAAAGCGTCATCTCCGAATAACGTGTAAAGGGAGGGTGTAAATTCTCCTTGACCAAGATGGAGTGAAAATTGCTGATCGGGACGTAACAGTAAGTTATATAAATTTCTATTCAACTTTTTAATCGGCATAACCGGTATGAATTGGAAATTGCTCTGACAAAAAATATGGTTGGTTACCATTATTTTAAGCAGGGTAGGATTCACGTCATCGAGAAAAATGTCTAGAACTTTATATCGAACGTTCGTTAAGATCTGAAGTTGCCTCCGACTTACGGAGGTTGGTGTACGTCCAGATAATCTCGTCATGGGAAGCACGACCAGTTTATTTTGCAGGTTCGTTTTTGGTACGTCTTATATAAGACGCTTCTCGGAATCTGGATAGGTTGGTGCAGCTTTTAATTTCTGTGTCGCGAAAATGTTTGATCTAATATACATTTAGAACCTGGAGTGCATCAAAATAACTGCCACTATTTATTATTATGATTTTTCATTTTTTGTCAATAAGGTACATAAGACGATTTTCATAGGCAATTTCCTCTAAAAGAGAAAGGGCCTCAAATACATTTTTCCATTTCTATGTGACTGTCTACAGGTTCGGTAGCCGACTTTAAAAGTAAAAAAAAATGACCGCCTTCGGTTTCTGCTGGTGAGACAACAATGCGTACCTTCAATGCAA
Source organism: Stenichneumon culpator (assembly GCA_964017025.1). Lineage (NCBI taxonomy): Eukaryota > Metazoa > Arthropoda > Insecta > Hymenoptera > Ichneumonidae > Stenichneumon > Stenichneumon culpator. Next base: position 508,172 of record OZ024776.1, read on the forward strand.
CACCTATTTTTCCATAGAACATACTCGTTCCCTCCAATCGATAGTAAACACAAGATCTCCTCAATTCCGAAAAGGCTTCTCGAGGTTTTGAGCTTTCAACAATTAACGTAAACTACCGCACAGTAGTACAAAAAGTATAGCTATCGAGCGTTCAAAGATACTCGGTGCACCTGAACCTCAATGCGCATAGGCTCTTGGCTACCCTCTCGCTCGTTATTTCCGGGTTTCATCGCTCGCTTGGCTAACCCACGCCACGCGAATTTATAAAACTATGCATACGTAATACGACGTACGTATACAATCTACCGACCTTAAAGCGTGGTCATGACGCTACAAACCCACGACGTGAACGCTTAGCTTCCAACGGAACACTAATACCCGAAAATCCTTACTCATTTCATAACAAAAGGACAAATGCTCTGTAAAAAAAATGTCAGTACAAAAAATCTGAAGTATTACAATTTTATGCCTTGAATTAAAATAGTCTGTAACAAAACGCCTCTCACATTTATCCAAGATTTTCTCACAGAACCGTGTTCTATTCGAGTGTTTATATTTTCATAGCAGTACTACGCGTGTTGGCTATAAGAAATCCTAAAACCTGTCCAGTGTCCCGACATGCAATTTCCTCACCGTTGCGAGAAGATGGAGGGAAGAAAAAACAACGAGCAACAACTTTCACGAAAGTTACGAATTCGCCTATCTCGCTTGTCGACCGTGTATGATACTATATAATTCCTGAAGGTAACCTCCGTATAGAGTATGTGTTTTCATCGCAAGTTTTATCATCATTCTCCACGACACCATTCCCATATGTGTATGATCAGAGATTCGCGAAATGTTTACAACCCCCGACACGTCGGTATGCAATTATACACGTAAATGAACCATGCATATACGTAGTTTCAACGTTTATGGAATATTGTGGGGGTACAACATGTTGGTATATAACTCAAGAACACTTCGTTTTTATATAGTTTGGTGACAATTCTCGGTACGGCGAATTTCCTACTAAAACTCCGATTGTTCTCCCCTTAATTTTTACCCGAGTCGTCAGGTACGACCGCTCGTACCGTGGGAATCCAAACACTTTCCCGACTGGCTGCTGTTTATCTCGACAGCAGAGTAGCTGGCATTAACAGCACGTAGGATCTTCACAAATAAATTCCCATAAGCTACCATTGCTCAGAAAAACTATTATTTGTTTACAACAAAAATGAAGGACTGGATCGGAAGAAAACCGTGAAAATCCCCGAGGAACGCCTTCTCCAAAGTCTCTGTCCGTGTTCGTCACATCTCGACGAACCACGTCTTTACAAAATTCGGAAACTCCCCAACAACTCTCAATTTTTCGTTCAATGCTCTCGCACACGTCCACACGCGCACATATTAATTTGCTCGTCATCCAGGTGTTGAGGCAAGAGGAAATAGTTACGACAAAGGAACGCTAGCCGGCCGGCACGAAACAGAAACGCTCGACGAACGAGACAAAACAATTTATGCGACGATCACACACACTCACGACACGCGACGGCCTCGTGTTCGACGACCATCACAAGGCTCTAAATCCCGAAGAACACAATAAAATCGAGCGCAGGGACCATCGTTAGATCGACCACCGATGACGACGAGAATTGGCATATTGCCGTGGATCCGACTTCCGGAGAAATGTAACCAACGCGAATGACTGGCTAAAAATGACGACGGTCGAACAAACAATCATTTCCACGGATAACAAACGTCGCACTCGGTAACAACGAGCCCACAGAACATCGCGACCAACGCGCATTGACTCCGGAATAATCGATACCGATCACGCCGACCCGATTTCCTGTATAATTCACAATAAAACTCTGATCCCTTGTAAGATTACAAAGAAATAAGTAAAATTCGAATAAACTCTTCAGCATAAATTTCCTTTAGAAAAAAAAAAATTAAACTCACGATCCTCATAAAATAAAAAAAATATAATACTCAATAAAAAGTTTAGTCAATCATCTCATTAGCAACCACGTGGCGATTCAATTTCAAATGCCATTACCTTCGACACATCACATGAAAAGTACACATATAAAAAATAAAGAAAATTACAATCTTTTAACATATCCGGTGTCCATCTCGTTTTCAGGTACAAGTTCAGTTATCTTAATTCCCAATACTTTATAGTATCACCCATTCCCGCATACAATACATAAAGCTTTTATTTTTTTGATCGTTATTACGGACGATTAACAGCATAGGCATATTAAATTCCTTTGAAAGATGCCCTTATGGCTCGAGCGTACTTCGTACAGGTCTGGCTGTAGAAACGCTGCAACGATGTTTGATAATATAAATTTGTATTCATTTTTTTCTGGGACATACTACTATAACAGTACTAGTTAAAAATTTTGTTGCATCGCAGACTTTTTTAATCGAGTTTTCCTGTCATGAGACCTCAGCCGTGGCTGCGCCCTTATGACGGATTCACCCCTCGGCGAAACTAGATATCTGGTAGACCGAGCTGTTGCGCTGGCGAAGGGTCGTCACGCGATTTACGTGGCACACTCTCGTATGGTTCCTGGGCATCCCACGTATATGTATGTATCATGGATAAGTCTAACTTGCATGTATGTATACTATGTGTTCAGAGAAAGCGTAGGAACACACGTATGTGAGTCGCGCATTCACCGTGTAACCGGTCGCCGATGCCTCCTAAGGTGAAACTTTGTCGTCGTACAGTCGCGTAGCAAAACTTCGGTCTCGGGTTGCCGGGCCGTGCATCTTCTCGTATATAACCAGTGAAACTGTATTCTATCCCCTTTCGACTCGCAGCTTCGTGGATCTGTCTTTGTATGTCCCTCTCCAGCTTGCAGCGTCGAAAGGGCGTCAGGGGTGCCGCTGGTAATGGTTCAAGTTTCGAGGTCGGCACCTCCGCGAGTTCTCCCTAGTTTCACCACTACTAAACCCTGCACTCTTCGTCCCACACCTCGTAGCATCCAACTCACCCGCACACGACGGCTACCACTAGCTCTGGCCCTGCTGGCGGCTGGCGCGTCGTTGAAATATTGTAATTAAAATTGTTCGTACCCCACCCAACAAGGATTGCCCGCCGACCCAGTCTGGAGACTAACCCCTTTCCCGCCTCTCCGAACTCCCAACTCCAACGCCCAACAGTTGCCCACGTCCCAACGACTTGCAACCCGACGTTAATTTGTCGTGGGATACCGCCACCATGGGATATAGCCCGCTCACCCGTGTTCGACGACGATAAATATTCATCCCTTGTACCTCGAGAGAGGACTGGGACCGTACCTGACGGTCCCGCATCTTGCCCGGGGTCGTAAGGCCCTTTTCTTTTCCATGACTACGACTTCTCTTTCCCTCGGGATCACGGAAATATTATGGCACATCGGAGTACCAAAGACTTCCGCATATACAAAAGTCTCAAAACCGGAGTAGGCTATTTTTCGCGTTCGCCAAATTTATGAATAGGCAGTTGCAGTTATTGTTTTCTGGCGAAATGTAACGTGTTTTAATGATAAAATACACAAGAGGTATCCATAATCTGAGGGAAGAGGTAACGTGAGCACATTTTTCGAATAACCACTTTTGAGATTTAATGTATAATCACACTTTATTTTAAGTATTTATTTTAAGTAATATTATTTTGAGTATTAAGTATTTCAGCCTAACTATTCCGATGAAAGTACTCTTCGTCTTCCTGAGAAATGACTGCGATCATAGGTTGCTTCTATATACGACTGTCTTCAGCATTAGCACCACACGTATATATTTATACATACATACACAATACACGTGCCTCGACGCAGTAAATCCCCGAAGCCAAGATTTTTCTCGTCATGCTCGCCTCTTCTCTTATAATTCCCGGTGTATTTTTATACTTTGCCTGTGCAAATGCATATACTCAGAGGCAACGGCCCTTCTAGTATATACCATTATAACGTCTCGGTGGAACGAGCATTAGTAATTTGCGTGGAGAGGTCACCGGGTGCAGCAATGCGCAACGAACGCCACCCGCACCAGCGGCACCCGAGTCGAGAGTATACACTGGAGGTAACGCGTTAACGCTAAAAGCCCTGTGACAGGTTATATAGTAAGTACAGTTGGAAAAAATAAAGAGAAAAAGTATCGGTAAATCCAGACCACCTTGCCATGTCGTGAACGTGGAAATTAACGGGGTTGCATGCCCTCTTTCACCCGCATTCCTCGTGCCGCCCGTTTTCAACCCCTCCAGTAATGCCCCTTACGGCCGAGCGACCTTTTCGACGTTACAAACTCCCACCGCCTCGAAAGCTCCACGGAGTTTCGTGTTCTCTGCATTTCTTCGTTCATTTCGCTCTCATGCGCGCCAAGCACTTTACGCGCTGCAGTAGCAATTACGAACATCTGCACGTCCCCCGTCCAGAACCTGCGTATTTAGACTCCGTCCCCCAACGCAGGTGGGATTTCTGACATTACGGAGTTGTAAGACGAGAGTGAGGAACGTTCACGTGACGCACCGGGTGCTGTGATACTACGACGACAAAAACGAGGATTTCAAGATTCAGATCCAACTATTGGAGTTCCACTCCAAAATTATCTGCATACGACTAATATATTGCATATCTTGGATGGCTAGATAACTTTCATGAAAGCCCATCAACTGCACTGTGAATCTTTACCATCCTTGAGCCCTTGACATAATTCTCAACTTGTATTATATTTCACGGATATTATATGTGATTGGTTTAAATTCACGCAAAATTGGCGGATTCTGCTATTGCACATGAGCGTCGCTACAGTCGACTCGGCACATCTGTCGACTGCTGTGGTTATTAGATTGTAGGCAAAATAATTCAGTTTATTGAATTGATCATTTGTTGAAAACAGTGAAAAAAAATTCGATAAAATAATATGAAAAATAAAAAAAAATCGCGAAAACATTGTGCTTTACCTAAAATAACGTATAATAATTTTCGCGTAAAGAAGTTGCAAATATCGCGAAAACTTTATTTCCAAAAAAGGAAAAAGCATGCAAAGTAATTTGCACAATTACTTCCTCATGTTTTACGGTTTTGCACATAACTTCCTCTATGATAAATGCCGTTGTTCCATTTTGGCTTCCTCATAGAGGAAGCTATTATTAAAATACAATTTTCATTCAATTCTCGGGGCAGAATGCTGCGGTGGGGCAAAACGGGGTAAAAATCGGGATGTATCGACGGGGCAAAACGTACAAAAAATCGGGATGTATCGAGGGGGCAGAGTGGGTGGTGGGGCACGACGGAGCAAAAAATCGGGATGTATCGATGGTGCAAAATGTGGCCAGAAATCAGGGAATGTATCGGTAAGGCAAAAGGAGGCAAAAAAATCGAGATTCATCGGTCGGACAACATGGGGCAAAAAATCGAGATATATCGAAGGGGCAGTGCTTAATACTTTTTAATCCCAATAAACTGATTTAAATGCCATTGTTCTGTAATAAAGAATGCAGAAAAAATGGGAACAAAAATTTGTATCCAATAAATATTTTATTTCTTTAACAGCCGCCATTCGCACATAAAACTAAAACAATAATATTGTATCATATGTTGTTGAATGGAGTCTAGATCATTCGAAGAGTAGGACAAATTGTTAATAAATCGGAATTAAGACTTTCGATGTGCTATATCCGCAGAAACTCAGTTAGGTTTCCTGGGTTCTGCGGGGAGCCGTTAGCTCTCAAGATTCGGGATGTATCCAGTTAAGGGTTGGAACCCAAGTGAATTATACTCGCTAGGTTTATTATTAGAATGTTTATTGCCTTTGTTACAATGTTTGTTCACTTAATTCGAGTATACTTCGTACACTTATAATTCCGTGGAAGAGTTCCGCTTTATCTTGGTACTTCGTACACTTGCCTCCCTGTGGAAGGGCTTCAAACTTCTATGAACTAGTAGTGTCGCTTACTACCGGACTGTGAGCACTTGCTCGGCTATTTGTATGCACGGGTAGTGTAACGTACGGCCTTGTTACGAGCCCTTGCTCGTACTTGTAATGTACCCGTCGTCACCCCGCGGAATCGGGACTTCAGAAGAGACTGATGAGTGCCTGTTCGAGCTCCCTTATATACGTGTAAGAAAGGCAGCCACGTTAGCTTACTATCGCTTACATGTTTATGGTTTCCATTATCTTGTTTTTGTCCCCGATATTTGGGTAAACAAATATCGCTCTAGATTCTCTGTTTTCGAACAGAATTTGGAGGCGCTCCCATTGCGTACACCAAAAAAAAAGGATTCTACATACAAGAGAGGATTCATCAGTAATTTGAGATGCCAATAATAAGGATACCTCTGAGTAGTTTTGATTGAGAAATGCAGTAACGTTGATTGGGATGTTTTTAGCAAGTTGTAAATCTATTTTTACGGGACAAATGACTCAAACAGTGTTAGACGCAATTCCTTTACTTTTTACAAAAAAGCCTGCAAAAAATGTCTCGCGACGAATGTTTATCTCATAGCTTTTGCGCTTGAGCGCAAAAAAGCTTGAACGCTTTTTTCTATTCCAGCATGGACTCTAGCATATGTATTCGCATACTCATATACACACGTACACATCTATCCGTTTGTGGCGGAGAGTCTGCGAGATCACGGGCTTTGAAAGAAGATCTCGCGAGTACAGAGGAGGTGTGAGAAAAAGCAGACGAAGGTCCTATGACCGGCAGAGTGCTAACTCCCGCGGGCAATGGAAATTTGCGATATATTCTTCTATGAGTCGTTCCTCTGAGTATGAACATTCCCAATGCTCGTTTCTGCATGACGATGTGGCTCACACGCGGCTCGGATACTTCCTACCCACCTATAATGGAACCCGCGCACAGCGTGTGAGACTCGGCTCGAATCCCTCGTCGTAGTGGCGACCGGGAATATACATTTTATTTGGAGAGAACCCCGTACCTTGAAGAAGTGGAAGGAGTGAAGGGAAAAGCAAACCGAAAGATGAAAGATATGTACCTGGAGGCTCCAGCGTCTCAAGGATTGAATAATTCCCTGAAGGTAACCGCGGCAAAGCGGAATCTCACTCGTAATAAAATATGTCACTACTCCAGATAACATTTTGTTGCCGAGAATGTGGCTTAATTCGTCAAATTAGGACAACTTATTTCGGAATTATTGCATTAAGTTGGGGCTACATTTGCAGGCAAATTCGAATCCCGAAATCCCGATAACTCCATCAGCAAATTATTGGCTGGAACCAAAGCTGGACAATACTTGAAGTACCGAGTACTTGTTTAGTAAAAGTCCGAACTTGAAGTCCTCAAGTACTTTTTAGTGCTTCAAGTACCTTTTTTACGTTTTCAAGTACCACGTACAAGTACTTTTTGAGTACGCACGCGCATTACGGATACTCGATGTTTTTCATGACACCCGATTTCTGTCAATATATTATCTGTCGATTATCTTTCGAAACTTCTATTTTCATTCATGGCAACTAACTATTATTGGTTGACCGAACTAACCTTAGGTCGTTAAACTGAAGAAGTAAGTAGTTATGGCGAACAATTTATACCCAACTAATAAATCATTACGGGCATTGACTAATTATTTTTTTCCGTGTAACTGAAGAGGTTAGTTTAATGTCAAAGAACTCAACTTAGGACATCCTGCATTGTATACGGTATCGTTAGTATATTGCGGAAAATGAGGGTGTACGCATCGTCACTGTGAAGCGCGATAATGCGACTGGTCAAGCCGCAAGGGTGACAAGTGGGTAGACAGAGACATGGAGGGTAGTAGTGCTGCCTAAGCATAGTCTCTACGCTTGCCAGCCTATGTAGTACACTGTTGAGGACATTAACGCTAGAGTTTGTCTTGCCGGGAGGGTGCTCGAGGACAGGTAGCCTAAAATCCTCTCGGAGGACAGGACATCGTAGTAGACGAGAAAGTGACGGAGAGGAAACAAGGGGCTCGCACGACGTGGAAACCAAGGCTCTCGGTTCCTCGTGACCAGAGCTATGAACCCACGTAACGGTATTCGGAGCACGTCCGAGCGATAATCTACGAGTCGATAACTTACTAGCCGAATGCTGGTCCACGTGGGGACTGTTGCCTGGCTCAAATTGTTCCTGCACAGCTACGACCATCACCACCGCCAGTTCGGACATCGCTTCACCGTCCATTGCAACTAACGTGGGCGACCGCGTGTTTTGAGGCTGCTTAAACGCGTTCATTGTACTTATAGCCTCTTCAGAGTAGTTCAATCCGCAAGTATCCTGAAATTGTCATCAACTAATCAGGTTAGATTCACGTCATATTACCTGTAGCACCATTTGTTCAATGTGTCAATGAAATAGTTCCATCATCTCGTTTTCACATTGTTGAGATGACGCCGTCATTTTTACCGATTGCTCCTTTTTATTATATTTATTTGTTACGGTATATCGTGAATTTCGTGACCATTGCAGCAACATCTACAGTATGTTTGCGGAATTGGCTTACGTGCGGAAATGCATGTGGAAACAAAAATTTTAAACCCTATTGAACTGGAATTACCTTTTGGTAGGTTTTAAACGTCCTTATGCGATAAGGGCATGGATGTGCTTTCTTCGACTACTTTAATCTTCTGCTGCATAAACATCTATTGGATTATTCGAATGTACACTGTAAGAAATCTGCGGTGTAAACTGCGATGGTGTGAGTGGTAAAAAAATCGGCGTTAAAGTTTACACCATTTTGCAGTGAAAAGTACACCGAACATATGGTAAACCGGTAACACAGTGTACTCTAATAAACCCCAACACTAAATTGTGTGATGATCCACAATATCACTCAATGGTGTTATTCTCTCAGACATCAACGCAATTCTGTGTTAATTGATAACATCTCTACACTGAGAAAAAATGACATAGTAAAAGCAACAATACTGATAAAAAATAGTTCCCAGGCGGAACGTTTACATTTTATAGTTACGACAGTGACAAAAAATCATGGATGCAACTATAATTATAATTTCAGCAATTGAATATATACTATGGGGTATATATTCAACTATCTATATAAGCGTTCCTCCTGGGAACTATCGCTATAGTAGAAAATACTATTCTTTTTCTCAGTGTGAGAAAGGGTGCATTTAACCACAACTTTAAGTTTTAAATACGCATTTAACGGTGTTTTCAACCCCTAAATGGTACACTCAGGTTCTCCTCGTCTATTCCTCAGGTTGACAGTGCAACCAAGAAAATAGATCGGACTTGCACCAGTCGAAAATCGGTAAAACCTGCTATGTACAGCGCACTTGCAAGGTAACGAGAGTAAGCCATAGTCTCCTGGTTCTCGTGTCCGTCCATGAAGACTCCGAGTTAAGAGGTCCATAGAGTCGAGTAAAGTTGAGGAGTGTGTGCCGCAGCATGCAGTTAGTTTCACACCGGGTTGCAGGGTTATCTATAGCAGGGCCGACACCCATCTCCGATTTCCTCCGCCTATTCTTCTGCATCCTAGGCCAATCGTACAAGGAATTAATGGGTACTCAATCGACGGCTCTAATCGACTATAAAATAGCCATTGCGGGTTTGGGGTGCTCCGGTGTTCGCTGTGTGTGCTGCGAGATTCCACGCACAGTAGTAGGGCTGGTTTTCCGTTTACAAGCTCTCGCTAGCCTCGTTCTCATTCGCTCGCTCGGTCTAGTTCCCTTTTACGCGTTCGCATTAGCTCTCATGCCTACTTTCCACAGTTGCTGGCCTATAGCGAACACCAACTAGTGGATTCGCTGGTGAGTAAACGGGTTGTCGAATGTGTGTCCTCTAGTCGCTGGTCCACCCGCTTATTCTGTCGTTCACGTACACACGATGAGTATCCATGTTTGCCTACTCTGGTTACCCGGTGTTTGTACCCAGAGTTGTGTCTAAAGTGTATTTTGCACAGGAAAAATAGTAATTTACGATACTAGTGCGATCAAACTTTTTCTGACGAGTGCTGCAATCACACGAGTATTGCGTGTGGCCATTTCACCCGTCTGGCCATCTCACCCTGATTTACACTAGAATGCCCAGTAAAGAAATCATCTCAATATAGCATGATGCTGTACCTCGAAACAATACCATCTATGATACGGTTTCTCTACAGACTCGATATTACACAACGGACGATACGAAGCGTTCGATATTCGATGTGATGATGTTTGTTAATTTGACACCAAAATGTGTGCCCATTCTTGACTGACATTTGATTTTAATACTGTACTGTTTATTCATAATTGTTTACTTCGGCGTAACTTATGAATTATTATCTCAACCACAAATAGAAACTTTCGTTTTTGGGTTAGGCAGTTCGTCTCCCCGTCACACCCACGACGCACTCACCTGCCATCCACCTGCCCGCCCTGTCATCTAACCACCAACCCACCACCCACCGCCCACTTCCGAGCGCCACCGCGGAGGTTCATCTTCAAGCTAAGTGGATCGAGTCTAAGCCAAAAAGTGTCGATAAATATCGGGAGAAACCCCTAGGCTTAGAACCCGCCTTGTATATCTATTCGCGTAATCTTCTGACGTCAAACTGGAATCAGTGAGCGGTAAAAGAAGTCTCTCCCAGGGACTGGGCTACAGTTTTTATAACGAGCGTCCCAGGCCAATTTTTCATATGTAATCACAAAAATCTGCTTATTATACGACTATGCAGTTGTAGAATTTCATTAAATAAAAACAAAAGAAACAAAACTCCCGTCTTCAGTGTTTTATGCAGAAGAAGTTGCTATTTTGGAGCAACGTTGGACATTTAGAATCGTGGATGGTGAGGTTATGGGAGGTTAGACTACTTATGAGTAAAATATTTGTAAAGTGGGGGGAGGTTGGTCTAAATAATACATGGTTTGCGAGCGAAACTATATAGTAATTTACAGTTAAAGTCTTTTCCTATAGCTTAATCAATTTAACAAGAAAAGAGCAAAAAGTCGTGATAATAAATAATCGATACAAGATCGATCGTCATGTAGAACACTCTTGATCGGACTTTCTGAGTAAACAGACGTTTGACAGTTCGTGTTCGAGTTATTTAGCTGCAATTGTACATAATAACATCCGCCCCAAAACCTAATACGCGCGTTATTCATTTTCTCGGTCGTAACAATATTATAAAAGAAGAAAACAAGATAGCGAGTATATACGTCCAAATTGTATAATAGTAACTTACATTTTATAGTTCTAACAAACAAAACAGAATCACTTACATTAAACACTAACGTGGACTCACAACTAGGGTATTTTCGTACCCCGAGCGCGCTGCGTTAGCGTTTTGTGCGACAGACAGCGAGCAACTGGGGTTACTGCCGGCCTCAACACATCGTCAGATCACGGAACTAAATTATTGTGGAGGTCCCGAGTTGATCCTGTAAATTTCTACTGTAGGAGCGCAGTGTGAATATCATCTGGGGTACTTTTGTACCCCATATGTGAATTCTAGTGTTAATACAGAAATCAACGTACAAAGAATCATCACAACTACATAATTTGCTTCTCGCGGCGAACGGGCGATATACTCTACATTTAATTTGAAACCTTCGAAGTGCCTTAATGTCGTGCAACTTGCGGTATTTGTGTTCTTGTGCAATAAACCTTGCCTTCAGGTTCTCGATCTGAGTCCAGAAGATACAGAACATTGCTTTTTCGCCGTATGCTATGATTTTATTATTCATCGATTTCCGGAACACGTACACCGGTTTCGGCACAACGCGGTGACTTTACCATGCAACCAAGAACCCGGGATCCCATTTAGCGTCTTGCCTTTTGATACTGAAGCTTGCAAAGCCTGAAAACGGCGACATCCCTCTATAGCTGGCTGTATACCCAGACTTTTCGATACGGAGCCACCTCCCTGCTCGTAAGCTTAATATCGTCGTGTACTGTGGCTGCTGTACACTATCCCGAGTCTCACACCACTAAAGAGAAGAAGCGAAATAGAGGAAAGCAGGATGAAAGAGAAAATCTGCGATAGAGCATTAGAAACCAAGATTATTGCTTCAATATTGCCCGATGCCAGACGACATAGTATCGTCCAGGTTACCCGTCGCCGTACGTGTGCACGTATACTAAGGTTTATACCCAGACTAGACTCGAATGCAGCTGTGCCGGAGTCGCGAAAGCGCACTGTATGGTGTATGTGGGTGCAGAAACTGGCATTGCACCGTTATTAAGCCATCTCTTACCAGTTATATCTACCTAAGTCGTGTGCCCACCACAGCCCTTGCTAGCCTCACCCAACGTCCTGATTTTCTCTGTAGTATGCTATAAGTACAACGTCTAAGTATACAGCTGCTGTACCTGCACGCAAACGTACATACGAGCGACGACGCGGGTGTAGCAACGAAGCAACGGAATTGCAACATCGCAGATTGTCGTCTTCTTCGTTGTCCTTCTCGTGATCGTATCTTCGTTCGCTACACTATCACCAGTTTCGGGAAAACGAGGAATCGAAATTCGACTGAGGACACGAGAAGTGCCTACGTACAAACGGAACGCCTGACCAGCTCGTCCTCCTTTCTTATTGCTTATTACTGCTCAGTCTCCGAGATCTTGGCATTGGCTATTATTGCTTATTACTGCTCAGTCTTCGAGATTTTGCCATTGGCTATTATTGCTTATTACTGCTCAGTCTCCAAGATCTTGCCATTGGTTAGCACTTATTACATGGAGAAAGATGCCGATTTGTAAGAGGGAACATAGCGGATGGAGTCTCCGACAAATTGCTGCGTTTCAAAGGAGAATTATCCATAAACTGGCCTATGAGACTTTGCTCCAATTTATCTCTCTTCCTCTTTAAAATTTCTTTTAAATTACCCGCAGAGTCACTTCTTCCTCTAGTTTGCAGCGATTCAGCTCTCGTAGGCGTTCCGACTCTCCGCTTCTCTGTGGTCGGCAATGACGATAACGGGGTGTGAAACGATTCCCGCGAGGCCCCCGACGTATCGGCACACTTCTTCGCGACGGTGGGAAACTTTCCTCGGCGTCGCACAGGTGTCTTCTCCCCTCGATCTATTTGGGACGGCCTTATGAGGGGACTCACTGTACGCAGCGTTGTGTGGCACAGGGCTGAAGCTTATCTTGTCGATCGTTCCGTCGGTATTTTCGTGATCTGTCATCTTACAGACAAACAGACGTTCTAACCTCTTTCCAGATTTCGAAGTTGAGAACTTTGTGAAATGTTTATACCTGCGTTCGCACCAACAATGTTTTTTAGAGCAGTCGGTGGGCTGTCCTTTTTAGGCCCTCTTGACAACGTTATCTTTTTTATAGGCTAGCCTTTAGCGACAAAAGACTGAAACTTTTGGCGACACAACTGACATTAGGATGATATTGACTAATTCTGCTATCGACTATTTTATTGACTATTCTTTTAATGGTAAAAATATGAAAAAAGTTGAAAATTGACATTTTCATATAGCTTTCTCACAATGTTACTTTTTTCGCAGAATTTCTTCTATGAGAAAGCATTTTCTGTATTTCTGGCGTCCTCATAGAGGAAGCTTTGCGAATGAAGGGTCATTATGGGAAAGTGTTATAAAAATGTCAACTTTCGACTTTCAACTTTGATGAGGAAGCGTTATGAAAATTCCAATTTGTGACTTTTGTGAGGATGCGATATGAAAATTTCAATTTTCAACTTTTATACGAAAGCGATATGATATTTCAATTTTCAACTTTTATTAGGTACCTACTGGCGCTGAACGAGCGGTAGAGTAAGTTGACATTGGTTTTGGGATTTGTGGTTAACGCCCCGTAGGTAGCAGATGACGCTCCGAGAGTTATACTAAGATGTTAATTTACCTATTACTTACGACCAACCGCCGCCCTGAGGCTGTCCGGAAAATGAGTTCATCGTGGATGATCTTGGGTCCTATGCGTCTCTCTACTTCTCGAAATATACTGCCCTCGCGCTCGGTAGTCTACTCCGCCAAGTTGCTTAGACATAAAAACAACGACAAAATTACCTCGTCGGAAGGCTTGTATCATATTGTACAAGGTATATATAGTATTACATAGCTTATATAAAATTATGACTAATACTATCGATCCTGGCTGTACATTGAATCCTCGTCTTCGAAAGTCGTTTCGAAACCGAGCGAAGGACTATATATTTAATTGTCGATTTTATTACTTTGCGCACTAGACAAGGTGATAAGACCCGTGAAAAAATATATCTCTTACGAAGCTACCCCAGTAAAAAAATGTCTTGGTTAGTCTTTGTAAAGATTCTGAATTGCTTTTTCGAATTATGATGTACGTTCTTATTGAAAAATTTGAGCATTCTCGTACTAGGCAATTGTTTGCAAATGATTGTTCGCTATCACAAAGTTTTCTATATTAAGAAGACAAATATAATAAATTGTGTATAAGCTAGACAGACTTTCATGCATATTATGGTAGATTACACGGTGTATACGCCAAAACTGAAGTATTTGTTACGTCTCAGCGGTCAATTCATTAATGGGAGATATGTGCCCAGACGATTCAAAGGCGTGCGAATATCTTGTTCGCGGCGATTAGAGGTGCTTTTAAACGTAATCGCACCGAGTCAGAGGTGAGAGCCCGATCGTGAGCCTCAGACGTCAACATCCGCTGAAGACCAGCGGATTCATGCTCAGCGGGCGAAAATATTTCGGAATACGTTGCAGGTAACATTAGAAAAAAACATAACAATTTGTCAAAAAATGCCGAGACTGTATGAGCTTAGCCGGCTAATATGGCTTGACCGGCTAAAACGGATTAGCCGGCTAAAATAGTTTAGCCGGCTAAGATGTATTAGCCGGTCAAACTATAAAATCCATTAGCCGGATAAGATATTTTAGCTATTTGTACAGCCCTGGACCTGAGTCGGGTCGGCTTTCTAACGCAGGCGGTTTTCTTTTTCTTTTAATTCTGCCCTATCTAGCTTTCATTCTCGCGTTCGCAGCGGACAACTCCACTCATCGGAAATCACACACCTCGTACCTTGTCTCCGGAACTTTGCCGTAATCTATTCTTGATTGAGGGGATATGCCGACGACCTTCGAACCCCAGCCCGAGTGGGTTGGAAAAGCTCCTCTCTTCGCCTACTCTGGGCTTCCTTCTCAGTCAATCACTCTCCCTTGATGCTGGTGCTGTTCACCCTCGAGGCGTTTCATTCGATCGATCGAAGCTAGATAGAGTTTCCGGCGGCGGGCTCGCTTCCGGCACCGCCTCTTAACACGTACACGTTAGTGAAGAGACGATGAACACCATCGAGGAAAAGTGAAAGGGGATTTGACATGTAAAGCACAAGGAGTCAGACAAATCAGAGAATCAAATAAGCAAGAAGAATATAAAGAAAAGGGAAACGAACGTAAAGGGACTGAAAGGTCTAAAAATTATCAACGATTGCTTCTTTATTATGCGTTTACTGTCACTTGTGGATATTATAATATTATATATGACAATAATTATAATATAATTATAATATAATATTATAATTATAATGATATCTTTTAACGTAACAAACGAATGGCGCCGCCGCTTGCACAGTTTTTAGTATATGTAGATACAATGCGATTGCACACAAAAATGTTAGATTGTACGTGCAAGGGTCAGTACGAGCGGTGAAATCCTATTTCGAGATAGCCAGAAATTTCTCGACCTATATTTCTAGTGGGCTGGAGAAAAACTAAATTATAATTTTGTTAGTCAATCAAGATTGTACACTATAGTTGGATCTTTCAAGAAAAGATTGGCGCGCAGTAAACGTATTTTTTTTCATTTCTTCCCTAAATGTAAGCTGCATCTATGTTTCCGAGAAAATGGGAGACATGGCCACTTGTTTTTGGGGGCCATGACAGTGATGGCCATGTCACCCGGATATCGCGGGTGAAATCACCACGTCAGTGGTGGTGGGCCACTGCCCGCAATAGCACGCGGTGGCAGTATCCGTGGTATGGCCAATGAAACTATTTTCTTTTTAGTTTGGCATCTGAAACATTTGACGGAGTCAATTACTGTCATTCTGTAGTTTATTTAGGCAAAATCAAATTTAGTAAAGCATGTTTTGTGCGACCCCGATGCTTCTCTAGGCCTAATTGACTACCATTATTACTGTGGCCATGTCACCTGTAGTTTCCGGGTGAGATGGTCGATCGCAAATATTTATTTGTAGAGCTACAATTAAATCACGCATCGAAAATATCGAAAGTTCTGAGTGAATTACTTTAGTTTAAGGTTCTAGAGTTGGTTACAACAAAAATTAAAAGAAAATTTTAATGTTAAACCTCACGTTTTCGTTGTTTAAAAGACCATGGCCATATCACCCCGAATTACCCTATTACACATTTATTAATGACTTCAAATTGCGTTAATAAAGCTTTTTAGTCTGTAATCGATAACAATACACCTAAGCGCAACTAGATGAGCGATACTAAGTGTTGACGAAGATAGGATACTACTGCTACAGCTAGATTCGGTAAACGGCGACGGCGGGTATGGCTGTGAGGAAATGAGGGAGCTCTCATCTGTATCCGATCGAGTCGTTTCTATGCTACGAGCTACACTGGCATCTCATTCCGCAAATGAGGTTTTAACCAAGTTGGTGCAGCTTCGCCGATGGTCGAAATGAAGGAATGGGGATTGGCAGCAAAAGCGGCAGCACGAGAAAGATGGAATATATGCAGAGTTGAAACGCGAAAGCTGTGGAGGAAGAAATGAGAGGGAAGCTCTTCCCGATTCCACGGCGGATGGGCTCAGGAAATGAATCGGCAACCCGCTCGAAATGGGTGAGGGTAGAAAACAGCAAGTGCGGCGGTCGTTCGTGGGAATCCTTCGGCTCTTTCACTTCCGCCCAACGATCTTCTCTATCCTTGCGGTCGCCGTGTACTCAAGAGAACTGTAATTGGGCCAAAATTGGCGAAAAATTGACATCGAATATCGATTCCCTTACAGATTTCAATCATTTCCTAGCCATACACATAGTATATCTGCTGTATACACGTCGAATTCGCGAATCAATCATATTTTACTGTCTCCAGTGTCTGCGCTAAACTGTTGATAAAAGTTTTCAAAGAACGCAATAAATATCGGCTGTGCAAATAGTTATATATCGAATCGGAGTTCGAAATGTAAAATAATAAATAACTAGAAACGAATAACGAGAGGTGTGCACGAGCTCGGGCGACTCGAATAGCTTGTCGTTTGTCTCGTATAAGAAAAATTTCTTGGTTCCTGAAGAGAGCCCCGCGACGGCCTACAGTTGACAGCAAGAGTATGGAATTGGATCATATATCTCATTCCACGACTCCATCCAACGTTCACCCCGAGTACGCTTCGAGATTTCAGACATTTTAACCGCGACTTTTCCTAAAACTTTCTGTTTCTATATGCGACCCCCGTTATTAATTTTCGGGTACCAGAAATTGTACTTCTTACTTCCTTGTATCTCTTGGTCCCTGCTTGGACAAAAGAATGAGATTAATCAACCACATTGCTGAAATTGACATTTCAATATTTTTCGTAAAGGTGGGTAATAATAGGGGGTCGGACAAACATCCAAACAAACAAATCCACAGTTTTCTAAAATATATATAAGAAGATATTATAAAGCGATATGTTACCTCTTGCGAAATTTGCGTCAACTTCACTGACACAACTGGCTAAAAATCCATTAGGCTACTCGGGGAACCCATTGTTTTAATTGAAATGCAAAAGGTAATCTGAATTCTTAGCTATATGCGATAGGAGACGGCACCTTATCTGTCCAACATGCAGCGCGAGGCGATGCACATATGTACATAGCGGTGCAGCCAGAGACTCGGTGTGACTATCTCGAGGCAACTGATTGGAAAAATGACCGTCAGCGTTAATGAGTGCAACACTTCTCAGTGCATAATTATTCAAAGCATTATTAAAAATATATTCAATCATTATTAATAAAAACAACATAAAAATGGAACAATCATGGGGAATTGGCCAGAAAATAATGAATTGATTATTATCTAGTAGAATCAATTTTGTGGAATGGGAAATTTGCGTCCAGTCGTTAACTTAAAATTATTATATAAATTGTGAATTATTATTATGACAATCGGGGAAAATATTTCACATATTCAAACCATATTTTTACTATTAGCAGAATAGTCAATAGCAGGGAATTAACCAATATTATTCGAAATAAATATTTAGGGTGTAACTGTTTGGCTATCGACGACCACGCGAGGCCAAGCCAAACTCGATATTATCGGCATTAAGTAAGACGTCGCGAGGTGTAGGTGGCGCCACCTCCCTGGATCAAGCGGGGGCTGGATCGATAACCGATCTCGCACATGCGCAGAAACCCAGACGACGCGAAATATCCACCAAGGCCACCCGGAAATAAAGCGAGGGAAAACCCAAGAAGCCGATTGGACAGAAGTGACGACACTCAAGCGGAGATCGACATCCGATTCGCGAAAAAGCAAAAAGGGCAACTACGTCACAAATTTAGCAAACCAGGATTGGAAGGCGCGGGGAGACCCCCCTAAAGGACCAACCGAAAAATTAAGTGCCAAAAATACGCACGTGCTTGCCGATTCCGCCAAAAATAGGTAAAATTCACAGGGTGGGAGGCAAAAATCTGCATATAAAAAGGCCGGAAGTTGACCATCAATTATCAGTGAACAACATCAACTATCAACGGCAGCAGCTCCAGTGACAACAAGTGAACCAGTAACAAGTGAAAAGTGAAATGTGAAATAAAAGTGAAAACTGTGACTTGTGCTAAAAAAGGTCCGAAAAAGGATTTATAAAAATTGAGGTGCCGCACAATAAGAACTTATAAAATTTCGGAGCGTTTGGAATAAAAACTTATAAACTTTTGGAGTGTTCGGAGTAAAACTTATTAAAGTTCGAGGTACGAAAAAGATAAACTTATAAAAATCTAAGGTGCGCGAAACTAAAAACTTGTAAAAACGCCGTGTGAATAACTTCTCAGTGCGCTCGAAAAAGACCCGAACGGAGAACTCGGCGACCGACAAAATTCAAATGTCGAAATAAACTCTCGAAGCGCGCGGGTTAAATAACCAAAAGTGATCAGTGAGAGAAGTTCCAAAGGTCCGGGCAAAAATCATAAAACGACAAGTCCGGCGCGAAAAAGACGGCAATCGGAAGATTCACCCCTCGAAAGCCTCTCTTAAAAATCTCTGCCGCTATCCGGCACGAAAAACCCCGAAAATCGTCGAAGTAAAAATGGAGGCGGGCGAGCTGTCACCGACGCACCGTGGGCCGTGACGTCAGAGCGAGACGCGCCGCGGGCGGCCATCTTTCGAACGCGGGTTCCCGAGCTACGGCACGCAACAGCTGTGCACGCGGCAGTCGGTCGACGGTAAAATAACCGGCCAATCAGAAGCCGCAAACGAGCGAGGCGAGCCGAGGCTCGAAAGGAAACGAAAAAATAATAAATAAAACAATATATTAATTTCCAAAAAACTTATCTACGCGAATAAAATAAAAAAAGAACCCAAAAATGATTACGAAGAGTGCTACGGATAATCGCAACTACACTGGCAACAGCACAACCTTACGCACACTTCTCTAGTTCACACGCACCGGTTATCCCTCTCTATTCTCTTTCCGCCCTTCATCCACAACCATCCGCTCGCAAGTTACCGCTTTCTCCCACTACCATCAGTCTTTCGAATGAATTTATTTATCGGTTTGTTAATTATCAAGCCGTCTTCATTACTGTGACTGTTTGACAGACTTCTCTTATCCAGCCAGAACTATGCGCTACAAAGAGCGATGAGCTTACGCGGATGAAGTTCAATGAAAAAATTTTAATTAAAAATATCATTGTAGGTAATCACATTCATAGAAATATTCACGGCTTCTCGTATTCGCTGTGCATATTCGCTATTGAATTCGGTGATAACACAAGAAATATACAAACTTTCTGTTCACAGAAATGAAAGTTGTAAGATCGTACGGGAATATGCATGATTTTTCAGCCAAAAAACTGTTTTTTCAGGTAAACACAGAACTTCTTGTGCATATTTCTCATCTAAGAGTATGGTGACGCTGCGAATTTCACCATTGTAGGTCTTCCGAGTCCAACGATACCATGGCTTACGGACGTCCGGGTGGACAAAAATCTTCCCAAGGCCGTCTTTCCGACTCTTTCAAGTAATCCGGGATGTCTGCCAAGACTTTTTGCCCAGACTCTTTCCGAGACTGCCTTCCAATTCTGTTTATTCTGCGCGGAAACAGAATGTTGAATTTTGCTTTGACGCTTTTTGTTTACATCTTCAACCTAACATATCGCATTAATATCCATTATTTTCCATCGCAAATGATAACAGCGGTCTGACTCAGTGAAGCCGCGATGTCCGTGCATGCGAACTCATGTTGCATTTACTCTTTGTAAAGAATAGAGAGAGCAATTTCCACTTACAAATGCAAGCCCCGACGTCATCATAGAACAGGACAGGCAGCGGAAAAATGTTGGAGCATTCGCAAGAGAAGCTGAGAAGGATCGTTTCCCCGAAATGCCTAGGCTTTAAGAGGATTGTTCTCACCAGCCTGGTAGATCGGAGCAATGAGTACAGGTACCCGAAGTATATAATAGGAGCGCGTGTCTAGTTGAAGTTCAGCCGAGTATTAATAAAGACAGTAATGCGTATGAGTGCAGAGACTAGTGAACGGAGAAAGCTAGTCAGGAACACACACGATAATCCACGATTGCGCCGCATCAGCATCGCTGCCTGGCGCAAGCGGGATCATGTGTATTGTGGAATACAGGTCTAGCATGCATATACGACGTAATAGGAATAACTGAGGGAAAAGACGAGCGTCAGGATGGCTTGAGTATTCGTAGCCCGTCGAGCTTGTGCGAAACTCCATGCATGAAGGCATTCATGAAACTCTATGAGAGAGGCATTTGAAATTTTGGTCCTCTTATCTGCCCGGCCAGCGTGGTAGGCTGCTAGTCGTGTTACACTGGAGAACAAACGAGTTACCATTTGGTGGATACCGCCAAGATTGTTTTCTGGGCGAATGTAGTCGGTGTGAAATTTCTGTAAGGCTATAGCTATGAGATTCACAATAGATGCTTCGAAAAATTCGGGATTTGAATTATTATCATATGTTTACAATTATTTTGCTGTTTATTGTTTCTAATTGTGACAGGAAAATAAAATACTCTCTTCGGCCGACGTCTACGCTCATTTTGACTCCTCGAGCGCTTTAGTTTTCTTCTTCTTCTCTGTTTCGCAGGGGCCCCTCCCTGCATTGGCCACAGGTGTGCACCGAACTAGCCAATGGTCGATGTGGTTAGGTTTGCGCTTCCACTGTGTTGGCTGGTTTAAACGGTTTGTAGAGGGTTACCGCACCCAGCTTACGCGGGGGTGCGTCGCTCTGGTGGGTCGCTCTAGTTTTACCCGCAAGTTATCGAATCCACCCGCGAAAACTTAGGCAGAGGCGAGCGTACTCCCGCGATCTAATTGTTTTACTCGACTCGAGCGATCAACAAAGCGAATGCGTGTAAAATTTGAGTACCATTTTTTTTGTTATTGTTCAATAAATAAAAAATCATCATTTTGTTTTTGCACTTCTTTATCTTCATTCCTTGCATCACTGTGCAAAAAGCCATTAATATTTTAATCAACTACAATCGATATCGATAATCAAATTGCATAACAACGCATTTATATCAATATTTTGATGGAATTTTATTATACTCAATATTCAGATTTTGTGGTATTGCCCAAAACACATTATTGCGCTCTCTGATATAAAGAGTACGGATTTACGCTGCACTCGAGAGCGGTCGAGTACCTGCTGTAAAGGGACCGCTCCGCCCCCACCCCCACCCCACACCCCTCAATGCTCGATGGCATCGCTCGGTAGTCTGGCTATGGGGACTGGCCAGCGACGCCGTTGAGAAGCTACATTTCACACGCAGGCGCTGTTTCGACTGTCCAGTTTTAACTGGTCCTTACTGTACGTGACTTGTAATACTTGTAATACTTTCGAATGTTTAGGCTGAGTACCCCTGCGTCGCGCAGCACTAATGCTCATGACTGTACGCTGGAAGCGAGTGATTCCGCACCGTGGTACGGGCCACAATGTATAGTACGATCGGGGAACCCCCTCCCTGAGTTTTTTTATTTGTTTAAACCGTGTGTAAATTTCTTTTACTTTTATCAACGTGCTTGAAATGATTGACACGTGAAATTCTCACTTTTTTTCTCAAAATGTTTATAAACAAAAATCTTTTGTTTGAACAGTCTGAACAACAAATAATTATAATTTTTGTACCTTTCAGGTCCGATAATGCCTCGATACGAAATTAGGGCTTTTTCTGACCATTGAAACTTTCGTTTATCGTTTCGCCTTAATCGTTTCTTATTATTCTTATTAACTATTTTATTCGGTACATGGGCATGGTGATAATGACGGTTGCTTTCATTGGATCGTTCTAACTTTAAGTGCTTTTATTTGTTACTTGTAAGAGATCGTTTTATATAAACTATGTATATATCCTTATTGATATATAATGATTTCCTTTTATTTTCTGGTGTTGCCACATTCTTCAAGACTTAATAAAGGCTACACTAGGATATCTCGCGTCTTGATTGACAATAAAAATTATATATATATATATATATTTTACGTGCAATCGATTGCCTTTTTTGGTAGTCTGGGGCTCGTCCCGTAACATTTTAATCAATCCTCGATACCGTATTTCAGTTAGAGGTGATTAATGCCGCGTATGATGTTTCAATTTTCATCCAACAATAATTGATGCACCTGTGACTAATTAATACCTCAGATCTAATCCAGTCCATCCAATCCAGTATTAAATCCAATAGGACATAATGTGCTTGTGAACATATTGAAATGTGAAAAATTATGAAAAATCTTGTTTAAACTGAAACCTTTGTTTCACTGTTTCACCGTTAAAGTCCGATTATTCGGTAAATCAAGCAGAAGCTCATTGGTATGGTATTAGCGCATTTCACAATCGTTGAGTCCTGCAAACTCTTTCAATCCTGTAAGTGCATGGACTAAACAATTGACCGTGAAGGGGATGCGGAATTGTAAAGGAAGATAGGGTTAAGCTGAAGGCTTGTTCACAATTGCAAGTACGACGCCATAGGAACTGGCGGGGTTCTAGAGCGGTTCAACAACAATACATGGTATGCGTTATATATACGTCGGCCAACAATGGTTTGCGCCAACAGAGCACAAACAAATGATTCCAATGTATCGTGAGAGCGTAATTACTGACCGGATTGTATACCGGGTTGGTATACTCTCGGGTCTCCTGATCGATTCCTGAATCAACGCATTTCGATTGCTCCACGTATCCGAGCATTCGACGTCCAATCCGATGCGATCGAATTGGGGTTATCCTGGATGAAGATAAAAATCTTGCAAGGCAATCGTTGTTCGCAGCGTAAACAATACGACGGATGAATAAACATAATTACGGGTGTAGGAATATCGATTGGAACAATACTTCGACCGATAATCGGAACATCTATTTCAAGCGCACTCGATAATGTTGATAAATTTCAATACCCATACTTGGAATGATAATGTAAAATTCAATAGTAGCCATTTTAAATTTTATTATATATTTTTATTTTGGATTTTATGTATTTTGCCTGCAACCCTCGGCCTGATTTTTTGCCTTATAAGGTTTTCTAAATGGTATTCCAAGATATGTTTATTCGATAACATCTTTGATATCGTCGCCCTATATAATGGTTTGTAATTTTTTGCAGCTGCCGCTCCTTCGAAATAGGACGATTTGTGATTTATCGATATTTAGAGTGAACAACTTTACATCGCAGTAATCTGTAGTGGGCAGGAACTACCATATCGTACACAAATAAAACAAAAAATATGAATACGAGGAAATTCCACGCCTACGCGTCATACTGGGCGAAATACTCGCCATCGATTATCGATCTTTGCGATCACCGCCATATTTACTTCCTCGCTACTCGCAATTTAAATAGAGACATTAATCTCACAAGGAATATCCTACGACTCGCCTTGTGGTTTTGATCTCAGCATAGATTTCATCCATAAGTCTATTTCGGAACCTACAAGGAAATATCATTCCAGCCACTGTCACAGTTGTCGTATTCGATTTAGAAAAGCGGTTTGGGCAGAATGTGCCAATTTCTTTAAATTGCTGCAAGATTTGTGGATTGCGAATACAATGCATACATTATGCCATTGCGCAGTATATCAAGCAACGCATCTGCCGTCACTGGCCTCGAAGTACAGAACGGCGACTGGATTCTGGATTCGGTACCAGTTTCGACTGTCTCGCGGCATGTTGCTCTCGGTGGCTTGATAACGTTTTTACGTTCCATTGCTGAGAGTACAGTTTTGGTTGCTCTCAACGGCTTCAAATTCGACGCTTCTTTGATTATTAAATTCGTTCAAGAGCAGAGAATGTTTGGCGAGATTACGTCGGTGGTTTCTGTCTTCGCGGACACTCTTTCGATTTTAAAGGAAATCTTACAGAGGGACGGGCTTCGAAAGCAAGTTTCAAACTGTCTACACTGGCCGAAGAATACCTTGGGCCACACGCAGCAGTAAGCGCTCACAATGAACTTATGACGTGGCAATGTTACAGAAGCTACTAGCCCATTCAGATATCAATATAACAATCGAAAATATTTTGCAAAATGCCATGACGGTCGACTCTCTGATTAGTCAAGAGCAACGCTCTTTGCAATGCACGATACTGAGTACTTCGCTGGACTGCCTCAATCACGAGCTGAATCTTGAGAAATCTGCGCCTAAAACCTCAGGAATCTCTACTGGAATTATATCAAAAATATCAAAAGCTGGTACAACATTAGACAATCTTTTGCAATCGTATAATAAAAGTGATCGCCGAGGAATCGAAATTCTTCTAGGGCATACGTCGGCGGCCATCCACGAGTTACGAAGACAAACAAAGTGATCGACGGGTTATCTTGCAAATTAGCCGAAATTACAGCAAAATAAAATTTCGTTAATACAAGATAATAGTGTATTTCGTTATCGCAAAATGTTATATACTATTAAATTACTGAAAACCTTTTGGATACTTATATTAGCTATGATATCACAGTGGCCCACATAGATCGCGTGTTTACTTTTAATTATCCTCGCAATGTAATCGCTGGGTCATACGAATAATTTATCATTACATTTGCGCTGATGACCCAGTTGTGGTACATTACTACTTGGCACATAAACACGTATGTACGTATTATCGATTCAACTCGTTTCATATGTAGCATTATTCTTATTATTCTGGCAGAGAATCGACCATGAATATAAAGTCGTTCTATGACTATAGTTCCTCGACGTCCGAGCACACGCGAGCGTTGAACGCAGATGAACGAGACGAAGTGCAACGGCCGCTCGATCGTCTCATCGCGTATTTTAGCCTCGCGGTGATGGCAAAATGCCCCACCGGGACAAGCTCGACTTCGTTGCTTCTCTCGTCTTGGTAGTCGGTGGAGACGACTATCGATCCTCGTTTGCCCCGTTCGCGTTATACCCTCGAACCATATACATGAAGATATAGACTACAGAGTTTCATATATCGAAGCTATATATTTTACACTCCTGCCCGCGAATACACGCGAGTGCCCGAGAGAACGACCGAGCGTCGAAGCGATCGAATTCTCGTGCTCCCAGGGAGAAGGGCTTCTTTCGGGTGGATGAAAGATGTATAGGCATAAAAGACTATGCTGAAGCGTCACGATAACCGCCGACGGCCCGACGATACGATGTTACCGCGGGACAACAGGATTTGTAGCTTAAGTTCGAGGGGCTAAACTAGTATTAAATAGTCAATAGCTGCATGGCGGGAACTTAATGTGCTGAAGTCCGGCTCTATTATCTCACCCTATTTTCCACCGTTCGAACTTGTTAATGCTGAAAAAGAAGGCATAAATATAAATTTAGAGCTTAGCTGGTCCCCTCGCCCCGAATGGACGATATGCCGTTGCCCCTCTCGACGAGTGGCGACACCAGTGAGAGCCTGGGCGAACACAAATCGACCTACGACGTATCCTTAAAGGTACCGATCAATTCGCAATCCAAATTATTGACACCTGTCAACGGTAAAGTAAACAAAGCCTCACCTGCTTCTGTTTCGCATCGAGTAAAACCGAGGAAATTGCGGCTCTTCGCCAGTGCGCCGCGATGCTCTAACGAAGCACGGAAATCCGGTAAGAGATCGTTTTTTCAAATCGACGCGGATACCCCGGAAAAATCCAGGACCGATCAGTCTACTACAAAACGGAGCAATCTCACTAAACGCACGGTACCTCCTAGCCCACTACGGCAAGACCCGCCTACGATGTCTAAAATCGGAACGGACAAGCACGACGGCACAAACTAGAACCAATGAAGATCCCAGGCAGCAAAACAACGCAGGATCCTCCGACATTCTGAGAGCGATTGAGGCCATGAAAATGCTACATCTAAAAAACAACGCGACTATCCGAGAGGAGTTTCAACAAATACGGGACGATATAAAATCTACAGAAGCAGCGAGGGACGAAACGCAAGCTATGATTGTTGCTCGTCTAGCAGCTCTTGAAAAAAAGACTAGCGTTTCGATCTCCACCGCTAAGGGTGCAAACCTCAAGGCACGCCTTAAACTGCTGGAAGACAATAAGCCCAGCACATTGGCTAAAATGGGAAGTTCAGCAGGCCAAGTACCGGATAGCGCACTCGTAAGACTCAACGAGATGTCGCGGAAATTAGAAATGCAAGATAAAAAGAAAAGAAAAAGCAACATTGTCGTTAAGCGTCTCCAAACCGTCGGAAACGACCTGAAAAAGGAAGTGGATACTTTTCCCACCAAAGACTTTCAAGTAGCAGAGGTGGTCATGGAAGCGCATACGATTTGTGCAGGAAGAAAACTTATCCAAGTTAAGCTGACAAATTTTGAAGAGAAATTGAAGATCCTGAAAAACAAACATAAGGTTCTCGCGAACAGTCGCATATACGTGGACAGCTACCTGACCTTTGCCGAGAGAGCTATCCGAAAGAAACTCCGCGACATCGCCAAGGGCGAAAGAAGTAAAAATAAGGCCGTTAAAGTTGCATACCAAAAAATCGATCAATGTTATTATCCACAACACAAAACATTAATGCCTCAATTAGTAAAAAACGGCTACGGTGGGACTTGGACTAGTAAGCGGAGACGACTTCGAGGTGGCAATAAAATGCTCCGGCCGTCACGTGCACGGAGAAAAAAGATGAGTAATAATACAGGACCACACAGGAAGTTATTGATATTTGGGTAATACTTTTATTTATTCCCCGAGAAAATCCGCAGCAGTACGGCGAGGTCTCCATTCCTGGGTAAAGGGGCTAACGCCTTGACCCGAAAGAGAGGATACTCGTTTTATGATCATCACCGAGCGAACTCACTATTCGCTCGTCCGAACGTAACACTAACTTTTATTACAAAATCGAATCAAGGGCTGAAGGATTTAGGTCGATGACCTATTGACAATGACAATAGCAATATGCAATGTAAATAATCTTTGAAATGTACCAGCATCCATACTGTGTAAAATATTGTCAAAGAATACACTTACTACTACTATTATGAATAAATAGGTCCGATTACATTGTATGATTTCAAAAGTAACGGGTATCAAATGGACTTTCCTCAACGAGCATGTCCTAGTAAACTGTTGGGACGTGGTATGTTGGCTATCGGCAAACCCACGGGACACTGCCCGTGGACTTCCGCTCTACGCATATTTCGTGGCCTCCTTACTGGGATATTGGGAGTCGACTTATTCGTTCGGTGCATTGAGTAACAATAGATTGGTATAGTACACTATGACATACTTACTATAGCAAATAAACGTATACTGAACGGGCGATTGGTACGCCAGGTGCAACCTACGCACGCTGGCACCGAGCGGTGGTGCAGCTAACAAACTGCATCGGTCCAGCTTGTACAAATACATGGAAGGCCATTGGAAACTATTCCAATTTGCCCCGTTCTTGAGTATTTCAAAATGCCACTGCGTATGTTCTTCTCTATCGGCCGGCGTTATGAATCAGATTGCAATTGTTACCGATTTGTTCAATTGAAGTCATCAAACCATAGAGATTAGTTTCGAAATTACATATTCAGGTCAGGGCTGATGTATTTGCACCATACGATTGATGCCACAGATACACTCCATAGCCTAGCTTCTGATACCAATCACGAGTCAGCAAATATTTGTTCGATTCAATTAACGGAATATCCTGGTTATGTTAACTTATCGACATTGGACCAATAACGGAATGGTGGGTGGTTTTGGGACTGTGCTACAGTCGCTATGCCATATATAGCAAGTGTCGAGGAATGGTGCAACTCGGTATGAAAAAGTGTGACTGGGTCCTCGTGAAATTATTATTTCGCCTGAAAAATGTAGCGTGGCGTGAATTCATCGAACGATGGCAACGTGACGAATATCGAAAAAGTTTCGACTTGTACAGTGTGAAAATGTATGAGGGTGTTGGTGCATCGGAACGCCAGGTCGCTTCGAGTATATGCGCAGGAAAGGGATGGTTCTCGCAAGCGATGCGAAGCGTTAAATTCGCGGCACGATCGACTCGCATCTCGACGCGACACGTCGAGTGCCAGCCTACGCGCTCTGACTAGCTCTCGCTGTACCATCAAGCGCTTTCATACTATAACCGACACAGAAATGATTCGCGGCGAGGAAATTATTGGAGAACCATGATTCCGCCAGAGGGGAATACAGAGCGCGAGCGACACTGCCGCTGTGACGAAGGGAAGTGACGGGATATTTGCGACGACACGTTACCCGCAGCTGCCGGCATTACGCTCGTCCGCGGGAAACAACTCCCGGAACCGGAGGGCTCGTGCCCGGATTAATTTAATGAACCGGGCAGGAAGGGGTGAATCGGGGAAGGGACACCATGGTTCGGGCAGGTCGCAACTCACTCTCCCGTCTCCGAACTCGGGCAATGATAATTCCAGGGGGTGGGGCTATATGACAGCGGTATACACGTAGTAAACGAAATGGGTTTCGACAAAAGAGCGCGACGAGGATAGAAGATAAAAACAAGTGTTGCTGACGAGATCCAATACCGATTGGAACCGTACAGAATTTATCGCTCAATCGCGAGGAGAATAGTTGGAAATTACCTGCTAAATTCGCGTCACGCTTGCAAATTTACAATTTCGATTTGGTAATTGAAATCTCTCTCTCTCTCTCTCTCTCTCTCTCTCTCTCTCTCCTACCGTTGCCGGCATAGTGTTCTTAGGGGGCTTCTGCCACGGAACACAAAATAAACCTGTCTCTCTCAATATTAAAATTAGAAACAGACGGCAACTTTGAAATGTCTAGAGAAACTAGTCCAGACGATATTTGTAAAATCGTGAGGACTCTTCCGAATAACAAAGAAACTGAGGAAGGGATTAGTACAAAATTTTTGCAAATACGGAAAAGCGTAGGGTGAATTATGTTGGAATTAATAAATAGATCATTGCAAGAGGGTGTTTTTTCGGGCGACTGGAATACATCGACGGTAATACCAATTCCGAATATACTGGGAAGCATGAAGGCACATGAGCACCGACCAATAAATATGTTGCCTATGTATGGAAAGATCTTAGAAATAGTAGCTAAAAATCAACTCGTGGGTTATATTGAACAGAATAATATACTAAGAGCCCAACAATTGGGCTTTCGGAGAAACTACGCCTGTGAAACTGCGTAGTCAAAATGTCATCATCACATGAAAAAGATATCTAGATTAGAGCGAGACAGTAGGCGTGGTTATTCTGGATTTTAAAACAGCATTTGAGACAGTTAGTAAAAAAGTATTATTGAAAAATGGAGTACATGTAATAAGTCCGTAAACAAATATTTTGGCGAGAGGAATAGCATAATAACTCGAAATGGCACATTTTGAGATATGACAGTATTGTACAAAGGAATTCAAAAAACTTTGAGATTTTACAGTCTTGTTGTAGCTAAAGCAAATATTTCGCTATATATTACAGTATTGCATGTTAACGGATGGGATTTTTATAATACATCATC
This sequence comes from Stenichneumon culpator, assembly GCA_964017025.1. Classification (NCBI taxonomy): domain Eukaryota; kingdom Metazoa; phylum Arthropoda; class Insecta; order Hymenoptera; family Ichneumonidae; genus Stenichneumon; species Stenichneumon culpator. The sequence continues at coordinate 538,202 of OZ024776.1, forward strand.
GTTGCTCTATGGAGGTTGCGTTTTCTCCACGTATGTTCAATTGTTACGGTTGGCGTTGCCTTCACTAATTTTCCTTAACTGTTCCATGATCGACTCCATGCTCGAGGTAAGGTGAGTTTGCGATATGGAGGGCAGAGATGAAGATTCCGTGCTCGGAATTTCTGGACTGGTAGGCTGTAACTTCCCAGGGGGAGGTCGTGGAGTTTTCGCCGAAGTCCTCAAAGCCTTTATATCTCTTTGGATGCTGTCGTCGTGTGATTTCTCGGGTGAGATCGAGCGTTTTCTTTTTTGGAAAACGAAATCCCGTAACGAGCCGAGAGAGTTGCTTATGTCTCTCTGTAACAGTTGGTATGCCGATGGTTGGCCTCTTATCTTCGGTGGACTTTGCGCTGGGTGGTCTGGGTTGGTGTTTTCGCCGTCAGATGTCGCTGCTGTGATATCGATCGTGGTATTGATTGATTTATCTGATGATCTTGTCGTTATCGATGCCGTCGATTATGGATCCCGGAAGATGCCGCTTCTGGGCATTTGCGGTCCTGTTATGTCTGTTTACCCCCTTGCGCCTTTTCCCTCGGATTCTAACCTCGATATGTAAATATACGACATTTACACGGCGATTTCAACGTAGTAACTTTATAATTCCTTTATAACTTCAAACGAGGCCTGTAAAGAAACAATTTAAAGGGTATATATCATTTACCAACATTTTGTTCCCATCTCCGGCATAGCTGAATAGGTATTATTGCAGACTACAAATCCAAGGGTCCCAGGTTCGAATTTCACCGGTGTCACAAAAATTAATTTCGTTTTTCCAGTATGTGTTCGTTTCTAGTAATCAAGTAAATTTACCTATGAATAAATAACGATGCTAATTGAGGTATGGTTACGCGCGAATATATATTTTTAATTGACTTCCATACTATGTTAACTGTTGCAAGCAGTTACGTTACAGATAAATATCGCAATCTTAATTTTACGTATCAGTAACATAACCGGTCCGTTGTAGCTATATAATACTGTTATATAACATGTTATATTGTTGAGCCGTAAATGGCGACTTACACATAACATGCGTGTAACACTCTAGGAATATTACTTGTTATATTCCATTTCGTTGCCGTTACATTGCAGATATATCACTGTTCTCACTGGGTAAATTGAGGTACACATTAATCGGTGCAAAATCGAGCGTGTCACGAGGTCCGGAAATCCTCGCGTCAAATGAGATTCGTGAATCGGTCTTTGAGTTCATTCACTTTACAGAGTTGAATTTCCATGAGCCACAAGGAACTTTGTCAAACAGTGGCTCGTTCGAAGCGATTCATAGTACCATGCAGTGATAGACATAGTATATGTGTGTTCGTATGAAGTGGACCGGTAGCTGCTAATTAAACGGCGCCTTTGACGCGACGAAACTGCCACCAGTGGGTGTATGCAAGCCCACGATGATGATCGCGCTATGCTCGCAATCACTTCAGAGATAGGGAAGTCTCTTAATTGAAGCAATCAATTGGCGGAAGTAGCGCCCATGTATGGGACACTGCTGACGATTAGATACAAGTGCGCAAATGCGCGTTTATTAGGTAACCTCAAGTGGATAAGGGCTTCTAACGGGCTTCCATTCGCTCGTGCCTATTTTACACTTCACTACATTTGTTTATCGAGTAGGTATGATACATCCAGGAACCAACTGAAATAACTATGTAGGAGAGACCGGCGCAAAACGGGCACGTCCACTAAAAATACGAATTGGGGGCGAAGTTGGCGCCATCATAAAATTCGTATAAACGACTTATTTCTCTTTTCTGGCGTTCCTTATACAAGAAAAGGACGGAAAATAAGTCGAATTCATCATGAAAAAAATATTAATGGGGGACATGGGGCAAAGCAGGCACCAAGTCTAAAAATCATATTGTTTCCTTAATTTATTGTTCGTGATATCCCGACGTCTTTTTTATCTATAATAACACAAGAAAACGGAAAAGTAAAAGAGTTTTTTTGTTCATAACAATTTTAAGGAAAAAAATTGAAAAACATCACGTGCCCATTATTTGGAGCACGTGGTAAAAAATAGGGGTAAATTGAGCATTGTTTAAACAAATAGAAAATGTACGGAGGGAATTCCCCGGCCGCAATATATATTGCGGGCCGTACCACGGTGCGGTATCACTTGCTTCCAGCGTACAGTCGCGAGCATTAGTGCTGCGCGACGCAGCGGTACTCATTCGTAACCAGTATACGCGTCGTAGCTATGGTATCCGTGCCGGTCTTTCGAGAGTATTATAAGTCAAGTAGAACCGATTCGTGCCACGAGCGCGTACTGATAAGTTCATTAATAGTTGTGAACAATTAAACTAAACGAATCGTCGTTTTAAATAATAATTTCATTGTTGTTAGTCAACGGGATATCTCTGAATTAAGAGAACATTTGTGTGTAAAAGAAAAAGTAAATAAATAATTTTCAAAAATATTCTTGGTATTTGTAAGAATAAAATACCTGGCGACCGAGGTTCAATGCCTATAGCACACGGCAAGAATCATCTACATCTACAGAAGAACCTGCAGCGTAATTGAGGTTCAAGACACCCTGTCCACCGAGCGCAGAAGCAAGGGAAGACACTCTTCGTCTGAATCTTACCTCTAACACCGACGCCTGGGCTAGGAGGCGGTCACCGAAGGGATGTCCGGTTACACAATGATTTTCCTGAATGATTGAAGAAAAGAAGGAAGGAAGGACGGACGAGGAATTTCGAATCCGTCATTCTCGATCCAATTTCGACCATTTCGACGTATTTGAACAATTAATTCCTTTTGAATCACCGCAAGTCATCAAATCATTCCCAGATAGAAAAAAGACGGCACGGCGACGGAACGGTGGCAGTACCAATGGTACGAAACCCGTTTGATGGCACGTTTTTCTATCTGGGTTTATTTTTTCAATTATTTTATTTTATTCCCATTGATCTTTCACGAATATTTTATTTTATTTATTTACCGAACATGAGTCAATTATTCTGAATAATTCGAGAATAACGAATAATCAACCCGGAGTTTGATAAAATTCAAGAGCGATAGCTTAAAATTAAAAGTCGAGGTCATCGATGTTTCTCAAGGACAACCAAGGTGCAGAGCGACGGACTAGCCGAACTGCGATAACAATACCCTTGAGTCAGTGTCGGTCATCGCCCCGCGAGCCGTCAGGATTCTCATTTCACTAGGCTACTATGGTATGCCAGGGCCACGCGGAGTGCCATATCAGTTTAACGTAGTAAACATCGAAGTATGCATTCAGTGGAATTAAGTACCGCAGTAAACACCACGTGGTGATAATCGACCTATATTCGTTTGGCATACATTCGCAGACCATCCCTGAATAAATTTCCGAAAGGTTAGATGCGAAACTGGTCATTGTTCTGATAAAGCGCCACATGCGATAAACATGTAATAGGGAGAGAAATCTCCTTGATCGTAGATGCAGGAAATACTGATCAGGACGTAACAGTTGCTTATGGGTTGTGGTGATGCGTTCCATAGAGACAGAAATCAACTGAGTTGCAGTTCGGTGCTCGTGAGTTACTCGGATCCGCTAGGGTGTTCGTTCGAGAAACGTATCAATGGCATGGGAATACGGCAAATAAGATGCATTTAAGTTTGGAAGCCATTCCCCATGTAGGTATTGAGATAGCACGAGTGAAACGGAAAATGTCAGTGGTTGGTTGGACACTCCTGGGATTGCGGATCGCGGATTTCTTACCCTCTCATCCTTGATTTACTGTTCTACGATTTCTGAGAAACGCTCTCTATCGGAGTCCTCGTATAATAGTATATGATTATTTCCGCCACTTAAGTAGTTTATACATATCAAATAGATAATTAAACATATTTTATTGAACAAATTTAACCATAAATAAGTCAAATTTACATTGTTAAAATTCCGTAATAAGTTAATAGCAAATAGGCCAGATGTTTTCGCAGCGTTGCAAAATTCGGTGAAATGAGCCCGCAACATTGATATTCCTTACTTTCGTTTTGTTCCGAATTTCTACCTTTACCGTATCAGGTATTAGTTTCAAGTGAAAAACAGTGAGCAAAAGTGCACGCGATATGTGGCTCATACTTGGATCGTGGCGCTGTCGCACACTCGATATCAGCGAAGGGGAGCTTTCACGATCTATAGGTATAACACTTCAAGTATACGCTATCCCCCGACCAGCCGGAATATAAACGACGGGCCATGCCCGTAAATCAGAGTCTGGGTGATCACAAGCGCGCACGCTTACACGCCTGGTATATAGCGGAAGGACTCCAAACAAAATCCATAAATTTCCGCTTTGCCGCGCCCGGTGGTTTCCGTCAGAAGTTTTCGAACTTTCGAAAGTAGTATTTCCGCGGTACGCGCGAGCGCGGTCGAGACGAGAGGGAGCAACGCGGAGAGTAACGCATAAATAATGCAGGCAGCAGCAGCAGTAGGAGAAGGTGGAACCGCGGTACTGCACGGGGTATCGTGCATGCGGTGGCTAAGGACTGCTGGCTCATACAAAAGGGGTATATATAGCTGCAGCTTCGGTGTGCCCTGTGGAACAAGAAACCTCTAGCTGCTTTCCCGACTTTCCTCGTCGTCGAAGAAGAGGTCCGATGGATGCAGAAACGCTCGCTCCGTTTATAGTATGTAGTAAGCAAAACCGCTGTATTGGCTCTCGTGGATCAAGTACGTGAGCTTCAATCTATTCGACGAAGACAGAAAAGCTCCAGATGCAGAAAGAAATGGAAGATTGTCGTCGTGCATGCATAAGCGATACTCAGGGTATTAGGGGTTAGTCTAGGGGTGGTATATATATATGCAGGATATATAACCAACGTACGAATAATTTTCCTTACAAAAAAATCTACGGTCGTGAAGCACACTCGTGGTAGCTGCGCATAATTGAGCGATTTCGAGGATTTCATACGGTAACTGCTGGGCTCATTCGTCTGTCTCCATTGCATTCCGAGATTTTTGTAGAGTTTGGTAAAGTAAGCATTGGGAGATACCGATACAGAGATAAGATTTCCCACTTTTCGCAGTCGCGAGTAAAAAAGTTGCAATAGAACATTACTGTATGAGGACGAAAAACGTTTTTCTAACGAGTGTGAGCTTGCAGCACAAGTTGAAGGCGAGTGATGTAATCACACGAGTTCAAACGTATGACAATCCGCTCAAACGTATGACACTCCGCCTTAGGTCAAAGATATGACACTCCGCTTCATCTGTGGAGACTTGACTAAAATGATTGTGCATGATCCTTTAATGAATGTCATCACGTTATCTTTTTTGTTCATTGCTAAAAATGATCGATATATCTCGCATCAGTGACAAAGGTTATACGTCCAAGGCAAGTTTATTCAATTTACATTGGCGATGGATGAGATTTGAAATATTTTCATGGAAATCGTATGGTGAAAATCCACACGCGGTCCGAATTCTTCGACTATTGTTGTAGGAATAAATTGCCACTGGGTTCTTCTCCTTTTTGGCTTTCCCGAGGGGGCAGGACATTGGCTAAGCGCTCGGAGCGAGTGGAATTTGAAATGGGTGCACCGATGGTATACCGTAGCGCCGTCGGTGCTCCGTCTGTTTGTCCATCCTCCAGCGTTGAACGTACGCTTGGCAAACGGTACGTAAATAAACGAGATCTCGTGAAGCATTTGGTTGCGTGGACCGAAGGCGGAGGTGCCCGGTACGAGAGCTTCACACTCGCACACGTTCGAGTCCCGAGACTAGAGGGAAAGAGCCCTGAGTCGACTGTGCCGGCGGCAACGGCTTCGCGCGAGTTGAACACTCGTCCGGCCCCGGCGGTCATGGAAGCCGATTATACAATGAGGAAGGGTTGGACGCGAAAGCGTTACACCCTGACAGGATTGATTCAACAATCGCACGACCTGACGCAATCAATATAAGTAGATTTTCATCGGCCTTTGTGGGATCAATATAAAAAAATGTTATCGCAAGTTACATAATTCCCACAGATCGCTCACATGAAGAGACCATGTGGTTCAAGTACGGAACGTTCGGTGACCAAAAGTAAGAGACCACTTTTATCTTTATGCGATCGAATTTTCATACACGCAGGTATAGAGGAAGTGAAGAAAAGCCCAACATCTTTGAGTGGAACGGGTGTAAAACACCATAAGAACCGACAAGCCGCGAATCGTTAAGTGAAAAAAATAATTTCTCGCAAATGAAGCTTTGAACCACTTTTCTCTTCACAGGGTATATTTTTGAGGTCCTACAGAAGTTATACAATAGTACTTTGTGATACTAGCACGGAAAAGCGGTCTTTTGACGAAGGTTGTGAAGTTGGCTGCACGAGCCGTATCGAGAGCTACAACGGCACGAGGCGAAGCCGAGTGACGTTTGTAGCTCGAGAGGAGGCGAGTGCTGCCTACTTCCCAACCGCCGTCGGGAGACCGCTTTTTCGTACAGGTGTCGCATACTACTTTATTTCACTCGGTGGGAAAATGGCGGTTTTTGCGCACGCCTCGCGTGCGAAAACCTCCGTTTTCGCACCTTGTGAAATACAATTTTATTCGATACTCGTGCGAATATGGGAGAATCGTGAATCTTCTAGGCGACTCACTAGCCCAAGTCAAAGACCAGCTTTCAGAATTTTTTCCAATATGAGGTACCTAGTTCTGTTATTACTCTCACCGCGCACGCGGCCATCCATCAGGCTCTAAACTCTGTATGTTACATCTGTATGTAGCTTCGTAAATGTATGTGTCTATATATAATTATATTCTCTTTAAAGTGTAGTTCTCTTTGATATGTATTTATAGTTGTCAGGACTCCTTGACAGCTTGTAATTGGGCTCTGCCCGTATGATTTTTAAATAAATAAATAAATAAATAAATAAACAATCAGTTTCACTTTTTTAATCATAAATCAATTGGTATTAATGGTCATAACCATTTCATCTCATTTGAGAAATTAATTCAATTTGAATGATTCTAAGTCATCGAATCATTAAATATTCAGTAACTTTATTTTATTTTTATTGATCCTTTGTAAATATTTGATTTAGTCTATTTATCAATCAATAATAAATTGTTTTGAATCATTCGCGGATACTTAATAAATAATTCGAAGATTTTATAACATCAAAGAACGATAGAAGGAAAGACATCGATTTTCCGCAAGGATAACCAAGGGGTAAAGAGGCGGAACAGCCGGTCCGCAATAACAATAGCCTCGAGTCAGTGTCAGCCATCAAAGCGCGAGCCATCAGGAGTCTTATTTCACTACGCTACTACGATATGCAACGGCCACGCGGCGTGTTATTGAGGTTTTCGTGATTGATCGAGTTTCACAAAGGATTACGATGCTTATTAGAGATTATATTGGGTAACATGTAGGTGGCCGAAAACGAAACCTCTACTATGACCAATCTCGCCCAACGCAAAGTTTCTAGCACACTAGGACTCTCAAATCGTTTCCGCACCGGAGACAAGATATTTATGCTTGAATGCAATTTCCGTCCGACATTCTCGGAGTCGAATGCATATTAGAGTCAAAAAGTAAAATAGTATGATGTTTATTGACAATAATACATAAAACCTGACGGATGAACGATCTACACTCACCACCTACTAACCCGCCCCGACTGAATGGTATTACAATCTTAGGATCTCCCGCCAAGGAGCCGACTTGAATCTAAAGGGATTTCAAATGATACTGACCCAAATGATGGGGTAATTCACGGACGCTCGAAAGTACGAGCGGCAGGCAATGCAGATATCTGCTTGTCGCAAAGGTACAGAATTTCCCCGAAGGATGCCGCTATATGTAAACGCTGCAACGATATTGCTGCTATCGCCGCTATCGAATCGTGCAGTCTGCAGCACGCGATATTAAAGTCTCAAATCCGTTGGGAAATGTGCCACTTGAAAACAATGGCGGACATTTTAATTCGATATCTCGAAGTTTTTTTAACAACTATATGGGGCAATTCTGTATGGGGTATTCCATGGTAAATCACACGGACCCAAAGCGGACCGACTTCAAATAAGCTGCGATTTTTTTCTATTGATGTTTTCACTAAAAAAAGGATCTGTGATTTTTTCAGATTTTTATTTTCATTCGGATTTCGGTAAAAAACAAAAAAGAAAAAATGTTTAAAAAATACTAGCTCCCACACAAAATGGTATCGACAAACATAACCATATGGTTTGCGTAGTCGTTGCGATGAAATACTTGATAAACTTTTTGCATAAGACCACCGTGAAAACATTGGGATTTTCGCCGTGGTCAGGTCTGCTAGGGTTACAAGCTACGAATACCTTTATTTTCCTCATATTATCTTTCTTCGTCGAGCCTATATTATTTATCTTCATTTAGCGCATATTATTATTCTCCATTCACCAATTGTTCGCTTTTGCTGTAACTGTCCCTTCACGTTCGAGTGTGCGTGTGGGACCGACTTCACCCGCTGCGTACCGGTGCACGTCCACCCGGGGAGTATAGTTTGGCCGGTAGTACGGGATCTACCATACCCTCATGGTTGCACGCGCGTTCTGGGAAAATTGGCGCCGGTATTGAGCCACCCGCGGGAGCACACTGTGCTCGACTATTAACAAGATTGCAAAAACATTCTTGCAACAATGTTGCAAGATTTTTCAAATTGTAAGAACTACAGTTCAATAAGCAGTTTTTGATAGTTTAAAATGTAAAAAAATATCTACATCTCACTACGGAGTCTTACCGCATTCAATAGCGAAAATTGTTCGATGTTAGTTTGCTTCTGTAGAACGTATCAACCCAATAATTTAAAATTCATAAAAGCTAGAGCGCGAATCCATTTTTCTTATATTGAGAATCTGATAAAATCTGAATAAACGTTTTAATTATTATTTAACTTGTAATAAATAGTAGAGCGTAATTGCATGATGTTCATGCCGGATTCCAGCGATTGATAATGCCGCTCTTGAGTCATACAGCTCGAATTTTGAAAAAACGGTCCACACATCCGTCCAAATATTAAAAAAAAAAAATGATTTTTGGACGTTTTGGAACATTTTTAAACAAGTTTAAGTTTACAAGAAAGTCGCTAAGAAAATTATTTCCATGATACCATTGCTTCCTCTATGAGGAAGCAATAGTTGTGATTGTTGACACTTCCATCTTTGGCGAGGCTATTGGCCCCGTGACCAAAGTGTCTTCTCTCCATGGATCCAGACAAATTGAAGAAGAACAAGAAGAAGAAATAGTAAAAGATGATACTTCCACCTAAAAATCGTGCGGGGCGATATCAATATTCCTATGCAGTCTAGGGCGCGACCGCGTGTCTCGCGATAGGCGACGGGGAAGGACGATATCTGTCAAACGAAATACTTTGCGCTTGCGTTACTCCCACTGCCGCTATGCTCTGACGGCGGAGAGCGTCTCGCTGTAGCGTGCGGAGGACCCGAGTAGATTTGCACCGCGCCGTGCCGACGGGGATGGCAGTAGCAGTAGCAGTAGTATTGTGATCAACGTGTGGCTATTCTCATGGTGGGGGTAGCGTGGATTTCCACGCGCGATTCCGCTGAACGCAGGTGCACTGTGGTGGGGGATTTGTGTAGATGCTCGATAGGACGGTGGGGAGTGTCGGTCTGGCCGGCCGCGCGTTGGGGGCGATGGCGGAGGGATGAGGTACGGCCCGTCTGACCTAACCAGAGAGAGCGAGCGAGACACGTCTAAAAGGGCGATCCGCGCGTCATAGCTTTGCTCGTAGCCCTCGAGGCAGGCGAGCGAGAGAGACACGCGACGGTGAGTGGTGAGTGCAGGAACGGATTCGAATGAGGCGAAAAATCTTTGAGGGCCCTCGAACTGCATGGATAGTAAACAAAACTTTCGTCGGTGGCTCTTAAGATCTCTGACGCTCCATAAATGAAATTCTTTGGCGAATCTATCAAAATAATTCTCGGAAAGATTATAGTTATTATCGCAAAATGTCCATTAAAGACGCTCATCAAGACTATTAATTTTAATGATTGCTTACAATTTTACGCGGCTAAAAATGTGGCAAACGAAATGAAAATTGTAATGCGAGATTTAAACGAAATATTTGCAGTGCAGAGGACATCTGTATAACTACATGTTCTTCAGGATCGCGCGTCATGTGAGTCTATAAAGAAACAATCGTAACAGCCTACAACTTGCGATAGACATTCAAATCATATACTACCACACAAATATTGTGGCAATGTCAAAATCTTACCCTAATCGAATTGATTTTATTTGTATCCGATCTAATTAGATTTGCGTGGGTGGATCGGTGTAGAAAATAAATGTCGATATCGAAGGGTAACCAAACTCCCTTAATCCGGTGATGTAGCTCCGTCCCTGGCCCGAGCTCTTTCTCTTCCCCCTGCGCCCGTTCATCTTCCATCGCGCTCGGGCTCTCGGATTTCTCTCGTACCGTCTCGTTTGCTCGTTCTCCCTGTTTCCCCTCGACTCAGAGCGACGTACCAGCAAGCAGCAGCCAGCCAGACCAGTGGCAGTTTGACGCCGGTCGCGCAGCCAGCATGGCTCGATCGTTTCTATTAATTTTTACCATGTACCTACACAAGATATAACAACGAAATTCACGCGATTCAGTGACGTTACTAAGGAGCCGGAATATCCGATCGATTTCTGGATGCATATATATTCATTTTATCGTGAACCCCTTTGGCTAAACGAGAAGGAAATCCTGTAGAAAACTGCTGTCCGTTCGTCGAGTTATCGAGGAGGCCTATCGTACACCAGATGCCACGACCTAACCTCAAAGGGACAAAGACACGAATGAGTTATTCTCGCTACGGAGAAGACGAAACATTCAATGTGCGTATCTCGGTCGAATACATCGACCACGATATCACCACGATTTAAGGCCGTTTTTTCCACAATGGATATCGAAACGAAGCGTGAGTTTGTGATGAATGTCGAAGCTCGCGAGTGCGCGTAAAATCTGCATATGTTCAATCTGTATGACTGGAGCTCAATCTCTGTCTCAATCTAAATTCTAATTGTGAATTTTTTAAAATCGTTCCGACGAGACTATTAACGTCGAGTGATCGCGGGTTTCTTGTGACAATCCATTTTTTTCGTAATATGTGTGATAAAAGTGCGACCAATTGCGATTTTATAGTTCGCTTTTCATAGTATGAATTCGTCGTGAAATCCAAAAACATCGAGCACGCTTGGGTTACTACCATTGAAGCAGCATAATAATAATAATACTAGCGGTTGTAATAATAATAATAATAATAATAATAATAATAATAATAATAATAATAATAATAATTTCATTAATAATATATCAAGACGTCAAAGCGAGACGAAGGAGATCTTTCGTCGACAACACCATTGACAAACCGAACGCAAAATATTCAGTTTCGACGGTGAGTCTCTCATTCAGTGAAAATGATAACTACCACAGAATTTTGCTTTAAACCTCTTAAGAAAATGTCTTGTCTTTGGCGCGATTTCAAAGCACGCTCGCGCGCGTGTTGCCGCAAGGGTGCCTTGTGTACGGAACGAATGAAGCCACTGTTTCATTCAAACTGTTTTCCAGTGACGTGTCAAAGAACTCGCTGCACCCTCTCATTAATCATTAATCATATTTTCTCACATTAACCATTTTAATGCCTTATTTCGTTGAGATATATTTTTTTTGTTATCATCCAAACTTACGTTTGTGTTACTTTTTCATCGATTTATCAATCTGAAATCTTCTGGGTGTACCTTAATTCATCAGTTTCCTTTAATGATTGCATTCAACGTAAACTCCGAATGCACTTCATGCGTAGCACATAGTGACGTGTTCGTTAATGTACGATCTCTTATCGACTTTCATTGTATCCGTGGGGTTACACTTTTTTTTTCATTTAATCGACTTTTATTTAAACCTTTATTTCAACTGGCTCGAAACATTTGCATCTATCACCGAGGATACAACGGCAAGAATTTTCTCGTACATTGTAATAAAATAAGCAGCGACACAACATTTTTTGTTTTTATCGTAAATGTAAACAACCGCATTCTTTTAGTAATCTGTAATGCCGACCGAATTAATTTAAAAAAAAAAGAACGAAGGAGAATCTTTGGCTATAAATGAACGATGTTTCGCAGTAGATGACAACTTTGAATGAATCAAGATACAGCCTTTTTGAGCTAATGAAGCAAAAATCTTATCCATAATTTAATTCCCGTAGGGCTATAGTTCTACCAATGCGATGTGCTAATAATTTAAGTGAATAAAAATATTTACTACTATGTAAATACAAAATACCATTACAGTGAGAAAAATAAGTAGGTAGTAAATGAAATATACTTCTTGCAAACAGAAGCGAAAAACGGAAAAACAGAAGCGAAAAAAAGTGAAAAACATTTTCAAGCAGAGATATTATGGTAGAATGAGCACGAACTTCCCGATTAGACAAAAGTCTGATTTATTTAATGCTGCAGTAGAAACGAACAAGGTAACGTGTGCGAAATTTCCAAGTGAGCTATCGGCTATTGTAGTATTAATTTGTGAAATCGTGATATTTGTCCCATATAGTACACAAAATCCGCACCCAAAAAACTTTGAGACAGAAAGTGGAACTTTCGTGATCAGATACGATCGGTTGAGGCATTCCCGACTTGTAGCGGTTTGAATTTTTCGCGTCCGATTCACACACATACGGACATTTTTTCTAAATGTCATTTTTCGATGTTTTAGCACATTCTGAACACGTTTTCATAAAATCACGAAAATAAAAAATTTCACCATAACAAAGCTTTCTCTATGAGGAAGCAAAATGTAATGTAAAATTGACAAAAAAAAATTTGCAAAAATGTTCAATAAATATTTTAGAAATATTTTGTACTATTGATGCAGTATTTTCAATATTCCAAAAAAATATTTTCGAAACATTTCACAAATATTTTCGTGCTATATGGGTATCCGTTAACACAGTAATTGTAAACAAAGTTCAGTGGACACCTGGCACAACTAACACATCCAAGTCGCCGTGTACAGTGTTGCGACGCATATCAGTACAATGCCAAGATGGCCGCCCGTTATACAACCTGAGTCAAAGCTCACGGCTGTTTTAACACACGCCGTTTTATAAAATTTCACCCTTGGACATGGCACACATTATGATCATTACGATAAAAGTATATGCATTATACTTTGCTGTTTTCCGATGTAAAAAATCATGGATCTTTTCCTTAACTAGGTACTCTGCAAGTGCTATCTGAAGGCGCTGGGAATAATCGTTCAAACTTAGTACCTTTTTTATTGAGCCATGCCAAAAATACAATGCAGAAGACATTATATTGCTATTAAAACGAGTAAGATTTACACTTAATACTGTCACTGAAATAATTGATGTTGAAAAAATAATTTAAAAATCACGTCCATAAAATAATTTAAATCAAAATTTTGTAATGTTGTGGTTCCTGGCGTTTCAAGTACAGCTTTGTACATTTGGCATTATATCCAACACTTATATTCATTCCGACGAAACACATGTTTTTACATTTTTTTTAAAAAACCTCTACTTCATAGAGCCTTGCGTGAAACGCACGAGCTCCGGATGCTGGAAATGCGTCTGGAACAATGCAACCGGGAAGGGTGGAGAGGAACACTCGAGATTAAAACACGACCTCGATACACGAGATTCCGCACGCGTGCATCTATTCTTCTTTTATCGATGTCATCGAAAATCGATGATGACTTCATCACGAGAGTGATTCATACTTCTCATGCATAAACACTCACACAAATATAGCGCCGTATCATCGGTAGCGGGGTAGCGCGCACGTGCCTGACGCTGCCCATTTGAGAGCTTCGGTAAAATTGTGATTGGTACATCAAAAAAATTGTTCATCACATGCCCACGAAATGGGTTGTGAAATTAAAAAAAAAATGCCAACAATATACGGTAGGCGAATCCTTATTTTTCGATGAAATTTAGGTGTTAGCAACTATATACGAGTTAATTATTATATCTGCGTGATGATAAAGTACATATCAATTGGGCACTTACACGGGCACGCACAGACACACTCAGAAACTGACAGCAATCACGGACACTCATCGATAGTCATGGACGCTTACAGACACTCACAAACGAGTTCGTGTAGGCATAAAGAGCAGGTACTAAGGATTCTGTTTATACTCCCGACGCCCGCCCTCCCCCTCCTGGAAAAAAGCGAAGTTACTCGAAACTTTCACGCGTACCATATATCGACGGCCAAATGCCAAAAGGCTATACTTATAGACAGCCGATATGCTCTTATGGAATTAGGCCATCGATATATATATATATATAAGTAAATAAATAAAAACAAGTAAAAAAACGATTAGGATATAACAGCAAAACTATTATACAAAGTCCGGGCGAGCAAGAGAAGCGCGCTAGCTGCATTAACCGCTAGTGCATAATAATAATCATCATTAATTCAATGATAATTATGTTCACTCACCGCATGCGGTTTTCATTAAATGAACGTTTACACTTTTTCACCGGGATTCAAGGGTGTCCTATCTCCTAACATAATTTTTTTGATCCCTGGGAAAATATCATAGCGTAACCATTAACGCTTAACATTTAAACGAAGTACACGACTTGACGCTAATAATTTGATGTACATGTAACTAAAACACCAAGCCCCGGCAGATTTGCACGAGCCTCGGTGCACGTTATGGTTTTGTTGGCAGATTGAATCTTCCGTCGAGAGAATTGTAGTAGGAAACGACGCGTCTAATACAAGTTCAAAATTCTAATACCGCTAAGCCGATTAGATAGAATGATATCGGACAACCGAAGAAAATAAACAAAAAAAAAGTCTACAAAAGAGGGAAAATGAAATGATATACATTATGATATAATACAGCGGGTTCCCCGATATTAACTGCAGTTCTCACTGCAGAATGGGGTGCTCTTTAAGCTGCGAAGCTCGTCTTTAACGCGACCGAGTGAGAGCGCGAGCGTATACCGGTGTGAAACCCTCGCCGGGGTCGCTGGAAAAATTCCACATTTCAGGGAGTCGGTGGAGACACTCACTTGGACGAGGAAAGAAGATTTTCGAGGGAAGCTGCTGTCAGGAAGTGCTGCGCGAGCATCAGCAGTCGAGGACGATGTAAGGCGCTGGTCGAATGGATAGTACAGTAGAAGCCCGATTAACCGGAATGCCCGGGACGGAAGAGTCCTCGGATAATCGAAATCCCCGGTTAATCCGAACTAGACAGCGAAAGTATATAAGTCAATAATGGCTAATGACACACGTTTATTTTCACTAGTTACAATGACATTTGGTACAACTTGCACTTCATTGTCAAATAGTGTTGTGAACTAGAATGTGAAGTTTTGGATGTTTGTTTTCATTAAAAGTACGTAAGCCAGTCTTTCTTTGGAAGTACTCAGTGACTTTGGTTTGCTTCTTGCACTTCCTTCAATTTTCGTCTATCACGTGTTTCATTTTTTCGCGCTCCGTGCGTAAAAGGAATGTAAAAAAACCTTGGAAGATGCACGGTCAATC
Organism: Stenichneumon culpator; assembly: GCA_964017025.1. Classification (NCBI taxonomy): domain Eukaryota; kingdom Metazoa; phylum Arthropoda; class Insecta; order Hymenoptera; family Ichneumonidae; genus Stenichneumon; species Stenichneumon culpator. The sequence goes on from OZ024776.1 coordinate 553,734, forward strand.
CGCTTCCCGGTTAAGCCGACCCCGGTTAATCGGGGTTCTACTGTAGTAGGAAGAATGAGAGTGAGATGGAGACGCCTGTGCGCAGCTATACCTGATACCTTTGTATGAACAGAATTGAGAATACTACCGACAGAGGCCCAGAAGAAAAGCAGAAAGCAGAGCAGTGAAGCTATGAACGCCGAAGGGATGATGCGCTATAACTATATGCTCTGCGGAAATTTCGTACATATAAGGCTGGACCTGAATAGTTATAAAGACAGACGGCTAACGCTCGAATGAAACTGAAGACGAAGGATTGTACTACTTGCAGGACTACTTTCAGCTTGCCTAATTGAGATGAAAATGTTTTCGTTGGCACTTCGAAATGCCGGAAGATGACTTCACATTTCCTCATGCATATGCATATTTCATAAAAGCAATTGCTTTTACCGTATCCTCCTCTGAGTCTGCTTCTAACTTTCATTCCATCTCGCTGTCGAATGGATATCAACTTTCGAGGAAATTGTAATTCTCAAGGTCCTCTCTGTTCCCTCACGTTTCCGTGTTTACGCTGGCGTTGGTTGCGAAGAAATGAAAACGTCATTCTTTCTTTTGTGAGGAAGGGATGAGGTGAAAGATGAGAGTGCCCCGCGAGAGAGAAAAGAGCCAGACAACTCGATCTCTCAGTATAATGTTCCTTGGTACACACATCGGCACATGGAGCCGAAAAATTTCAAGACGGGATTCCAGGTAGTTTGTTCGTAATGTACGATCCCTCGCTCATCATCGTCTCCGGGAAATTGCTAATCTTTCCGTCTGTTACAGCATGTTTTCCCCGACATTTCCCTGACCAAAATGATACTTTCTTTAAATCAACACTATGACTCTACGCATTCTTGAGTCATTCCATTCCCCAAAACCCGTCTAGCAAAAATCTCCCACCAAACTTTTCGTCAAGTTACGCATCGATACTTCGTCGCTCATTTCGCAACAGCAATACGCCGTTGAGTGATCGATCAGTCGGTCAAGAATTACTAGCGATGGCAAAAGAAGGCTCTTCGTGTCGGATGATTGGGCGGTGACGTACGATTATAGTGCATGCCGAGATGAGTGTGCGCTTATAAATGTGCGATATCTTTCGCGTTCTCCGAGCACAAAACCGACACTGTCAGCGAATGCAGTGAACAGCCTGTTACAGAGATATGAAGCATGCCGTAACTAAACTGCCTGTGCGCAGAGTGTGTATATGTGCGTATGTTCCATATCCGCGTGATCGCGTAACACGTGCGCCTGCAGCCACGACGCCGATAATCTATCGGCCTTGTGCGCATGATAATTAAACGTATTCTAATAAATGCCGGCCTGTCCTCAACAGCAGCATCGAATATATGTTCGATTCGCTCGCTAAGCGTCACCCAGCCACTACGCTTTCGATGCGGTGGTTACCAATGCTCGTGGTAATTGTCTGCGACATAGTGATACGTGGATCGAGTAGTTCATACAATATGATACTTTATAATAACCCGCATATTGTCGACGATAAGCTATATGCAAATTTCGCGTAAAATGTGCGTGACAAAAGTACCGAAATATCGAGTTTCCGTATTTAATTTAAAAATGTAACACGTTTATCACCATTAAAAAAAATCATTGCAAAGAAATATGTCTAAAATGTTAACGCGGCAAGAAATATTATAAGAGATCATCGATACGTACATTTTTCGATTAAAAAGCAACACAGATACTTCCACAGAAACTATGTGGTGCGTCGTTTTTGAAATGATCGAAATTACGGAGTCACTTTATTTGGAATTTTATAGGATGTCATGAATTTCTTGGGTTATGAAACATTATAAACATGTACTTGGATTATTAAACTTTTGGATTGGAGTTTTTTCGGGATGCCACCGAGAAGCAAAGAAATCGTTGTTTGACAATACGCAAAATCACTCATCTATGGAATATTGGTTATAAATATTACCGAAAAAGTGTTTTCTTAAATCGTCGCTCAGGGACTGTATTTAATCTATTTTTCCCACTGATCATGGATCCGCCACTCATTTTACTCTTAACTTAATATTTGATACGGAAACTCGCATCAGAAAGATTATACTAATTTTTGGTACCGACAGCGGTGGATGCGCGGTTGGCGATTGCTTACTCGCAGTTCTTGAAGATTCTTGAAAATCGGTGTAGCTGTCAAAATTAGGGCTTACAACATTTTTTTCGAAAAATACACATTTTTTAATACCAATTTTTTTAATTGTAATTTTTTTTACTTATCTATCAAAATTGTATACCAAACATCTTTATCTTCAAGCCTACTCGTATAAAAAAGAAACAATACCTTGTTAGTTGGCCATTTACGTGAGCCGAAGCGATCGTATACTTTTTGCGAAAAATAAAAAAAAATTCATTTGTTAAACTGTTGAGTAATTCTGATGAAAATTGGCGCAAACAACGGGGTTTCCTGGCTAACTTTTACAGTACTCTACAATAAAAATGTTGAAAACATATTATTTCACAAACATGGACCTTCTGTCATGAGTATGTGAAATCCGATCATGTTATGGGCGATTTAGGCAAAAAAAATCCGTTGTGAAGCAAAAGAGATCCGATGAAGAAGAAAAAGCAGAGCCCGAATAAGCACGCATACCTGGGCGGCGTCCACCGACTCTACCTACCTGCATTCATCTCGGAGATGCAACGGGATTGGTTCGGATGAGCTCGTGCAACGCGGATGCAATGTGGGAAAATACACTATTAGGGAAGAGCGGGGCAAAATGGGACAGCGGGGCAAAACAGGACAGTGGGGCAAAACGGAATTTTCCAAAAAAATTTTGGATGGTACTGTGGAGCAAAACGGAGCAGAAAATTCAGATATATCGATGGGGCAAAATGGGGCATCCAAATTTGTATTCGTAAATTGCGTTTTGGCCTATTGTCCCGTTTTGTCCCACTGCCCCGTTTTGCCCCGCTCTCCCCTGTATTGTGTACCAGCCTAGTGATATGTTCCGCTGTGTAGCAAATTCGGGCCTATCGTAGTTGGCCTAGCCAGCAAGCAGCATTTCTGTATCGCTAGCCCGTGCATCCAGCACCAGGTCCGAGTAGGTCGAGCCACGCCCGGAGTTTTCGATTAAATGTTTCGTCTCTACTTCCTTTCTGCTCAACTTTTGTCGTTCGAGTTTTTGCGACTCGCAATTTGTATGACACCTAACACTTTTCATTTTTTGTGTAGCATGCACAATAAGCAAACACAGTTCACAATATTCATACGATAGATTGCTCTTGTGGCAAAGGACTTCTCGACTGTCCATACAGCTAAAAAGATGTTTTCTTTAATCTCTCAAATGGGTCGTAATTAATCTTTCATTTAGTAATTTTCAGATTCTTCATTTTTTATTCGGCATTATACTAATTTTTTACTAAATCCTTTTCTCAGTGTACGTATAATTTAGAAATAGCGACTCAAAAAGCAATGTACAGAATGACCTTTTCCGACATGCATAATTAGGTTCTACCCGTGCACCTATATATTTTTTTAATTTCATTGAAATTTCGCGACGCTTTGTTCGGTAGCTACGTACACCGCTATGTAGATTTACAATTATTCGTTTGTTAAGACCGCGTTAACCCAAGACGAGCTACTACATCAATACTAGGCTATAAACTATTTCGATGACGCGGATAGTTGACCGATGTTTCTTTCGAGTTCACGCAAACCACTTAAAAACGCACTCGCTTCCGTTTTAAACGACGGTAAACGACCGTGTGCATAGTCGATCATGTGGATTGCAGACCGAACGCCCTGGGCGTTATTGATATTTACGAGTTGCGTGCGAACTTATACAAACAATAGGTACAGGCCGAATGGTTCAATGATTGACCTTTTAAATAAACATAAAATAGTTAATGAACCTTCATATGACAGGACTGTCCTAGGATGGGTTAAAATCGATGAAAATTTCACGCAGGCCATTTTTCTGGCGATGCTCAACGAATATTTCCGACTCGAAAGTTTCCGAAATCTTTGAACACAAAAAAAAAATTGCCCAAAACTGTCCCTTTTGGGCAATTTGAAATCGCATAAAGAGCTAACTAATCGCATAAAAATATTAACATTATCACATCGTTTCCTCATAGTCTTTGTATATTCGCAAAGCCTCTACTATAAGTAAACATATTCTGTGATTCTTTGGCTACGTCATAGAGCCCCCCAGAATGCAAATAAACTTTTTTTTCGTATTTTATTTTTGAGTAATATATATGATTAAGAACGTTTTTTTTATTTTAGAATTTTTTATCACGATTTTCTGCATAATCTTCTACGAAATAATGACTGCATCTGTATACCACTATATAGCTCATATGATTTCATATTTTTCGTTTTTTTCCTTCCTTTGCTGTTGTTGAAAAAAAAAAATCGAGATTTTAATGTCAGAGTAATGAAACTAATTTAAAACGTGTAGGATTTTGTAGGGACTGTGTAGGACAGCAATACAGAAACTGTAGTATTCTAGACGAGAGACAGAACAACGCGGTACATAATAAGGTTCAAAACTTTATCTGAATAAGTGTATTTTACTTGGCATTTGTCTTTGATGAAACAGGGAAAGTCTCACAGAACCCAAGGTCCGTCAGCAAAAAATTGTTTCCATGATTTGGATATATAGAAAAAAAAACAATTGTTATTTCACCCGGTGCGAAAATAGAAGTTTTACGCACGCTTCGAAATAGCTTTCTCATAATGTTCTTTTATTCGCAAAGCATTTTCTATATTTTTGGCGAAGCTTCCTCATAGAGGAAGCTTCGCGAATAAAAGAACATTATGAGAAAGTGATATGAAAATTTCAATTTACAACTATTTAATTTGTTTTTTACAGAATTTTTCTTTGAGCATATAATATCTTTTTATAAGAACTGCGAAAAATACATTGTTATGTGAAAAACTCAGCTTTTTAGTCGTATTGCGAGGTTTCTAGATTCGGACGGCCATAGTTTTGGTGTCCAAAAAAAACTGTTTAACTGTATATAATTATGAAAAAATCCGATTCTATTGTGCATAAAAACCGAAGAATATATGCATTCTTATCTGAAAAAGTGTTTACTTTCTAACAAACGTATTGCCGAGTTAGTTAAAGTTCATAAAAGTAATTAGAACTCAAAAAAAAATACAGTCAATTAGTTTTTTAGATCCACAATCACGACTGCGTCGGTTTTTTTTTATTCTTTTATTTGACCCATATACGTATTTTTTAAAAACAAATTCCATTTCTACTTTCTGCATTTGAGAGTAATCTGCGCGCACATCTACACGTAAATCAGAGTAGATATGGACGTTCAGCGTTAGGTACTCTACAGTTTCCATACCCGTAAGACGTACTCGTGCATACATATAATATGTAAGTTTCAGGCGTGGGCGCACGGTAAACATTCACGTAAGTTTGTACCGACCTGGATCGAAAATGCTATGTTTGCTAGGGATAAAGCACACACAGATAACACGTTAGTGCAAGAACCTCGAGAGATACTTGCCTTCAACATGGGTGGGTTCATGCGAGGCACTCAAGTTTTTACTTTGACTCGGAAGAGAGTTTGAGTGAATATCGCAACGCTTTGCTTTTGCATTAAATTGAATAATTTATGCCATATCGCTATAACAAGAAGTATGTTGAAACACCTCACTATACACATAGTAAGTGCATTGCAGCTATTAGACGCATTTAAACAAACCGCTTGATCCGTCCTTCAGCAGCATTAAATATACAACACTTTTCGTAGTGACTTCTCAAAATACACGCCTATGATAACACACTAAAAGTTGTTTAATGAATGCACATAAGCCCTAACAATACATTTTATCTAAATATACAAACCCGAAACCACACATTTTATGGCGATACACGATAAACCGATTAATAAACGTCAAAAAAGAACTTCAAAAAGGATGAAATACGCAATTATATAACAAGAATTAATATTGTTTTTAACAGTTAATTACGTTAAATTATCAATCGTTTTCGCTACGGTCGGGAGACGTCTCCAGAATACACAGTTCTTCTACATTCATTCGCATGATCGGACAAATTTGAACGACCTCTCACGATTGCAGCGAAAATGATTAATAAATTAATTTAATTCATTTTAAAAAGTATTAATTATTGTTATATAATTAACTATTTCATCCTTGTTGAAGTTATTTTTTACGTTTATTAATCGGTTTATCGTTTATAGGCCGTTTTTTCGCAAATATTTTTTCAATAAGGAGTCGTTGTTTTAAGAACTTTTCAATTACAACTTCTTTTTTGCATTCCGAAGTTTTTAAACATGTTAAACATTTTTTATTTATTTTTAGACTTTTTGAAATCTACCGTATAGATTTATGTTTTGGTATTTAAGAGATACAACATTTAGAAAATTGTATCGGTGAGAAACGACTCATAGAAAGTCTTATGAGAGGAATAAAACATTAAAAAATTATATCGCTGAAAAATATCACATTGTGAATATGAGGTTAGACTACAGCGGTCGAATTAGCACTATAGAACTATAGAATTGTTTGACGTTATTATATTATGACGTACTACATTTTGAGCGAGTTCAGCGCACTGCAGTATAGTTGCAACATTTTATAGCAGACGACAAATAATCGCAAAGGTAATAGCAGATAATGGCGGCCGCCTTTCGATACATCCAAATAGGCTTCTAGCTCGGTTTTTCAAAGTTACTTATTTCTGCCAGTTCCCATTTATTTTCCTAATCCATCGCTACGAACACCCTCCCACGTCCCCAGAACTAGTGTGACAAATTCTCTCAAGAGACATTGAGACGTTCCAACAAATACTGGATACAACGAAAACAGCATAATCGGGGGGCCTCAGTGAAACGCATAAATCCCGTCTTTTTGCCGCAGCAGGCAGTCGCAAGTTAATAAAAAAAGCAGACAACATATCCGCATGTGTGTGTGCATCAGTTGACTTTGTGGTTGAAAGGTTTCTCACAAGCGGTATCTGGCAAGAAACTATCTAATATTCTCCCCCGATTAAAATACATGTGAGCTGACACGTAGAAGGAGAAACATAGTTCTGGTTCTCTAACATCAAAATGTAGATCGTTAATAATTTATTGTTGTGGTAGCAAAAATATTTGGCTGCTACAGCAAAATATTTGTTGCCACAGCAAAATATTTTGTTGTCCCTATGTTAACCAGGTAAATCAGTTATGATAACAAAATTCTTGTTGCCCCAACAATTTTTTTTTCTCCGTGTAGTAGAACGCCGCCTAATAAAAGAAAGTCATATAGTCGGTCGGCTGTGAAACATCGTCATCAATCAAAACCTCCATCGTATCAATCGGATTAAAATCAATTTGTTAATAATGTCAAAAGCATACAATAAAGGCAATTGCAAACAACAACCTTCTTCTCCCATTCCACATATATGGCTCAGGGCCTAAAAACTCGAGGAGAGTGTACAAAATCAATACACGCGAAGACACGTTTTGAGACGTTTCGTAACAATACCCGTTAAGCGTGTTGTTGCAAATAAAAATAAAACGGGCGACAAATGTCTACACGATTAATATGTTTAAACTATGTGTAAAGAACACGCCTGTTTTTAGATGTTTGAATCATGTTCTCAATTAAACGATTTTTGGGCTGTTGAGGGGAATTTACGGCGAAACCGATAAGTTCAGAACTTTTCTGTTCGCCTAACGCCACGTCAAGGGCGGGCCTCGCGCGTTTCATCGCACGAGAAGTTAATCTCTCTGTTGCTTTTTCGCTTCTTCTCTCGCGAGGTCCGTTCTCGGTTCAACGAGCACGAAGCGAGCATTCTTTTGCCGAGTGATGTCGGTCACGCGCGACTCCAAACGAGACGTGATATAGTGTGCAACGACGATGGAGATGTATGTATACGAGCTTGACGCGTGCGGTTATACCGTTCGCATTAAATTTCCTTCAAACTGATTCATGTACCAAGATCAGCATACGTCGGTGACACGTGAGATGAAGGAACAAAGGGTGTCGACCAGCTGCGTGCGTTCGAAGTTAAGAAACAGGGATAGAGAGTGCAAGAGGGAGCGCTCAGCGGAGTCTGGAGCAAGCTAAAGGAGCAACGAAGCGTTTTTCCGGCCATTGGCTCGCTTGCCCTGACCTCCCACGATTGGCTCGTTCACCCGCGCGCCGATTCGAGACTCTGTCTACACCTTTTGCTTTCTACCTCAGTCATGTCTTTTTGCTTTCGAATCAAACGCTTTTCCACCGCACCACGTGAGTCGTCCTGGATTGAGACTGCAAATATCTGTATATATCTTTTACTCGAGTCACTCGACGGCCTACACGCGTAAAAAATATGAGAATCTATTACAGGTACTTGATGCAAGTACAGACGTACTTCTCGTTCTCAGAGTAATCTTTCTTATCGGAGTAATCTTGTTCACGGAGAGCTCGCAAAAGGATCGAGGGTTTCAAGAGACTCGAATAATTAAATAATATCATTACTAAAAATATCAGATGTATCAAATGTCAAACTTAGACCATAAGACTACAATTTTTTGTCGGCAATTACAAACCGATTACGCTTCTCACATGTATTGGTCAACTCTGCGAAAGAATTATCATGGCTCGTCTAGAAGAAATAATAGACCGCTGCATAGCCGACTATCAACCTGGTTTTAAAACAAACAAAAATTGACGGTCAACGCCCTCACAGCTTAAACTCAAACATCGAAATCAGCAAGCTCAACAACAACAACAAACAGCTGTTCTCGTTCTCAATATTGCCAAAGCATTCGACAGTGTTGGCACAAAGACCTCTACAAACTAGACCGTTTGAATTCTGGATGATAATACAAAATTCCTTTGTTACGCTCCGTAGCGATTAAAATAGTAATTATAAATCTCAATCTTTCAGTTCATCATAGGTAGTACCGCGAGACTCCCCCTGCTATCTTTACTATCTGGCGTTTTCTGCCATGATATTTGTAGCCATTGATGCTCCGTAAAAACCGTGCAGCTCTAACTCAATATATTGTACAGTTTGGCGACGACACTGTCTTATTTGCTCACAAAAACAACCTAGCAGATACAATGAAAACACCCCAAATCTCTGTTAATTGTGTAAACTCTTGGTATCGACAGCGATAGGTGCGCGGTTGGTGTGTGGCTCTGGCGGTCTCCCAAGTCAAGCAGTACCGTTCGTGGTCCATACTTGGATTGGCGACCGATTAGCCGCGCGCTAGCTGGCACATCGTATACTGGAGCGCGAGGTCATTTCTCCGGAGACTGGTGATTTCCTGTACGAGCTCTGTCGAATGGACTGACTGTGTATGGCGGATTTTCCGTAGTTTTCCTGTACCCGTGTGCGAATGTGACACAGTAAGGGACAAAGCCGACTGCGGACGCAATTGGAGAGTTGGAGGGGAAGTGGGCGTGTAAAGCGGGAAGAACCGTACAAACGGAATAAATCTATACAAAAAATATGTGAGGGTGTTTCAAAAACGGGCATTTTTTTATTTTCCTCCCACCTTTTTATAGTACAGATGTCGATCTCAAATTAAACCTCGCGAAAGACGGTACCTAGCAAAAAATCCTAAGAGGTGCTGCATCCGATGGTTCACTCAAATAAGGCGGCACGTCTCAAACTTAATTGTAACCGACCGCCTTTCGCTGGATTTTTTATCGATCAAAATATATAGTGCTGCGGGGTGGGAGATTAACTTTTTGTCATTCTTCGTATTAAATACAAAAGCATTCCACTCTCCAAAAGTATAGATTTAAATCTGAAGTTGAACCTTGCGAACGGAAGGCTTAAGCGAATTTTTTTTTTTAAATGCCGCATTCGTCGTTTATACCCAAAAAGAAAGAAGTTGTCGATTTTTTTCGGTACAAATGTTGAATGCGGCACCGTCTTAGGATTTTTTGCTTAGGGCCGTGTTTCGCAAGGTTCAATGTGTGATTGGAATCCATACTTTTAGAGGATACAAAGAATTTTTTTCAACAAATTCACACTATTGGACATTTTGAAAGTTTGCTATACACAAATAAAAAAAATAGTTAAAGAATAAATATTTTAGGTTCACTACAAAAAATAATAAAAGGTTAATCTCCCACCCGTAGAAGTATATATTTCGATCTAAGAAAACATTTCACGGAAGGCGGTCCGATGTTGGATGTTTTTTCTTCACACCAATAAAGTGGTTCTTGCTGAACATTGAGATATAAGTTTCATGTGGTTGAATATTTACTTGAGATTAAAAACGCACTATTCTGCAACTGCCGAAGCTTGTGAGCTCCGTCCAGCAATGGTCTTCCAAGCCGACTGAAGTGCAAGTCGCACCATTCGCGGATAAATTGAATTACTAAACATTTAATTTAAATACTACGTGTGCCACCAAAATAACAACATTTAACGCTTTTCAATTTGCCAGCAATCTACTTGATTTTTTATGAAAACTGAATTTACAATAGATGAAAATGTGCCGTGGGCGTCACAAACTGGGACAGGGTCACAAACTGGGCCGTTTACCTTACTACAACGTGAACCTCTGATTATATACCGCAGAGGTTCTGACTTGCCTCGCGTTCGGATTAGCCGCGGTCTCCTCTAATCATTAATTTGGGGGCCACTTGTTTCTCAGGCCCACAAACTACTTTTTTTCCGGTGTGTATTGTTGAACGCAATTTACCACATTGGAGTTGCAGTTTTCATCATTTCCGGACTTTTTAATACTTTATTTGACATTTGCCAATTCGCTCGACAATTATACTGTGCAATCTATAGAAACCTTCAACCAATCATGAAAAATAAAGGAAGAATCTTCGAATGAACATCGAGTAGAGGTCGGTTTCCGGTCACGTATTGCACGTGTTCGAGTAGATTGTCGGAGCTTAATTGTGGCTGAGGAAACTCTCGGGAAAGCTCGCGGTAGGGCGCACAACCCTGTAAACTCGTACATTTACGTATATATATATATATATATATATATATATATATATATATATATATATAGCTAGCGAAACGGCGGAGGGCTGAGTTTGCACGTTCGCTTCCAAGATAGAGATGAGAGATGAGAGAACCGCCGAGTGGAGGATACTGGATGACCATCGCAAACATGTCTTATTGAGCGATACATGTCTCCATTCGCTCTCAGTATCCAGCGTGTCTAGTGAACGCCTTTTGAAATCGAAAACCTCGTCCGTGAAAGGGAATTCACAATTTTGCAGTATTCCAACGTGTTCATCAGCCGACGAGCCCGGAAAATTGAAAAGCTTTCTTGCTACACTCCGTGGCCTTTACGTTCGGTGGCTCCATTATTGGCGAGGTATAATCCGTCTCATTAGGTGGACAAACGCACACACGCGTGGTTACCTAGATACCTAAACGTAATTATGTGTACTAGGTAGGGGTGCGAAATACGTTAGTGGCGGCGCTCGAACGGGAATGTCGAGCCTCGTCAATAGATCTCCAAACGGTCAATGTCCTCGAAATACTAATGACGCCATTAACATACAGAAATGAGCAGACGAATAGTACGTAAGAAATAGTAAAGATTTGAGGAATGATCATAGAAAATTGCAAATATTGACACATTGACGCACCAATTAGGGGTATTATAAAAGTAAACAATTCCATACCACAGACTTTATTCTTGATTGCATTCACTTCTCCATACAGTAAGTTCTGCTTTCATGGTTTTTTTCGAGATTTTCATGTACACGTTTACAGAAGTCACAAAACTGCCAAAAACCACGTTTAGAGAAAAATGTACGATGTGTATGCCAAAAAGGATGTTAACACGCTACCAGTCAGTACTTTGCACCCAAATCGAGATATCACCAAGGCTTTTTCAAGTTATGACTATTATGAGATATCACAAAGGATTCACAAGTTATGACTATTTGCATTTTCCATTTTTTTTCTAAATTTTGAGTTTGCCGTTTTTTTTGTACAATCTTTTGCCCAATCGTTTAAGGGTCTGTGGGAGCGTCTAGGGGTCTCTTCATTATTATGTAGGTGTTATGAACCTTAAATCTACCTTTTTTTTTACTCCGTCATTTCTTTCCTCGAGATCTTGATCCCCAACTACTTTTTGACAGTCCAGTATTTTACTAATCTTTCTCGCCTTCGTGTTCTAAATTCCGTTTATGAAAGCACGGGAGATAGAATATACCAAACTTGCTGGATGCATAGACAACTGAGATGAGTCAAAGAAACGGATAGAGTAAGCATTAGATCAATCGAAACGTGACGAATAGAATGCAAAAATGTTATAAAAGAATGAAAAGACGTCGAAGAATTGTAGCGGGATTGGATTGGTGTGGATACCCCGCACTTTCCCACAAGATCGTGAGAAAATATGACTTTACTATCGATTCTATTTGTGACAACACAATCACCTCTGTTCGCGCTGATATCGTAGTGAATCCTTTATGATATCACCAACGGCCTGTCGGTGAGGAAAACGACAAATCCATTGAAGGAATAAACTTTAAAATGGAAGATATTCATTCATTGGTGACCTTCCATTTACCGGTGCATCTCCTTTAGGATGCTTTATGAATGACGTCAAAAAATAAGAAAGCCGCGTCTAAATTAAATTAGCGCCTTTTTTACATTGTAGTTTCATATAAATAATGTTGTACATAATTGCACTGTAAATATAGCAGCGACATCTAAATAAAGTGTCTGTTATTGTACTGCAAGGTAAATACCATGAATAAAAAAAACTGTTCATAATACGCGTAATACTAGAAAGCTTTCGTTAATACTCAGGTAAGACTATTCACACAGTCAGAGATAATTGAATATGTACATGCCGAAAATAATATTCTGGGTCGTACAGAGAAGTGGGTATGACTATGAATACTTGAGGCATTCACTGCACTTCAGTGAAAAGCGCATAGTTACATTACATTCGTTAGATGATGGAGCGTTTCAGTTCTCTCCACTCGGTATGGTCATAGCTTTTGCGTCCATTGACACCAATCAACGTGGAAACGTTGCCGAGCCTCTGTCGCGAAAAGCATCTTCTTCAATTACCGCACTCGACCTCCACAAACTCCGTAACGCCTGGCAAATGTATTGCAGCGTTCGAAGCATAGCATGTTATATCATAAAATACGCACGTGCGTTAATATGCACGATAGCCCGTCTAGATTCATACATCGCGTACGCGAAACGTGAGCGTCAACTACAGTTGCGGCGAAACAGATTCAGCCGCGACACAAAAACTTTAAGCCATTTTTTTCAAAGTCCTGTAAAATCTTTAGTTAAACTGTACATTGAACGACATTGTTCTGTTCTTTACTATTAGAGCTCAATATTTTTTTGGACAAAAGATTGAAACATTGTCCGTTAGAGTAAAAACAAAAGTAGTCAAATCTATTTTTAACTTCCGACGGCCCAAAGTGCAGAAGATGGGAATTATGCATTTCACGGTGATCACCTGACTTTGCGCGTTTCCTTGCTGTCCAGTGTTCTCCGAATCAACAAAAAATGTCTTAACAACATTTGTCAAGCAGTTTGTGTGAATCATGACCTGTGTCTTTTTCGGGTTTTGTTACGATTCGATGCAAATTCATACAGATAAAGACTTTTAAAAAGCCTTATTGCCTTTTCACTGTATATCGCAACTAATTTCACAGTGGCTCAATACACAATCTCTCGAACATTCCACGTTTCATTATGAATCAGCTGTGAAATCTAACAGAAATTGGCACAGAAAATAGCTGCTCTCTGTCGTTAACGACCGATTTTCGAAACGTTTACACGGTACCTTATGGAGCTTTGTACTCGCATTACTAAAAACAAACTGAATGGTCAAAAAATCTGAAATAATTGCAAACGATTCAGTGTGTTTGCAATTGAAAAGCGTTTTGGCCCAAACATTCTTAACTTAATTTATTCTTTTTTTTCTTATCAAAATTAATAATACCATTTTTTTCTGGACAGGTAGGATTTAGTTTTATAGTGGGATAATCCTGATGTTCAGTGTAATTATATAAATATACATTATATTGGAATATAAATGATATTCGAGTTTATATTCTCAGAATTCTTTCAAAACGATTATTCTTTCTGTGCGTATTACCTTTACGCAGCCTTTCTACAATATAATTTTCTATTCGTAGGATATATCTGTATAATAAAACTATTATTATTACTAGTAGTATTATTATTACGGTTATTATAATAGTAGCAAATATCGATAGACAAAAATGGAAGGAGCGTCCGTCAAAATTAATATTTTATGGTTAATTATTTCAATCTTTTTATAATATTTTTTTATTAAGTAATTGTTTTTCTGTTTTAGTACTTTTTTAGTTCAGTCAGTAATTGTTTCGCAGTCGGGACTTTGTTACTTCTTTTTACCGTACATAATAAGATATTATAGGGTTTACGAAAAACATCAATTTCCCTTATTCAGAAATATTGATTTATGATATAAACTCATTTATACTACAAAGCCTTAAACATATATATCCGAACATAAAAAATTAAAATCATTGTAAATATATATCATGCCGACGGAAAAGAAGGGTAAGCAACGGTTGCGAAAAGTTTTAAACTCCCACGTACGATAGCTGGCAGATGGACGGAATCGTTTCGACGTTCCAGCATCTTATTCATTTTGAACTTTAAATAGGCTACTGTAGTGCATTACGTCACGTTATTATTGTCCCCGCGCACTCCAGAAATATCTCTAACGATACGAGACGCATGACTTATAAAAGTGGTTGCTTATGAATATTACTCACGCCTCCCCTTTTGAGTTGCCCGAGTTAGTGTATTACTCTATGTGCAGAATACAATGTATTTGTGTGCATATGTATTGTGTTACTCCAACGTACAGAAAGAGGGAAACGTAGCTTTGGTGTTATAGTCACGACAACATTTTTTCTAAAGAGCTTGATATATAGCAATGATGATAAGATATCGGACGTTATGACACGCATGCCATTTGCTGTAGTAAAAATAGACAAGTGCAAATACAGTCGCGTCGCCAATGTGCAAGTTCCGTTATTACATACATGGCTGCGAAAGCTTTGAAGTCCCACGTGCAGTGTCGTAAAGTGAGTTCCTACTGTCAAGTAGCGTTACGTTCGTTCATAAGAACCAACACAATTGACTATATGTATACGCCTAAAAGCATGCGGAAGCCGCAAAACCGCCACGCCCTTCCTTCATATCATTCTTTATGGCTTCGGCATACTTTCAACCGTCTTCTTCCACCTCGGCATTAATAACTATTTTCCAAACGGTCTTGTCACCCGTAGGGTAAGTCCGAAGGTGATGTAAGATCTTTGTCAATGAGCTGTTCAGATACATGAAGTTTTTTTTACATCCAACAAAAATTGTTTGCCCACAAACATGCAAAAGCTTCTTTTACGATCATTTGAAAATCGTTTCACTTAAAGAACACGATTTGTTAATAAATATAATATAATCGAATTCACTAGATAAAATTGGTGGTTCATTGTAGACAGAAAACATTTTTAAAAATGTACAAACTTTCTATTTACTGTAAAGGGAGAAGAAGAATCTTTCGTGTATATGGTTTTCAAATGTTTTTCTATACAATTTGGCAATGAAAATTGAATTATAAAATTTTATAAGTCAACGTCGGATACTTTGCTTACCCGGCCTGAACAATTGAAGTAATTCGTGAGTGACGATTCATAGGTTGTATAAACAGCTAAAAGTCAAATTAGTTGCAAGAGTTACTCTAGGAGAACCACCATAAACTTTTGATTCCTCCACGGGTAACGTAATAGGATTGTGTAAATTAGGTAATGGCGTCCGGGCAGCGTAAGACCATTATTCCCCCCCCCCCCCCCACGTCCCTTTACGGTTTTTGATGTTTCGACCAGTAAAGCGTTAACCCTGTGTAGCAACATTGTTATTACATACAACATTGTTACGGATCGACGAAAGTTTGATAGCAATTTTCTGGCAATGCACTACATATAATTCAGGCGATAAAATCGTCAATTCGTAAACAGCGACAATAAATTTATGGGGGTAATTAATAAATATATATATTTTTACATGGTATATTCACATTGCTGAAAAAGGTTCGTTTGAGGTTCATTTGAATAGCAGACTTGAATACTTTTTTAAAAAAGTGCAAAGTAATATGCACTTTGCTCCTCTATAAGATGGTTCGTTGAGTGATTTTGGCTTTCTCATAAACGAAGCTATGTTTCTTAGATTTGTTTATTAGACTATGTTTGTAGACTATTTAAAGTACTCTGAAATTAAAATTTCGATTTTTTTTTATTACGCAAAGATCTTTCTCTGCGACGAAGCAAAATTAACTGATCTTGAAAATTAAAATTAACGCCAATACCGCTCTCAACATTTAATTAATGTCGTTCCCAATAACATTCTGATTGACGCTAAACCGCCAATGGTTACGCCGCTTCTACTGGCATTCTATAGTCCGATCCGGATTTTAACCCCTATATTATAACAGCCATATACGCTAAGTTTTCGATATTCAATAACGTTATGAAGTCGGATAACTTTTCCAATAAATTATGCCGCAAAATGCAGTTTATCGGAAAATGTCCAGATTCAAATTTAGAGCCCCATCGTATGAAGTGAAAGGTCGACAGCCCTTGGGACTTGACTGTTTCTGGCTCACGTTTCAACCTCAGGCCGAGAAAGCACGTCACGAAAGGGATGAATAAATTTTCGCTCAAGTTACCGGGATAAGATTGGGTGGAAGGTGAGCTTGCAAGCTCCGGTGGAGAGATTTCCGGCCCACAAGCGAATGGGTAGCACGATAGCCGCAATTCACAGTCCTGATGCTTAATGCTTGTCGTCGTTTCGTTCTTTCAAACGTCTGGCATTATCATCCACCCCTTACTGGTTTCTACCACCACATTATCGTCACCGGGGATCGGGCATTTCCAAGAGCCCGGGTGCCCTTGTGGTCGTCGTCGCCTGCACACACTCGCACCCGCTTGTACCGTTTTCTCTCTCTGCTCTCGCGAATTGCGGCGTCCGGGAGAGCGGCGTCAGGCGTCAGTAGCCGCGTTCTTCTCACCCTCCCCTAACCTACTTATAACATAGCTTGCACATAAATTAACACGTAGCTAAACTTTGCTTCGAACAGCTACGGCTCCGATCGTATCGAAACGTCGAAGGTATCCGAGCTTGGAATTTCCTGCTGCTTTGTCGCAGCAGTATATTCGCATGGAGAACGGGGAGCAAAATTGGCCTGCATAGCGTACAGTATCTCTTTTTTATGGCACGCAAAGTAATGTAGGTTGAACTAGATTCACTTTATAGTAACCGTGTAGAGGAGTATAATTGAATTTACCGTAAATGCATTTATCACTACACTATGATAGAATTTCTATAACATATAGAAATTCTATCAGAATTGACTTTGCACACCGAGAAAAATCTAAAAAAGTTACAGCCATTGTGCAGATTTAATTTTTTCAAGAACAATGTAAAGAAAAATTCAAAGTTGATAGTTTAAAGGTGGGAGTGTTGTTATTTAACTTAACACTTAACCCGATGTGTTAATAACAAAAAGTATAATGTTATGTATCGTCATACCATGCACTTTCAGTAATCTCTGTAATATTCATGTCTGTAACAATATATACGAATGTTTGTACAAAAAGTGCATTAACATTTGAACCAGGTACAACCTCTCAATTGCCCCCTCTCAAATCTGTTTTATTATCGTTTGCTTTATTTATTTTTACTCACAAATACATAATGTTATCTTTTTCTGTTCTGATTCCCCGCCAAACGAATTTGCGAATATTCACGAGGCTTTTTGCCGATTTTGCATACGCGTATATACATTTACGTCGTTCGTCTCTCGCCCACGTTTATTCTCTGCTCCCTCGGCGTTGCTATCGATCAGCTGGCACTTCATCACCGCGCAGCAGGCCAGCCATAGCCGACGATCCGGGCAGGCTGGCAGAAAGCAAGCGCATCGGCTTCGAACCGAGCGTCGCGCACTTTATCGCGGCATGAAATGCAACAGACGCCACGTAAACTATATGTATTTGCTATATGTATATTATAGTAAAACTATAACTATAACTCCACATTCTGGCGTATTATTCCTAATCTTTCGGGTTAAAGCAATACGTCAGTGCGGTTTCGCACCCACTAATTGCCATTCGAATCCGTCTCAATGTCACAAATTACAGCGACAAAAGGCACAATGACGGATTCTGCATGTGTCCCTTCTGGAAAGTCCCTTGGGTTCGGTACTCTCGTGGTTTGAAGGGTTCGATTGGAAAATGATTAACGGGATGACCATATGGGAACGGATGAGTGAAAATTTATTGCGCGTAATATGTGCCATGTACAGAGGACGATAGAGATGAAAGAGAGATGTGGAAGCGTGTGTGCATGCGTATGACCTGACCGCCCTCCTGATCCTCACATAATATGTGATCAACCGCGATTAAATTTTAATGTATATAACTAGCACTCAGCAAATCGAGCTACGCTCCTGATGCCCGTATCCGATCGCCGGAACAATCACTCTCGCGCTTCAATTCCACTTACCCATGTGCATTTACTTACATTGATTGACTTCACGGTCAGTAAGCTCCAATCATAAACACGTAACACCAGTGATTTGCATCATTTATCAACATTTTATGAAGATTTTGAAATTTTTTTCAACATTTGGGATTAAAATTAACCTCAATGAGAAAGTTCGATGGTTCAAGCAAGCAAGGGGCATAAAAACTACAAACATCCAGAAACCCGAAAAAAAAGAAACATAAAAAATCGATGACATGGTGGAGCCTGTCACACTTTTGATTGGCTTTTTTTTAACGATCTCAACAAATTTATAAACACTTTCGGTCAATTCTTTTGCAATTCCAAACATAAAGGTATGACACAGATTTAATTTCGCCCTAGCATTGTATTCATTCAATTACGTTATTGAAACGGGATGGTCGAATTTAGGCAAACAGTTCATTTTTACTTAAATCCCATATTTTACTGCGTCCAAAAGAGAAAAATGGATAAACTTCCGAAAAGCGCATACCTCCGATCGATCTGAAATTTGGTATACTAACGTATTTTGATAACTACGGTCTGAAGGGGTGCGAAGTACAAAAACGTATGTATATATATATATATATATAATATAATATGTATAGAACGTATACAGGATTGCAGACGCCAGAGAATTTCCCGTTTGCCGCATGGGCGCCTGCATTTACGCCCCCGACCCTCTCCCATACTATATTTAGTCCCGAGGAATAGTGCATACCCGAGCGTAAGCTTGCCTCCCCGCCCGCTGCTGATTTAGCTCCACTGTCCATGTTATGTGTATATCTATCTATCGCCGGAGTTCCTTTTCAAGCGGACAATAAAGTTGTACTTTGTTCCCTTTAGCTTTTGTGTAAATTATCAATCTTCCGCCTTATAAGCGTTTCTATCCAAATTATAGATTTACGAGACAACCTGAATCTCCAGAATCTCTTTGTACTCATATAAATTGTCTGTACATTGCACAGACACCGCACAAATCTCTGCGTAGTGTACGTGTGTTTGTATATATGTGTCTTTTTAAAAAATTACGAAGGAAGTAAGACGAAAATACATATCTAACAAATTTCCATGTTGCTGTTTGTGTGTACCGATTACACGCTCAATTTGCTATTAAATTGATAGCGTTTCATGGAAAGAAGTTGATTGTTACTAAACATACGCGATACACATAATAACTGTGGTGGATTATCAAACGTGTTGTGGATTTGAAACAATAGGCTTGCACTGTATCTTGGAAATATTAAATACGCAACAAAATGTTTTATAAGTACACTTTTTCAACAAACGTAATTCATTAAGTTCGCTGAAGGGTCACGGGAACGTAGGTTGCCAATTTCTTGATTTTCAAATGTAAAAATGACATGGAAATTTTAACGCTCGTCAGAAACATACTTTTTGGTAATCCATCAAATCGTACTTAAATCTGACACATCGGGCAGTTTATTTTCATTGTGCCCCGTCGTTGGTGCCTTTTGAATTGACCTCAGCAAGAAGGGAAAAGCGGAGGAAAAAGTGTTTACGCGATGTAAATATTACCGATCTTTCTAGGGTAAAGACCTTTTTGAAAAGAAACAAAATGTTCGATATGATACAGTTATGGTAGACGGTAGATCCAATAATACGAAAGTACAGGAACGTCACGTTTCCGCGCGCGTCACCGAGAAATGACCGCCGAGACGCGAGATAGGGTCGTCGACCTATAGCTATGCTTGTGCACTCCTCGAACTGAAATCGAACCGTGTGTCGGCTACCTCAGCCGACGCTGCGACTGCTGCCGAAGGCACCGATTATACACATAGATTTCCACATAGATACCCCACGCGAATAGTCCTCGGGGTAGAGTATATACTTCTATTTCCGTAACTATCAGAGGTGCTTGGCTATCCCGTAGACTGTATACAAGTAGATTCACATAGATACACCGGGTCGATGGTTTCGCTCGGTACGTCTGATTACTCCAGACTGTAACCTCCACGCTATTCGACGACGACTTGGTGATGCGAACGTAGCGCCGCTGTTCACCGTCGACCCATCTCGGCTATAGTATCGACTTCAGTAAATAGATAGAGATAAATATTGCCGGAATCGCCTATAAATCTTCGTGGTCGGTTGACCTCGCGATGTTTTTATCCGGATCTCTCTGGCAACATTGTTTTCTTTCCCACAAATTTTTTTCTGAATTAACTAGTCAACTATTGAAACCTACACCGGGCTGACCCTCGACGTCGTTTTATTTTTAATGTAATTGGTAAGATGTAAAGCTCAATGGTGTAACTTCTTCATAAACCTTCTGTTGAATCTGTTGGGTCACTACCTACCGACGCTTCAACAGAATTTTGTAATTTACTGGGATTCACGGTCTCCGGGACTGCATGCGTTGAAGAATATGGAAAATCATATGTGAAAAACGTTTGAGGTCTCTTCAATACACTCCTAGAAAAATTAACTTGAAATTGAATAAACCGCCACTGGACGTTATCATGCACGAACCCTGTGTCATAAATCTCAAAGACATGTGCGTTGTAATTTTGACCGAATGGGCGATCAAAGAATTGGGATAACAGTAGCATTACAATAACAGTGTTCTTGAAATGTACAAAACAATAGATATATTTGTATGAATAATGCGCAAGAAATTTCGTGTACAGTAGTTATTTTCGTAAGGAGGACGAGAAAAATCGATCGTTCTCGACGAGTGTGAAGTGACGCACGAGACGGAGGCGAGTGAGGCGCTTCACACGAGTGCGAGAGGGATTGATTTTTCTTGCCCGTGTCACGAACCGGTTTTTCCGGTTTTTCCCCGCACTAGTGCGGGAAAGTTTACTTTATTTTCTTTACTTTCCCGCACTAGTGCGGGTAAAAATACGAGAATTTAATTCTTGCACTTGCAGCCCGCATTAAAATACCAGACATATCTGCGGCGTATTGTACGGCAAATTTGTAAATGCCGGTATAATAAAATGTGCATTCCAATTTTTTCGAGTAAAGTGTGACATTACAAGTCATACTGTGTATCCGTGTAATACAGTTTTGGATGAAAATTCATATACCAGTCTTGGAAGTAACTATATATGCGTCGTAGACAATATTAAACACCTTTGTATTCAAGCTTTAAAGTTTGTGTCAGAGCTGGGGAAAGTACCGAAAAGTACTTAAAGTACTAAGTACTAAGTACTGCAAGTACTTTAAGTACTTTTATAAAATGCAAAGTACAAAGTACTGTTTCTTCTTAACAACGATTTCTTCGTTATCACATTTGGACGTGTGTCGAGTGCGAAACAAAATTTAAAATTTCCGTAGTATCTCTAACGTGCGTGAATTTTGAGGTATTAAATATATAAAACTGCACACTAATATAAAAAATAGGTGGAATATAGCCTTGAAACAAAAAAAGTCGATTGAATAACGACTTTTCTCTTTTTGAGCCACTTCTGGCAAAACGTCGCGAAAAAATACACAAAATAGGGCCTTGTCCGAAACTTTAGAATCGTTTTATCGTGCCGCTTGAAGACGCTGAAAAACGCGAAAAATTTACTCGAAAGGGGTAGCCTTGCAATTTTTTGACGAATTTTTGTTTGTTTTTTTTTATGTACTGCCATGTATTTCGACGGATTTTTCCCCGCTGAATACGAATCCGCTGGCCTTTTTGGGCCTAAAGTACAGTGAGCCATTGAAAATCTCGATTTTATGCACAATAAATCGTATTTTTGGGATTAATATGGAAAATGTAGGGTTGGGAGTAAAATAATTGTTATAATCGTGATACGAGTTTCTGAATCAAATATTACGCTACGAATAAAACAAGTTACGGTCTTGTAATCCGCGGTGAATAATACATAAAAAATAGCATTAAATTGTATTGTATTGAAAAAATATCATTACATTTTCAATACAAATAGGTCAATTGCCAATTCATACACTTGGTTTGTATATTCACTGCACGTTTGTATTATAAATTTACGTCGCGTTCTAATACTTCGAACCCACCCGGATTTATAATCGAAAATGAGAGGGCAGCCAGGATATTACAGTGCGGTAAGCGCGCAGGCAAAATTAAATTATACGTTGCAATCTTTCAAAAATGTTAATTAGAGTGAAGGAAATGTTACGTTCCACGGTTAACAGTATTCAGAGATGTTAATGAATACGAATTTTTGAATAATACATTTTACCACGTAGGAAAATATAAGATAACTTGTGTAATGTATGATCTCGTAAATATGAAATATTTCTTCGGCCACAAGGAAAGTTTCGTTTTGCTAATCGATCTTCGGGGATGGAGGAAGATAGAGGATATATCCAGTATGGTAGCAAGAGCCGGAGCTCTTTAATAGCCAACGTGAGGGTATGTGTCCAGGCTGGCGCTCGAGGCAAGCGAACCGGTCGTAAATCCGAGGTTGAAAGAAAGTTGCGAAAGGGAGGGTAAGCTTGGTGTGTCTTCGTGTGGAGGGAGGGGAAGGAGAAGAGGAAAAGTGGTGGGGTTAGGAAATGTGTATGGAAAATTGAGAAAGAAAAAGGAGCACAAGAAACAGTCGAATTTAGAGCTAGGGGAAGCTCACAACGAGAATGGAATATAGGAAAGGCCAAATTCTCCAGTAGCGAATTCCTTAGGTTTTAACGTTAAGTTCCACAGAGAGAACTGTTGTTTAAAGAGGCAGTCAGCAAAATGTTATTCAGCGAACAAAGGAATACGTACTTCGCGAGCAAATTCGAAGACAATGACAAAACAGGACTGACAATTTTTTTATTTTTTGCTTCGTCATAGAGATTTAATACTTTAAGAAGAAAAAGTATTAGAACTGTTAAACTAAACAAATATTATCGATCAATTAAAAAAGGAAAGCGCACTTACTTTATGGACAAAAAGTGTGCGAATCCGCTGCTACTGGATTTTTTTGTCACATTTGTTTTGGCGTGAAGTTTTCGTGAAGTTACTGAGACAAGATTGCGAACAAAGTGGATAGTAATTTTGTAATTTCGTAGAATAGTCAAAGTCTGGTCGCAAAGTTATTATGATTTCGGATGCCACAGACAGGCATATGGACTGACATACAACAGCATACAAACAGACATACAAATAGACATACAAGCAGACATAAGAACAGACATACAAACAAACATACAAACAGACACACAGACACAAACAGACACACTAACAGACATTCAAACAGACATACGAACAAACTTTACAATCTAGGACATGTAAAACATGTTTCTAGAACATACCATTTTTTCATTACAATACCTTTTCTCCTTACATCGTATGTGTAAAGAAACTAAAAATGCATTGCTCTGAAAACAGGTTCATCATTTTATTCGAATACAGAAACGATTTGAGCTCAAAGTAATAAAAATCTTAAAAGCATATAACTCAGTGCTTTCTCATTTTGGAGATGTGGAAAACCAGTACAGAACGAAAATTATCAATAAATGTAGTCTATCCAGTAATAGGTTTCGATGTGTACGAAGGCGGCTGCTACATAAAAATTGATACATTTGCAATAGTAACTTTTTATATTAAAATCAATGACATAAAACTATGATTTGCAATAAAGCAGATTTCACCTTTTCCTTTACGTACGCCAAACAATGAGCGAGAAGTTATTTTATTGAAAATGATCGTGACAAAGGAATTTCACTCCCATACTGTGTGGTGAACTAGACAGTTTCGCCGTGCACATCTCCCGAATGACATCAATTCCAAACATGCGTGAGATGAATTCACTGTTGCGTGGATATACCTATGTATACGAACGTCCATACACGCGCAGACAGTGTACAGTACAGAATTTTATGCACCCTGTACGTGCGTGCCTCGAGGCTGCACAGAGCGGACTCGGGAATCCCGGAGCAATGCAGCGCGACAGCACTAACTGCAGCTTTGGAACCGTGGCGCGAAGAGAACTCGAGGCGATGAAGAACATAAATAAGCATACTAAAGGGCAACGCTCATTCCTTCTAGTGTCTCGCCCGAGATCGTCCGAATGTAAATTATGACGGAGACGAGGCGGTAGTATTTGTTTACGATTAGTATGCAACGGAGTCGGGCACTGAGTCGTGCATCAGTTAGCGACTCTAGCTGTACTACTCTCGTGGTACTACGCAGTACTATCAAGGCGCAGCATATTTACTCTGGTTCAAGGGAGAGTGCCTTGTTGGCTACGCTGTGCTTGTACCAACTTTGGAATCCATTTGACGACGGTAAAAAGGAAAAAAATAAATTTCTCTCGCGAGCTACTTCATTTAATATATTTTATGCAAATTATACATGCACCATCGTTGCATGCAGCATGAACAGCGATACGTGAGGCTGTTGAAAGTTTCGAATTATTCTCCACTTCATGCGATTCATTCTTTTTTATGTTCAAACCGTGGAAAGTTTTTTGGCAAATGTTCGATTCGCTAAACGAACTCTCGTGGAGGGGTGGGAGGGGGTAATACTGGTAGGGTAATTTGCGGACGAGAGTAGAGGGTCGGGTGTATTACGCGGGCGCTCGGGCAGATGAGCCTCACCCCAGTAATAGCACGCGGTGACGGCTAAATCCCAGGGTGCGAAGTCTCGTAATGGCATTAGTTTTAATGCTCCTACCGGGATCCTGTCGTCACGCGTCTCGCATCTTCTTATCATAGTTCGAGTCCTTTCTGCATGTAATTTGGGGAAACATGAAGACCAGAAGAGGAAAGACAGGAAGCGGGCGAAAGAGACGTGCAAAAAACGAAATAGTCGGAGGTTTAGTGTTTTGGGGGGAGGGGGAGGGAGATTATAGAGAAATTTTTTGTTGAGTTCCCTTGGCATCCCACCGAGTTCTATAGTTCCTGATATATTTTGGGAATAGTTCTGTTCATTTGTCAATAGAAATCGACCTTAAATAATGATATGCTAACTTCCGGAAAATAATTTCTTCCGTAACAACCGGGTTTAATACAATTCAACCTTCTTCACAGTTCCATGAACAAATTAATAATAGTTCTGTTCATTAAGCGACAGAAACTGAATTTTTCATGATTTTATTGCGCATGCATATGCGTATATACTTATCTGAGCTTTCTGATGAGATAATATTATAACGTTTGCTTAATTTTTGGACACGTTTCATAAACGATAGTGCTAGTGGTTATGTCCAATTCTGAACATAGTTCTTATCCCTGAATATCTAAAAACAATTCTTCGTCACCATATGACATGTATGATAATGATATGCAGATAATAGGGTGTTAGTTCTGATGTTTCTCGACGTTGCAATCGACAGTTCTCGTCTTTCTGTGCAATATCGAAAAGAGTTCTGGCCTTTATCCACCACCACATAATTGCTAATAATTATTGATCAACATATCAGCGATTGTTTTCAGCATTATTTTTATTATATTTGCAGACATTCGTGAACGATCGCCAGATAAAATCGGATTCGATCGAGCTTCTGCATCGTGATAGTCATAGTCGTTGTTGTCGTCGTCGTCGTCGTCGTCGTCGTCAATATCGATCATCTCCTTCAGCCCGATTCTCGGAGTTAGCCTCGAGAGGCCGAGTCGACAAGCACATGTCGATAATACTTGAGTTACTTGTGAGAGTAGTTGCACAGAACGGTGAGTGTAAGAGAGCTTCTGGCTCGGAGACTTGGCGGCTCTGCTAGGATGCGGCATGACGTAAGGTTAAGCCCGCGTTCCGAACCTTTCTTGTGTCGCACGTCAGGATGAGCACTTTGGTGAGCAATCAAGTTGAATGAAATGAAGATTGTCGCTAGCACAAGGCAGATAAAAATTGAGAGATGGTGACTCTTCATATATCACCCCGTCAACGGTTAATATCCCACAATATTTATCGAAATCTTCAGAGTTTTGTTCCCGCTTATCTCGCGGCCTATTATAGTTTTACCCCTCTTGGGATATACTAAAGTCGGTTGATTTGCCATAAAAATTGAAGTTGTCGATTTATGATCAAATTTTGCTGAAGACTACAAAAAAATTCTGGACACTGCAGCCGTCACCGTGTTGGTTTCGTATCTAATATTCCTACTTAATATAAGAACAATAAATTATCATGCTGCGGCATTAACACATTATCAACGATCCACATCTTATTGCGTAACAATTTTCTCATCTATTGCTTCCTCATAGAGGAAGCTTTGTTATGGTGAAAAAAATTCCAGATTTTAATAAAAACGCTCTCAGAATGTTTCAAAATATCGAAAAATCACATTTAGAAAAAATGTCCGGATGTATGTGTGTGTGTGTGTGTGTGTGTGTGTGTGTGTGTGTGTGTGAATCAGACGAGAACAATTCAAATCGCTGTATCTTGGGAATGCCTCGACCGATCAGGCTGAAATTTTGTAAACATCATGCGTGATCAATAGTCAACATTTGGTCAAAATTTCATTCAAAAAGATTAAGTTGCTTTTTTTGTACGCCACTTTTAATTTCTTCGAATATGTCTGTGCGTAATCTAGCGCTCGCAATTTTTTAGCTAACGGGCTAAAAACGCGTTCACAGATCGAATATGATCACCCGATGATCCCATTAAAATTTCAGGAGAATTGATCTAACCGTTCAAATTTTATGAAATTTTGAATTTTTTGAATTTCATGCAATTTTTTTTTTTTTTCGAGACGCATTTTTCCATATTAAATATTCATCCGTGAATAAAAAAGTGTCAAATTTGCAATTTTTATAGCCAAGATTGCAAAAAAATGAGTGATTTTGGGCATTTTTAAAGAGCGATATCTTTGCTTGCCGATGCAGCAAGGTATACACAAGACGATGGATATGATGGGGTTGAAAGAGCTAGATAAAGAGGTATCACTTAGATTTCTTGAGTAAAAATCGAAAGTGCAAAAAAAAAATCAGGAGTGCTTACTTCCATGTATTTTTTCGCGGCAAGCTGAGATCTGACAAGATGACGCGTGACGATGGAGTATTTTTACGCGCTGAACCTGAATCGGCCAGCCGTTTTGGATGAAAGTTTAACAAGACGTTGATGTTGAAAAAAGTTGAAAATTGACATTTTCATATCGCTTTCTCATAAAAGTTGGAAATTGAAATTATCATATCGTTTTCTCATGATGTTCCTTTATTCCCAAAGCTTCCTCTATGGAGAAGCAAAAAATACAGAAAATGCTTTCTCATAGAAGAAGTTTCGCGAATAAAGGGACATCATGAGAAAACCATATGACAATTTCAATTTCTAACTTTTATGAGAAAGCGATATGAAAATTTCAATTTTCAACTTTTTTTACTTGGTGCACATTTTTTACAATCTTTGGTGTTTTTTTTTTCTTATTCAAGTGACTTGATAAGACAATGGAGATACCGCTGTACTGTGTATTGTGTGGTTACACCGATCCCCTAAGGGTTACGGGCTCCTTCACTTTTCCTCCTTCCTCCTTCCTCCTTTCTTATCCGTTGTCGTCGGTTCGATTCTTGGGTCCGGAGCTTCGGCGCGCCCCGTCAGGTGTCAGTAGTCTCAGACATACGGATATAGTCGTAGTTCGTCCGCCTTTCACCTACGGGGCTTCAGTCTCGGGAATCTAACCTGCGACACTTTTCCAGTCTTTCGGTTTCTCATACCGAGGCACTGGATCTTTCCTCTGAACCTACTATTATACTGGGTTCCGAACCGCTTTTTCGCACAAAAAAACATCACAAAAAATTCTTGTTGCTTGCCGGGAATCGAACCCGGGCCTACTGCGTGTGAGACGCGCTTCGACCCACTCAGCCGCGCTTACCCTTACCGCTGAATTGTAACACCTCATTTTTCCCGGCTATCTCGATCAAACTGTATCTGCGGAAACCTTTATTAAAAATTTTTAATAATGGTTTTAACCAAAGATTTTTACTTAAATTTTAACCAAAGAAACCTTTATTAGCATTTTTTATTTTTTTATTTTTTTTACATGTTTCGACATTTTGTTCCATTTGTTTATAAATCTTTTTCGCATTTAAGGTATATATCAAAAGCGGTAGATGAAAAAATTCAAAAATATAAAAATACAGTTTATATGTAGTAAGGCACAGCAAGTTTCGCTGTGATTTGAAGATTTTTCGAAAAGTTACTGTGTCTTCAGATGGGACAGACCACAGACAGACAGAAATGGATTAATGCTTTTTTTGCAATCTGGGACATTCAAGACATGTGTTTAGATCATAATGTGATGACACATTTTGTTTGGTATTACAATACTTACGTCTCTCCTTAAATACTTCGTATGGGATGGGAAAGTAAAAATCTTCATAGTTTAAAGCAGAGCTGGGTAGTACTTAAAGTACATGAGTACTTATTTGGTACTGTAAGTACTTTTACTAAGTACTAAGACCAAAGTACTTGTACAATGACACGATTCACGACCTTTCAAAGAAGAAACTGAACATTAGTCAAAAATTGAATTTCGATTGCACCGTCCCTCCTTACCGAAGAGCACTCAAGTATACTTGAGTGCTCTTCGGTAAGGAGGGATAGGTATACCTATAAATATCCGGAATGATTCGATGGAATGGCAGGAGATTCTTAGTACCGCTTCGATTTCTAAGAGTGGAGAAACGAATAAGCGTTGAAAATGAGACAAGTGTGAAGAAGAGAGTCGCCCGAAATGTCGGAGGTAATAAACGTTTCGATAATCGAGGAAATTACCCGTGTTCTACGTATTTCTCTTCCTTCTCTGTTTCCCTCTCTTATTCTAACATAGAAGTCAACGCAGAGAAAAGTATAATTAGGGAGAAAGAAAAAGCGGAAATAAAAAAGGGGATGAGCTGGCGAAGTCGGAGTGGTCTGATCGGTAGCGTAGCCGCGCGCGTAATTAAATTCCATTCGTGCCTAACATCTCGTACCCCTCGTGCGCCTGCTTTACCCTCTGAAGAAAAGCTTTTTCGGTAGCTCTACGACGACGACGAGAAGCCATCCGTAAGTTACTATAGTTTAAGGTATATAGCGAGTCACGCGAGAAAGGATTCAGCTATTCAGCACTATATCTGCACTACTCCACCGTCTCTTCCCCTCCCCCACACGTAACGCTTCTCCATTTATTTTTATCGGAAATCTCACTTCCTTCCTTGGACCGCCATTTCATTCTCACTTTGATCACAGTCCGCAGTCAGCCAACCGGTCGGTCGACTACCAGCAGTTTTCACTTCTGCTCACGAGCACACGCCGAAGGATATCAATATTCCTTGGCGAAAAATGTCCGGTCAGCTCCCAAGAGAGCCTACGGGAGAATCGCCGGTTCTACGATCCGATAGATATATAGTACAGGATATGTATATTAAACGAGGATGGCAAAAAGTCGAATAAAAAGATGAAAGCGTTGATAAAAAATGTCATAAAAATGAAACCGTAGATATTCAAATTTAAGTTATTTATCGCTCTCTTTTCTTCATGCTCAAACGTTTTTCGTCTTCTCACTTTCTTAAAGATTTTTCACTTTGCGGTGGGTTCTTTGTTTTCCGTCCTTTCTCCGTATCTCAATATATGACATTCCGCGTTTCACCGTGTTCACTGTCATTTTCAATCTATTTTCTTTGTTATTCGATTCCCTTGGCAGCGCATATCCGATAGGTCTTTTCTTTCCCGCGGGGTTTTCGGACGGGAAGTGGAAGAGGAGGTGAAAACTCTCGCGAACGTTCGTATATACGCAGAAGCTTTGAGGAAACAACGAGAGTTTCCGTACACGAAAGCTGAACGAGTAACAGAAGAGAGAGTAACGGGAGTTCCTGACGAGGAAACGAGACCGGTGTGGACGGACGGCTCGCGCGCGCTCTCTACAACTACGGCAGGAGGGCTTGATTAATGGACTTCTTGTTGGTCCGATGTCCGGGGGTTGAGAGAAAAAAAATTACTTCGCTACAACAACAGGGATGCTCCGGAATACGGTCGATTAATTGCGGCCAGCGCAGCTCCTTCTCCCGTCTCTCGTACCACCTCTTTTCCCCATCCCTTTTCTCACTCAAGCCTCTGTCGGACTGAACCGGCGAGCCGTCCCGTTATTGCGCGGCTCGTTGCTTAAACGATACCGGGGATAAACCCTTGGCGAAAAAATATTGCTAAACTGCGAAAAACGCGATACCGCCCCTCGTGATGCTGTTCCAACTATACGTACCGCTCGAAAGCTTTTTGTGTGCACTCAACTAACCCGCTTCCCCGTTCAACGAAGATATAACTCGCAATCCGATTAAACTTCGAGTTCTACAATTGAAACGTTTCAATGGAGTTATCGTTGTACACAAGTTGATAACGACAACAACGACGAAAAATATTTTAACCAAAGAGTGCTCGTCTGTAAACGTCAAAGAGGCCGATCAATCCTTTCGGAGTCTCGTTAGTCGTTACAATGCGATCAGTGTTCCTTCAACTACTTTACGTTCTTTTTACTCCAAACTGCCCGCTAGGGCAAAGACGGAAGCATTAGTGCGTTTCACTGCAATAATCCATTTTGGCATGTTTTCGAAGGCGCCAGTGTTCGTCTTAATGGCAACAAATTACTTAACTTAATTTGGCATATTAGTTTTATATATAATTATCTGTGTTTGTGGCACTCTAATGTTACGTTTACATGTAAACTCATATAAATAAACCATATTTAGATAAACAGATTAATATTTCGCGGTGTGACATCGATGAGCCAATGAGAAAGCTGCATTGCCGTGACATAGGAAATGTCTTCCTTATTATTACCATGTTCATTGTAGGTGTTGCGTTCGCACGACTTAGTCGTCGAATTGCTTTTAGATATAGAATATATCAAGGTGTTATTGTTGGTTAAGTGCTGTTTTATATTATATATACACATTATTTATCAATTCGTTATTAATCGGCCGTATTGTTTCATGTTTCGGTTTTTATAGTTAATATTATTCATAATAAATTAATGAACTAATACTATTTCATTAATTTTATTGCATTCATATTTTTTTTGTTGCTGACTCGATAAGCCTGCATCAGTAAATTAGTTTGCCGAGTCCAATGACTCGAACCATCACCCCAAACCAATAAAGATGAACGTGATAAAACTATATGTGAGACTAATCATTTTTCGTCGTATCTTTGTTGCAGCCTTTGTTCCTGCGACGCGATACCTGAGGATTATCTATCGATAATTCGCCGAAGCCTTTCGTTCGCCGTTGTTCCTAAAAAGAAAAGCAGCGAGTGTCCTGGCGAAAGGGAAACGCGTTGTCCAGGAAACCGCGGCTTTACATCGCCCCTAATTGACAGGGTGAAAAAAGAGAGTAGGTTGCCGC
This sequence comes from Stenichneumon culpator, assembly GCA_964017025.1. Taxonomy (NCBI): domain Eukaryota; kingdom Metazoa; phylum Arthropoda; class Insecta; order Hymenoptera; family Ichneumonidae; genus Stenichneumon; species Stenichneumon culpator. The sequence goes on from OZ024776.1 coordinate 585,482, forward strand.
AAGGGTAAGCACCACGATCCGCATGGGGGTAAGGGGAAGTAAAGAAGAAGAGCGAAGAGGAAAGAGGAGATTCGCGCAACGTTAAAATTTACGAGTTCGGGCCAGCGGCACGGGTTCTCGCTACTACGAAGCGGAAACGGCCAGGCAGGAAGAGAGGTTTCTGGTTGCCGCGAGTGAGAAAGGGTAGCGACGAACCACCCCTCGCTTCACCTCCTACTCTAACGAATGGCCTCCCAGAGAAACGGACTGCCGACCGAGAACCACGAGAGCGGAAGTGGCCACTGCCGTCCACCGCGTTGCAATAAAAATTGATTTTTCATTCGCTGTACAGTTATACTATAATATTAAAGAAAACCGGAGAGAGAACGACAGCAAAAGAATCCAGTCAAAGAGCAAAAGTCTAACGAGGAAACTCCCATCGACCAGCCGAAAGCGACAGAATACATTTTATTCACAAAACATATCTTCCTGTTGTACGAAAATCTAATTGAAGCGTCATTGCGATATTCGATAAAAGTATCTCGTTCTCTCGGTGAAGCTCTAGGTGAAAAAAAAAAATCGTCCACGTTTCATTAGTTTTCTTTCGGCGTTCGTTCCATCCGATAATTCGCACGTACATAGTGCACGTGCGCGGACTTGGAGACGGTAAAAGATTAATGCGGAATGGTGAGTTAGAATTTCGTGACTGCGAGAGAAACTCTCTACTCCGACGATATTAACTAATCTCGCTCAAATGAGTTAACCGAAGAATACGAGATGAACCACGACTCGGTTCTGCGCTCGTTGGAAAATGGGTCGCGTTATCGTACGAGGAACTCGAAATTCAGCTTCAACACGGTGGTCTACCGCGGTGTTTTATCGAGGACAGAAAACAAGTAAATTACAATTTATAGATCATAAACTCTAGCGTTTCGTCGCGTCGTTCACATATATCATTGTCGTTCGATTTTACTCGTGTCTCTCGATCGATGTTGTAAATAGGTGAGAATCGGTGCTACGATTAATAATTTCAATCCGAGTGTTCGGGAACAAGAAGGACTTTTTATTAGCCGCCAGATGATCTACACTTTTTTTAATCACGTCTTTTTTCGTTGTAGTTCGAAAGTGTTTTTCCGGCAATAACCTGTTCGATAGCCCATGGAGTCGATTCGGCGTGTCGGAACTTCAAAAAAATCGGACAAAAACGATTCAGCAATTGTGCTAGGTTACGCGTCATTGGACTCGTCAATGAGGAAGAGGCTTTTAGGCCGCCGAACTCAATTCGCTGTACAAAAGAGTATCGAGCCACTTCCACGTATTGATATTCGATTTTCTCATAATCGATGCGTGATCACCTGGAATCCACTTCGACAGGATTACAATTGCAGTTTATAGAGTACATCATTCGTGATTATCGGTGCGACGGTGTTCAAGAGTTCATCGTGCACATAGAGTCGAGTTCATAGATTTCATCGTTCAGAGATCTTTGGGTGAAAACGTCCGGGTATAGAAGTCGCTGCTCGCGAGTTTTTCTCGATTCACATCGGCAAAGAAGAAAAGAAGATATGAAGATACCGAGCGGCGAGGCAAGTGTCCCTCTACTCGGATCTGTAGGACCCCGTTGCGTCGTCAAACAGGCTACGGTCAAGCGATGCGTTGCGGCGCTTCTCCTCGTCTCCGTCGCCAGTATATTCTACTACACTCACTACATCATAAGCAGTCCACTGTCCAGGTGAGTCTATTTTTATATTTTCGAAACGAAGAGTTTCTAATAATTCAGCTCAATTCTTAAATGTGGATACTTTGAGTTTCCCAATCGAGGATTTTTATAAAACGGTTTTCAATTATCGAGTACTTTCAGATAGTTATTTCCAAGAAATATGCAATGTTTCTTCTTTCCAAGAAATATGCGTGTTCGCCGATTTTTGGCTTCCCCAGAGAAAAAGCTATGTTAGCGATGATCAAAAATGTGTGTGTGTATGTAAATAATATAGGCCCTTTAAAATGACTACCTATAATTGACGAATGGTTTGAAGCGCTGGTTGACATTTGAAACACCTGTAAGGTGGGTACTTCCCTTGTTTACCCTTTGATCCGGACAATTATCATGAAAATTGATGTTCGATTTGAGATTTTATGAGATTTAGCATTCTTGAAAAACTAAAGCCGGTCCTCTAAGTCTCGTAAATTTAGAACTATAATTTTTAAAGTACATACAAAAATAATATATCGATCAAGGATTTTTTACATTGAATTTGACCGAAATCTATTCGAGCCGTCAGATTTTATGAGATTTGGAGTTTTTTTAAATTACTAAAAACTTTCTAATTCGATTAAAAATGAAGGTATCGGGTTCGAATTTTAAAATCGAATGGACTAACACTGTACAACATTTGTTATTGCATTTGGACAAAATAGATCGAATCGTTGAAATTTAATAAAATAATTTTATTTATATTTACAAAACTATATTTTTTCGTCCGACACGAGTTTCTGCATCAAATATAATACCGGGAGTAAAACAAGTTGCAGATTTGTAATCAGCTGTGAAAAGTAGATTCAAGATAGGCTCACAACGACGAATGGCAACAAAATTTATTTAGTGAGTTAAAAAAAAATGTTGCGCTCCATTTTAACAAGAAGCATTGCTTCGTCTATGAGGAAACCAAAATCTGTCAACGAACTTTGTCATAGAGGGACCATATGCCTAAAAGAATCCACTTCGTGAACATGAGGAATCAATGTGCAAGTCACTTTGCGCCCTTTAAAAAAATGATTAGTCGTGTATACTTTATAAAAAAGACAATTTACATCGCATCAACTACGAGAAAGAGAATAACCAGGAGTTCGAGTTCATTACACGAAGAGAGGTCGAATGAAGCAATGGGAAAGGTTATTTCCGGACGAATAATGAAATTTCCGATGTCTCACCCCGATATCTTCGATATTCTTACGAAAACTTTTATTACGGGTCACCGAACAAACTCTGGAAAAATAGTACACGCGAGCGTGCAAACTCGTCGTTCACGTTGCACCCGCGTTCTGCACGTAGCCCAACGTCCTATCGACATCCCTATCTACACCGGAGTTTACTCCGCCTTGACCAATCTATGTATAAACTTGCCTATGTGTACGTTACATACAGGCAAAACTCACGTAATACTCGCATCGATCAACGTGCCCGAATTTTATTCGTTCATCACGATTATGGCTGCTCGCTTATCGGCGTTCGATTCGTTTTCTGGCTCGGCCGTATGCTGAGTCGACAAAAAGTGGGGCGGGGGGGGGGGGGGGGAGAGGGACCAAAATATAATAGGGTAGACCGGGGTAAAACGGGGACGGTAAGCAATAAAACCTGCTACAACAATACCGAAAGCATACATCCATGGTTTTTCACACCAAAATTGTAGTGGCACCGGTTTTGAAAGGATATTAAAAAAAAAAAAACTATCTGGGGCAAAACAGGGTACCCTTCGATTTGACTTGCGGCAACTTTTGTTAGCTTCATTATTACCCTATTTTGCCCCACGTCCCTATTTTCCACGGTTTCCGTCGTTTGTTGGCTACCATGAATCGATTTATTCGATAATTTTGGGTACCCCATTGTGCCCCACATCGATATGACATTTCATGTCCCCATTTGCCCCATGTCCCCGTTTTGTCCCGGTTTCCCCTACATGAAACCGGTGTGTACAGTTTGGGCAAACATTTGTCCGAATGAAAATTTCTTGGATGTGAAGAAGAAAATTCATTATACGAATGCGGGCATGGAAGGTTGGCTCTGTACATAGCAATCCAGCGTGGTCGGGAGTCTACACAGTAGATATAATGGCTTTCTCACTCGGGTACCAGCATCAAGATGAGCAAACAGAGCTCGCTGGCTGGGCCGTCGTGCGCGTATTCTCTCGCGGTTACTATAGATTCGCGAGTTTGAGCGCAGGCCAGGCGCTTGCTTGCTCGCTGGACTGCGGCATTGCTCTAGCTTCGAAATGTTCGCTGCCCGGAGGGGGTACCCACAGCCAACTTTTAGTTAATAAACTAGCGAATCGAGGGAAGCGGGTCACTTAGGGTAACGAGTTAGTTGAGCGCACGTCTCTAGCTTGCTCGCTCGGAAACTGCGCACCGTACCCGAACCGACACCATCACCGCCGACTGTGCTATACGCGCGGCCTCCGTTGAATGCAAAGTTAGTTTCTCGAAGCCCCTGCGTCCCAAAAGCGCGTGACAGAGAGAGAGACATACGAGGCACGAGGGCGAGCTATCTTAAACAGAGAATTCGTGCGGTACTATTTCCCTCTCTGTCTGTGTTTCCATACTCATGAGTAAATTCAACTTCGAATGCGCACTTACATACAATATATACATCTATAGTATACTGTGTTAGTTCTACCAAATATCTTGCGGCATGAAACCGGAGATGAATAAACTTCGTCGCGAATGCCCATCGACGGTCTTCGCCATCAACACTATCTGCAGCATTATTTTTAACTGCGGATACGGTGAACGACCCAATTACTCTCCGTTAATCATATTATCGATGATAAAAAATCCTATTTATGTCCGGCACACTCAAATTTTATTTTTTTACATTATTTATATTGTGCATCATGTGATGAATAAGCATCGAGGCAAAATTTTATGAAATCGTCGACTTTCAGCGTTTTATCTGTGAACCCGCCAGAAAATAGCTCGCGCAAGCCATTTTCTTGTCAGTTTCGTTAAGCGGTCACGTTTTTAAAATCGGTTCGTATTCTTTACCAGCAGCGAATAAAATTATGAATCTAACTTGTACTGTGTGATTAAGGGTCAATTAAAATCGTGGTGCAGGAGAAAGAATTTAGAAATTACAATTTCGCCGGAAAATACATAGGTCAGAATCAAGTCTATAAAGACGCCGTATGCTTCCATTAATGTCCGAATATTTTAGTCAGTTTTGTTTTTATTGCCTTTTTTTGTATAGAATTTAACTACAATAGTTATTGAAATGCGTGATTTTTGTACAATGTTAATGTGACTTAACAAGATTATGAATAAACTATTATTTTCCTTGTGTCACGATTCGAAGATTGGGCATAGAATATTATAACCTCACTATTGCTCAAAATACTATTATTTTCCTAGTCAATAATCGAGCATAGATAGGTCACTATATGGGTTATATGACAGAATGGTAGGACACTTATCCGGTCATTTACAACAGTATGTATATTTCGAGTTTATTATTTTTAAAAGTGCTCAAAAATAATGAAACAATACTTGTTTTAGTTAAGTAAGACCATTACAGCCGAACTTTGACAACATCATAAATTTATAAGCACGCAGTTTTAGAGGATAAAAAATATTTCATTTGATTCTGTAGGTAACCCGTAACTTTTGCCAAAAAACAAAAAAAAACAATCCCACATTTTATACTCCAATCCTCGACGAGGGTGACACTATATTATGAGGTGGCAGTGCATTTTCCAATCTATGTTAATAACATCACTCTATAATTAATAATTTACGTAAATCTGGGAAAACTTTTGAAAAAAAATGACCTGCGGTTTTCATTCGACATTTGGGAAAGCCTGCGGTAGGGAGATTTCACGATACCCAGAAATGGTCGCCGTCCTCGCGCTCTCGTTGTGCTCCCGAATTTCCGAGTAGCTTGTGGACTCAGCAAATTGCCGGTAACCTTTGCTCTTAGCGAGGAGGACCGTTGAGTGCGGGAGCCAGCTCTTGTGGCGGTGGCCCAATTTAAGTCAAGATATATGACCGACGTATATTTTAGTAATGTAACCAGTCCAATTCCAATTCTGGACGATCACGGGTCCGCGAACTCTCGCACCGTGATGCTCTTTCACCCTTCTACCTGTGCTGCTCTCACAGTTGATAGCACTGATGTGCTCTTTCATTCTCTCCTTCTCGGCCCTCTCGATAAACTTCCCTTCGCGTCCTTCCGATATTGCCCGCTCACTCCTGGAGTGAAATCGCTGGAGCGGACGACGAGAACAGTGTTCGAGTAGATATCAGGTAGTATGCAGCCTCGCAGAGCTCGGCGGGTCCACAGTTAATTAGAGAAGAGAAATAACGTCGGGGCTCTCGGGAACTGTTCGTTCGAGGGTTATATGGCATGCTGACTTTACACAACCAATCTTGCAATTCAACCGAGGCGGAGTCTTCTCGGAACAGGCATATAAGCTCATAAATAACAAATATAACTTTCCCACTTTAGTCATGCGTATTATGCTGTAATACAGCTTCTTCTATGAGGAAGCAAAAGTTGGCCGATTAACCAAGGTCAGAAATGTGTTCATATGCGTTATTTGCTTGACACATTAAAACTGTCGGTTGACTCAAACATATTTTAATCGACTGACGAGAATGATCGTTGAAAAAATTAATCCTCTCGCTGTACCGACAGCGTAACCCTTTTTAACGCATCCGTCTGAGCCTCGGTCATTCCAACAATATATATATATATGTATATATATATGTACTTTATTTTAGCGTCGTTGTTACAATATTTATGATTCTGTTTGGTGTATCGCGGCACGTATTCTCGTCAGGATTCCCGGGGCGCTGGAACTACACAACCAAGCGAAGCGTCTTGACAACCTCGGGCTTGCGGTCACGTTCCCAGGTGTCAACCTGTCCTATCGTGTATACCCATGCTCTTTTACATGGGCGAGTGACGCAGATAGTGCGGGAGAGAACTGAGTCTTGAAACGCTACCGGATGTTTCTTGCACGCCCAATCACCGTCAATTCAAGTCTCTCACGCCTGTGTATTCCAGTTATACATATGGATGTAGATATAGATATTCCTAGGTTGCATCGCGCCCCGCGCGCCAAATTCGATATCCCTTCGGTTACTCGCGTTGCACTATTTCCCTCGCACGTTTCCTGTCAAACTGGAAGCCCTTTCCAACACATACCTGTGTATACCATTGACTATGCCGCTATGTGATGTACAGCGTGCCAGCAGCATTGCGTTGCCGGAGCGTGCCGTATTCAACGAGATTCGGCCGCTTCGCTTCTTAGTCATGACATGAAATCGACGGCGTTGTCAGATTGTCGAGTGCTGCACTAGCGAAAAGCGTCTACGCGGCCTTTCGCTACGGACGCTCTCATCTTGTACACTGCGGAGTGAATGAAAGAATTAAAAAAAAAAATATGGCTCGAACTTACCGCAACGAATTCTATTAATTTATTAAAGTACTAAAGAAAATTATCTCGGAATGTACCTCATGGAAATAAAGTATATTCAAAATTTTTCTATGGAATGAGTATATACATGCTACCTTAAAATCAAAACCAAAGAAAAAATAGAAATTTTCATATGGCTTTTCATAAAAGTTGGAAATTGCAATTGTCATTATGTTTTCTCACGATGTTCCTTTATTCGCGAAGCTTCTTCTATGAGAAAGCATTTTCTGTATTTTTGGCTTCCCCATAAAGAAAGGTCGCAATAAAGGAACATCATGAGAAAACGACATGACAATTTCATTTTCCAGGTTTTATGAGAAAGTGATATGAAAATTTCAATTTTGAACTTTTATGAGGAAGCGATATGAAAATTACAATTTTCAACTTTATGAGGAAGAGCTATGAAAATTTCAATTTTTAACTTTTTTCAAAGTCAACGTCTTGCTAGACTTTTATGCAAAACGGCTGGCCGATTCAGGTTCAGGGCGAAAAAAATACTCCATCGTCACGCTTCACTTTGTCGGATCTGCGCTTGGCGCGAAGAAATACATGGAAGTATGCGCTCCTGATATTTTTTTTTGCACTTTTCATTTTTACTCAAGATATCCAAGTGATACCTCTTTATCTAGCTTTTCAACCTCGTCATATCCATCATCTTATGTATGTCTTGCTGCAGATCACGATAGGCACCTGGGTTTTTCCGCGATACCATCGGAAAGCAAAGAAATCGCTGTTTAAGAATACCAAAAATCACTCATTTTTGCAATTCTGGCTATAAAAATGCCCGATAAACTTGTTAACTAGTTGTCGCTCCGGGCCTGTAATTCCATGTATGTTTTCACGCTGATCACAAATCTGACACTTCTTTATTCATAGATAAATATTTAATACGCAAAAATGCGTCTCGAAAAAAAAATTGCATGAAATTCAAAAAATGTTAAGTGACATAAAATTTAAACGGTTCGATCGATCTTCGTGAAATTTTAATGGGACCATCGGGTAATCATATGTCATCTGTGTACGCGTTTTTAGCCCGATAGCTAAAAAATTGAGAGCGCTAGAGGGCGTACACACATTTTCGAAGACATTAAAAATGGCGTACAAAAAAAAACAACTTTGAACATTTTTGAATGAAATTTTGCAGAAACATTGACTATTAGCCACATATCCTGTGTGCGAAAACACGCTGTGAGAAAGCGATATGCCAATAAAAATGTTCAACTTTCTTAACATTTCGAACGTTATTAGGCGGTAAAATTATTATTTTCTAAAGGCGTAAACTTAATAAACTTAATAGTACACAAAGTCCGTGCGATGCAGCTTTCTCGAATATATAACGTAAGCGTAGGAGAGCGCGAGAATAGAAGAAATGGGCGAAAAGAATGGTGAAAACTTTGGGCAGTTTCGTCGTGAACACACAGGTCGCTGATCGCGGATAACACTCTCGTCGCGCCCTCTGGAATAGGGCGCATAGTTAAGCGTAACAGCGTACACCGGTGGCGTGGGTAACGCGCATGCTAATCTGCCCTCGAGAACATTCGGGGACGCTGTGCAACTGACTCGCGCCCATTAATTCGTCGTCTTTCCACCAGCATCCTACGTACTGCCGGTGGTCTAAATTTCCGTCGTTAAACCAGAACTTCCGAGAATTGGATTTCGGGGTTGTTACTCGTGGCATCCTGCACACAGTTTTAGTATTTGTCGAAATTTCAACCATGCCGACACCTCATTTGTCATTGATATAAACTTGTGAAGTTCAATTATTTCTCGCGAAGAAAAGTTTCGATAGATGTATGTAATATAGTATGAGAATATTACAAGAATGAGGGGACGATGAAGGCGTTGCGATAATTTCTTCATGGTTGTAGAAGTGATTAAAATCACGCCGCTCGACGCCATTTCCGGTCGAGGATATTTTATAACGCCGCAATCGCCGTTGTGTCGCGCGTACCGAAAGAATTCTCAAGGGACGTCCGGGGACTCGTGGGGTCGAGTTCGAGATAATAAAGTTGAACAGTCTTATCGATGAAGATAAACATTACTCCAGACGAGACTGTCTGCCTACATGTGGGGCGATTTGCACTCATATTTTTGTTTTCATTCCTAACTATCGCTCGTGTATTTACTGTCGTGTATTCACTAAATACAATGTGTCCGCATAATATCAGCAGTGCTCGCGACTGCTCCATGAATAGACCGAATAAATTGTTTCAGCTATATTGAAATTTCACAATATTATTATATACAGTAAAAAAGATTTGTACATTCAACAAACATTTTTGTTGAATGGAATGGGGGTAACTGCTGTGGTAGCGCCTAAGAGTGGGGATACAAGTATGACTTATAAAGGGTTAAAATTGATTATAAGTTATGACTTTGGGTCAACACATAATGCAATGTTAATTATTGAAGTACGGGTGTCGTATGTCTGAGTTGGAAATATTCGAATAATGTCGTTCGAAATTTCGGAAAATGTCGTGGAGTCCCCTCTAAGTGTAATTATTTTGATGGTTCGCAAGGAAATTAATCATAGACATCCGTATTGTCGCTATCAGTAGCGGCAGACAATAAGCTGTGCGTTATTTTTATTTAAAAACTTTAATTTGTCTGCCATCAGAAAAATCTCATCAAGTATTCGTTTTAAATGTAATCCGACAAAAAACTGAACATTCGTTGGATGAAACTATCGAAGAACTTGCAATTTAAGGGAAACTGTTCGAATACACTGGCGCGATCTCCGTGATGTACTTTTCATTATGCTGCTGGGAGCTCCCAACGAGCTTGTCACGATCCTTTCAATGTAGCATATCCCATAGCCCGCACTCGAATTGAAAAGGATCCGAGGGTCCGCCGGCGCTGATTTCAAGGACTTTTGGATGTCGTATTATTCACATTGCGGTTGCGCGTACTCGTTAGTTGCCCACGCTCTTTGGCACGTGCACAACGTGCTCCAAAGCTCGACTATCAGCACGCCTACAGCCTGGTCTCATCATCTCCGTCCACAATCGGATCCTCGAGTGTCTTCACTATATGTGCCCGCACGAATACACACATGATGGATACGTAACCCTTCGTGAATCGCGCTCACAAGCGTACCCTCTCGACCAACGGCCCCATTCGAGAGAGTACCTAAACACAATACTCATGAACGAGATGTATTCCACCGAGATCTCCATCAAAATTACTCATACGTGCGTACCCAATTAAATCTGCAATATAGCTTAGCGACGCGAATAACTCGACCAAACTCTACCTTTCGAATCGGATTAATGGCTCGTTAAGGCTCGATAATAAATGTGCATATATAAGTGACTTGGTTGTTGACATTTTTTTTGTTCCTTCTCTTTTTTTCCAGTATAAATGGAGATATGTCATGCACACTATTAATATACAGACATGCAACGCTATAAATCCGATAACTAGTGGGGCAAAATTTTCACCTCTAATTAACACGTTGTAATGGACTTCTGGCAGAATCGAGAGAACAGATTATATGTTTTAAACTAAAATTAAAATTGTTATTAAGCTCCCGATTGTAGAGAGAATTGCATTATAAAATATTTTTCTATAAAAAGAATAAACTAATAACCGTTTGTTTATAAGTTGCGTGATGTCTCTCGAAGAAAAAATTATGTAATTCTATACGTGCTTGAAGTGCGGAACGTTCGGTGAGTGGAAGTTGGGGATCACTTTTTAACTCTCGATTGTCCTCCAGACAAATTATGCGTTTCACGGCGATGACGGACTTTGTCATCTTTCAGGCGAATTTACAGCACTCATGGCTGCAAAGCGCCACTTACGCCACTCTCGGCAGGCACGGAAAGTAGCGCTTTTCATGCATGAGTTACATGAAACTTTTTCTAACGAGTGTGAGCTTGCAGCACGAGTCGGAGGCGAGTGCTGCAATCACACGAGTTCAGAAAATACTTTTCGCACGAGTATCTCCCAAAATGTAAATTTACAATGTGTGAAAATGGAGGTTTTCGCACACGAAGCGTGCGCGAACCCGCCATTGTCCTACCGAGTGAAATAAAAGTTTAAACGGTTTCCTATCAGAAACTGTCCTTCATTATTATCTGAGCTTAAATTTGAAACTTTGCGAATGAAAAAATCATTGTGATTAGGAATAAAATAGTGGAGAATCGAAGAGTTACGTTAGCATGTAGAATGTCCGATTCTCCGGGCCAATAAGAGCATTAGTTAATAATGAAAGCAGATGGTTATTAGAAACAGGCAATGGTTTTTTAAAGAATTTTGAATTACGATAATAATGAAATCTGGTAGAGGGTTGTTCTGATTCAGCATGCGCGTACCGCCAAATGCTTTATCGGGCGTATCGACAGAGGCCTTGCTGCACTCTGCAACGTTGAGTATCCTACAGGACACGTATCTCGTAATATTGTCGAAGGTTTAATCGAGAAGGATGAAGGATGGAGAGGGAAGATGATATTATGATGTTGATGTCTGGCGGGAGCGGCGACTGAGAGTTTGACGGTAGTTGTGGCAGGCGTATAGGAGATGTGTACTGGATGTTTGCGGCCTGGTCCTGGCGAACCTCGGCACGACGCTAATCATGCTTCTAATCACGCGCCGACGGACGAAATTAGCCGTTGGTGAGCCACGGGACGTCCCCGAGAGGACTACGGGCTCAAAGGAAGTAATCCGAGATGCGCCAGTATCGCGTAACGAGGGAAGGAGGCTACGCTGACCATTTAGCAGGATCGTATACTGCTGTTTTGTGTATGGCATGAGCATACGAGTACAGATCTGTACTCTACCGAAACCATTTGAAATGGAACTTGAAAGAAAATGTCTACAGTTGTACTTAAAAGACTTAATATTTCTAAAACTCTACACATTCGAATTTTACAGATAGTTTTTTTTCTTTTTTTTTTGCAGAAATTTCCATTATTCAGAAAGTTTTCGTGTCTTATTGTTCGCGCTTGATTTCTACGCCAAAATCAAGATAAAAATCTTTAAGTACCATTGTAGGGTTCAGGAATTTACAACTCTTGTTGTCAGAGTTATGTCATAACAACACCTTCGTATGAACTGCAATTTTTATTCACCTCCAGCATGTAAAGTCTTATTGTATTTTGCCATTTATTTTGTTGCTAACGGATTTCAAATGCAGAGCAGCACTATAATTTAATAAGGTTTAACTAGGTCGGAATAATGTAGAAAGTAAAAAGACCTTTAATGTGACGCGCTGGCTCAGATATACCAAAGATAAAACGAAACAAATATTTATAACCAATGAATGAACATTCACCGTCAGAGTCAATGTAGCCATAATAAAAATAATAATTGATCAGTGGCCAAACCTGAACGTTGTTATTGTCATCCGTTAGAAACAATAAATTGGAAAAATAACGTTGAAGCTAAACTGTATCGACCCAGTAAGTCTATCATCGTGAAACAGAAGAGAATCCCAAGAAAGATAACGCTGTGTTGTTTATTATGTCAGTGTAGACTGATGTATATTTGGAAAGGAAACGATTCGCGTCAACGATAACATTAATAAGTTATAACAATTTATCCGTCTTCCACTGGCGCACATTAACATTCCAATTACATATTACTGACATCCCCGTTCATATTTGCTATTCATGACGGTCGATAAAAAGTGCATTACGTTTTATAAATCAGCGGCAGTTTAGATTTTTTCCATTCAACCATGATTTAAACGTTAACATTTTAATTTATTTCTACGTTGTCGAACAATTAAATAATTCATTAATTCATTGCACTTTTCGTACTTTCAACAATAATAGAGCACTAGAGTGGGTTCTGTAAAAGTTAGCGAAACTATCGACACGGTGAAGATCTACCCCGTTAAGTTTTTCTGCAAGTTTTATGAAACAGGGCACTTATGTATACACCGCATAATAAAAAAATAATCGGCATCGAGGCGTGCACATCATTATCGCGAATAGTTTATGCGAATGACTGTTCATATAAACTATTCGCGATATAGCCAGATATAGTCGACGAAAGATTTTTGAAAGTGAATGGTCTCAGCGACAAGCATGCCTGATCTCAGTGAACGATGAAAGAGCAGAGTGCGAAGAGTTGAATTTTGTGAAATCGCAACAGTCTATTTCGTTGACTAGAATGAGGCTCCTTCAAATGTAATACACTGTACAAACGTACAAACCTTCATTGTAACACAACGAAATCGTAAAGTGCACAAAAATGGAGAATGGCGCTTAAGCCTACGCTTAACCGCATTTGTCACAATACGGCGTATTTGTGACAAACGATTTTTGAACACATCATAAACTTTACTTTTCGATTTTTGAAGTGTAGTAAATTTGCGGTATACAGTTTTTGATTTATTGGAAAATAGTAATATTGCCATGAGCTCTTCCCGTAAGGATAATTACTTTCAGTTTGTTGTATAGTTTTGTTATAAATAATCTAAAGTGATTAAATTTTCAGTCGGCTTCCTCCCTGATCCTCGTAAAACAAATCACTAGAAGCGTAGAATCGATTTTCTCGACCCACTATTATTTCGTTTCATTCATCCAACAAATCAAAGTATCTTAGTAAACATTTTTGAGCATTACATGAAGCCCTGATTGATAAGGCTCTGTAAAGGTTTTTTTTTGTATCTCATCAGAGCGTGACGTGCTGGAGCCTAAAATTTTTACAAAGATCGGTATTCTTAAAGTATGGATCATTAATTGCTCAACGGTGAAATAAAAATATTCACGGGACCATACCGTTGATGCATCAGTTGTTATGCTACCGAATTATATTCGAAATTCGGTATCCAATAATTCCGTTTTGTCCAATAAAATTTCTGTTCCACGTAGGTTGATATACACGAGCATATATGTAGTTCGTGTATACCATGCATACGGCTGTATGTACACGTTACCAGAACAGGAAATACAAAAAGCACAAGCCCAGAACGCTCGGACAAAAAGCAAACTATAGTCTACCTCGCTTCTCTCTCTCTCTCTCTCTCTCTCTCTCTCTCTCTCTCTCTCTCTCTCTCTCTCTCTCGGAATCCCCTCGCGTTCATCGAAACGTACAGCACGCTTGACCGATTGCCTTCTATTGATTAGGATTCCAATTATTGGACCGAATTGGCTATTTTTATTTTTTTGGACCTTCGCATTTTTTTGCCGTTGACTCTCCTATTCTTTGTTCCCGGTAGTCTGCACTTTATTCACTGCGAGTTATTTATTTATATCACGTTCGCCTCGTTCTCTGACTCCGATAATTGATCCATTTACAGAGGTCATCAGCCATTTCAATTTATATCGAGCTTTCAAAGATACATATTCCCGAAACGGCATCGAGGTGCTTCGTGTGTCATGAAAACTTCGATAGATCGATCAAGCTAGCTGGGACGAACGTTACGACAGTTCAAGTACCGTACAAACTATACTTTTTTATTGATGAACTGAAGTTCGAGTTCTGATTTCTTAAACATATTCAGAAAAACATTATTTCACGGGAAAACCCATCTATAACATCTATTTTTGAGCTTTTTTCCGACAAAATGGCTTGTCAGATAAGAGCATATCTCATTAGATCAGACCATCTATCGAATAATGTCTTGTTAGATGTGACCATTTCACTTGTGATCAAATATGATCAATCAGGTCTTTTCCATGTATGATCGTGTATGATAATTTTTTCCCGGAATACAAAAGCAGACAGAGTTTTCAACAAATTGCCAATTGTCGTCTCCGACAATTTCCTCTTCCTTGCTGCACAGTTGACATTTCTGCCGCGTAAGGAGGCTTGTTACCGTATCGAATATCGATTCACTCAAAGTAGCGCAAGAAGCAGCAGCAGGATCAGCATTAGCCCGGTACCCGGATCGGTATGCACTGAAGCTCTTTGACTGTTTGCATTCTAATTAAAGAAGAGAAGCGCAAGACAGACGTGACATTATTGCAGACGCGACTAGTTGGGGCGTGAATGAGCGAGCTTAGAATATTGTATTGTGCCGGTCCACACACTCGCATACGTGACGCAGACTTTAACAGCGCCAAGAATTACGCCAGAACGAGACGCACGAAAAATTCAAAACCCTATGACTCAGGAATGCCTCAATTGATCAAGCTGAAATTTTACACACAGCATGTGTGATCAATAGTCAACGTTTGGTCAGAACTTCATCAAAAAATGTTCAGTTGTTTTTTTTGTATACCATTTTTAATTTCTTCGAATATGATCAACCGATGATTCCAATAAAATTTCACGAATATCGATCAAACCGTTTACAATTTATCGAATTTTGAATTTTTTCTAATTCATGCATTTCTTTCCAGACGCATTTTTCCGTATTAAATATTCGCCTATGAATAAAAAAAAAATGTGTCAGATTCGTAATCAGCGTGAAAAAATACATAGAATTACAGTCCCGGAGCGACAACTAACGAAAAAGTTTACCGGGCATTTTTATAGCCAAAATTGAAAAAATGAGTCATTTTGGGTATTCTTAAACAGCGATTTCTTTGCTTTCCGATGGCATCGCGGAAAAACCCAGGTGCCTATCGTGATCTGTGGCAAGACATACAGAAGATGATGGATTTGACGAGGTTGAAAAAGCTAGATAAAGAGGTATCACTTGGATTTCGAATCGAACATCCACATTGTTTAATATGGTTAGCCATGTGATTGTTGCTATGCAAGTCACTGGCATAGGGGAGAGCGGGGCGAAATGGCACAGCGGGGCAAAACGGTATACTGAGACAAAACCCAATTTTTCAATAACTTTTGAATGGTGGCGATGGTCATGTGTGGGGCAAAACGGGTTCAAAAATTCGGACGTAGCGTAGTGACAAAATGGGGCATCCAAAAATTATTGGAAAATTGAGTTTTGTCCTCACTGTCGCGTTTTGCCCCACTGTCCCATTTTGCCCCGCTCTCTCCTATCACCTTCCAGTGGTTACTTCGTTAATATGATTTTTCCTATGACTTGACTTGTCAATTGTCGTAAAATCCCTTGTAAATTCATTATTTTATTATCGAATGTTTATCGATTTTCAAGCAGTTGCGTCAGTGAATTTGGCCAAAAATTCACAGGACGCTACAACACTATTTTTCTGAACTGACGAATATTTAATAGAAATCATCAATTTATCCGGCGTCACGGTGCTGTTTCGACTGTCAGTGCAACTTCTTTGTAAATTTGATTAATCAGTGTAGAGAGTTCAGTTAATATTCGAGTTTATACTGGTAGAATTACTCCAAAGTGATTTTTATATCAATACATGGTATCTCTCCGCAGTTCTTTTAAGATCCAATTTCCTCTTTGTACAATCTCTCTATAATCACTCTTTGATATCGCCGGTCTAATGCCAGAAGGGCATGCGAGCTATACGCAACCCATATGGCCTTATGGCATTAAGCCATCGATATCGCAGGCACGCACGCACGCACTCACGCACGCGAGAACTAAACCCCGGGCATGGTTCTCGCGTTTATTTATAATTGTAACAAAAAATTTCAATTCTGTGTCTACTTATTATGTGACAGATAGTACAGGTGCCAATTACATTCAAAGTAACAGAGGATCAGATCAGTTAATATATTTATAAGAAACAGCGCATATATGGTTGCCAAGAGATGGGCGACCTTCACACAACTGGAGTAAGAACAGTGAGTAAATAATGAAACAAATCATAAAAAATTGTAGTTACAATTATATTTAACCTCGGAGGTGGTTCCAGAATTGTCTTGCTACTTATTTCTCTCTCTTAACTGTACATCGCAACTTATTAAGCGCTATAACACTTTCCATACATTAAAATAACGTTGGCGGCTGTTTTTTGTAGCGCTTTGAAGGCAAAAAGTACCATAAGCGAGTAGGTTCATCTTTTAGCAGTTCAGTAATCTGCTACGAATGTGAGTGAAATTTGATCAGTTATGGCAAAGCTCCAAAAATTCTTACGAAGAGAATGCTACTTTGACGAATAAATGCTGTATTCGAAACTGCAGAGCTATAGGATAAACGGAGTACAAGCACTTCCTTTTTACTTAACAATCCAATTAGCGCGAGGTGAAACAGAATCGCGTCAATGCTTGATCGATGTACATATCGTACAGCAAGTTTACCTAGGTACTTCGATCGTTGTCGTTTGAAGCAGTTTCATCCAAAGTCCCTCGTAAGCGCGACACAAATTCGCGAATTCGTGTACTCTACGTTGACGATCGATGCTACGAACGAAATCGACTTTCGATCAAACGATTTGGCTGAGTGAGGCTTGCGGCTTAATTCCATGCTCGACGACCTTAATCGCTCGACCTCTCGGTTCCTCTTCCATCCGACTACATCCTCCATTCCTCCCTGCCACCCTGGATCCGCGGATCGTTTGCATTTGTCGTAATCCGCCACGCGCCAATAGACTCTTACCTATCTCGTTCTCGCTCCATCTCTCCCTCTCTCGTCGTGCATCGGCTATTCTGTGATCGATCGGGATTATAAAAGTCGAAAGCACTAGCTGATTCTCATTCACTTTACCGCGATCCAAACAGTACATACAGATGAGACTGCGTTTACCGTTTCATCGAGGGATGATCATTGCAACGAGTGTACACACGAAAAAAGGAGGAGTAAAAGTTTCATAGAACTCGCTACAAATCACATGGCGTGTGGTTAAAAAATACGGTTCATTCCAGTAAGGATTGAGTTGTGTCACTTGTGCAGGATGATACTTTTATTACAAATATTAGCGTACATAAGTTCTAGCTTTTATCGTTATTTTAGTAATCGTTCCTCGGTCGATGTTAACGGCGTTGCAGAGCATTTTTCAGGTTTTACTTCGGTATCACACGTGGACCTGCATTTATAAATATAACAACGATTATAATTCAACCTCCATCGTCTATACTCAAAGATCACGTCGCAGTTAACGGGTGAAGGTTTTTCACTGACAACGATGGTAGAGGATGGTCCGAACTCATATACATAACATTTATTTAATTGAATTATTGGCATCAATATTTTTTAACGACGGGAAATAGGGTTTTTTTTTAAGAACTGTGTAATGGCGATAATTATGAACGCCATGTAATAAAAAAATTCAGTTAAGACTATCATTTATTCAATCTCTTGGAACAAACAAATCTTTGTTTCAATGTGACACGGATAAAAAATATATACACGGGAGTTATAGTGCTTCATGCTCTTCCCGTGCTTGCATGAGTTTTGGCCAATGTAAATTAAGCAAATGCAACATAATAAAAAAAAAGTCGGCTGTAGCTGCAACAGAGGTTGAATATTTTCACGGACGCAACGAACAGAGTACAGCTCGAGGGTGGAGAGTATTTGCATGTATCTGTGTCAGTGTCTGTGATTATGTGTGTGGCTATTCAATCAATTATTATTATGGAATTCATAATAACTCCATTATTATGAAAATATATATTCGTCGAATTGGGAATTCGAGATAATTTAGAACAGAACGGTTATAAAATGTAATATACTCGGTGCTTACGATTTTTTTCCCACTGTCAATATTGGTCCCGAGAACAGTATAACTATTGCTTCGTGTCCCATTTCCCTTAAATAAAGTGGTTATTTTATTGAGTCCATGTGGGTCTTATTAATATTTGTTCACGTGACATTTTTTTATGAAACAATTTAGCTTCGAATTGAATCAAGTAGGAATTTATGTGAATTACATATTTAACTGTACGTATTTAATTGATTTTTGAATGGTTCAAACGAATACTTTGACCTGCAGTACACATTTACTTCTACTGGCAGTCGCAGGGATCGGATCTACAAAATATTGTTAATTTGACTGAATTCCTTGGTATTGAATGCAATTGAATAGACATCTGCAACGTATATCGGATTTAGTAAATCGAACAACAGACACTCAGAGAAAAGCTTATCCCAATCAAAGAAAATTTATTAAGGACGATGAAAATGTTTATGTGCTTCATAACCTAATAAAGCGTTTATTGATTTCTAATATATTTATTTGGTTGATGGTATTATTTTTATTACTTAATAATGTTTATTTGAATCTAATAAACAGATGTTAATGTTAAATAATTTATTTATTTATTTCGTTACAGCCCTGCTGCTTTTGATCGTATGGGAATAATGTGATATATGAATGATGCAGAAATGAATTTTTTGTTGAATAAGTAATTTTTACTGTCAACGAAGCACCAACAAGCAGTTTTATTATTAGAAATAAACATACAGATTCGTTATCGACGCACTATTTCAGTAATCACGTCGCACATTAGTTAAACACTTAACATAACCAATCTCGAAGTTGGTTCATCGAGGACTCATTATATTCCACAAACACAATTCGATCAACATACACAGCTTGAAGTAAACGAAGTTTCATAAAAACAAACTGATGAGTTGCCGCTCTATTACAATGTAGCGGTTCTCCGTAAGGAATAAATATACTTGCACTATCAGCGAGATCTGTTTTAGACGACTGGAGCGTTGACGACTGTGTAATATAAGCTGCGTTTGGCTTGACGTCAAATATATGATTTCTTTGGCGCAAATAAAAAGTTATTTTAAAGTACAAATCTTTGAATACATTTTTTTGACTTACATTAAAGAATAGCGGTTATTCGAATCTAATAAGGATTTTGTTGAAGCAAGTAAACATTTCTTTGATCTTAATAAACGTCATCTGAAGATCGAAACTTATTTGATTTTAATACATTTTTTTCTGGGTGTACGTCATTGAATTTATAAGTCGCAATACGCCTTTCTAAAACGTGGAAATTACTTCAGCTGTATCGGTAGTAAGTGCATTTTCTTTGTTGTCCGTGATACGCACACCCAGAAAAATAATTTACTTGCCAGGCGCCCAGCAAATAAATATTTATTTGTTTTAAATAAATATTTATTTAAACCAGAAAGTATTTATTTTCGGGGCGGCCGTCAAATAAATTATTTTTCTGGGTGCACGCTCAATTCAATCCATTATAATTTTTCGAATTCACCAGAATTTTTTATTTTCAGTGTCGCGTAAAAAGTTTCTTCTATCGAATTTCAGGCTTGTGTCGTCGTTTTTCTAGTTCGAAAACTTCTAGCTTAAAATTCATCCAAATATTCGACTTTTATTTCAACGACGGGAGAAGCTCACATACTGGTGAGCTGAGCGAGGTTTCGTGTGGTCACGTAGCAACATTCCCGATGCCAGAACTACTCGAGGTTGTGGCGCTGGGTCGATTCGCGTGCTGCTTCCATCGCGTGGAAAACTTTCTTAGCACATGATATTAGGTACTCCGTACTTTGTACGAGGGCTGTAGGCCCTCTCGAACTTCTTCTCACCGGTCCACTTCTTCGCTTCAGCGAATCTCTTCGCCTACCTATACAGAGCTAGCATTGCCCGAAGCTACGAGCGATCATTAGATTAGTTTACAGAGGTTGAGACTTTCACTGTACTACAAAACACTGTTGAACTTTTCGCACTAGTGGCGAATACGTGGTTGAGAATCTTTCCTTACCGCTCTGTGCAAATTATAAACCACTCGAGGCAACACGTTGCATCACAATGACTTTTTAAACATTTTTTTTTTCTTTCTAATTTGAAAGAGAGATTCGAGAAATGTTCAAAATTCTGACCTAAGAATCATCGAGCACACGAGACCAACTTTTATTCGAGGACTTTGTGTAGCTCGGCGAGCGCAAGAACTACTGCGTAGAACCAATTTTTCAAGCTACTTTACGATTATACGATACCGACTTTACGATTATACGTTCGGGATGTTTTCTTGACGTGCTACTTTACTTGTGGGAATCTGTAATTACTACTTGAGAAAAAAATGTAAGGGGCTTAAAACTTTTTCAATCAATCTAGTGATGTGACCTGCATCATACAGAAGATTTCTACATTTAACAACCATTTCTTATCTCCAAAGGTGCAAAAAAAAGCATTTCTGTCTGTCTGTTTGTCTGTAGGTCTGCCGTGTCCGAAAACACAATAACTTTTCGACGAGACTTCGAATCAACGCGAAATTTACTGTATGCCTTCTGCACTCACAATCTAGTTTTGGTATTGAATTTTTAATAAATTCACCCATCATTTCTGAACAAGATTCTGAAAAAATTGTAAACCCTCATAAAGTCAATATAAAGTCTCAAGATGGTCCATGACAATCGTGCCGTCCCTTGATTTTGAGAGTCTATTGTTTTTCGAGCTGTCAGCGTCACCTCGACAGTTCTTGACCATGTCAACTGAAGGAAAGGTGACAGTATTATCATTCGTGATAGAACCTTGGTTTTGGATATAAAATATTGAAAATATATTTTAGAATAACCCGCAACGACGACACATTTGGAATCTAACCTCTTCCGGTCATGACAGTGACCGATGACAGGTAGCACCTCAGAGTAGGATACTTTGTGCCACCAGGGCCACGCCACGAGAGCCTTGGAACTAGCATATAAGTGGTAAGCTGCACGATGATGAAGCCGCATTTTTATTAGCTTATAACAAGCCAAATCAAACCGAGAGTCAAGTGCGGAGCACCCGATTGCTCATAACAGCATATAAGTTTGTGTTTCTGTTAATTTTCGGTGAAATATTATACACCGAATATCATATATACAGTATGATAGTGTGGGTAATAGTAATTATTTCACATTTGTACGTGAATGTGCATGCGCTCCTTTATATGCCATTCATTTTCGGTGGAATATCGTTGAGTGTACGATACAGTAGGTATTAGTGAAATTCAGTAAATCGCATAATACCTTTGGTATAATTATTGTTCAAGCACATTAGTTCGTAAATGTGTCTGTGCTCGTTCGACGAAAGTGTTAATCAATTCTTGTTGATTATCTCCGGGGATCACCCCAAATCTTCGTTTGTAGACCTTGGGATGAGCAGTCTCCATTCGATGTGTGTGTGTGTGTTTACGTGATAGTCTCTCTATTGGGCTGTAAATAGGCACGAGTGTCTGTATACGAATATATACACGATGTAATTTATTTACATCGGTAATACGATAATTACGAGGCCGTGTTTTTTGTGTTTTTTTTTGTGGTTTGAAATCTTGTAGTTTTTGTCGAAGGACATTTTGCCTGAGTGTAATCTTGTCTGGGGAAATTAATCGAAGGGTTTTCGTCCTAGAAGCTGACGCTATGCGCAAGACACCAAAAACTGATAAAGGAATGTGCAAGTCGTTTTGCACCTTTCTATTTTTTTACAGCTTTTATTTGTGTGAGCGACTTTTTGTTTAACCATATTTTCTTCATTAGATTACAATACACACGGGACGATAAACGTGTAACATGTGTTGCATGCAATAACATAACGCACTATACGAGAAGGCTCACAAAGCGCGCACTGTAGCGATACTGGCCCGCGGCGTTATTAGAGACGTTGCCTACTAAATTGCTCCAACGCCAAGCGTTTGAAGCCCTTTGCATATATGTCTGCGGGTTCTCGTCTTCCTCTGGCTATGCATAGTTATATAATCGCCAGTATATTCTATGTGAATGTGTCCTTTATACAAGTGTTTCCAAAGCTACAATGCTCGAAGGCAAACCAATTCCCGAGTTTCAATCCTACCACCGGTAACCTACCATAAGACTCAGGAATAGCCGCACCCATCCACCCCTTCTAAACCGCGATATGCGAACCGCGAGCTTTAATGACACATTAATTGCTTCCCGTTTGATACGAAATCCTGCAGTTCCACACGGACGCTCGCGATCTATTGTATAATCACGATTGTGGCTTTTCCTCTGATCTCATCGGCAAGAGGACCAATAGCGTCCAGCCACAGTTGCAAACACGATCCAAAGGCAGAATACATTCGATATAACGTTTCTGAAGTTTCGCTTGACAATTTACAATAGTTTCCATCGTTAACTGTATCGTTTTATTAGCGATGCTTTTGATCGAATAGATTAAGAGTCTCGGTAAACATGGAACATAAGTCATCAACGAAATGTCGCAAATGTTTCCCCATCAGTGTTCAAATCCTACTTCTTTTATTCCAGCGTTATTATTGCGCCGGCATTCGTATGACCGGCGCAATAATATGAACGGTGGTATAATATGAACCGAACTTGCAATTTATTTTTTAATTAACAAGAAAAACATTATCGATATCGGCTGGTGCTGATATTGATAATGTTTTTCTTTTTAATTAAAAAAAATTGCAAGTACGGTTCATATTATTTATAAAAAAACCTAAAATTACCAAGGTCAGAGTGGTGAATCATTGTCAGCAAGACATGGCCACTTTTTAGCACAGTCAGGAAAAAAATAACGTATGCCACTCGGGAGGAAGTGCCTTTTCACCTCGTGTGAATTTCTGCCCCCGCTTCGCTCGGGCATC
Organism: Stenichneumon culpator; assembly: GCA_964017025.1. Lineage (NCBI taxonomy): Eukaryota > Metazoa > Arthropoda > Insecta > Hymenoptera > Ichneumonidae > Stenichneumon > Stenichneumon culpator. The sequence goes on from OZ024776.1 coordinate 608,950, forward strand.
AAACTTCACACTCGGTGAAAAGACGCACTCCCTCCCTTGTAGCATAATATACTATTCTATCTTCTCGTTCTTTGCTTCTAATGAAATATGTAACATTGGATCGAACTGCATACTGGATGAATTAAAGAATGCGGGAGATTGCGTAATAGATTTACTCGATCGGCATTGCTAATTAATAAAAGAATTGTCATTTTAAATCTAATGTAAAGTAGTTTTAATAGATAAACGCGAACGTGTGATACATCTTAAATGAAAGCATGGAAAAACATGCATCACCAACGAATGGCTTGGAAAGGCTTTGGTACATTTTATTGCTCGTTGCAAAAATGACTCTACAGAATGCAAAAAAAATCCTTACGAAAATTCTTGTAACGGCCCTACATTGCATATAAGAGGACGATTCGAATGAGAGAAACATATAGGTGACATTAGCGCAGTGGTTAGCGCTCTTACTCAGTACCCAATTAATCCGGGTTCGAATCCCGGTGATCACCATATGTTTTCTCGATTCGATACTTCGCCCGTCCATCTGCAATACTAATATCTACAGGTCCCCAAACTCTCCCCTCGATCATTATATTCTCCTCAGCTATTAGGTTAACAATTTCTAACACTCAATGAAACTAATAAAACACAAATACTTCTCTAAAATCCCTACTATCTTCATTTATTCGCGAAACTAAGCCACCATTTACGCCGCGATGAACACGATCGAAAAATGTCACTTTATCATGGTTACTTTTTGAGACATGCGAATCACATGTACATAAATTCCTAACCGGAGAATCCCAGCACATCGGACTCACACTTCGGCATATTTGTCAATTGCGATTCCCCTTAACCCTAGAGCTCACATATCATGTTTTCTACCTTCTAACTCATAACTGGGGTACATATGTACTCTAGGGCTGTACAGATAGGCCGGCCTAGCCGGCTAAAATATCTTATCCGGCTGATGGATTTTATAGTTTAGCCGTCTTAGCCGGCTAATCCGTTTTAGTCGGCCAAGCTATATTAGCCGACTAAGTTAATACAGTCTTGGAATTTTTTGACGAAATGTTTTTTTATTTTTTTCAAATTAACTGCCAAGCAAATGCATCCCGACGTATTTTTGCGCGCTGAACACAAATTCGCTGGCCTTTTTGGCCTAAAGTACATTGCGGCATTACATTAGGCCTAAACTACATTTCGTGCACTAGGCCGGCTAAGACGGCTTAGCCGGCCAAACTATAAAATCGATTAGCCGGATAAGACATTTTAGCCGGCTAGGCCGGCCTATCTGTACAGCCCTAATGTACTCCACGTGTTCCTTCTATGTACAAGGGTTCGATGAGCAGTAAATGCGTTTTACCGCACATGAATCTCTTCGTTTTTTCATAAGAGCGAGAATGATATGCGGCAAATTTGGTTTTATTAAAGTTTAGGAGGTGCAAATCATCCTTAAAACCCAAAATGTAACGAAAATAGGCAGAAATCGCACTTTCTGTGCATATTTTTGTTGCGCTTATTGAATTTTTAAATTCATTTTGGTAAACGACTAAATTGTTACGATAATTTTTTAACTATGCTACTGCGGTGTTAACGCTCGTAACCAGTAGCAATTTATCACTATCACGTGTGCGACATTACGAACCCGCGTTTCTCTGATTGCGGAAAATGCAAAGAGTAATGCGGCTACGAGAGTATTCCACGTCATGAAATTCACATGAAATGCCTTCGCTATTCCTCAAAGCCGAACGGAATTGATGAATGTCCTATTATGAGAAGGTACAACTAGTGAATATCTATACATGGAGACTGATAATGAGAAAATAGCATGATCGTAATAGCAACCGTAGTAGTTGAAATAATAAATCCGCAGGAGGTAATTGAGGTAAAGGGAAAGGATTCGTCAGAAAGCACGGAATATCGATGATAAAAGTTCATTTCGACGAATATCGAAATAGCATAGGTATCTCATGTTCGATATCTGTCGATTTCTATCGTCAAACGGAGCTTAGCTATTGTAGGTTCTGTCCATCATTCGCCCGGTAATCGGTTATGTATAGTCCATTTCACCTGCACAGTGGCAGTAGTTCTCGTCAACCGTGGTTTCGAAAGACGCCCCTTCCCTCTTATCCCGTATTAGCGTGCGCGGATGTACGATTCAACGTCTGTTATGAATTTGGCCAGCCCGCTTTTGACGCTCTAATATCGCGCCAATGTTACAAAATAATGCTATGACATTATGAATGTATAATTTTTAAATGTGAACGCTTTTTAAAGTGTACATAGTAAATGTGCGATGGCCAGTTTAACGATATGTTCAAAAATCGTTTGTCACAAATTCACCATATACGAAACTACATGGTCCTTTTTTGTGCAATGTAACGTTGTGATACGATGCACGTGTGTACGGTAAAGGTACCAATGCGCGAACGGTTTAGAGCATCGAAGAATTATAACGAAGTTTTATTTTTAGCAATACGCGATTCCCAAGCAATACCGAAAAACCATCACTCGTTCGAATTCGTGCAAAACGAAAGTATTGACATTAATATTGGATACTTCTTCGGGATATCCTTTCAAGCTTCCCCTGATATCTCCTTTTTTCCTGGTATGATATTCGTAAGTAGCAAACACTGTATCAGATAAATCGGATAGATAAAAATGGTACTTAACAAAGCTACCCTTCGCAGAGCTTGGTGTGGGTGCAATGCCGAGTAAAAACATTTTCCGGCTGCTATATGTTTCATCATGGCCACATCAACGATGAGTCAGTCGGGCTGATCAGGCTCGCCGGACTATTACCTGATACGCATCAGTTCAGGTACTAAGAACGCAGGCGACCCCAGATTTGCCGGACTTCCATATTGTTTGCTCATGATGTTCTTTTATTGGCGAAGCCTCCTCCATGAGGAATTCAAAAATACAGAAAGGCTTAAAATATTAAAAGGCTTTCTCATAGAAGAAGCTTTGTCAATAAAGGAACATTATGAGAAAGCAATATGAAAATTTCAATTTTCCACTCTTATGAAGCAGCGATATGAAAGTTTTAGTTTTCAACTTTGTTTTTTGTCTTGCCAGTTAATTTTTCAAGTGAAAATACAAGTATATTTATGTACAAATCCGGCTGCACCTAACTAACCAGGACGCGATGCGCTGTCGCAAGCTTACTGGTAAGCTATTTTTCGCAGTTAGAGGGGACGGTCAGCGTTGGAAACAGACGCGTTAGTAGATAGGGATCGTGTGCGGGCAGACAGACGACACGAGTGGAATTAGCGCGTTCTGTATGCGCTAATGCTACTGTGGTTAGCAAGTAAATCGGGAACATTATAGTAGACAGAGCGAAGGAAAATGTGTGTGAATCGTGGAGAAGGAAATTCCAGGGAGTTTCGTGTGTACTCTACCATCAACAGAACAGAGTACCGGCAGTCGGCGCCTCGTGTTTGTAATGCGAACCTCGTGCGATAGAGTCATAGTTTCCAGAAGATAACGCCATGATAGCGAGCATAACACGATTCGTACAGTTCCATCGCTCGTTCGTACAAAATGCGGGGTGCTACACGTTCGCTTCGGCTTAGCATACAGGGCGATTCTCGCTGTATCGCTAACTCATCTCACTTGCTTCCCAACCGCGTAGCCCGTTTCTACGTCATTATTATTAGCGATATTGGGGTAATCGTTCTCCACGTCGTTACGTACTATAAAGCGGAGCGTAGCGCTTTAACTGTCTTGTCGCACGAAACCTTTGGGGGGCTGCGTGTTCGAGCCACATTTTCTAACAGCACGTTCTTCGACATCCCTTGAATAAAATATCCGTTGTGTAGAGAAACGACTTTTGTCTCACTCGTGCTTGTTGTTTCTTTGTTCTTTCTCTGTTCTTTACTACATGTACGGATATCTCGCTTTCCACCACCAACACGTGGAAAAAAACGACGAATCGAATGTGTGAGAATATTTTGATGAGTCGATAAGAAGTCTATGCATTTATATGGAACACTTTATCATACGCATCTTGTATTTGTGAATAAGAGCTATGCCAATTTGTGACAAAGTAACAAGTGGTGACGGAGGAAACTATTTAAAAAATGTTACCCAGACAATAGAAAAGTTTTTTATGTTTGACAGGCATTTCTTGTTCACAAAGGTGCACAATTTGTTTCTTTTTATTCTCGCAATTTTCTTTGTCAACGAACAGTACTTTTAACGAGAAAAATTAAAATCAATTTTTTTTTTAATGGTGGATGTTAACAGGCAAAAAATGTTTGCCAAATATATAAACCATTTGAATTACAAGAGTGAGCGTATGAACTTTGTAGAGTTTCATAATTGAACGGGTTCTTGGAGTGCTCCGCGAATAAAAATTTTTTTTATTATAATTTCACGAGATCTTGGATTGCGTTGACGCGCTGGATTGACTTCTGACGCGTTTCTCCGTAATAGGTTTAGTTATTGAACAAGTGTAGGCTTTTTTATGCACAAATATAGTCACATAATGAATTTGCACAAGAAAACCGGCGGTGATAAACAATGCGTCGTAAATGGAATAAAGAAAAATTGAACAACTGTACATGTCCTAAATATAAATTCTTTATTCGTTTTCTTTATTGATACTCTGAAACGTATAGGGTTTTGCATATGCATCACTTTTCCCCAATTCATATACATTACCTTCGATAAAATTTTATGAACAATCTGAAGAAATTTTCGAACAAACACAAAACCTTTTAAGATGTCTTACAAATTTAGTTATGTTTTTATACATCTAGCCATTTAACAGATGCAATAATTTACCTTATTTTGATTCAACGATTAGCAAAAATTTCGTCCGCCGCATCACTCCAAGCTCAATTTTTCGGTTCCGGGAGTACGATAGAAAACTGGACAAGTCCTCGACGACCACACACGCGTAATAAATTGGATCGTAGTTTTTTGTCGCTGCGTTGAGCTTCCAGTCCCGTTAGCCACCGACAACGAAATTCTTTTTAGTCGATGGTGAATGTGAGAGGAAAATCGACTGAGGTCGTCGAGGCTTCACCGGGCTCACGCGGAAAGACGAGTTGCAAAAACACTCGAACGAGAAATCCCGCTCCAAGTGATGGCGAGATCGACAGAACCAACGAGACTAAGGCTTCCAGCAATTTACTAGGACGTTCGTGTGCACCCAAACTGATTTTCGCTGCTCGGACACGAAATTACTTTGGCGAAAACCGCGGTACCCTCAATTTCAAGCGTGGCAGGTCATTTTCAGTCGGTTGAATCTTCTTTTCCGTATGTTTCGTCAGCATTTGCTAATGATTCTATACTTTTAGCTTTGGTAGGAGGGGGAGAGGTCCGTTAAGGAAAAATATCGCTGAGAATACTAACAAGAACTACCGAAATAGCAATTTCGTTAGTTTCAATACTCTTCTGCAAGTATCGTGCTTGGATTGAACATCGGACTAATCCGAAATATTTTTTTATATGTACAATACATATTTATATATGGACTTTTTCCAACTGGTGCATCAGTACAGTGATAGCACCTGAACTAAATAACATTTTGAAGAAATGCAATAACACATCACTACGCATCGACAACATACCGATTGGAAGAATTAAAAACTGGACAGTAGATCTCATCTATTTATCACTAAAGTGAACTAATCTTTTGCGTTAAAAACGCACACTTCCCGAACCTTTGGGATACTTGCATAATCATCGCTAAAAACCCAACCAAGACTATAGCGAAATGAGTAATCACCGACCTTACTATCATCCATACATACTGTCACCCGACATACTTATTACCGACATACACCTTACTACCATCAGCAAATTTGTTTAGCGTACAGTCCATTGTTAATCATAAAATCGAACAAACTGTAGAAGCAAGTAGTCCAGACTATCAATTCGATTTAAGAAGCAGTAAATCAACTCCAAAACCGCTCGCCGTACTAATCTCCAACGTAGAAGCAAGAAAATGACAGTCACTGCCTCTAACTCGACGCCTTCTGGTAGGTCATTTTCAATGAATTCTAACTCAACATGAAGCCTAAAAGGATAAGGCGTTATCCCCACTTTCTTGAATTTGGCTATCGCACAAACGCCGCTAGTCGTAGTCTCTCATAACAGTAGCAGCAGTAGGAATGTGGGTCGTTTAGCCTCACTAGGTTTAGTCAATTTTTCTAATAATTTACCACATATTTCATGAACACTCGTGGTTCGGAACCCACTATAATAGTAGGTCCAGAGGTAAGGTCCAGCTCCTCGTTTTGGGAAACCGAAAGACTGGAAAGGGTCGCGGGTTCGATTCCCGAGACTGAAATCCCGTAGGTGAAAAGGAAAACGGACGGGGATGTAGCTCCGGAGATAGGACGTAGGAACTACGACTATATCCGTATGTTCGAGACTACTGACACCTGACGGGGCGCGACGAAACTCCGGGCCCAAGAATCGAATCGGTGGCAACGGATAAGGAAGGAGGAGGAAAAGTGAAGGAGCCCTCAACCCTTAGGGGATCTGCGTAATCACACAATACCCAATACCCAATTTCATAAATACTCGTGTGTCTTACCGAGCTGTGATCGAGTTTGCATTATTCACCCAACCTAACCGTTTCACGCACTTCAAACGGCTCACGGTCAGCTGCGGTGCACCCCCAACGAGGGGCGATTGGAGTCCCCATTCTCTCTAGTACTACGGGAATTCAATCCCGAGAGTGTTCGACGTCGTGTTGCACAAAAGGCTACATAAATTACACCAACTGCGGTACCCACACATCTAATATTTACGATAAAAGATTTCCTTCAGTCGAGCTCACTAATTGTTATAACGCTAAAGGCAATCTCAGGCACATTCACACTGGAACGGGGGGTGCCACAAGGCTCAAGGCTCTCCCCATTATTATATAATATCTACTACAATGACATGTACAATGGTAACTTAGCCAGTAAAGAATCCATAGATTTCAGCCAATTTATACTATAAGTTGACGATGATGTCCCTGTAATTTGCCACCATTCTAAAAAAAATACAGAGTCACTTCAAAATGCCACCTATGGTATAAGATGCTACTATAACTTCCTCCATTTTATTTTCGATCTTTTTATATTCAGCGTTTCAAATTGGAACATAGAACCAAATTTACCGAGGAAAAAAATTGTACAAGTACTTTGGTCTTAGTACTTAGTAAAAGTTCTGAAAGTATCGAAAAGTACTTTGGTACTGTAAGTACCAAATAAGTACTCATGTACTTTAAGTACTGCCCAGCTCTGAAAAAAACATACATACACTTTTTCAATATGTTGTCTTAACGTCGCCGTAGTATAATGGTTCAGATCATTAGAGTGGTAAAAAAAATATTATCCAAAATTAGTATTAAAAAAGTATTAACGCTCGCTGCACATTTTTTTTCCTGGAAAACAAAGAATCTCGTAACAGTGCCATATGAATATTAACCTTTCAAGTACGGGCGACTTTTTACCGAGAGCAAATGACTTTGCCTTCTCTTAAGCACAGAAACGATATGGCTGTTCGTAATAAATTTTCTTCTGCGTTATCAAAAAAACAACCCTTCAAGGTACGTCCGTACATTTTCTCCGGATTTTTTTAAGCACATCAACTTGTTTTTCGAATCGTTCGAAGGTTGCGTCTTGGCAAATTATAGGTCCTCTTTAAACAAGGATCCCGTACCTGAAGGGCTAAAGTATCCCAGATGGTAGTTGGGTCGATATGCCCTACTTTGATATACTTTTCGAGTATGTAGCAAGCCGGCCTCGTATATTCATTGGGGTTTCGTTAGGAACTCTCGCTTATTACACATATTGCTAGAAGGTCTGAAAAAGCTCGGAGTTTTGTTGGTCCGAGAAAGCTGGACATATTTCGAACCTTTTGAGTATTCGGACGAGGATTCTGTAAGGCTATCATATACCCATGTGCTTGAATCGCGTAAATATCACAACATTTTTTATTTCTTATTTTTCATTCGTAAAGGTGACCAGAATTATTATCCTAACAGTAATAGTAATGGTGGCTCGTAGCACGCTGGCAACTAAAAAGCTGAAAGGTTGAATCGTAGATTAAAGAGCAGAGACGAAAATAACTAGTTACGGGAAGGCAAAATAATCTTTTTTTACAAACTCCTGCCTCCATAAAAATTAAAAAGCCACTCAATCGAAAATAGAACGATTTAACAAAAAATCATATGGAAACGATAAAATAAACAATGATTAAATATTATGTTCCACGGAAGCTCCGTTTTGTCCATCGAAATTAGCGACTCGATCGAGATTAGCGAGAATAACCATTTATAGACCGGACCAAAAAATACCAATAATGCCCGGGTATGTCGATGTAATAAAGGGAAAATATCGAAAAACCATGTCGACGGACATCGAAATGTAATAACCTTTGAGAACGATTTTCGTTTGAAAATATCCACGTGGGAGCGTTTCTATGCGTATATTTGCTGTTGCTCTGATAGACCGGACCAAAAAATACCAATAATGGCCAGGTATTTCGTCATCACAGCTTCTAGTGCCCCAATCAATAAATGCTCGAAAAGAAATGCTGGTATTAGTTATGGTTAGACGCGTAGGAGTCTTATCACGACATTTTGTCGGTTGATAAGAATTTACAACAATATTTACCACATGAGAATTTTTTTCTACAAGGTTTAGTGAAATTCTCGACATATTGACAGTCTGATATCGAAAGGACAAAGTTCGTGTAAATATAGCTTGTATGCACTTTCAGTGGTGAGCCATTGGTATCGAGCAAAGTTCGTGACACATTTAGGGAAAAATATCTCAACAAATCTAGTAATTTTAGTAACATTCTCAATAGATCTGTCAAATTTTTTTATCGTATCTAATAAAATAGTCAAGATCAAAAGCACTAAATTTACTATACTAGATTCCTAAATTTCTCTCCATTTTGTTCGGAAGTTTCTTTACGTTTTTACTTTCCTTTACAATTTTCGATAATCTTTCACCATCTTTTCTTAATTTTTATGTACATCACCTTATAAGCCAAAATAAGCGGAATTCGATAAAAAATATACTTACAATTTATCAAATGCATCATTGTACCTCAGTAATTTTGCAACACAACTTCACACTGAAACAAATGCGATGAGAAAGTCACGCGTTGCAGTCTAACCACCAGCAACTTAAGTCGCCCATTTCTTTTAGTTGAAAAGAAGATTCGTTAAATAAAATGTAAAGTAGATAGAAAAAACTGTTTTTCTATCTACTTTATATTTTCATCAGAAAATCGAGGAATTCACAGAGGTTCTTCATGTAATGACTTTAGTGTACAAAGTTTCTATGACAGATGATTGACAAATGATTCATGAAAATAAAGTTTCCTCTGTGAAGAAGCAAGAAATTGTGGGCCTGTGTGGACAAGAAAAGTTTATTTAATGGACAAATAATTTTATTGTGTAGGACACTTGAAGGTTTTCTCACAACCTTCTCTACGCATAAAAAATTAATTAAAATGAACTTTTTTCTCATCTCCTCTCGCGGCTATAATCGAAATGTAGAGAGACTTCATTCCCCCATCAGATTTATGGGTAAAACGCTTGATAAGATGTGGAGTAAGAGCCGTTGAGTGCGGTACGGGTTATCAGAGACGCAAGGTAGTTAATTTTTCATGAATCATGCCGTCGCTCCGCCCCGAAGCCGCAATTGCCCCGAGAATTTCCGATCATTTTTCTTATCCACCGTCGTATCGATTAACCGGTATGGCATCGTCGTGTCGTTGCGCCGATGCTTCGACGGTTTTCCGGATGCACACGTTTGGCCACGAAGCGATAAAACCCTCTTATCTGTGCATCCCTCAATTTTCCCCTCCGCATACTTAGGGTAGTCCTTGCAAATGGTATTGATTTCGCATAAGTTTCAGAGAATTTAGAGGGAACTGTAAACACTTCTGGATGGGATAAAAATCTGAAAAAATCAAGTACATTTAAGGTGCTGAAAAGATTAATTTCGCACAATAATAATTCAAAAATATTATTAACAAATTGATGAAAAATTTAATTGTTTAATAAATCTGCCGGAAACATAACTTTTTCAAATGAAAATTACTCGTTTATTTTTCTGAATACGTATGAATTTTTTCAGATTTTTAAATTCCTTTTGAATTTTCTAACTTTCTACACGTTTTTCCCAAATAAAAAAAAATCAAAGTGTATTTAAAAATCTGAAAAAATTCATACATATTCAGAAAAATAAACGAGTAATTTTCATTAAAAAAAGTTATGTTTCCGGGAGATTCGTTAAATAATTGAATTTTTCATCAATTTTTTAATAACATTTTGCAATTATACAAGTTGGACAAGCTTGTGTTCAGAGATCCGAACAACTCCGACTGAAAAAAACCTATACGTCATCGAATGGAAAGTAGACTGTATCGAATACCACTTCGTTTTCTTTTTCTTTTCGCAGCCTTATACACCGTGACACGAGGCCCGAACCCTCGATAAGATGCTCTACCCTCAGAGGAGCCACGAGATTGCCAGCAGCACCGGATCATCGAAGCGAGGCACGTCTCCGGATAGATCCAAAAGTTCTCGTCTTTGTGGAGACACTTTACTCGAGGCTTGGTCGCGAGATTGCCGAGTTACTCGTCTACAACAGAATAAAGTGAGTAAAAATCTTCGTTTCCCAGGATTACCTTATCCAAGATACTTTTTTCATTAGTATGATGGAGTTGTTTAGAATAACCAGCGAACTTACATGATTCAAGTGGCGCATCTGAATTAGTAAACTATTAGCGAGGATAGATGTGCAACTTGTTGACATCCGTAGGATTTTCTGGTATCTTGCCCCCGCATAGACGAACCTATGATTTCGTAAAAAAAAAAAAATGTTTCGCCATTTTAGCGTCAGAGTACTTAAAATAGTCTGAAACGTCGAGAAATGTAGTTTTTATCTGGTGAGCGTGCGTGCGTGTGACTTGCATCGTGTAAAACGACTATAACTCGGAAACGGTTTGAATCAGTTGAAATTTGGTACATCAGTAGAGTGGTCATGTCTCTTCATTCTGTGCCATTTTGATGAAGAACGATGCCGAATTGGAGACTACGAGGTTTTTAATTTTTTTTTAAGTGTCTGGTATCTCTGACATGCGTACATTGTGAACTATTTTCCTAAAACTGCACACGAATATAATATTCTTATCAACGACCTTTGGTATTGATTTTTTGTTAAAATCTATAGAAGTGTTAATATTTTATGGAATTTTGATTTTTTTGAAAAAGTACCAAAGACGGTATAATTCGAGTAAACATGGAGCTGTCGAGCCTGAATTTGATACGGGAATGGCGAAGATTGATCTAATCGTCAAAATTTTAAGGGATATTGAAGTTTTTGGAAAATTTGTATGTTATGTTCGACACCAGTTTCTGAAGCAAGTATCACGCTAAGAGTAAAATTAGTTGCAGTAATTTTGTAATCAGTGGTGAAGAATGGATTAAAAATGGCCTAAAAACGACGGAATCTGCAGATTTCCTACAATAAATATCGCGGAAAATTTTGACGGTTTGATTTTTATGAGATGTAAACATTTTTTGATGTTATAAAAATAGGTACCAAGTAATTGCATATGGCTTCCTCATTTATTACAATTTTACGCATTTTAGCTTCGTCTATGAAGAAGCTAAAATCGATTAACGAATTTTCTCGTACAGAAAGTTATGCGCAAAATTGTAATAAATGCGGAAGCCATATGCATATTACTTTGCACCTTTTTTATATTTTCAATGTTTTTCAGTGATGATGTAAATTACATTTGTTCATACCTTCTATACTTTTACCAACGGTGTAGTTTTTTTTTTTTAATGTTAGCTTTCATCACAGAAATTTTATTCCTCTCATTGTAAACATATCAAAGGTAATTACACACATTTCAAATAAGCTAAAGCGTGACTGCAACTATCCCCACAATGTTGCATTGCAAAATATTCAGTGAAATCCTTTTTTAGTCAGCTAGCCGAATAACGTACTTTTTCGCTTTTTCGGCGCCTACCTCGTGCAAATAATATTTCATGCAAATATTTTACGTATACGTCAAACGCCAAAAAGTTGAGCACAGCACGTACATAAAATTATTGCGTACATATTATATGTCAAGTTAGCGAAATTTCCATATGAGCGAGTATTTCGTCTTGAACACACAATGGCAAATTGTACTTTGGTTGTAATTATAGGGAAATGGACGATATATAAATGTGAACAGTACATGGTGCACGCAAGCTCGAGCTTAAAACGTATTGCACAGGCTCACCATACGGGGAGTGGTAAGTACGGTGTGCTGTTCGTAATTAGTCCCTCGTACGTTGGTTTCGTCGTTTCGTCAACTCTGGCAGAATATCCGCCAATTCAAACAAGCGAGGAATATACGCAACCCGTAACATTCCGAGAACTAGAAAGAGGGAGGGAGAGGGAGAGAAATCGCAAACAAAAACCACACAGTGTGCAAAGGGCGGATATGTATTAAGCTCATGTCATGACTGACGTGGGTGTTCGTATGAAGGGAGGCGTAGATAAAACCTACCGTTTATCTCAATATTAGCCACGAATACTGGCACACAGCATACTGTTTATCTCGTGCTAATTTATTCCTAACAGAAACCTGTATCAACTTCTCAATCAGGAAGTAAAGTGAAGACGATATTATAAGCTTCATAACGCAAAAACGCATAATATAAGACACTAGGTAATGTTCACTTTCTTATCCCATACAATGTATGTAAGGAGAGAACAGCAGAAGATGACGGCATAAAGACGAGAGTTATTTATTTGTTTAGTCTCCCTTTTTTTATATCCATTAATCAACTCTACGAATGATTTAGTCTGGTGAAAAATATTTAAATATCGTTCAACGAATAAAAAAACGGATATTTTTTGTAACTCCCACGCCCTATTTTATTCTTACTTTAGTCTTATTGCCCGATACCCAGTTTGAAGGTTTTCACAATACTTGAGCCACCGTTTCGGGTCAATATTTTCATTTGTAATGGTATAAGTTTTCAACAAATTCTTTTTTTTTTGTACATTTTTTATCTAATGATTTTTTCGAATGGTTTATGATGAATTGTATTTTTGACGTATTTTTGCCACGGCCTTCTTTTTTGGGTATAAACAAGTTTCGTATTGTTACCGTGTTAATAGGTGACGTGATCTGCAAGAGGTTTCCGTCTACAAGGCCATTGCCATTGTGTAAGCTCCAACCTTTAATAGCATCCCTTCGAAGTTGGAATTTCTTCAGTTTTCAACCACTCGGTGGAGTCTTTCGTGAGCGTCATGAATTTCGTTACATGAGGGTTACGATTTTGCTCACGCTGCAGTGCGGGTGAAATAGTTGCTGCTATTGTTTATTTACAATAGCGGAGAAAACATGGTGAAAATCTACGTTTGAAGTACGGATAGTCAGTCATGGAGTTACGTTGTCATGGGTTACGCGGTGAAGCCTGATGGGGCAATCAATTCCTTACGACAATTCGCCATTCCTCGAACCACACTACAGACCAGAGTACAGAAGTTCAAGGAAAGGTACTTGAAAGGAATACAACGTTATAGTTGTATAAAAATAAAAGTGAGGGTTTGATAACTTTATTCCATACCCTTCATGTAAACTTGCCTTTTGTTTTAATTCTAATAACATCTCGTCAGGGTGGTGATGACTACAAATAACTCGATCAAATAGAATTGTATTATTGGAAACAATATAGACACATACACATTCGTACGTCAGTAAAAATCGCATTTGCCGACGTTTTCGACTACTTTAAATACTCTGATATTAAAATCACGATTTTTTTTACGTACACAGCTTCCTCCATGAGGAAGTAAACGAATCGCGGTTACTAAAAATGTTAAGATAATAATCTAAATTCTGTCATCTTAATGGACACATCTGCTAATGGGTGATGTGCAATGAGTGTTTTTTGTTACTGCGAATAAAGTTTGCTTTTTCCCAAAGTGTTAATCACCCCTGAGAAATTATTGCCTTTTTTGAGCTTGTAGTAACTTTCCTCTATTAATTCCAGCTTTTCTGTTAAAGTTACGCTAGACACGTGTCAAAAAACCTGGAAGGAAATTATTCCGCAGTCGGGGTCCCTCAGTTGAGTTCAGTAGTTGGTTTCCTGGCTAGAAAAAAGCAAGCTGAACTGAACTGAGCGGGGCCGCCAGTGATGCCATCTCTATCGAGGTTCTCTAGTCAGTACCTCGCTAGAACATGCCTATCGCAACTCTACGAGAAAAGCGCGCACGAATCGAGACACGAATACATTTTTCTAAGTTCCTATTCTTTAGTACATTTCCCGAAAACCTAGATCAGAAAAACATGCCAGTTACGGACTATAAACCAGTGTATCATCAAGGAATTTCCACACGGCGTATAGTAATCCCAAAAAAATTTCATTGTCAGTTTATGGTCTGGAAACATGTTTTGAATATCCCAGAATGCAAAAAAGTATTTCCTCATTTCTGTCTGTCGGTCTGGCCGTGTCCCCGGAAATATCCGGTTAAAATTTTAAATAAAACCGTGTTCTTCAAAGCACCATTCGAAAACTTTTAGTCGGCGGAATTACTTATCGGCTCTATGTAAGATAGGAGACATATGAAAGGATTTTTTCCTTTTTTGCAACTACTAAGACGATTACGGATAAATTCATCATTAGTGGCCATTCAACCGAAGTTACCCCAATGATATCAGGAATCTTTTTTAATCCCACCATCATCAATACACGAATCGAATTTGTCGAATCTCTTGCGTGAAAAACTCAACATTAATGATTATAGAGTTTCTTCGAAATAATTGAGGACTCGAAAATACATTAACACATAGTTCCTCAACTTCATGATCGTGCTAGAATGCTGACGATTAAATAAGTTCCCTGTTACAATTTCGTACAAAGTACACCCGTACGGAAGAAAAAATGATTGATACAACATGAATTTTGTTACCATAATTAATTTACCTACTTACTCTAGGGACAATAATCTATCTTCCTGCGGAGGCAATTTTTTATTTTTACTGCGGCATCAACAAATTATTAGTGAGCCATATGTTAGAATAACAAAATAATTTTTCCCGTGCAAACAAACATTCTCTATCAATATGCGCAAAAATACGAAAGACGCGTATCACCCTCAAATCCACTATATATACTGAATCCGCCACAGCTATCTGCTTAAAACAAAATCCTTCCGGTCGGTCGGTGAGGATATTCAAACAATAATTGTGGCTATAATGCGCGGTGCAGGTACAGGCTTGCACAAGCTTCAGGGGCTATCAGCTATCGGGAATCTTTGATTCGCGGCAGTGGTGCAAGCGAATAGGGGACAGGCTGCGGTGGAGGACGTTGTGACCGGATCACGTAGCTGCTATAGGGGGATAAAGTTGTAGCGAACGGGCTCGGCGCTCCGGGCGCACAGCGAAAGAGAGCGAGTGCGAAAGGGTTGAGAGAGGAAACCTGGATGAGAACGGAGGTAGGTTCTGCAATCGGAAAACCGGCACCGCAATTCAAACACATGCACAGCCATACATTCATGAGTGCTCATCTATGACTCTAGTTCATGCATGGTACGTTACGTTCGCTCTTTTTCAACCGCTCCTTTTATTATTATTCGACAAAATTTCATAATCGATAATCGTTTCACTGACTTTAATCTTCGCATTTAGCTTCTCTCGCTTTTGCTACTGATAATCGAGGTGCTTGCGCGAGATATCTCTGTGCAGACTAAGCCAACCAGCGCTTCGACGGCCATTCTCCGTCGCCTTTCCGCTATCTCTCATTCACTCGCGGATAATCCCTCTTTGCAAGTTGGCTTACCGCGTAGCGCCGTGTTGAAAACGATATCCATCCATGCTCTTGCGTCTCTATACATCACGCAGTTTCATTACAATAATAAAAAATAATTATAATTTTCAGATTTTTAAATTCACTTTGAATTTTGTGACTTACTACATGTTTTTCCCAAATTAAAAAATTTGAAAAAAATTAATACGTATTAAGAGAAGTGAAAGAATCATTTTTATTAAAAACATTTGATTTCCGGGAGATTTCGTGAACAATTTTATTTTTCACCAATTTGTTAATAATATTTTGGAATCATTATTATTATTATGCGAAATTAATCTTTTCCGCGCCTTGAATGTACTTCATTTTTTTCAGATTTTTATACCATCCAGAAGTGTTTGCAATTCACACTTATTTCTGTGACACATGCGAAATTCGCAAGAACTACCTTAACAATAAAATACAAGACCACTAAACACTCATACAGACATCACAGACAATCTCACACAGTCACGCACAGACATTCGCAGACACTCTGTGAATACCTGTCAGTGTCCCCGAGTGTTTGTGAGTGACTGTGAGTTTTGACCTAGTTGTAGTGACCCTATTGTTCAGCGTTCTGAATCACGAAATTTGTGGTGACTTTTGTAAGCCGCTGAGGCGATCGAAAGTGTAAAACATGATAAAAAAAAGTTTTATCATGCGAATAATGATATTTTTGGACGGCTTTGTCATGACCTATACTAATTTTTTGAGCGGTTGCAGCTTTCGCGGATCGAATTTTATGACAACAACGTGTAAAATTTAACGAATAAGAGAATATAGATAAATATATTATCACCCTACAGTACAATTCAGGACGTTATAACTGAATCCTCTAACGCTGCAGATTCTGGGCCAAAATTATTAGCCAAAAGTCCTCGCTCATCAAAAGAATGTTGCATCATCGTCTCCCGTTCTCCTGTTCCAGATTGTAAGATTTCTGTTTGGGAAGGTTGGTAATGGAGAATGTATGGAACTACCCCTACAATATGGGAACTACTCTTATTTATCGACGTTCTGCATGACACAATATTATGATACATAATTTAATAATGATCGGTAAAAAAATAATTGGGAATTACTATAGTCGAGTAGTAATGGATCCTTAAATTAGCATATCACGCCGTTACTTTATGTGTGCCCATCAACGAAGTGCTATAGAAAAATATAAACACCGTAAATCCCAGAACTAAAGTGAAAATGTCAGTTGCAAAAAATTTCCCGAGTTCGTAAGTAATTCTATGACGCTTTGCTGACTAATCCTCATGTTCCAGACTTGCAAATCTGCGTTACTATTATAACAATGATTACTCGAGATTATCAACAAATTATTTCTCAGTACGTACCCTATTTAGCTATCAATATTTACGCTATAGCCTCGTTTTAAAAGACATGCACGTTCTATTTCTATGAATTGCATAGAATCCATGGGTAACCATCCGTGCAACCAACTTTTTTCTTTGATTATCATTACGGAAGTGAAAATTGATGGTCCGAATATAATAGTAATTACATTTGCAGATTTATATTAAATCCTTGCGATTTATAACGTGCATTAAAAAATCTTATAATTTTACTAGTCTCATGCGGTATTATAGATAGTCATTTTGTAAAGCGAAATGTTTTATTAAATCATCGTTGTAGTTATGGAAATGCAGTCTCGACATTGTCAATCGTAATTGCATTGTCGGTACGGACTATATTTGATAACGAATTTTTGACAAAAACTTAAATTTATTCGCTCTTCGTACGAGCTCCACAGATACACAGCTAGTACATATTTGTACACCGATAAATATTCATTTATCGTTTATATTATGGAGGTTCGAGATTAATCGCAATTAAAACTTCAGTGCCGTTCACCACGGTCTTATGGATTTTTCCAATATATTTTCGTTGAAAATATGCATTCTGATGTGTTTATTTACGCATATGCGTAACGTTCGACATTATTTGATAAAGATTTTACAATGTTTATTTTGTTAATTGTAATGATAACCGGATCGTCGATAATTTCGCATTGATATTTTTTTATCCGACCTTACCAGTTTGCGATACGTATTCAGCAATGTACCAACATTTTCTTTATATGCTTATCCGTGCATATATTTTACAAGAATTTCCGATGAATTTTTATATTACCCCAGGCGAAGGTAGTGCTGTCACTTTTTTTTCAGCACTCATGATATTCCTAACGCGGTGTAGGGACAGAAGAGTTGTACGGTCCGCAAAGTTACACGAATACGCGTATCAGCGGCGAGCCGTTCCCTGCGGGCTGTTGGCCGTGCACCCCCGTTTACATTCGTTCACGTGAATCTATATAACTCACTAATACCAGCGTTGCGAAATTCGCAATGCCATGCAAGCTCGCCCTGGGGCGGCGAAGGGGTTGGGCGGTCGACGGGTTTCCGCGGATTTCCGTTTGAAATAAATACAGAGACGTAGGAGAAACGATCCTATAGGCATCGATTTTCCATCGTTGATACACGACGATGCTTCTAACTCCGCCATATTTTTTCATTCTTGTGCCAGCCCATACAATACACGAAATAAACAAAAAAGATATCCATATAATTAGCGCTGCATATACTTAGATCTACTTCTTATGAAATTAATGTATTGTTTGTTATTGCGTAAAATATACGATCCGACTGTGCGTCATGGTTCCATGGGATTATTCGCTTGACGAATATTTCTCAAATTAATTCAGCAGCTAACAGTGGGATTACAGGAGAAGCAGGGCGATTAAGGAATTTAAACTCGCAACCCGAGATGGAAAGGGGGAGGGGAGATTATTGAGATTTCCGGGCGTCTCATGAGCGCGTCTGGACGAGGCAGAATTAAATCACCGACGACGGACAAAACGACTTTTGGCGTCGGGATGGCGAAGCCTGGTGATGGCGGCGCCGACATTGCACCATCGGAATAATGCAGGAAGGAGGAGGAGCGAAAGTGCACAGGTCGATGCGAAGTTAACCTGCTGCTGCTGATGCTGCTGCTGCTGCGGGGTTGAACACCCCCAACTGTACCGCGGCGGTGCCGCCCACCGTTCATTAAGATAATCACCGCAGCCCGAATAAATTCCAACCCGAAGCGAGACCTAGAACTATTTGGTTCCCTCATACTAGGTGTGGCACCATCGGGCCATACACAACTCCTGTTACCTGTTCGCGAATCGGATACATATGCGACATGTTTCTGTGCAGGTAATCTAGTGTGTGTTAGTAACCGCAGATACAGGCTGATTCAGAATGTTTTCGACAAAGTTTGCGGGCGGGTAGTTGGTCGTCAACTGAGCAAAGTTACAAAGCCGTTTTTGAAAATTCGCAATAGTTTATTATATATAAGTATTATAAACTTGAATGAACGGGCCAATCGGAACGAACGATCATGCCGCGCTCGGACACTCGAAATGGCGGTCGCGGAGGTCTGGCAACATTGGACGCGGGCGCAACATCTGTTATCTGACAGATTCTGTGATCACGGCAGTCAACCTGCGCAGCCCCCGTATTACCGAGTGAGGTTAACACAGCGTGCTCGAGATTTGAATATTTAATAAGAAATAAAATGAAGAAAAAAAATTCTCCCATCGCTCCGGAAACATGAAATTTTTAATAACATGATAAATTTTTGATGTTTTTAAATAAAGAAATAAACAAGAAAATCATCCACGGGATAGTCCGGGCGACTATCCGTCGGATGGTCCCTCGGACGATCCCGTGGATGATTTTCTTGTTTGCTTCATTATCGCGCATGTCGTGCCTGAACATGCTCTGATGCTTCCTGGCTCCCCGGCTGTGGAGATGGCGACTTCCACACCGATATCCTCGTGTCACAAGAGACTCTCCTCGAGATTTCTTGGTTATGGCTCCGCTGATCTCTCCCTACTCCACTAGAGATCCCGTTGTTCACTTCGAAGTAGTTGTACGACACATAGAAAAAATTCACGAGACGACACGAACATCTCTCTCTCTGAATATTCTCCTTCTTGTACTGTAATATTTCAGATCTGCCATATATACCGGATACAGGAAACGTTTTAACAGAGGAACGATAAGAGAGGAAAAATTAACGCTCACGAAATTTGTATAATTCATACATTCGTATATACACTGATAAAAAATGCAGTTGAATCAACTAAAGATTCGGGCGGGGGTGGGCGTTCAAATAAATATTTAATTGGCAGAACAAAATATGTTAGTTGGCTTAGAAATATTTTGGTGAAATCATCCAAAAAATTGTTGTACTAACAAATCTTTTGGCTGTACCAACAAAATATTTATTTGAACGTCTCTGCCTGAATCTTCAGTTGATTCAACCGTATTTTTTTATCACTGTATAATTTTCTCGGTATATTTCGACAGAAATATTCGTTGCTCGCGAAATCGTTGTCAAGAATAGAAGCAACAAAAAGAAAATTACGGAAATACATAAGACGTTAACCGAGTGGGATTAAAAAAAAGGAAGATAATAGATGGTCGCGAGTTTGTTCGATTCGACATTTACCGAGAATCAGTATCGTACTGAACTTGTCCATATTTCCTGTGTACGAGATTGTTATACCTCGACGAATTATCTGGTGTCGTGATGTGCAATGTGCTTCGGACATTCGATAGGAGCTTTCGAGTCGACTGGTGTTTCGTCTGTTGCTTGAAGGTGGTGGTGGTCGTATTGAACTCAATTTTATTTCAATTCCGGGAGAGTTTTATTTCCATTCCAGTGGAGTTTCACTTCAACTCCGCGAGAGTTTTATTTAAATTGCGGAAGAGTTTTTGGTAGAGTTCTAATACGGTAGAGTTGTAATACGATAGAGATGTTTTCTGGTATAGTAGTGAGTGGTAGAGATATAAATGTGCCCATTCTTTGAACTCAATTATGGATATTATTCACATTATTTTTTTCTGAATTAACCATGTATGTAAATGAGAAAATGAAAAAAAAATTACATTTGATTTTTAGGCTGTTTCCTTGAATTAACTAAAGCTCAATTGATTGAAGCGTTTTTTCAATTATACACAAACATCAGTTAATTTATCGGGTATATACAAAATTCGTTTTAAATAGCCGCAATCAATGCTTGATCCGTGTACTACAGTATTCATAATATCACTGTTTGTCAATACGTCTATGGCACCCACATATGGTATGAATGCATCCGGTGTGAACCGATTACAAGCTGACACACAGCATCTACACAGCGGGTATTTTAAACCAATGCGAGATTGCGTAATCTGACGGATAATGTCCCCGCGGTTTTTGGCCAATTGTCGTAGTATTCACATATTAATTGTAAAACATTCCCATTGTATTGTCACGCTAATAACAGTATCGAGCGAGCATATAATTGTGACGGGGGCACAAATAGGATGTTCCAAAGTCGAGAATTATTTCGTGCCACGAATAGTCGGACAGCTCATCATAATTCTGTCGTAATATATATATCAAAAAATTGTAGATAGATTGTTACGATAATTGCCTCGACAGATCTTATTCTCTTCATAACACGATACATTCTCACACAAAATTTACAAAATAAACCACCAAAACTAAAAACATATCAATTCGATTAGTTTTGAAAAAGAGTGTGTGACAAAAATCAGCTGGGAAGATACATAAGTTGTATGATTTTTGTGGAGTGTTTATTTCGTATAATAGTGAAGGGGATGGTGTGGTCATGCGTTAACCTGCTATAACGCGCTTGTTCCGAAAGAGAATGAGAACACGCCGTTGCACCAACGAAATTCACAGAATTCACAGAATTCCGGGTTTCCAAGTAATAGTCATGCAGCACCGTCGATGCGGTACATTTGTACAGTACTATACGCTCATAGGAAGGTTCGGGATTTTAACAATCTCCTCTGTGTGGCCGGTGCGGATCGAAGAACGCAAAAAAGAGGGAGTAAAAAAAAGCACAAATAAAGAGAGTATGTCGCTACCACGAGGAAAAATGAAATAGTTGGCCCGGCCACTCGGGAAATATAGTATTCGAGCCTCAGGTGGGCAATCGCGTGGTTTCGCCAGACTTTCCCTACTGTCCCACGTTATGTACTCCACCGGTACGGTTCGTACTTTCTCTGCGTATATCTACCCACCGATGCTGAAACCATCGCACCACGTATTACTATATAGATATACACAATATATGAACTCGGAACGAGTCTTGAATAATAGAAAATATGTCCTACCGCAAGCCTCTCGATACACAGCCGCGAATTCATACTCTAACTCCAGTCACACAATCGGGCCAATTACTACACCATATTTCTCAATTAAATTGTACAATATATAAATTATTATACGATCTCGTACTTATTATGTTTCGAAAGTTATTTTGACCAATAAGTTGCATACTAAACAACGTCTTAGTTCAGTATGTTCGTCGCTCGAAATGAATCCACAGTCGCCATAGCGGTATCACACGTTCCGCGGATATACTTGCAAGATTTAGAGCTGTAACTGCAAAAAATCGTTTGTAAGATGAAATTTACTGTTTTCAATCTCGTTAGTACAATAGCGCTTTGTACACAATGCATAACCCAATATTGCGCGCAATATTCTCGATTCCGTTTCGTCCACCAACGCGATATTGCAAGCAAATTCTATGAAAGAAGCCCCAAGGATTCCTCGTCGAGTAACAAGACTCCTGCAGAGCCGGTAAGAGGATTAAAGAGTTGTTGAAGCAGAAGCGTAGACGGACAAACATCGAGTTCCGTTATTCTTCCGATTTAGTCTCGACAAGAGAACAAAATCTTAAGGGCCTTTCAACTCTCCATGGTAAAAGCTTCCGTCGATCCACTTGCAGCTGAGCACCGTATGAACGCTGTAGGTAATCCCACATATCTCACTAGATACTCCTATAAAAGTACATTTATCAATTTTATAATGCACTCGCATCATCTTAAAAAAAAAAAAAAAAAAAAAAAACACATAGGGACGGTATGAAACTGAGGAACATGCTTTTAATATCCTGTTGCAAACGAACGAAAGGTATGAGACCCATATCGTCGGTGTTGGACGACTATTATTACACAATCTTGTAATAAATCCACAAACGCGATGCGTTATATTTCCGATGTATACGACGTGGCCAACAAGACTGCGTTGCCCTCACGATCATGTCATCTCATCGTTTGTCCACCGTCAATCCGCGAACAGTATCGGCCATTCTTATGCGCTATACTCACCATATTCGCTTCAATGCGTTTTATACGTAGCTAATATTAGAAAAAAATGCGAGAAGAATATAGAGTCGTTTGAAAGGGAAATGTTGATAAAGTACGTAATATCTATATAAGATCGCATCATCGAAGAATGAAGACGTAGGATCTTAAAGAACGGCCAGCTCTACTGAGTTTTCGACGAGTGCGCCAGCAGGCCAGAACTAAAAAGAAACGTTCGCAGATATAATTCGCCGGGAGCCGTATAAGGATATATGATCTCTTACAGCGCAAGTCTGTGCAACCTTACATGTACGTGTCAGAGAGAAGCCCCGATCATTCAGCAGCTCTATTTTACTACCTATCGTGGGCTCCCATTCAATCCTGAATGACTTCCACCCTTATTCGCTCTTCCCTTTATACCTAAAACCCTTTACCTACTTCCTATAGGTGCACCCCATCGGTACTTGATGCTCAGCCTTTTCCTCTCTGTAATACTACTGGATATCTAATACTTTCTTCTTACTGTATCACCCCTTTTTTTTCTTTCAATGTCTCAATCCCATTCACCGTCGCATGGCGACCTCTTGCAGATCCTGGATGGGGTTTCACTTCAGGCATTCATTTTTCCTGTATGCAGTTTCTCTTACACCACACACAGAATGTTCAAATATTTCCGCAACGTCTTCGCATGAGCAGCTGTGATGTCTATCGCGGATAAATACGTCGCACCAATATTCTGTTTTCAAAAAATGGTAAAGCGCTACTCTGTACATCAGACTAACGATGGCCGCACGAGTGGAAAATTGTATCAAGCTGGGAGCCGGGCTAAACTAGGACCAACGCAAATTTACCTCCGGCCCGGATATGACGGATCAATATGACCCTAATCGGGGATATAGCGCTCTCGCCAATTCGGTCATGATCCGGCATCGGGATCTGGTCCAAGTTCAGGCCTCGTTACGACAACGGAATAAAAAATATATATATTAAACTTGCATCTCGAAAAGACGATAGTAATTTACTATCAAGTTTGGCGCTCAAACGCGGTCAGGTTTGTAGTCACCCACTCGGCTATTCATAAATACGAATACAATGTTGGACCTTGTATACATAACGTATCAAAAAATTAGTTACAGATCGCGCTTGAAACATTTAATTGACATTTCTCCGTTTTCTTGTTTGTAAAGTATTTTCTCCTTATTTGAATCAATTAGTAGATTATTTCCAAGGGCCAACTATTTAGTTAGAAAAATCTTAATTACAATATGTTAAGAGGCAGTTACCAATGAATAAACCTTTTTCCTTCCTTGTCAACGACATTTTGATGTTCACGATTTTTTTGATGTCATAATTCTTCTTTGCCAATGTTAAATGATAAAGAATGGGACAATTTACGTTTCGATGTCTTTCGGAGCACTTTTTAGAATTTGTATGTTTTTCTTAGTTTCTAGACTAATAGGTACTATCATGTTAAACAAAGTTAAAGTCAGAATGGTTTTTTTTTCGAGATTTTCACCAGTCATGTAATAGTTATCGTTATATCTCTTTATAGATAATAAACATATACGAAACTACATCTTATGCATTGCACATTGGAAAGTGCTTGGTAAACAATTATATCGCAACGTTTGTACAGTTAGAAGCCTTATATACGGGTGAGGACCTATTTGATTTTTCTGATCTTGTCCGATCTGGCAGCCTGACTGAACTGAAATAGTACAAGTTTTAGCGCTCTGGCAAATCTAACGAAGAATCGAAATCGATATATAAGAAAATACATTCGGCGTGCTTTATTGTAACCAGTAACGGCCCAGCGTCGATGAAAATCTATCAAATATTATATCGCCTGCCTTATTAGAACCTGAATCAGATCCGACGAGCCTGAACAGGCCACCTGACTCATCACTGATATTGCCCTGATGAAACATTATGACAGTGGAAGAATTTTTGTACTCGGGCGATACGTGAAAGTAGGATATCGTGCAAAGGCACAATAACAATAACGCTGTTTAGTTTAGCTTTGATCGTCATTGATAAACGATAATGGAGTCTGATGGTTTCTATTCTTATCAATCTGCGGGTTTCACACAAAGGATCTCTCGGGCAACCGCGCGGTTACTTGGTCACCCTCAGCGCCTACAGATATATACTGTTACATGCGAGGTATACTGGAAACGCGGACCTTCGTATCTCTCTCTAGTATGCCTGAGATCAGCACAGTTCCTCGTCCTTCGTCGGTGAGCTTCCTTTTTCTACGCCGCAAACGTACGATGCGGAAAGGATGAAACTAGTAGAGGAACTATCTCAAAGACTACTGAAGTCCTGTATTGGCACAAGATAGATTAAAACATCGATGCTACAAAGGAACCGAAAGCAATCACCAAAATTGCTGGATAATTGAGTACCGCACGCTGGATACTGTCCACTGAATGTATTTTGTTAGCTATATTCGCATATTCCTCCGACGTTTATTAACTCGTGTACAGTGATGAAAAAAGTAGACAAATGGACATTATTTTTTAAAAACTATTCACCGAAACCCTGTTCGGTTTTTTTAGAAACTTTCATCACGACTATACTGATAGATAAAGGAAAGAAATACAAGATGGCCTCTGTGAGAAGGTTGAAACTACATTACACGGAGAAAAAAAAATTGTTGGTACAACAAGATTTTTGTTACCGTAACAAATCTAGTTTGTTAATATCGGGATAACAAAACCAGCTTGTAACTATAGCAAAATTTTCGCTTGGAACAATTTGCTACCGCAACAAAATAGTCTTATATGCTGAATGGAGCGTGTATATGTGCCAACACTACAACCAGTTCTAGACGCAAAATGAAAACAAAGAGACGCGAGGAGAACAGCTCCTTTGTATTCGAGTAGAAATAAAAAATAGAGTGGAATTGCGGACTCTTGAAATTTACTGTATATGGATGTATAAACTGCAAAAGGTTTAAAACCTTTCAGAGTTTAATATATCCATATACAGCAAATTTGAAGAATTCACAATTGCAAATACAGACGCTATTTTCAATATCATAAAATGATAAAATACAAACGCAGTGAGTTAATCTTCTAATAAACATAAGTACGTATCTGAAACTATCCTATTACCAGTCATTACTCAGCCGTCAAATTACAGCAGGCGTCATTTGTTCTCATAGCAAACTAAATCGTCGCAGTAGCAAGAAAGTTTTGTGGTGACAGCAAAACCAATTGCTTCTACGGAGTAATTTTTGTGCTGCTTTTACTAATCGTTTCGCCGCGAAAACGAGGTCATTGTCAGCTAAACTCATTTTGTTGGAGCAACTACACCATTTTTCTCCGTAATATGATGCAAGTACATAGCACAATTTTGCGAGGTGAAGTTGACTGACTTCGTACAGTGGCTCGTGGAAACTTCTTGGGAGAAACTGTTGCGAGTCGGACAGCTGTACTGTGCGAACGTAATCTAAACACCTTGGATACATCTCTACGAAGCACGCAGAGCTGCGTAATTTTCACGTTTCCTACGACTCTTTTCCAATGTGGCTTCTTTCTTTTCTTCCCCATTTAATGCTCACGAATGAGAGCGCCCAGTGTGGCCGCTGCTTCCGTACACTATTTCTCGCGAGTTAAACCCCATCGACGAAGAAAAGTAGACGACTCGAACAATTGCGAGTCTTTGCCGAACCAATACACGTAGCCCTCGAGACTACCCGTTTGTCTACGTAGCCCTCCGGAGTTGAATAGGCCAACACCCGCCGCCGCTGCTCATACTACACTTCAACGTCTTTTCCCTCGCGTGCCGAACAACTTTCCTCTATTCGATTGAGGAAAAGCGGCAGGGGAGCATCCGAAACTCGATGTGCAGCACTGGAGAATCTTCGTACCGACAGTAGCAGCAGCAGGTCACCGTACTCGGCTTCCGGGACTCTAAAATCCCTCGACGGGAGTACAAAGTCCGGACGTTCCTATTTTCAGGTTCCCACTTTCCGTTTTCTTTCTTCTTTCTCGGCTCGCTTCTGCACCCCTTTCCGTTTTTTTTTTTTTTTTTTTTTTTTTTTCGTTTTCATCTCGCCATTCTCCACCGAGTATTTTCTCATTCGGTGAGGAAGGCAGAAGATGTCGTGATTCCGTGGTTATCCTTTTCAACCTTTCTCGCTCCGATTCTCAATAAACCCTGACTTTCTTCGTCTCCTGCTTCCTCCTTCGGCTCTCTGATTGATCCTCCACAACTTAGTTCTCTTATCGCGTGCAGGCGCCCCAGTGGATTTCGTCGTAGTTTGCAGAATTCATCTCAATGAAGAAGAAAGAGAAGGGAAAGCGTACTGGAGTGTGATTTCATCGCCGTCGTCTTACAATTCTGTACATTCTATCGATTCCATTGTGAAACCGCGAAATCTGCTCACCCAAGTACAATGCCCGGTATCGGGAAAGTCATTGCTAGGCAATCCTACAGATGTACACTGAAGGAAAAAAGTTTTGTTAACCTCGCGGGGAAGTTGGCAAATATGTATTCAGCTCAATGAAATAGTAGTTGAGTCAACTACGAGTTCTTAGAAACAATCAAAAGCACTTTGTTGGGTTAACTGGGTAATAAGTTTGCATCTCTTTTCTCGTTGAGTGAATCACTGCGTGCTGTGTTCTAACGAAAATTCAAGTTGAAGGAAATATTAATCAGCAGTTCGCTCAAGGGTCACCGGTGGTTGATTAAATTACACATATTCGATGTAGATTTATCGACTGAAATGTGAGATTGTCTCAACCTCCCCTAAATATCCGCTCAGCTGCGGCTACAAACTAGTTCAACCTCGTATTTCTTTGACGCGATGAAACGTAATGTTAAGTGAACTAAGCTGTGTGCTGTTTCAACAAGATATAAGTTTGAAACAAAGATTAGTCAGTAGTTAATTTGCTTTTCATGAGTGGTTGAATCAATTACACAAAGTGCGCTGATAAACGGCATTTTTTTTAAGCAACTCCTGGGAGTTATCACAAGAACTGTATATTACTGCTAGGATAACTTCGACGTAGTGAAGAATGAAATATGCGGTTTATCTCTCGAAACGTTAGCATGAAGCTACTGATTAAACTCCAAGCCGTCACTATCTGATAACGGTCAAAAACGTTTTTTGCATTTCTGTTCACGTCCTTGTCAAAATATATTCTTGTCATTCATTTTGAAAGTCGGCGTCATTACTTGAATAACAGTCATGTCTCACTATAATAATATATACAATAGATCTTATAGAGGATTTGAATACCGGTACTTGAAAAGTTAGTAATAACGTAGTCTGTAGAAAGATAGGTTCATAGGTAGGTACAAACGTTAGGTAGGCAGTTAGATTCCCACTCCAGGTCACAATTAGTTGCAAAAATAGGCCTTCATGGTCGTAGAGTTTTTTTGAATTTGTCGGGTCGACGATTAATTATTATTGTTAAATATTTCTTAAATACGTGATTGGTATTACTCAAGTTCGACGGGTAATACAGTCTAGATCAATTTTTTTCTCATTGCTTATAATAGTTGCCACTTATCTTATAGCGTGAGTATTTAGAAATTAACATTCTACAATTTGCATCTGTTCGAGATTATTGATCGAAACTCCACTTTACAGATAAGATATTAAAGTTCTCGTTCGCGTAGATCGCATTTGCCATCCCTCCCAAGTCTAAAAAGTATCTAATTGTATATCTCTGTGGGGATATTCTAGGGAAGTAACAATTGCGTTTAACAACAAACGAACGATCGTTCGTACCGATTTCATTGTAACGGCCAGGACATTTGAAGCGGCACCTCGAAATTATCGAACTTGAGATGTCACGAGGGAAGATTCCTAACTCATCTCTTTGCTTGCTTGTGTAAATATGAGAACGAAGTGTTATAGCGGACGTTTGGATCCGCGAGAACGCGTTCTAGAGGGTAGGTCGAAGAGAGAGAAAATGGGAAGGCAGGATGAGGATCTAGCTTAGGATCCTTCATGAATAATTCCAAGAGCCCTCGTCGCTTCCTGAGAACGTACGGCATATCCGGCCGTGAAATCTAACGAGAAGTTCGCCGTTACATATACCCCTGTAACATCTACCGCACGTACCCCACATAGTGGGGCCACTCCGAGCCACAACAGTGTGTGCAGGTCGTTTCGTGGATACTCCCGTAGATATTCGGCCTGCGTACATGCGGTTCATCGTGTACAGTGTATACGCAGTAAACCCTTGGCTCGTCCCTTGCTCTCGAAACTCGGAGTCTCTCATCGAAATTCGTCCTAACAGCCTACCGTGTCCTTCCGGTAAGACGCCTGCGTTTCTAATCCTCGGGTCGTGGCGAATTCGAAGCCCGGCCTGAATCGCTTTCCTGTAGCGCATCACGGCTAGGTGCCCTTTCATGTTAGGCTTTGACGGTAGATGTGTATAGCTGACTATATTGATATGTCTATATCGTGCATGAGAAGCTGGTGCACGTTTGCTGGGCACGTAATTCTCGTGACGGTCGCCCAGTGGATTCACCCTCGTCACACAAGCTCACCCGGACGAGCCAAACAATCGATCTTATTCGATGTACCCGATTGCACGTGAAACGACGTGTAACCGGTCGTGGTTGCAGACGCCGTAGGAAACAAACGATTATTACATGTTACATGCCTGGTTCAGCTCGCGGTACGGCGCCGTCTTACTCTTCATGTAAAATGCAGTTCAATCGACAGTGCCTAGTTCTCCGAATGGAATAAATTTAATCCGGTGTTACTCGGGTCCTGAGAACTCTTCACACGCTGGAAGTATGTGCATTGTTATTTGTTAAATTATTAATAATATGAAGCCTATTAAATAAAATGAAAATTCGTGTATACTACAACAACAACCAGATAATACACGATTTTGTCACGCGCTTTCGCCCGTCGCTAAACTATTTGCAAGTAAAAACACATTAGTCATTTATAACCAGTCATTTAAGGGTGGGGGGGGGGAGATATTTAATTTTTTTTGCATTTAAACAATTTTTTTAAATGAATGCATAATACACATCACAAGAATATTGTGTCAATACTTCAAGTCGATCGGAGCAAAATTCACGAAGTTATGAGTATTTGAGCGTCCGTTGCTCCAGGCCGGGTTTTTATAGCTGATCGACAGCTGCGCGGCGCGTTCTCCCGGCGCGCTATTGTATTCATTTATAGTCCCCAAATCTATTTCTTGGTAGAAGGGTCTGTTCAGGCAGCGGTGTGTATATTCGAGGCATGGTATATACATCAGTTGATCGCTGTATGCTGTGCTGAGCAGTAGCAAGTGACGCTAAAAGTTTGACATTGTTTTCGTTTGTGTACCTCGAAAAATGCCTCGAAAAATTACCTGACAAGATCATAAGAAAAGTAATGAAATCTTGTGTCGACCGAAAAAAAGTGTCTCCTCAAAAGCGTAACAATGACGAAACGAAAGCTAATAGAGCGTCAGCGAAAAAAATAAAAAATTGTCCCGCTGTAGAGGAACAAGAAGATATCCAAGAACATTACAGAATAATAGATTTTGTTCTTGTTTTTTCGACTATTGCTACTTTAGTCAAATGTGTGAAGTGTGATGGAAAAGTTGCATTCCAAACACGCAAAGAAATAAGCTCTTGGTTTCAACATCAAGGTTACATGTAAAAGTGTAAACAGCCAATATAATTGATGCCAATTATCAATTATATTGCTTTCGTAATGCGAGTGTTAGGCTTAGGTTTAGCCGGATGAAATAAGTTTTGCGGACTAATGGATTTGGCGAGTGCTTTCTTATCAGAACCAACATTCTTATCAGAACCACATCGATTCACAATTTTTTCAAAAAAAATTGTGAATCGATGAAAAATGTTGCCAAGAAGTTCTTCGCAGCGGCTGTACAAGAAGAGAAAAAAGCCATGTGTTAAGCAAATAATGT
The DNA here is from genome assembly GCA_964017025.1 of Stenichneumon culpator. Classification (NCBI taxonomy): domain Eukaryota; kingdom Metazoa; phylum Arthropoda; class Insecta; order Hymenoptera; family Ichneumonidae; genus Stenichneumon; species Stenichneumon culpator. The sequence goes on from OZ024776.1 coordinate 639,822, forward strand.
AGAAGAAACGTCCGAATTGACTGTATCAGGCGATGGCGCGTGGAAAAAAGCGGGTTCTCTTCGTTATTTGGCTTTGCTTCTCTAATTGGATATTGTACTGGAAAGGTATTTAACATTTTTGTAAAAAGCAGTTACTGCCACGATTGTAAGACTTAGAAAAAAAAATTGGATTCTGCCGAATACAAAGCGAGGTACGAAGAGCACGTGGATAGCGGCAATTGCAAAGCCAACCACGTCGGACCTTTTGGAAACATGAAAGTATCAGCAATTATAGAAATGTTCGAACGATCGGTGGAAAATCTTTGGGTGAAATATCATAACTACATCGGAGACGGTGACTCAAAGACGTACAGCGGCGTTGTTAATGCAAAACCTTATGGTGAAGATTTTGTGACAAACAAAAAAGAATGCATAAGGCATGTCCCAAAGAGAATGGGAACACGTCTGCGTGAACTAGTAAAGAAAAGCGTAGTTGACACAAAAACCGAGGTCGGAATGATCGTAAAAAGAAAAAGCCTTTCTGGCAAAGGAAAGCTTACTGCTAAAATGATTGACAAATTGACTGTTTACTATGGATTTGGCTATTCGACGTAATCATGATTCAGTTGAGAAGATGAAAAATGCCATATGGGCAACTTATCATCACTACAGTTCAACCGACGAGAACCCACAGCACGAGAAATGCCCGAGCGGCGAAGACTCCTGGTGCGCATGGCAGGATGCTGCAGTTGCAGTTGCTCTAGAATCATTCAAACCCAGTTATAAGGACTTGAGCAAGGACGCACTTTTGCAGCGATGTCTTGGAGGTTTCACACAAAATAATAATGAGAGTCTCAATCAGTTTATTTGGAAAATCTCTCCAAAGTCAGTCAGTGGCACCTCTACAATTATTGAAAGTGCAGCTAATGTAGCTGCATGTTCTTTCAATGAAGGTGCTTTGCTTCGTTGGCCTTTACGCAAGAGATGCACATCGGTACAGGGCCAAGTTCTCACGAATGGGCGCGACAAATGCAAAAAGGTGCTCTAGATCATGTTGATGGAAGCTTTTTGCTCTACGGATCTGGCATCGACGACTCTGTGTGAGTATACGAAAATTATCGAGTTTTATTTTGAATTTTTCAGTGTGCACAACTTTAAAGCGTTTTTCTGAAACATGTCATGTTTGAAGTCCGTGTACGCCATAACTCAAAATCTACTGGACCAATCGTTTTGAAATTTTGCACAGTAGTTCTTCACATAATTCACCAGGTATTGTCGGGAGCTTTTTTTTATAATTATTAATTTGACAACAACAAATTAGCCGATTTTTTTAGCGAAAATCGGTTTTTTGGCTCCCAAGTGCTACGAAAAATTGAAAAATCGAGAAAAAAAAATCCTCCAGTGGTTACTTCGAGAAACATCTCCTTTAACAAAAGAATTTTGATTTTTTCGTTTCAGATGATTCTGTTGCGAGTTATGATGTACACCGCAAAACAACTTTTTTTCGAGGCCCCTGCGGAGATTCACTGTCACTCGCTCAATTTTCAATATTTTGCAATGAAAATTTAGGAATATATTGTTCAAATGTTGCATTATTATATGGAAATTGACTGAATAAACTAACACTATCTGTATCGCCACAAAAAAATCTTTAAAACATGCCTTTTTTCACCGAATTAACATTACCTCGCTCATAATAATTGACCCAAACGAGATGAAACGATATCCTATTTTTATGAAACGGTAATTCCGCCAGTTCACACGATAAACCGCTAGTTATATAAGTTATATAGTGACCCTGATAGTTATACGTTTATGTGTAGAGCAGACAAAAGACTATGAAGATCTCAAAAAGGTGCGCGCCTGCAAGGAACAATTACGGACCTTGTCCTTGTTGTAATTATCCCATCGCATGAAGGCAGTGAAAATTTCAATTGAAGGAAAAAGTTCACCGCATTCCGATCTATGATAGAATGGCAGTTATGGCTCATGATGGAACTTTTGCTTTCGGCCATCCATATGTTGCCCGCACGCTTGACACCACAACCTGTCCCAACAATCGAACGTTCAATCGTCAGACATCAGCGGGTTAGCAGCGAAGCTTAAACCGCATGTGCAGTAGCCAAGATTGATTACATTCTTGTCGTAACCCTGGGAAGCCCAACGATCAACTACCGCGGAGAAACAGTTTCTCTCTATAATTAATTATTATAATCGCCCTAGCACCCGTGCAAGACTTTAATCACGCTTCGCTGAAGATATCAATATTGCTATTTATAGCCGCTGAATGCCGATTTTCCGACAAAATTTTACATTCTCACCTCGAGCCTTCAGTCGTTGTGCGCGCGGGCTTCTCTCGTGAAGTTGACAACGTAATTGTCAAGCGCATGATGGAAAGTCTCTGACCACGGTGACACAGTCGAGTTCTTAATGAGATTTTTTAAAATATTTCGGGAAACCATCGTGGTATTTGAGATGTTGAATTCGGAGATCGCTCAAGTACGATGCATTGTACGTAAAGTTTCCCAAACTGACATCACCGGGCCGGAGGGGCAACACTTTGTGACTACGAGTTTCAAATTTTTCGCTGCCGCCATAGCGCCGATACTCAACGTGAAAGTTATAAATATTATCATCGACAAGAAAATTTTCGTACATCCGGTACAAGGTCCCAGGCCACGAGACTCGATAGTCGTGACCTCTGTGCATCTCATCGACATCTCACTCAAGCACTGCTGGTATTCAGATCACGGAATTATGACGTATCAGAGGCGTCCGTTCCGTGAGTCAAGAGGCAATTCGCGACGAGGCATGCACCCGAAGAAAGAAAAAGCAAAGTTTCCAAACGGCTATGAGGAAAACTGGTATTCCTTGCGGTTAATATATTGCCGCGGTCGCGTATAGGCCATATAGGTTGAGACTATTTGACGCCCCTTCCACCCCATCCAACCCGAGTCTCGTCGATAACAAAAACCGTAATTATTTTTTTTCTTCACAGCTGCATTTCCAAATAAAAGCAAATTCTTATATAAAGCGAATGTGAGAATTTGCTTTTGAACGTAAATGGTCGGCATGGTTAGAAAGAAATTAATTACAGTTTTGATTATCAATCGCGGTATTTAACGTCGCTTGAAACTCGAATGATTGAGATAAAAATATCGAAATAATCGAAATCGTCGAGCCAGATTGCGTAGCCAATCGGGATCGTCCGTTTCATTAGTAAGATCGGCACACGTAATCTAAAAGAAATGAAATAAGCGCGAGCGAAGTGAGCGCGTTGTTGCTAGTGCGTATAAAACAGAGGTAGCAATACCGTTACGATAATATATCTGTGTACTTGCATATGTCGTTCTTTAACGGTACAGTAATATTCACTATCCATATTACACCGTTACCCAGAAGAATGGAAGTTAAATATTCTGCATCTATTCAGAATGCATTATCTATCACATCGGAGTGCATTATCTAGCACTTGATCAATTTATTTTATCATTGAACATCACATTTCTCGACGTTTCAGACTATTTTAAGTCCTCTGACACTAAAATCTCTAGTTGGTGCGTACAACAGCTTGCATAGTTTAAAACGACTATAACTCCGAAATGGATTGAGATAATTAGTTGAAATTTGATACACTAGTAGAGTGGTGACATCGCTTCGTTTGGTGCCATTTTTCTGAAGAATGCGGCCGAATTACAGATTCCACGGATTCTGAATTTCTTTTTAATGTCTACGGTATCTCTACATGGGTGAATTTTGAGATATCGTGGTAAAACTCGACACGAATATAATCTTTTCATGAAATACCTTTGGTATTGAATTTAGTAAAAATTTATTTAGGTTTTTTTGAAAAATTACTTAAAACAGTATAATTCGAGCAAACATGGAGGCATTGAGCTTAAATTCCACTGTACAATGTTTCGTATTTAATTTTTTTGAAAGTTGATCTAACCGTTTAAAATTTATGGGATTTTAAACATTTTTGAACTTTTTTTTTGAAAATTTGTATTTTATATTTGACATGAGTTTCTGAAACAAATAAAACAATAAGAGTAAAGTGAGATGTCGTTTTATAATCAGCGGTGAAGAATAAATTAAAAATTGTCTCAAGACGACGAAATGCGGGAATTTCAGTTTGCGATTTCATACAATAAATTTTAGGGTAAATTTTGACGTGAATATTCGCATAGCTTCCTCTTTGAGGAAGCAAAAATCGATCAACGTAGTTTCTCATAGAGAAAGCTATACGCAATATAGCAATAAATGGGAAAGTCCTGTGCTCGTTATTTTTTTACGAAATTATAGCTTCCTCTATGAAGAAACAAAAATGAACTGTAAAAGAAGCATGCTATCCTATTGTGAACCCGTTGTTTCCTACATTGCAGCGCTGATATTGAATTAGTGTTCAATGGCATCGTTTCGCCATTAGCGGGAGAGCTATAAATTTATTTATTGACGCTAATAAAAGCGGTGCAGTATGTGAAAGAACCCCGATCACTGTAATTACTGTCGGACAACAGGAAACGGTAAAAAAATAATTTTGTAAAAATGAATTACAAAGTTTCGTAAAACTAATTTTGTTAAATAAGTGACAACCTTGTTTGTTAAAGTTTGATTATACTAATCTATCCTTTTATTTCCCGTGCCATAAACAATTTTAGTTTGTACTTTTGTTTGCAAACTAGAATCGCATGATGCAATCGGAAAATTTCCAAATGAAACACTGTGGACGTTTGTGGACAATAAGTTGTAAAAAGTACAAACTTTTTTATTGTATAGAGAGGACAACGGTAGATCGATGTTTCATAGGAATCAGAAAAATCAATCATTTTTTTTCTTCAAGGTTTTGTCAAGGTCATATCCCTTACCGAGCATCGTCATTATTTTCAATTGCAATTGGTTTCTATCTCGGCGAATTCTCGGGTCAAAATTGATTCATAAATTATTTATGAATCAAGATGGAAGAATTAATATTAAACGTAGTTTTGAACGACATTTTAACGACATTTTGAATAACTTTTAACGTTTTTTCCGCTGAGTTCTTTTTCGATTACAACCGTCCAAAAAAGGATGAAACCTTTTTCTTTGATCTAAGTATCGTCGAGAAAAATTATGAACTACATGACCGAGATATTCTGTCAGATGATCCTCCGCTTGTTTTTGAATTTTCGAATCAAACTATTCCCGTAATTTCTGTTATATCGGTTGTCTTCACACATCTTAATGTCCATATTCTTAACAATATATGTATTTCCGATCCCTTGCACCGACATGATGAGAAACGCGCCAGGTCTGTTCGACATGGGACGATGCGTGATTCGAATATCGAAGCGATACGATGTAAATGAAGTTAAGCGTCACTACACTCGTGCTTCGATGATTGGTATATCGGAGGAATTAATTGTTCATTCATCGTATGTATTGTGTTGATCGGTATTTTTTTGCGGCGAGCGAGTGAATGATTGGAGGAAGAGCCGGAAGAATTCTAAGACAAAAGGTATCGGAGACAACACCTCGCCAATCTTCCTTCACGTTCTTAGCTTATCTGCAAGCGAGTGAGTGTATGTTGAACGCGCCGGGACATCGTAAAGCAGTACTTGAGCTACGTGATTTGAATCGCGAAGTCGAGAGTATATGTCTCACACCAAAAGGGTGAACGAACACCCGGAGACTTCGAAACACGCGAGATATGCTGACGCAGCGCGAGGCATCAAAGCTGCACAGGGTTCCCAAGGGTTCTTTGGCTCTTCGGTGCGCGCTCGCGCTAACGACCAAATGGAAGTTAATCGAATCTTATCCCGGGGTTAATTGGATTAGCTCAAAATTGCTCAAGGAACAAGTCCGTTGTACCCACCATACGCTACGCATACTGTGCCAGAAGGCTTATGAAAATTGAATGTTTTCAACCATCAAACTAAGCGTAGATACATTTCATATATCACATTATATATAAAAAGCTATTTATGATTTATCGAATACATGAAATTGGATAGGATTCGTAAATCATTTTAACACTCGACGTTATTCATCACTAGCAGAATAAGAGTGAAACGTTTTAGATTTTTTGAGACACATTTAGTTTTCAGCTGTTACGTCTAGCCCAACTCGTAAAATAATGATTATATAGACGAAAAAAATATTTTGTTAAAATTATCCTAATATTAAAAATATTAGGAGTTATCGAATTCTTTTTTGGATACAAACGACAAATGCGGCATCTCTTAAGGTTTTTGCTTAGACCTGACATTCGCGAGGTTCAATACCAGATTGAAATCTATACTTTTGGAGGGTGGAAAGAATTTTTTTCAACAAATTTACCCTACTGGAGATTTTTAGAGTTTTCTATATACGAATTAAAAAATCGAAGTCTTTTGTGTTTATACAAAAAATGATAAATACTTAAGCTTCCACGTCTTAGAAATACGTGTTTTGGTCGATAAAAAAATCCAGCGAAAGGCGGTCGCTGACAATTAAATTTGAGAGGTGCAAGATTTTTTTTATACAAACGTCGAATGCGGCACCTCTTAGGATTTTTTTTGCTAGGTACCGACTTTCGCGAGGTTCAATTTGACATAAAAATCTATAATTTAAAAAGGTGGGAGGACATTTTTTGAAGTGTTCTTTTTTGAAACACCATAATATACATATATATACGATATAGCAAATATTATGGGAGTTATGGCGGATCGCAACGAAAATGCACGAAAAGAACTCTCGTCTTTTGCCCTAGCGGGCAGTCGGAAGTAAAAATGGTTCATTTGTTCTCTCTCTCTCTCTCTCTCTCTCTCTCTCTTACAATACGTTTTGCAAATTTTCTATAAAATAATAATCGCTACTATAAAAACGTTTAGAACATATAGATTGCTAAAAACTTACAAAATATTTTAATTGTCGGATATTAATTTGAAGAATATTTTCTCTTTTATAAGCCCCTTTTAAGGGTCCAGTGAATGCTAATTGCGGCGGACGCGGTGTCTGTCTGAATGTTAAAAAATCGTAGATTTATTCTATAGAAGTATAATATAAAGAGGAGGGCGGTTCTTCGCGATCGTTTCGCGCCTCTTCTTTGCACAAAAGAATAATAAATAAAAGAATAAGAGGCAGAGAGAGGCCTGTATACTGGAGGTAGCGTACTGGAGGCGAGCTTACGGAGAATTCCAGCCGGGGTCTCTTCATCGCGAAAATCATTCGGGCATATAGCGAGAGACCAGCGACAATGCGCGTGAATTTGAACGCTCCGCGACTCCAGCAACAGCAGCAGCAGTAGCTGGGACGCTGGAGAACGAGTAGTCCTTCTCTCAGGATTATATAGCAACGGCACAATGCTCGCCGCGAGATTCCACGGGGCACACACCAGCTGTGGCTCCGGGGGATGCTTTCAAATTAGATTTCATTTCAAGATACAACCGCGCTCAGTAGTAGCACCCGCGAGGGCGAGAGAGTGACGTGGTTAGAGGAGGAAAAGAGAAGGAAAATAAGCATTCCGAGTTAAAAGGGAATGCGGTACGAGTGAGAGAGATTCATAGATCTAGGCTCGACAAAAGGTTACCCCTTCAATCCTCGCCACAAGAATTTATTCGTTTCTATTTCATTCACTCTCTTTAGTTTTTTTTTCCGTCGCGGTACCGGCAAACCCGTGGAAATTCTCTCTGTGCTGGCCACTGGGTCATACTACTTACTATGCTACCAATCCCATTTTCTCGCGATATTCTCGAGTCCCAATCTTTTCGGTCTAAAACTATACATCATTCGTTCTACTGTACTCAAATATACGATATCGCCTGGGTTCAATCAGAAAGATGTATCTTCCACGTTTGTACAAATAAGTATTTTCGCTCAGAAAACGAGTGGTTAAATTGACTGCACTGAGAGAAGGATCTAATACTACAAGCATTTTTATAAAATTGACTGCTAAAAGACATAAGGGCGTATACGGGTGAATACGGGTTACGCCCGTTTTTTGTCCTTTCCTAGTATCCCTATATTCTTTCAGTTTCGGAAGATTCAAGTGTACTTCAAAGAGTGTGAAAAGAAATTAAATGTTTCTTTTAAAAAATCCCAACTGCGAATAAAAAATGGCACTGATAAAAGTTGCTGTAGAAATACTGAAATAATGCGTTATTCAGCAATCATTAATATTGTTAATTAACAATAAAAAATCGTTAATCGCTTTCGTTACCGTCGGGGAACGTCTCCCTTCTTGGCACCAATATACAGTCGCATGGAGTTCCTCAAACTGAGACGGAAGATATGGTATATACTGACTTGAATAAAAGTTTTTTTGGTAAACATCCCCCGACTATAATAAAAACTATTAACGAATTGTTATTATTAATTAACAATATTATTATTATTTACTACATAACGCATTATTTCATTCTTTTTACAGCGACTTTTATAGTCACCCGATGCAGTATGTACTCACTTTATTGTATTTTCAAAAATAAAAAATTATTGTATATCTAAAGTCTTATAAAACTCAAGTTTCAAAGGATTAGTAACTTTATTCATTAAAATAAATTAAGAAAGTATACTGGTCTTTGACGGTAAGAATTAATTTACCCCATTGCTGGTTCTTATTCAATGAATGAAGAAAGAAGATGGTGAACGGTGGGTGGGAGGGAGGTTTCAGTTTCGGCGCAGTGTTGGAGCTGGTACGATAATGTGAGCGATATAATGATGAACGCGAGCTAGCTTGCACCGGGCAAAGGTAAATCTCGAGCAGGGAGATATTTCGTGGTCGTGTGTAAGCTCGCGCAATGCGCTAAAATACAGCGAGCTAGTAACACTACAGAGCTTCAATTCGGGCAAACATGTCGCTTGGAAATCCCGGAGCGAGAACGTTATTCCGCGCGAACGAAATCGTGCTCTCGAGTTTCACTGGTGATGCCGGCTCGTGCCTCACGAGCTCACCAGCGTAATTCGATGTTTTGCCTTGTCGGAACTCGCCGATGCTACCCCATTCCCCAGTCTCCTACCTCGTCGGCGCGGAGTTAGAGAGCAGGGATTGTACGGCAGCATCCCTCTGTCTGTCACCCACGCCACACCCCGCGAGATATCCCCCGAGAGTCACCAGTCTGTCGTTCTCGTCGCTCGTAGACCGAATAATGCAATGCTGGCAAAAATAAAATTTTTAGTCAATTAAGACTTCTTAAAAAAAAACGTATTATCGACTAGCGAAGTTCAAATCAAAGAATAGAATAAGTATGTGGCACATTAACTGAGTAATATTTGCCACTTTCACTCCTACCGGGATAGCAGACACTTTGGTTTAAATACCTTTTAAATATCTAATTTTTGTTTAAAAATCTGATTTAAACAAAATTTAAATGTCCAAAAGAAGCGTGATAATGTTCGGGTATAATGCATAAAATTGAGATTAACGAAGAAGATATGTTTATGTACCGTATCGTAAAGCTGACATAAATAGGGAAATGAAAGCTTGACGTTCGTGAAATAAGATTCTTATCGTACGTCGCATGACGGCAAAAGCATAATATTACCGAGTATCGCAACAAGGCGCAAACCAAATTCCCAAGTTGAGCTATGCGAATTTCATTCGCAGGATAACAAAGGAAGATCAAACGGCCCCGTGATAATTGCGCTCCAATACCGTAGATGACATTGCAAAAAGATGGAAAAAATATGTAGATTGCGGGAGAGTGAGGAGAAAAAAAAACACACACACACATTACAGGAGACAGAAAGCTGCGAGCATAGTGGACTAGTCGATAGTGGACTAGTTGCACGATGGCATCAGACTATGTCAGAGCGAACGAAGAAAGCTTTAACAACGAGTTCGCTGTTCTACCAGAGGGAGGTTATAGGGTAAAGGGTGTGGAGCAGGCCGTCGAAAAGAATATGCGGATAATAATGCGCATACTGGCGCATATCCGTGAATAATAATATACGAGGAAAGAGTGGAATTGCGAATAACATGATTTCGCGGAAATAGGTGTTCCAAGTTTCGTTATGCACCGTGAAGGCGAATCCACCGGAGGGAACGAGTGTACACAATGTGAGGGTGTACGTATATGTACGTGTACATGTGTATGTAACGGGAACATTGCAGGGTGAGCACTCTGCGCTTGATTACTTAATTAACTTCGACCGGTGCGGCTGTGTCTTCGCGGCATTTGATGGACGCGCCATTAACGAATGAAGCCTGGTCGTACTCTCGAACGTAGAAGCGGGCGGCAGTGTGGAAAATTGCGTCAAGGGGAAAACATAGATATGCAGAATGCGCGCAGTTGGTATATCGGGCGGGTTGAACTGACAGCTAGAATTAAATGGCAAAATATTCCCGTCACCGAGACATTTTTATTTTTATTATTTTCGTTCACAAATAGTAATCGATCGACCATGTCGGATTAATTAAATTGAATTTTACTGACGAATGCGATGAATTATTTTGTTCAGGTACAAAGTGGAAGTTGCTGGCAAGAGTCTCCCGGTACTCACGAATCTTGACAAGGGAAGATACGGAGTGTTGGTTTTCGAGAATCTCAACAAGTATCTGCAAATGGACAAGTGGAATCGCGAATTACTCGACAAATACTGCAGAGAATACTCGGTTGGGATTGTCGGCTTCGCACCACCGGGTGAAGAGAGCCTAGTGGGTGCTCAGCTCAAGGGTTTTCCACTCTTCATACACACCAATCTGAGGCTAAAGGTTCGTCATATGTACTACATGTAAAGTAGAACATTTTCACGTATTCGTCAACGCCTTTTTTTGTCGTGTACCAACGATAAATGAGGGCAGAGAGTGTTCTTGGCGATATAATTTTCTTTATTTTTATTATCTTCGTGAACAGGATGCACAGCTGAATGCCGCCTCACCCATCCTCAGACTTACCAGATCCGGGGAAACGGCCTGGGGACCTTTGCCCGGCGGTGACTGGACCATTTTTCAGGCTAACCACAGCACGTACGAGCCTCTCGCATGGGCGCACAGAGACAGCCTCGACTATCCGACGAACAAGAGTCCTCTCGCCACTGTCATACAGGTATATATACATATCATATATTTTATAACCTTCCCGTCCCCTTCACGTATCCTGTGCGATATTCAACATTCGTGACTCATGTGCACCGCTCTCGTTGTCATGCGAACCCTATCGATCGGTCCCAACATCGTTCTTCTTTTACTTTCCTCGAAGATGAAACTTTTGTTTTCGTGAAAATCAATATAGTATCAGAGTTATGAATTATGAATGAGGTAACTTTTAGACAGTACCTATTTACCAGTAAATCGTTCCGCTGCATTTTCATTCTTCATTTTACACCCGGTGTTCTGAGTTTCAGAATTCTCAACATTAAGCTCAGACAGCACGAAAAAATTATACCCACTTTCACGCAAACCCAATACTATTATGAATTTAGGACCTGTCTGTTTCACTTTTCTTAGGTATTTCACTTTTTTTTAAGTCAGAGCCACTACCAACCCATCAACAGATCAACTATCAACCCAAAAAAAACTTCAAAACCGGTAGCGGCTCATACAAACTGTTAACAAATCTCCATTATTTTTTTTTTATTTGTAATTAGCAATGTCGCGTTAGACTTTGCGGTATCCCTGATGTCGGAGTTATGTTTGGCGTGAAGGAATAGATGGAATTATGGGCGCCAGAACATTTTTTAGAATCTTCAATCATTTGTTCGGAAATTTTTTAAATTCAATCTGCGATAAAATTTGAACGTTTTAAATGATTACATTTAATAGAGATCATTGGAAGATAATATTTTTTTAACGTTACACCTGATAGCTCAAAAATCGGATCAACAGACATTTTTAAAATATATTTAAATGACATTTGAAAAAAACAACTGCACATATTTCAATGATATTTTGAAGAAACATTGACTATTGACGATACATACTTTGTATGAAATTTCAGCTTGATCAGGTTGAACTTCAATCCTATCGTGTTTCAATTTTGTTGAGAATTTAGTACGAGTATCGTCTCAACATCACGTTTGGATCCTTTGGATGAGAGACATTATCGTAATTTCCGCCGATAATAGCTAAGCAAAGTGAGAAAAGCGAGCGACCAAAAGGGAGATGAAGATAAAAGCGACGCATTATAACGACGGGTGAGATGAGGCGATGCAATAGAGAGTTTCATCGATGCCGCTGAGAATCAATTACTCGATGCCCCTGCATCCCCCTAACCTCCTAGGGGAGAGCGGGTCAAAATGGGCCAGTGGGGCAGAACGGGACAGTGAAGGAAACTCAATTTTCCAATAATTTTTGCATGTCCAATTTTGTTCCAACGATACAACCGGATTTTCAAGCCCGTTTTGCCCAACAGACTCCCATTGCCAACATCCAAAAGTTATTGAAAAATTGCGTTTTGTCTTATAATCCCGTTTTGCCCCGCTGTGCCATTTTGCCCCGCTCTCCCCCTATGCCCGTAGCCCGTATAGCATTCGTTTCTGCGAAGCCAGTTTCCTATCTCCACCCCACCGTCCACTTTTCCACGAAAGCTCGCTGAACGCTATGGCCTTCATCGTTTTCCGTAAAGGCCAATTACGAAGAATCTGCTTTACACAGGCAGAGTTGCGTCCTCAATCGTCCATCAAGAGTAAAGAGCGAAAAGAGAGGGGGAAAACGGCTTTATCGGTTCCGCGTATATTAACGACTATTTGCCCCAAGCATCCATTCGAAAACTCTCACGTGTGTTGGAGCAACCACTCGAGGCTCTAACGACGCCAAAGTTCAATTATGCGCCACTGAACTTTCTTCAATCCCGAGAAAGTCCGGGGGTCACCCGGATTCGTACATTCGGTGAATTCTCCGTGATTCCCGGTGCTTGTGAGTTTTTTTTGCCCCCAAATCGCTTTGCTTTCTATCCAAGTATTACCATCGGCAACGAGTCGGGAGGTATTGAGTTTGAAAAGGCCGAGAACCCTCGAGCAGTTCATTCGCTTTGACGCCATTGTTCTGTGATAAATGAAAATTCGTGGCTGTGAATTCCGCCGTTTCGATAAGTTTCACAACCTTTCGAAGACTCGTGGCTTTTATCGGGAGGATTGTTTAAAGATATATAGCTTTTATTTATCTCATCGGATTGTCGAGCGTTCACATTCAAACTTGCAATGTTACTTGGGTCCCTGTCGTGTTTGAGAGATTAACTGACGGGGATGCAAAACTTTTACATGATTGGATATTTTGGCGGTTTAAGCTGAAGGGGAGAATGGCCATGTACAGACTACCTAAAGAAGAACAGTAATATCGCAGCTGTTTAGTGAAGTTTGTATAAAAGAATTTTAATTAAGCACTAACTTTGGGATGTTGACTAGAAAATAGTAACGTCTTACACTAATTATCGATCTATGCCTATTACCCACTTATTTATTAATTGGTTTCACTAAACATCCATTTTTTCCATATATTTGGCAATAACACATCGGAAGGCAGCGCCGTAGCGTATAGACGAGTCATTGGAATCATTGCGTCGAAAAATCCGTGAACATGGAGGTTTTTACATAGTTGTGTCGTGTAATGTTCTTTTGTGTACAAAGCATCCGTAAAAACGTATTTCCCGTTATCACTTGAATTCGTGAAAGAGGAAGCTTTACCAGCAAAAGACAAAGAAGCGTTTATATTTTTCAATTTTAAACCATTCCATAGACATAATGTTTTGTCGATTAAATATTGTTTACATTGTCACAACATTAGCTATAACGATCCGTTATGAAATTGATTCGTTAGATTTCGATTCGAAACTGTATCGAACGTATTTTTCCGGCTGCTCACAAATCCACCGCTTACTTTAGTCCGAGCTAAATATTCGAAACACAAACCATGGGTCTGAAGTGAAGAGATGAATACTCACTTAAATGAAATTGAAAAAAATATAAATCCCATAAGATCAAAATAGGGATCGATAATAGTCAAATTTTATAAAACGTTGTGTAGACCAATGTCTCAAAAATTGTACGTGCCAGAGTGCGTAAAAATTTTTTTTCGAAAATTTTAAATTTCGCAAAATGCAGAACTCGGCCCAATAACTTAAAATTCTATTAAAACGAAATAATTCAAAATCTAATAAAATCTGAACGAGCGTTTAATTTTTTGCGTAATTTGTAACAAAGATGCGGATAACTGCTCTATTGCGTGCAAAATTTCTACATATATATACACAATATGTGGCCGAAAATCCATTTTAAACCAAACCTATACATCGCTCCAATTTTTTGTTTTGTTTTTAGACGATAGGAAATATAAGATTAGACCGTAAAGTTTTGTCATGACGTATGTAAAAAGATAAATCGAGACTCATCTTAACAACACTGGGAAATTTGTTTTCATCACTCTGGCCGTTATTACGCAATAGTCGGTGCTATCCTTGCCTGTCATAGGTTTCTTTTCTGACAGATAAATATTTTTCTTATTTCTTTTCTTTTTAAGGGAATCCCCAACGTATTGTCAGTTGAACGCCAGACTGGTGTCTCGCGCTCGATAAAAGTTGCGAGAGGTCGCGCGAGAGTTGCTACGGTCAGGTCAGGTCACCCTGCGGGTGATGGAAACTGAAAGAGTGAATAAAAAAAGCGGATACCGGCAGCGTTCTTATACTGCTGAGCTGCCATGTACTCGTTTCCTTGGCTCGAAGGACTAAAACAATTCGCAGAGCTGTTCCGGGTCGCGTTTACATTCGCGAAGGAATTTGCGATTGCGAGATTCCGGGATAGAACGGAAAGCAACGATCGCTAGCCTTCTCGGAGGAACGACGTGATCCCGAGATAGCGAATACGAGAGGGTTGCTGTTTGCGGCATCGTGCCCTGGAAAGGAAGAACAGTGCTGAGAAATCTCAAGTATCTGTACCTACGAAAATGGGGTGGGTTGTACTAGCACAAGATTCGCCGAGGCTATACAGAGCTACGAACTTTACGAGGCTGATATAAAAAAAAAACTATAGTCAGAGATTTTTCTCCAAAATTCTTTATAGTCTTGACAGCTACACGATAGATCTTTTTCAATTGTAATCAAAATTGTTATCGTGAAACAAAATCGATAAAAGAGCTATGAAAAAAAAATTGGTTTGTGTATCTACGTAGTAAAAAGTTTATGGTTAATAAGATTTTTATGAAATATCGAAAACTGTTGAACCGTCGATATCGCTCTAGTCGTTATCCGATTGGCTTTTGAAAACGAATAAATAGGTAGAGAGCGAATTTTGAAAAAAAGTATGTGAAAAAACTTCTGAAGCTGAACAAGCGTCATAGAGAAATACCAAAAACAAAAAAAAGCCACTTATATGTTGCTCAAGGCAAATGAAGCTGAAAAATTTAAGAATGCATACAACCTAATGAGAAATGGTCCTTCAAAAGCAAATAAATATTCCAATTACCATTTTAAATTTTCATGTAGCGGGCAACGAATAAAAAATACCGATTGTACGATAACTTTAATAAAAATCCCGTTTGCAATTAAAAAAAAAAAAAAAAATTATATTGTGCCCACAACTGGCCAAAACTTGGACAATCGCTTATGTATAGTACTCCGTTTATCATACACACTCGAATTGTTTCCAGTAGCAGTTCTCTCTTTTTTTTTATTCTTCCGTTTTTATTTCATGATGGTAAATATATCGTTGATACGTTTGTACAGAATGGAATGAACGAACCGTGAGTGGAAATAAATTGTTGTTTCCCGTCGGTATGAACGGTGAACGAAGTGAGCCGCGACATTGCTCATTAATCGAATAAACCTACGGCTGATTGGCTACTGATTTAATTACCTGCTGGGTCGTCGGCACGATCGGCGGGGGGTAGGCGGGGCGCAGGGGGCGGCGAGGTGGGCCACGGAGCGATGCCGCTCATCCAGACCTGTATCGCACACCTGTGAGCAGGTAATGAGGTTATCAACGAGATTATTATTGTTGTTTACTGCTAACAAGCTCACTCGACGCCGCGAACGGCCGGAAGGGTGGCTGCAGTCGTGGGTTGGGTCGGACGCTCAGGGGGTTGAAAGAAAGAGCGCTAGGGGTAAAGGACAACCGGCGCGGCTAGTGTCGGTCGATGCAATTAACGAATCGCGCATTCCCGTCTTCACTGGTTTTCATCTCGACGACCGCTATTTTCGTCTACTTGCACTATTCACACTCAGCACACAAGCTAGCGTCATACAGTTACGGATTACACAAACCGAGATATTTTGACACTATAGGAGATTGGACGTTCTTGTCATTGAACTAGTGTACTGTTTTTTATTCGAAAACATCTTTAGCAGTAACGAGTTCTAAGTAAAAATGACAAAGTTTCCTCATGAAAGACTTTGACAGTGGAAAAATGTCATGAGCACCACTTTGTAATTCTAATAAAATTATAATAAAAGGTTGTTTGTTAGGTAAACATGCTCAAAACCATGTAGATTACAGACAAAAAGTTACGGTTACAGTGGTGACTCCATTATATCTTATGAAGTCACTCGAATGTACTCACTATAATTGTGGATAATATAATTATGATTTAGTTTGCTTAATATGAAAAGTAACGAGACGTGAACGCTACCTGTCAAACTATCGAAGTAACCGTTGAGAGATAGCCTATGTAGAAACCTCACGCTGGAGCGCTGCAGTCGGGACGTTCAAAAGTTCGGCTAACTGTCACTGGGTCGAATGCAAGTTACCTTCGATACTTTTCAAGTTGAATATTGCAGTTGTGTTAAATTGATTACGGTGAAGATATTACACAAATTTTAATTACTACTCAAATTAAGATTATTTTATCACTTCATAGCTTTACGACATATTTCATTGCAGCAATGTTTCTATCATCCTCATTAAAAAGAACCATTGGTGACCATTAACCTTTTCACTGTCAGAGAAACGTATTTCTCTATACGTTTTGGCCCCTATAGGGGCCCATGACAGTGAAGGGGTTAAGAAAAAACATTTGGATAACGATTGGATATGTCCATTGGTAAATTGGTGCACCATTCGGACAACCATTCAATTTCTCAATGATACATATTCGATTTCCCAATGGTAACCATACAATTTTTCAATGCTCACCAGTGGTTATTATTTTAAAGCAAATAATATGAAAAAAAAGAATCCAGATTTTATTTCTGCATTAGAGTGCTTCTGCCTTGTTACTATTGTTTATGAGCCACACTTCGATCTATTTATGTTGAGGAACACTTTCGACCACACTACACTGCACTATTCGTGGGTATTTATAATCGTAGGAAATACCAGAAAACCGCAGAAATTTCTGAAGCGTTCTTTGTTCAGCGTAAAAATCGTTCTGATGTTCATAAGAAACGTTCACAAGAGAGGTCAGATTCTGTTTATCGTTATGAGTTTAATGAAATTTAATGTTTGCTGTAAGCTGAACCAGTGCTCTCGAAATACATAAGGATATCGATACGGGTCGGCATCAGCAGGTAAATACTTATCAGAGCCGGGCGGTACTTAAAGTACATTGTACTTATTTGATACTGTAATTCCGAGACTGTAAGTACAGGTGTACTTTAAGTACAGCCATTTTTGCAAGTACTTAAAGTACATATGTACTTTAAATTTTTCGTAAATTTTAATTTGATAATTACAGAAACATCGATCTTATAATTCTTCGAAGACTTTTAGCACAGTTTGAGAAAAAAAGGTGTTATTTCTGCCACAGAATGTTTACGTAATGCGGTGCATACATTTTCTTTCAGGATCACGGGAGATACGACGGAATACAGAGGGTACTATTCGGCGGAGGGCTCCGTTTCTGGCTCCACAAGCTTCTCCTTCTGGATTCCCTGTCCTACTTGTCCCACGGTCAGCTGAGCCTCAGCCTGAACCGGATGATCCTGGTGGACGTGGATGACATATTTGTCGGTGAGAAGGGTACCAGACTCAAGAAGGATGATGTACTCGCTCTACTGGCGACGCAGCAAAGGATACAGGCGTTGGTTCCCGGATTCAAGTTCAATTTGGGGTTTTCCGGGAAATACTTCCATCACGGGACTTCAGAGGAGAATTTGGGGGACGATATGCTACTCGAGAACGTCGACAGGTGAAGAATTAATTTTTCTTGAAGAAAAAAAAATATATATATAAATATATATATTAGAGTGGTCCCTAAACTGACATTTTTTTAATTTTCTGGGGCCCACACCGGTTACCGCGAGGTATAAAATAAACATGGGAAGTGTGCAGGGTCCTCGAAGTTAATGCATTTTTAAAAGCCTCTACCTGCTATTTAAAAAATTAAAAACTCCGGAACATTTGAATTTAAAGTAAAAATGGTAAAGTCGTGATTTCCTTGGAGCCACCTGGCTCTTCCAAAATATAACGTATAAGAAAAAACTGTTCGAAATTCCTATGAAATCGAAGTATTTTTAGACGTCGTTACCGAGGGTTAAAAAAACAAATTTTCCGACAATAGTAGCTAATAGTTACAGAATCTTGTAAAAGATGAAAATCCGCCGCGAAAAATAATCAAATATTTTATTTTAAAAGATCACGTGACTTTTGCTTCACCTTAATAAAAGTATAATTACAAATTCACTTCAGCATTCTCACCAATAATTGCCAATACCCTGACGGACAATTAAAACATCCTGAACATTAAAAAATAATTATTCACCAAAAATAAAGTCGATAAAAATGTATAAAACAACGGTTAACGATTTAAGAAATCTTACGATGCTCAATAGATAATTACGTTTTACATATGTGGTGTAAATTTCAAGTCGAATGGAATAACTGGTATTGAGTTATAACGCTCTCCAACTCTGGCAGCAGCTTTTTGATAAAAACTCGTTTAAGGCGCATGACGTCGAGCCGCATCTGAAAATAACCATATTTTCCTCAATATTATAAGTATAGATGACGTATTGAGCTTCATTTTTTCTTAAAATCTTTGGTTATGAGAATTTCTAGTCATTTTTTTTTTAGAAAATTTCGTGTTTAGAAAGCGTCAATTTGGTGTAATATTCTTAAAATTTGCGAATTAATACGAATCCAATCTAGAGTAGTATCCTTCTATTTTTAATTAATATTTTTGAACTGTAAAATTTAATCTAGAATTCTCAGATAAACAAAAAAAGGAGAGAAAACTTATTTTTACATCTACTCCCTACATTAGAAAAAAGATGCAAAATAAGAGAGTTCGTTGATCGATTTCACTTTCCACATAGAGGAAGCTATTCGCCAAATTGTAATGAATGAGAAAGCCATGTGCAAATTACTTTGATCCTTTTTTCGTAACGTTGAAAAATATCTACATCTCATCATATTGAAACGGTCAAAATTGACCGCAAAATTTATTGTAAAAAATTGCTAACTACAATTTGTGTGATTCATTGGTTCGTTTCAAAATATTTTAAATCCATTTTTTTACCTGTATTTTTGCTCAAATTAGATAATTTTTAGTAATTTTTCAAAAACATCAAAATTTAATTAAATATAACTGCCTGGACAGATTTCGGCAAAATTCAATACCAAAGGACTTCGATCATAATATTAACTTCGTATGCGATTTTACGACGATAAAATTTCCGAATGTTACAGCTACAACAGGGAATTAAAAAAAAAAAATTAAAATCGCGTAAAATGGCTAATGGGTCGTGATACATCATGAAAATTGCATTGAACGAAGCAATGTAACGACTCTACTAGTGTCCCAAATGTCAACCCGCTATCTCATCCTGTTTCCGAGATACTTCCGTTTTAGTATATTCAAACCAGCCAGCCACTAAAAATCGCATTTCTCGACGTTTCAGACTATTTTAAGTATGTTGCCATTAAAATCAAAATAAATTTTTTAAAAATTAAAAAGCTTCCTGCTTATGAGGAAGCAAAAAACAAATTGTTATGCACAAAAAATTATGCTCAAAGGAAACATTATACCTATTTTATAAGAAAAATATCGAATGTAAAAACGAATAATACAACTTGTATCGGTTTTTATTCTTCAGATTTACGTGGTTTTCCCACATGTGGAATCATCAACAGCCTCATCTTTACGAGAATGTAACGCATCTGCAGTTGGACATGGCACTAAACAAGCAATTCGCGAAAGACCACGGCATACCAACCGTAAGCGGTTACAGCGTAAGTCCCCATCACTCGGGGGTATATCCGGTACACGAGGGATTGTACGAAGCATGGAAGAAGGTCTGGAACATCAAGGTGACAAGTACCGAGGAGTATCCACACCTGAGGCCAGCCCGTCTACGACGGGGTTTCATTCATCGTAACATAATGGTACACACGCAAAAAAAACCACCAACAAAACTCTAAGCGAAGAATCGTTCGTGTTCCTCGCTTAACTTTCAATTCGGTCTATCGTTTTTACGGAGCGACGGAATGTCACAAACTTGCCCGAAGTACAATGAAGTTTAGAAGCCCCGCCATCTGTTTGGGATAGCAAATCGAGCGTCGAAGGCTCTATGAAAACTTTACATCCAATTCCGTCAGTCCAATGGAAATCGAAACAAAGAAGAAGAAAGCAAACAAAAAAGAAACTTCATCGTTCTTCGAGCTATTGTCGGTTAAATCCAGGCTTCGCCGCGAGGTACCAAGAAATAATTATTCATAATTGCTCCCTCAGGTCCTTCCGCGACAAACCTGCGGCCTGTTCACTCACACAATTTTCATCGAGCGATATCCCGGCGGTAGGGACAAGTTGGACGAGTCCATTCAAGGCGGAGAGCTCTTTCAAACTATCGTCTACAATCCCGTGAGTAATTTCTCTTCGACAATTCAACAGTGTTTTCTGTTATTACATTTTTTTCTTTCAATCGCCGAGAAGGTTTTTTTATTTCTGAATAAATTAATTTTTTTTATAGATAAACATTTTTATGACGCACATGTCGAATTATGGAAACGATCGTCTCGCACTCTATACGTTCGAGTCGGTTATCAAATTCATTCAGTGTTGGACCAATCTCAGGCTGTCGAGCGCACCACCTCTTCAATTAGGCGAACGTTACTTTCAACTGTATCCCGAAGAAGCTGATCCCGTTTGGGGGGTAAGTGATTCGTAAAGGTTGAATTGATCCAACTGAAAATTCCGGTTTTGCCGGCTTGTCAATGAAAAAGATGTTTGTGCAGTGAAACTAAAATATTTATATATATATTGTCGCGCCAATTCCACTATACTAACGATGGATCATTTTCCAGAATCCATGCGACGATCAGAGGCATCAGAAAATTTGGTCGAGAAACAAGACGTGCGATCAATTGCCAAGATTTTTGGTGATCGGCCCGCAGAAGACGGGCACAACAGCACTGTACACTTTTCTGTCGATTCATCCAGCGATAAATAGTAATCTGCCGAGTCCAGATACTTTCGAAGAGATCCAATTCTTCAACGGAAAGAATTACTACAAAGGCTTGGACTGGTGAGTATCGAAGAATTTTGTTAAAAAAAGACTCGTAACTTCGTTGTAAAATCTGTTAACCCTTCAAGTACGGGGTCGATATCCTATGAGTGGGAGGTTTTACCTCATTGACGGGCGCATTTTTATCTCAGTAATTGAAAAAAATTCAGAACTTGGTTGAACTAATAAATCCGAGGAAATTGAAAAAAAAGAAACGAAGAACATATAAAAGAATGTGGTTCAAATAATATTTTCGAGGCCTCGTAGGCTTTAATCGCTGGAACAGTTCTCGGCGCGGGAATCCCATAGGGGAGAGCGAGGCTAACCGAACCCCGGGTCAAAATGGACATGAAAAAAAAAGTCTGATCTGAAATTGAGGTCACTGTCCCAGTTTGTTCCAGGGATCTGTTTTGCCCAGTTCGTCACTATGTGAAGGTTTAATTACGATATTCATTATTTCATGTTCGTTACAGGTACATGAGCTTCTTCCCCGCTGCGAAAAATGAGAGTTCGCGTTACCTCTTCGAGAAATCAGCAACCTACTTCGACGGGGAGTTGGTGCCAAGACGGGCCCATGCACTTCTGCCCCGAGCCAAATTAATAACGATACTGTTGTCACCCGCGAGGCGAGCATACTCATGGTATCAGCACACTCGCGTGCACGGTGATCCCGTGGCGAACAATTATACATTTCACTCGGTGATAACGGCGAGCGATACGGCCCCGAAATCGCTACGCGATCTACGGAACAGATGTCTCAATCCAGGCAAATACGCTCAACATCTGGAGAGATGGCTGTCGTACTACACACCTCAACAATTGCACATTATAGACGGTGAACAATTGAGACAGAATCCCATTGATACACTGCACGAGTTACAGAAGTTTTTGAAAATCACGCCGACCTTCAATTACTCGACGCATCTGAGATACGATCCGAAAAAGGGATTCTTCTGTCAGGTGACGAACGAGGATCGCACCAAGTGTCTCGGCAAAAGCAAGGGTCGACAATATCCACCGATGGAAGACGGGTCCTATAAGCTTTTGCAGGTAAACTTTCTTAATTCAATATAAAATATTTTTATATAACAAAAAAAGATAGTTTTTATGGACCCGATAATTCTTCCCATCGTGGAATCCTTTCTTTCTTTTTTTTTGTTTCCTCACAAAGGTTTTTGTTGTCATGAAATTTTTTAAAAAATTTTCTTGCAAACAAATAATGTCGCAAAAAAGGGCGAAAATCACATTTAGGAAAAAAGTCTCTGCGTGTTAACCGAGAGTGTTAACCAATACGCGATTAAATGCGTTGAAAGGCATGTTTTAGTATGTACAACAAAAATGATGGATTGAACAAATTAATACTTTAGTTGTACCAATCAAGCAACGATTTTGAACGTATGTAACCGCCACTTTTGGTAATTTCAATCATTTATTCCCCTTCGGTGCCGTAAAAAATACGTTACACATAGTCCCAAAACAATTAAATATAAAAAAAAGAATAATAATTTGCAAAATGAGCGATTGTTGGTATTGCCAAACGGACAAAACTTTGCTTTCTGATGGAATCGCCAAAAATCCAAGGTGCCTATCGTACGATAAAAAATACAGATGGTGGGTATATGACGGGGTTTTAAAATAATTTTTTTCAAGTTGTTACTGTCATAAATTGCTTCCTCTATATTTGTGCTTCCTCTATGATGAAGCCTCATAATCATAGAAAATGCTTTCTCATAGAAGCTTTGTAACCAAAACTAAATTACACGATGGAGTAGTTTCTATGCTTTTTTCATTCATATTAAGGACTTTTCGTCAACACAAATATTTTGTGGGTCGAATAGGAAATTGAAAGGATTGCATTTTTTAATATCGGTTTTCCATTGAATACAACTATAAGTATTAATTCGACGATTAAATTTTCAACGGCAATACTTTCAGAGATGTTCACCATAATTCAGATACATGATATATCCGCCGCCTAAAAAGAAACTCATGAAGTCAAATATACATTAATTTCGAACGTTAAGCCCTTTCTCTGAAAGTTTTTTTTTTACAAAAAACTGAAAATACCTGACCGCCATAGTGTGTTTGCATTTGTTAAAAATTTAAGAACACCTGAGTAATTGAAACACTAGCTTACTTATTATTTATACTAACTTTTAATAAAAATATACAGACGACTTCAGAAGTCCATAATTGCTGTAATGAGATTGGACGACCAATTAATTAAAAATTAAGGTGATTGATGAGATTTTTTTTTGTTTACAGAGGTACTACCTATCGCATAACACAGCTTTGGTGAAGCTACTGAAAAGATTGGGATCGCGAACGATTCCTCAATGGTTGAAGGACGACCTCACCGACACGGTGATGACCTAGCAAACGCCGGGCGCATGAAACGTACCGACGTTTCTACGATCAGGCTTGACTTCCGAGGCATCGATAACGCCTAGCGCGAGCACGCCTCTGGAAGATCTGTAATTAATTGTACATTATATACATTCCGCACTGGACTGTAAATTCCTTTAAAAAAAAAGAAGAAGAAACAAAAAAGATTCGCGAGGACAGCACGGGCTTAATGAAGTCAGCATCCAGTGGTACGGACTGGCCTAAATATCTGCCCGAGTGCGCCGAGCAGCCAAACTAGTCACTGGTAAGCGGCTGACGATGAGCAGCTGCTGTGATGTGTGATAGGTGTTTTAAGCTATCGAGGCGATGGTATGAAGATGGAAAGAAACTTACAAAATCTCCGATAAGATGAATGTCCCAGTCGCTAACCCGCGACAGTTCAGATGTATTATTACTTGTTAATAGACTTTTCAACCCGCTCAGCCATGTAAAGCAAGAAGCGTTATAATAGCGTATGTCATAAAAAAAGAATCTTGAGACGCATCTCATTATTTAAGTAAATGCTGATAATCAAATGGGAAAATAGACTAACGCGTTAGCCTTTAGCCAAAAATCAATGAAGACGAAAAATAAATAAGCGCAAGCGCAAACATTTGAATCTTTTATCACGTTAATTACCGGATGAGTGATAAATTTTATTTTTTAACTTCAGCGAACGATTATCCAAGAAATGGCATTATTTGCGTATAGACTTAGCAATAATTAATTTTAATTACCCTTCAATATCAAATTTCCTAAAAAAACTTAAAAATATATAATTTTTGGTTGTAAATTGCAAATTACAACTTTATTGAGAACTTCATGTGTAGACAACTGGGACATCTACCTTATCGTTAACGTCGTTATTGTACCGCTGTTGTGATGCAGAGTAAAAAGAAACGGCCGGGAGTTACTATGTTGCGTACATTTGTACGTAGGTGCCATTGGTGTAAGGGACAGAGGGGTAAAACGGAACCGTGTCCTCTGTTCGAGATAAGACTTTCTTTTATTGTCCGTGAAAAATTAGTAAAAATAGTGCATTTTTCCTCGGGTTTCCGTTTTTACCCGCTTTCCCCTATTTCTCTTTCGCCGCGGGCTTCTCTCGACCCGCTCACCGTGAGTCTATAGCACGATCGTCAAGTCTTCGGTAGAGCTCATAGCGAGTCTCCGATAAGTGGCCTAAAGATTTTGTGGGAATCTCGTGTTGTATATCGTTAAATTGACAGCGTACTCAAGATAAGGGTAATAGATAAGAGAGGATGACGCGGAAACACTCTTAAATAGGGAACCGAGTGGTTCGTGCGGCAAAGTAAACTTATGTAAGCAGAGATTTTCGAAGGATCGATTGCGGAAAGAGTCCTACAGGATAAAAGCAGGCTTCGATATCGTATACGTGTACTAAAAGTATACGCGAAAAACGAGTCGACGAGAGGGGCTGTGAGAAGTTCGTTAATTCAGACAAGAGTCCAAATTTGAAATCACATCTGTCCACAAATTGCGCCACGGCTTCTCCAGCGACATTGATACACGTATCGCGTAAATGAGACTGTATATACAAGTTTTGACGATTCGATTATATTATTTTTCAACAATACTATTCAGGTGGTTCTGGCATTAAAAAATATTTTTTTCTCATATACCGCAACATTTTCGAAAATTCATTATGACAAACATCAATTAATCCTCGTGAAAACATTTTCGACTCATTCTTGTGCCGTATCACGTACGACGGTACGACCAAAAGACGATAATTGAAACTTCGACATATCAGATGTTCAAAAACAAATGTGTTCAAATATTTATGAAAAAAATCACATAAACTCGGAATTTCTGAAACTTTATATACGAACGATTCGAATACATAATTGGAATATGAATTTAGAAACTTTTTGCTGCGAACTCTAACGTCGTATTCGGTGAGACGATACAATATCTATTCTTGTGTTAGGGAGCTATAAACAGCTACAGTCCCAAAAAATAAAAACCTGCCAACGGCATATTAAAAATCCAGTGCTCTAATAACCCAATTTTCGTATCCTCTTAATGCCAGGACCGCCTTAATCGTTATTCCGTCGCAATAGCACACGATGGAATCGTACATACTAGCGCGGTTTAACTTTCCGCGATCGCCACCGCATTCGGTTACAGTGTATGTTATTCTTGTTGTAAACGCGTGTCGACCGATAATGGTAAAAATAATGAGAGTATGGATGACGATGTTAATTCCGTGTATATTTTGACAATACTATTCTTGGTATCGATCGTAACGCCAGATGTAGAGGCGTCCATTTGTACATTTGTGTAACGCGTTAATCATGAGATATTGGCATTGATGTACTAAAAAGAATTTTTTTAATTGTAAATCAAGGACGTTTACAATAATGTGTGCGAAATTCGCTAGTTTTTCGCACGAACGATCGCAAACATTTTATCAAAGCAGCCAAGTGTCATTTGTACAGTACGAAAGCGTTTTTTTTGTAATATCTATACGTATAAAAGAAAACTCCTTCGATATATAAAATAAAGTTTCGATGTTCTATGGGGCATTCCGTGTCAAGTGAGTCATAAATTCCACATAGAGCAAATTTTTGTGCAGATTGTACATGCATCCTAAAAATCATTTTATGTAGTTGCTTTTCTATTTTCGATCAATGGACCTTGATTTAAAAGTGAGACACACGGCGCACTTCTAACGCTTTTCGAATTAATTCTTAAATCTAAATGGAATATTTTTAAAAGTGCTAAACCGGTGGAAAATGTGAGTTCAAACAGTGGGTCTGAAAGTTGGTAATCTACTTGACACAGAGTATATAATTTTCGATACTTTTCTATGCATTTGAAGTATACTGTTAATTTTGTCATTTAAAAATCAGAAATCTCCAATAATTTGTCGGGATTCTTAATACATGAAAATATAACTAAAAAAATAGTTTTTTCACATTAAGTGGATTTAGGATCTGACTTTACGTGGAATGTCTCTTGTATAATGTCGCACCCCTAGAACAACGGCGTAATGTCTGTTATGAAATTACCATACAAGTTGTTACACTGTTACAATTAGGCATGCGTTATATCATTTATCGAATTGCGAAAGAATGCGATTCCACTGCCCTCGACCACGCGTCCCGCCATATACGTAGATGGAACATTCATCGTCGTTTTTTTTGTTTTATTTTTATTTTTTTGTTAAGTTTGTACATTTGTTTACGTCATTTTTTTATTTACAAATATTATACCTTGTATAATGACTGAGAAATTGAGAGAAAGAGAGAGAGAGAGCGAGAGAGAGAGACGTTTATCGTGAATCATGTACAAAGCTAATAATTGTTGACGACGAGTAATATCGATTTGTGTACGCTCGTCGTCGAACGTGCCATTGCGTCAGTGCTGTAAATACTCATATTGAGTTTCATCTCGAGATAAGAGGAAGTGTACGATCATATACTATATTTCTGCGAATTTGTGAAATAATTATATATATATATACACACACACACATATATATATATATATATAAATTCGATACTTAATTTCGGCCCAGCGACGACGGCACCGTCCAGACCGTCGTCGTCTGACAATAAACGATGCTAAACAAAAAAAAAAACAAAAAAAAAGTTTAGGCTGCAATTCCGACAATGAGAATGAAATAATTACGATTGCAATGTAAGAGATACAAACAGAAAAACGAAAAATGATCGGTTATCGTTGCGAATTCGTAATACATTTTTTTCTCGTTTTTCTTTCATTTTCACGCCATTGTTACGTGCACGACAAACTTTATTAGACGCCCTTGATTATTTAACTTACCATCATATATATTGTAAAATACTGTAATAACTGTACGGATAGGCGATAAGTTCTAATAAAAGAAAAACACTAAAACATTTCAGTGTCTCCGTTGAATCATTTCTTTCTTCCTGCTCGTGAGCTAGTGTCGAAGGACTCGGAAGTTGGTCGGACGAGGGCGACTGGAACCGATGCACTAAAGTTTCTCGGATATTTTTTGCTGATAATTTCTGAATCCTCCTCGCTGTCCGATTGGCTGCTGGCAAAGCTTCGCGGCCTCGGTTCCACCAAAAATTTTACGCCGTTGTCGTTTTTGCAGATAGCTTCGAGACGCAAATTCATACATTTTTGTGTTCTATGAAGAGAATAAGGTTCTCGTCGCCTCTTCAGATTCTTTTCCACCGCAATTTGATCATTTACGCGATTCAGTTCGGCAAATCGTTCGACCAGGAAATCATCATCCGGTTCTATCCGATTCGCTGACGAGTCTCCGGAACACTCGGCAGTTGATTTTATTTTTGAAGCTTTTGACCCTTCCTCGATAACTTTGCCAGTTTCTTTCTCGTCGTGGACAGAAATTCCATTGTCGCCCATAGCTTCGGTTTTTCCGGCAGCCTCAAGAATTCCTGTATCACTCCTTGGTCTGATAGTATGGACGTGCCGGAATTTCTTCACACGCGTTTCAAGTACGGCACTTGGATCAGTAGCAGCGGTGTTCATTTCGGGATTTAGGGATTTGTTTGTCGCCTGTACGATCTCCTCGGGCTTAGACTTCTCGAGTTTGGCTATTGCAAGTTGATACTTTGCGAAACGAGGACCAGCGATACTACCGACACGCTCAACGTGCGTGGTACCTGGTTGAAGATAAAGGGTTTCGCCGTCCGGATAGAAGAGACGCTCCATATACGACCTAAACATTCGAACAATGATCAACCATAATCCTCGACTACCGTGGGCAATTATGGACGCTTGTTAATCATATTGCCTATGATATCAATATATTTTCAATATAAATTTACGAGGAATTTAACAAGGGTCGAACGAAATATTGGGCTTGGACCGGGTAAATTAGAATTCTCGAAAACGAAAGAGAACTAAGTATAATTATTTTTATCTAAAAAGTTGGAATTTTTTTTTTTTTTTTTTTTGAGATTTGAAATTTTTAAAGCGGAAACATTAAATAGCAACACCTTTGATTAACCTTTTACCGGACTGCCACGAAGTCAACACGACTCCTTGTGAACTTTCAGACTACAATTTAGTAAATAACGAGTAAGCCTTCCCGAGCGCAAACATTGTTCACTCTACACGGAGAAAAATAGTTTAGCTGCTCTAAGAAAATGAGTTTTGCTGACAATGACCTCGTTCCCGTAACTACGATTAGTAAAAGCAACAAAAACATTACTACGTTGAAGCAATTGCTTTTGCTGTCGCGACGAAACTTTGTTGTTAGTGCGACGATTTTGTTTGCTGTGAGAGGAACCGACGCTTGCTGCAATTTGACGGATGAGTAATGTTTGGTAATAGGATAGTTATAGATACGTACATACATTTATTTGAAGATTAACTCTCGGCGTTTGTATTTTATCTCTTTCTTGTATTGAAAATAATGCCTTTATATGCTATTGCGAATTCTTGAAATTTGCTGTAAATTGATGTATTAAACTCCGAAATTCACCATTCGCTGTTTATACATCCATATACAGCACATTTCAATAGTTCGCAATTACACTCTATTTTTATTTTAAAGCGAATACAAAGGAATTGTTTCCTCGCGTCTCTTTGATTTCATTTTGCACGTCGAGCGTCTCAAGCTCCTCGTAATTGTTGGCACATATGCGCGCCCCACACGGAGAAAAGAAAATTGTTGCGACAACAAAAGTTTTGTTACCATGACACATTTACCTGATTAACATAGGCACAATAAAATATTTTGCTGTGGCAACAAATATTTTGCTGTATCAGCCAAATATTTTTGCTGCCACAATAATAAATTATTAACGATCTAA
Organism: Stenichneumon culpator; assembly: GCA_964017025.1. NCBI lineage: Eukaryota > Metazoa > Arthropoda > Insecta > Hymenoptera > Ichneumonidae > Stenichneumon > Stenichneumon culpator. The sequence goes on from OZ024776.1 coordinate 669,307, forward strand.
ATTTTGTTAGAGAAACAGAACTATTTTTCTCCGTGCACTCAGTCATATAACAATTTTTTTTTTTTGTTACAGTAACAAAGGCTGTTTTGTTGCGGCAGCAAATCACACCAAACGAAAAATTTAGTTACAGGATAACAAAACAAGCTCGCTTTGTTATCCCGATACTAATAAACTAAATTTGTTATGGTAACGAAAATCTTGTGGCAACTTTTTTTCTCCGTGTAGCGTAGTTTTTATTACGGACTATGATTAATCGTCCACAGTAAGAAAAAAAAATTAAAAAGAAAAAAGAAAAACAGCGCCCTGAGTTTTAAGCTTTACGATAAGTAATCTCACCTCGAAGGTCCCCTTTCGAGCGCGACGATAGCTCTCAGATGATTTACGAATTCCGATCTGTTTCTGAGAAGACCGAGGCACTCGAGAAGCACAAATGCAACCGTCATTGTGACAACAATCAGAGTAACTATAGTGACCAGACAAATGACTTGCCACGCGACGTTGAGGATCATGGTATAAGCGTCGTAGAGACCGGCAGTGGAGGTGCGACAAAAGGGTGCGACAAAACTGCCGACCAGGGCACAGGTCAGGTGAGTAGCGACGACATTGCAGTAATCTTCGAGCGCGCTCTCGAAGACGCGTCTGGAGACAAGATAAAAGACAATGCCGCCGGTACATCCAAGGCCGATGCACATAATCGGCGAATAAACGTCGACACCGGCGGAAACTATAATCGTCCCTGCGATCGATGCCTGCACGCATCTCATAACGGTCCAGTGATTGAACGGCTCTCTGCTCAGAAAAAAATGAAGACCGACGACGAGGAGACTGCAGGCTGATGCCCCTAGAAGATTATTGACGACGACGAGGGACATGTGCTTGCCCGCTAATCTCGGATGATTGTCCGAGGTACTCGGCAAACACAGACTCTGCAAAACTCCAGATATTAAGTGAGCTTCATTTTTATATAAGGATATTTTATAAGGAATATTAAAAATATTGAAAATATTACTGAAATGTTTTCAAAATATTTCGTGTTATATGCGATACGTTTAAGGCTGTTATTTGTTTAGTACAAATAAAACATTGTTTTTTTTACAACGCTCATACCTGAAGACCGAGAAGTATGAGTGAGTAACCGGCGAAGACATTTCCCGCTGAATCAGCCGGTACGCTAGCGTCGTCGATATCTCGGAGTCTGAGTATTCTTCTGCCCAGTATGATGCATCCAATCAGACCGGTCAAACTTCCGACGATGTGAACGATCGATGAACCGCCGTAATCGCGAAACGCGACCGGTCGATCATGAAGAATATTATGCGCCATCCAGCCTTTCGGCGTCCATGCCCAATGGATCATGAAAGGTTGAAGCAATCCGGCCATTACGATACCGATGAAGAGATAACCCACGGTGTGAGTTCTGCCGACAAGGCAGGACGTGCAAATTGCCGAGGTTATCACTATCGCCTGCCATCCTATGATAGCTTCTTCTTTGTCCGTCGATGCGTGGCCGATCCAATGACCTTCGCCCATGAGACCATTGACATCACCGGTATAGGCGATTACAAAGCCGGCGAGGACGTACGCGATAGTGACGCATGAAAAATCAACCATATTCTGTAGAATAATGAGATTAACGTTCGTCACGGGAACGCTTCCTATCTGGACGAGCAGGAAACCGATTCTCAGGAGTATCGTCAGGACGAATCTGCTGATCGCCGTCCAGGAGTGAACCAGGTAAACGTCGGACGATTGACCCGATGTTACGTTACGAGTCAACTGTCGATTGCGATCTTGAAAACCCGGATACTCGTAATAGTTGTCCATGTAAAGATCTTCGCGATCGAATATAGACATGACGATCGGCAATCACCGCGTACGGTCGCCGATAGCAAACGCCCGCGAGCCAACGACGTTCGAGGCTAGCGAAGGGCACATCGACGGATGTTGTCAAAAGGTGGCTCGCTCAATTTATAGTGTGACGATGTGAACTTGGCTACCGACTGAAGTACGCTGCTGATTCCTATACAGGACGAAATATTTTCAAACCATTTCAGACATATTTCCGCGCTATGTGGGTACATGAGTAATCAAATTTGCTGTTTTCGAATTGGCGCAAGGGTAAATGTGAGAGTACTGAAAGGCCCGGGAGGGGATCGTAACATGGGCTCTTTAAGTCGTTTTGAATACAGCGATTGTTCTACTTGGTGGATGATCCACGGCTATTGGGGTGAAGTGAAATCGGCTATGAGTACGTGAGAGGTAGCTGCGATTTTTTTTATTTTAATTTTTTTCAATGGCGCTAATTTTTTTGGGAAAGAATGAAATATCGCGTCGCATGCGAAATTCTGCGCGCATCCGGCTCGAATTGGCCTTTTTTGATAGAAACATGCACACCATTATAGCATGTTCATTACCGTTTTCAATATCCACTGCGTCAGTTTCACTTCGCCTCAAGAATCTGCCTCCCCACTCGAGCCGGTCTCGGTCGGTAATAAAAATTGCGATTAACCTTTTTTACGCGTGCTGGCATGTACGATCGAAAAAAAAAGTTCATCGAAAACACGACAACCCCATTCGATGAGACTATTCGCGTGACCGTACATACCAGCACCCGTGAAAAACGTTGATTACAGTTTTTATTACCGACAGCGTATTTTATGTGCATTGAAGTATTTCTCCGGGACAAATAATTCGACCAATGTTTTGAAGGGTGATTATTTGGTACGGCGATAACTTATCGACGAATAATATTACCCCATTCGACGATCAAGCGGTTACACCACGCCAAGAGACAAAAACGAAGTCGGTATGAAGGATTTTTTTTCTACTGAATCTGCTATATATTTTTTATTCCAATTTCACACACTTTTTGGGAATGTGTGTAGAGCTGATAAATTAACTTTTCTTCTTCATTAAAAAGATCACATCATCGTGCACGCCAATTTCTTAAAGTTTGTTAAAAGTTCGAGCTATTAGAGGGGAAAGAATCGATTTCTAAAGTTTCAGAATGCTGTAATCGGGGCACGCGAACCGAGCCATGCGATATACCGCGTCATACGAAATAAAAAATTTACGTTCCTATTGTTATTATTATTGATAAGTCTTCAAAGGTCAACGCTTTCTCAGATATTTGGGAAGTATTATATAAAACAGAATTTCGAAACCTTTGATTTTGGAACAGTTTCAAAGTTGCTTAAGGCCCTCGCATAAGGATTCGGTTCGAAAAATAGGTCGATTTCCAACATGTTTTTTGCGTGGGTATTAGAAGGACGAGGTCGGGTTTTTACAGAAAGTTAGTACAAGGTATTAACTACCGGTACAACGGTATTATTAACAATTAACAACGGACATCGTATCTCAAAATCTATTCGTCCGATTGAGTTGAAATTTGGACAGATCCTCGATTGTAACATTTTCTATCTAATGACCGGATGATTTTAAAAAATATTAATTTATTAATAACAAACAATTACGGTTTTTCGTTATTAACAAACAATTAACAAATAAATGAACATTTTTAAAAAATCATCCGCTCGTGGCATAGAAAATGTTACAATCAAGGATCTGTCCCAATTTCAACTCAATAGGACGAATAGTTTTTGACATATGATATGCATTGTTAATTGATATTTTTCTTTTTTTTAACTCAAACTTCATAACACTGTGTACTAACTGTGTAAAAATCAGGCCTTGTCCATATAATACCCGCGTAAAAAAAAAGTTGGAGATCTGTTTTTTGGACCACATTCTTATGCAAACCTTATGGAAAAACAAATTCAAACAATAGTTTGGTAAATAACTGCCGTTTCGTCACAAGTCATTTCTTGTGACGAAACGGAAGTTTTCGACCAACGAGTTTCGCGTTATGAATATCTCGACGCTCAAGTACATTAAAAAATAAAGCCCTTATTTTGAAGCGTTCTACTTCCGGGGTGTGAGTCACCCCAGAAGTAGAACGATCAACCCCGGGCCACACCCTTCCAACTTTTAAAAGTCGGCATTGAGACGCACGCTAGATAAAAAAAAATCATTCTCATCCCAATGTTGTTTCTGCACCAATAATCGTGTAATAATAACAAACAACAAAAATGTTTGCTCGAGAATAGGAGAGCGCGAGGCTTAGCGCGCGACGATATTCGAAGATCCCCCACTGTGAATTCTCCGATTCCGAATCGTCGCTGCGCTCCAATACTATTATGGAATGAACGATATTTCGTTACGGCTCTGGCTGTTAGCCGCCTCGTGAACCGGATGCACGGAGGGGAAGAGGCAGCGTACGAGATGCGCGAGTCGCATTGCGCGGGGTCTCGACTCGCCGGCTCGAGAGCACCGGTCCGGACAGCCGAGACTCGGGCCTCCGCGTCCGTAGCCGCAGTCGCTCGAGAGCGGCCGTTGGTCCCTCTTTTATCCGGATACAGGGATAGGGTGCTCCGCCGCACAGCTGTAGAGAGGGAGACGGGCTTACGCGGTGACAAGCCGAGCGGCAGAGACCGTAGAGAGACAGAAAAAGACGGGCAGAGTTATAGGAGAGCGAGAGAGAGAGGGTTACCGGGAAGGCGCGCGCTGCGGACAGGTGTCGGTATCCACCGAAGGCAGTGGCTATACCCGTGTACGCGGCTAAACATGGCCGCCGTTGGTGTTTCGTGTCGCGCCTTCGTCGTCCTGAGGCTCGAGATCAACCGTGCGCTGAGTGTCGCCTCACTGGCTGCCCCCAGGAAGTACCGGAATGTGAGTCCAAAAATAAAAGAACCAAACATTTTATTTCAAAGTAATATAGAACAAAGAAACGAGAACGTAAACAGAGGCTAATGTAACGAATAGGGAAAACAGAGAGAGAGAGAGAGCTGTGTGCTGTGTGTGTGTGTTACACCACTGCGTCGCGACCGGCGCGACCTTATACCGGTCTGCCGGCGTTTCTGTATGCACGAACCGGCGTCGTATTGCAGCGCATTCAACTTCGGGCAGGCCGAGAAAGAACAGCGTTCTGTCTCGTGGTTGTTCGAATAAACCCGGAGTGTTCTTTTTTTTATATATAATCGCGAGTCGAAGCGTCCCTGATAGAAATTTTTTAGGCTGAGGATCGTTCGAGAGTCGTATTTTTATTTTTTGTTTTCGCGGACGACGTTTTTTTTTAGTTTTAGCTAAGTGTTTCCGGATGAAGCGAGTGCCGTTTTGGGAGCACTCAAGGACCTCGGGACTCTTACGTGTCTCAGGCTCGTCTACCGTTCCACACTTACTTTCGTTGTCGCACAATGATTTATTCAACGAGTGTGCCACAGTTGAGCCGGGAAGCCTCTAAAGTTACCGTATCGCTCGACTAGGCGACAAGCGCTGGCGGTAATTATCATACCACACTCCGGACGTTTTCTTTAATTAGCTACAGAGATACTCCTCCGAACTGGCACGTTAATATGTGGACCGGGCCATGTTAACCACTTTTACACTACTTAAAATTAACGATATAGATAGTGTTCACTTTTTGATCAGCTTGGCTTGCTGATAAGGAACTTGGAAAATATCGAACGCTATACACTTACCGGCTCGACAACACGACATGGCCTATCCATGATGTTATACTGCTCGGGACTCGAAGGAGAGGGGATACACGCACTGACGTCGTGAAACACGTGGGTAATTCCTACAGTGCATCGTTGATCTAGAATGAATCATTGATAAACGCTGCCTTCGTGCCTCTATGAATGAATCAATGAATCAATTTTATATATATATTGTTTAGTTACATGCCATAGTAGAGTGCGTATTGGTCGGAACTAATGAATTAATATTATCGCAAGAATTACCAGGAATCCCACTCGTGATTTGTAAATGACGATTTCCCAGTCACGAAGTTCTCGACTAGATTCGGTTCCCTACATTGTATTTATTCTTGAGAAAAATATTACGACAATGGTACTTTTTGAAAGACGTACAACGTAAACGTAGCAGGAGGTATTGTGTTACAAAGTGAATGAAAACAATGCATGTACGAGTATCCTTTTTAGTGAAATATGACACGAAGTAATATAAAACCGTGTTTGAAAAGTCTATCGATGGTATTTTTTTTGTGTTGCCACATTGAATGATTCCAAATGGTACGATATTTTCTATTGACACTGAAGTGGGCGCGTTGATTTTTTTTTCTAATCGCATAACGTCACATTAAATGACTTTTACACGCTATTTAAAAATTCGTCTTGGCAAACAATTTATTACATTGTATCATTTAATTTTCTTTTTGTAAATACTTTATTTTCTTTTTACTCTGCAACAGTTAAAAAAACAAAACTAATGTAACGCTCGCTCGCACAGTCCTAGACTGACGATTCAGTATATTTTATGAAATGTTTATTTTTTTTCTTTGTTATTAAAAATGCTCTAATTCGAGTAAACATGGCGGAATTGGGCTCAAATTTGGTAGGTGAATGGATTAACGCTGCGCAATATTTGATATTACATTTTGGATAAACGCATTCAGCCGTTTAAAGTGTATAAGATTAAACATGATTTATTATTTGAAAAAATTGTATCATACGCCCGACACGAATTTCTGCATGACATATCATGCTAGGCGTGAAATGTGATTTCACGAATTTTTACAATCAATTTTGATGATTCACAAATGTTATACTATAATCATAGTTACCTCTAATGAGGAAACCAAAATCAAAGAATGAACTTTCTCATAGAGAAAGATATGCGCAAAACGTTGAAAAATGCGGAAACCATGGGCAAATGACTGCACCTTTTTTCACAATAAACAAGATTAAATTAGAACGATGAAAAAAGTATGTATGGCAGTGAAATTATAATAATTTCATCGAAATACGTGTTTTCCAATTTTGCATATTGTGTGACACTAAATTGTCCATAAATATAAATATCAAAATGCCGCATATGAAAATTGTATTATCGTTTTATATACACATTTAATAAAAGTTTATTTTCTAGACTGAGACAAGAGTGTGAATACCGGTAATGTTGGCTCCGCTATAATTATGTTAATCAACTGGTGTCGTGGAGTACATTGGGTGTGGGAACGACCATGAAACGTGAATATTTTTAGCTTCAGCTATGCCAGACGCGTAAAGTTCACACATAATGCATTACGTTATGGTTAGCTTGCACTAGATTATTAATGGAACTGGTCGTAACCTCGTATGCGCTTGGAAAGGATCAATAGAAAAACGGAAGATCCCTTCGTTCATTGACGCCGCACTGAGGTTCATGTTCGATCCTAACGCGTTGTCCGTGAATACCTTTTTTATTTAATTTCCTCTACACTCGACTGTTTATAGCACAGACATAGTATCCGTCACTGGCGAGCTATGTGGTTTGTATACCCACCGAGTTTCCTTTCACGATCAACGCTCCGCGAGTTTGTATTTCTTTCGTCGGGAATACTATAACTCCTTGAGGAATTCCGTAAGCCAGAGAGAGAGAGAGAGAGAGAAATCCATAGAAAGAGACTTACGAGATCTCTTCCTCATCGCTCGCTGCGGCGATTTACCGATATGTCCGGATGCCTTGGTCCCTGGTTCTGCCGCGGTATACTATCGTCTGTTTCGTCATCGTCTTCTTCGGAGTGACGTAATCCGTATGGCAATGTTTTCTTTTTCTACAATTCAATCTTAGGCGTGTTGCTTCAAAAGGATTTTCTTTGTTATGTACTTTGTCGTAGGCAATTGTTGTCCTACGACAAAGTACATCATCTTGTTATATTTTTCAAAAACGGTTAACTTTGAAAGGACAACACGGTAACCTCGTTCATAGAGAAAAATTTAATCTATGTGAACAAAAATTATAAGATAAACTAGAATTAATTTTTATTAAGGATCTTCAACATTGTGGGCTAAATACAAATCATAAGTATCATTTGGTTGAACAAAGGTTAACAATATAATTTTCCTCGTAAAAACGTGTGGAAAGTCACAAAATTCGAAGTGAATTAAAACACTTGAACAAATTCATACATTCAAAATTCATTCATAAAAAAAAATGTATTAGAGTTTTTGTTACCGGCTGGGTGAGGGAGAAGAGGTTTCATATCGCCTTAACATAATTTAATATGAAACGTGTTCACAGGTTGTCCCTTTCGCTCCGCCGCAAGCGTAACTGACACTATCACTGTCGCATTCGATTGAGTCGGACACGTTCTTCAGTTAGACCTACTTATTTAAGGTAGTCCTTGCGAATAGCGTTCATTTCACATAACTTCGAGAGAAATAAGAGGGAATTGCAAACGCTTCCGGATGGTATAGAAATCTGAAAAAAATTAAGCATATTAAAGATGCTAAAAAGATTGATTTTGCATAATAATAAATCCAAAATGCAATTAACAAATTCATTGAAAAATAAAATTGTTCAACAAATCTCCCGGAAACATAACGTTTTTGTATCGAAAATTATTCGTTTACTTTTCTGAATGTGTATACATTTTTTCAGGTTTTTAAAATCACCTCGAATTTTGTGGCTTTCTACACGTTTTTCCATATAAAAAAAATTAAAGTGAATTCAAAATTCCGAAGAAATTCATACGTATTCAGAAAAGTGAACGAAGCACTTGAAAAAAAGTTAAGTTTCCGGGAGATTTGTTGAACAATTTTGTTTTTCATCAATTTGTTAAAAACATTTTGGATCTATCATTATTATGCAAAATTAATATTTTCAGCACCTTTAATATGCTTGACTTTTAAAGATTTTTTGCAATTCCGTTACATTTCTTTGAAACTTATGTGTATTGAACATGATTCGCAAGGACTAGCTTAATAAATAGTACATACTTTTTTGTTGTTGCTGATACAAACGGCCTCTTTATGTGGACTACTATATGGGACATCAATGTGTAGCAGTAGCGGACCTTTTATGTCCAGCATTTTGATTATGCGACTAACGCTACATATAATCAGAAACAGAAGGTTGCTCATTATCTCGGTCGGATAAATGATTACGCCAGGCGGGTCGCATATCGCCTCCACTGCTGCTGCTGCTGCTTCGTGGAGCTGCCGGTTTGCTCCTCACGACTGGAATCTCGCAGTTCGAGAAAAATAAAAAATATAAATAAAAATCGCTCGCTTAATTCGCATCAGAGTCAGGGAGTGGGGCGAAAAAATTCGAGCGATCGCTACACGAGATTTTCGTAGGCCAAGAGGTCGTTGACTCTCGCTCGAGAAAATTTCGTCGTCGCAGATCTCTTTTTTTTAACTCCACACTCGCCAACGTCGACGGTAGTTGTGGTGGTTCCAACTCTGTTCGCAGCGGCCTTCCATTCAACGATACGTGCGAAGTCGTATGTAGAGCACAGTTTCGTTGTCACGGTAAACTTTGTGTGAAACTGCGGCATGCGAGAATCTCGTCCGGTCTTTCCCAGAATAACTCCAATTTTGAACAAAACGAATCTACGCCTGCTACAGATTCAATATTATGTCACAATGTGGATCACCAAGCGGAAGCTTCGCAGTTCCGAAGAAACAATGTAAAATTAGTTTCGCTCCAGCACCAAATTAGATGGATATTAAATCTAGGGAATCAATTAAAACACAACGTGTTTCGCATTTTTTCGAAATTTCTGTAAGAACGCGGAGATCGAGTGGAAAAAGTAGTGATTAAACTGGGTTACGAGAGGCTTCCCGAGTTCCTGGAAGGACTTGGAATAATTAGGCCCTGCGGCGGCTTATGGAGGTGGGAGTTTAATGCAGTCGGAAGGCAACCGTAACGCTCTTTGAGGACATTTTTCATTTAGAAATGCCGCCACAGGCGTTGTTACATTTTAAAAAGATAATAAAATGGATAAACACCTCCACTCCTGAATTATGGATTCTGGTATGTATTCGTGTGAAGGCAGCACCTGTCACTACACCAGACTGTCCTAACAATGTTCATTGATTAATCCTTTATAGGTGACGACCAATACTACCACAGCAACGTGTCGCCACCCCTCCGCGTCCTTTACACTGAGAAAAAGAATAGTATTTTCTACTATACCAATAGTTCTCAGGGGGAACGTTCATATAGATAGTTTCTGATAGTACATTTTCAATTGGTTAAATTATAATTATAGTTGCAACCATGATTTTTTGTCACTGTCGTAACTATAAAATGTAAACGTTTCCCCTGGGAACTATTTTTTTATGGTATAAAGTCAGTTGCTTGTACTATCTCATTTTTTCTCAGTGTAGACCCGTTTCAACCGTTGTGGCTTTCAATATTATTAGACTTATTAGGCATAAGCCAGCTTGCGCAGACGTAGAAACTACACACATCGCTCCTATTTTCAGGGCTCAAGTAGGCTTTCATGCCCGTTGCATTATCACCTGGCACTTTGATAGCGCTTCGAATAAAAGTGCAAAGACCGAAGCGTCGCCCTGTCGTTTGCTACAAAGTCCTTATGGTCATCTCCTTACGATCCTACATAGATAGCTACTTCTCAATACTTTGGAACGGAATTTCTTGCTTCCATGTCCCGTCATTTATTCGATAGGGAAAATCACACCTGCTTGACTCACTCGATCTTGCAACTTTGGAGACTTGCGGCATGGAATGGAAATGGCCGGAGATTGAGGATGTTTTTAGAAGCAGATAATATATCATCCATAAATTGAAAATAAAATGAGCATGTTAAGTTACATTATGTAACAAATCACCACGATATTTCATACATTCGTTGACACACAACACTTGAGTTTGAATGTACAAATATTATTTTCGGTTAGAACTATAATAGATTTTTTTTTTTCTTACGTAAATAAAAATATAGAATACTTTTTAATTTTCGGCTCTTACCATAACATTGATTTAAAAAGCCTGAAAGAAGTAAAGATCTGAGTCGTGTTAGGTTAAGATTAACATTTAAAGAGAGTCCTTTTACGATCATCAAAAAGTTCCAACATACAGATATTATAAGGTTACTCGTAGTAAATAACTGAGATCGTGAAATGTAAATATCAAAGCGCTGTTTCTCCTTTCGTGTCTTTTCCATTCCTCAAAGCTTTCAAACCTTTTGGTTATTATTACATTACGGTTGAGGATTCTTCCTGAACTGCAAGCATTTTTCGACAAGATGGGGAGATCGTATAACAGTATGTGGTTTAATATCCTTCGGTTTTAAAGGTCTACCTTTGGAACGGTGAGACTGATATTGAGCGTACCCGTTGAATTCACGTTTTACGAGAATATGTTAAAACGCAAGGTCTTAAAGTCGTTCGAACACGAACTATGTTTGAGGGGTCGTTAAACTCCGGGCACGAAAAGGTGCAGTCACCGTCGTTGTATCCAGAGTACTGAATTGCCTGACTCTTTTATCGCTATTGCGTGTAATTCAGCTGGATCTAATCTTTGGCAGACGTGTAATTAAAAATGAGCATTACTCTAATATCATTGATGACGATGGTCGTCACGGAGTTCCCGCAATCACCCACAAGCTTTTTTCCTCGCGATGACAACTCCAAACCGTTTCAAAATAAAAAGCAACAAAATAATAATTACAGTACAAAACAGTCATTAAATACAAAACATTAAAATACTTACGTCCGCGATTTCATCAACGTAATTATCTTAATGAGGGGTGCACTTGAAATTTAATCGATTCGTCTCTCTCGAAAAGTGTTATCAGCTCTCCGTTTCTAGTAAATTAATCTCAAACGAATTTTAATTATGTGATTATAGAATAGCAGGCAAGCAAGGGCTCCTTTGAAGCAGTTATTACGTCCGTGCTTATCAGCAAAAAGAATACAACCAGAGAGATCGATTAACAGTGTGAAACTGATATCTCGTACATAGCTTATGATTATAACTGATAAGTAGTGACTAGATACCTGATTATACTTTATCTCAAACTCTATATAATCCATGGTCTACTTTATAATGAAACAATCAACCGTCGTAAATCCAATCAATGAGTTACAATTTATTCGATAACGTAGACTACTGGAACCATCATTTTTAACTAACGTCTTGCTAAGTGGTAGCGCTATGTGCTTGACTCAGGGTTGAAGTTATTAGTCTATATATTATCAGTATAAAATATAATACAAAATCATTCGAACTGCCTGCAAGATATGCGGAGAATTTTTTACACGATGTTCTCGTTACAGATTTGTGAGAATTTATTTGGATTTTAATTCATAGTTTCCAGCATGAATAATGGGAATAAAAAAGAATCAAAGCCAACAATTCGATTGACTGTTTGGGATGACATGTTGATCTTCAAATAATCCGCCATTTCGTTAATAGGCGATTGTCAAACCTCATACCCAAATATTTGTCGATTGGAGTATTACAATTTTTTTGTTTATTGCGGAATGTCTTGATAGCTTTACGTGATCAGAGGCCAAAATAATGGAATTATTTTTTTTCGTCATAAGAGTTCGTGTCGCGAACACTGTCGGTATAGAGCATCGCTCTAAAGTGTCATTGTTAGTGAGGACCGCTCCCAGGTTCGATATGACTCGATGGAACCACCGGTTGAACTTGACCCAGAAAACCCGGCGCTGTCCTGGACGGATGATATACCAGGTGGGAGCTTATCGGGACACGATCGACTTTATCGAGGAGTGGTTCATCTGACAAACGTATACACGAGAGGGTATAATCTCTCACACGCTCGAGGGAATTGAACATTTACCCAGAATACACATGTATGATGGCTCTCGTCGACTAGTAATGATAATCAAACCCATTCTTATCGCGCCTGTATTACAGATGAGCGGAGAGAACGCGGACAAAGTATTAAAGCGGGACGGTTATCAGTGGAACGTGAAAAAAAAAAATTTCTCTATTCGAACGAGCGACCTTACCGTTGCCGCGAAGAGGGTGAAAAGGGACGACCGAATTAATCGTAGATCTCGCCAGGGGCGCTAATTGCAATACATCCCTCCATAGTCCACCGAGCCACAATGAGGCAAGCATCCCTCGACTAACTCAATCAACGTATCCTGTGGAAATGGATTGAGGTTCTCGCCAAAGGGTGCGGTCGGAAATCAGCCGACCCATTTTAAAGCTCGATATAACGACACGAGGCTCTCAGGCAATCGGCGTCACGGATGCCCTTTCCAGAGAATCTTTTTTTTTTTTATTGCTCACATAAAAAGTGTCGTGGCAATCACGCCGAGCTCAAACGTAAAAGAGCAATACGGAAGCAGCCCGCAAAAACTTTTAATATCAGTCACTATATCGGGTATATTTATATATACTTATTTCGAATACACGCAAAAAACAAGCGTGCTCTTCCAAACCGCTTTTTCCAGTCACTTTTTACTGTTCATATCCGACAAATTGGTTCACGTGTTCATGTTATAACGCATAAGTCACGTTCTCTCGTATATCGATTTTTCACACACTTCTTAACTTTTCAAGTTCTGAGCCACATATGAGCCATATATGAGGTATTCTTTATCAAATGGGCCACTTTTTTTGGTCGAGCTCTCGGATATTTTTTTAAATTTGTCAGTTTGTAGTACTACTTGAGAGGGGCTTCTGTGATTTTTTAAAAGATTTATAAAGTGCACCGTTCAAGATTTAGGTTTTTTTTTATCTGCATATCTCAGAAAATATTGGTCCTTCAAAAAATTCTTAAGAACATTAACTTTTTAATTTTTCAGCAACTGTCGAATGATGTTAGAGTCATAATTTTCCCGATACAGGAAAATCCGTCTTTCGTATAAAAAAAATGTTAAGAATTTTTTTCTACGAAAAACACACACAAGGTGAAGGTTAATTTTTTCATATTATTATCAACAATCCGTTTGGTTGACGCGTTGTGATTGTTATGGGAGACCTTCTACAGAGTAATTTTGACTTTTTGGTTTCCTGAATAAGCTAGTCTTTGTATTTACACATAAACTCGCATGTATTCAAATCGGAATGAGAATCTTATATAGCAACTGGCTAGATACAGGATCGCTTGTGTCGGGATAGAAATTATCATACGGATAACAAGAATAAAACTGAAGGCGATAATTTGGTCAAGGGTGTGTACTAGTATTATATATGGTTTTATTTTTCGAAGGTACAGAAATACATCTCGAGTCCATAAATTCTCGGATCGAACTGCTTCCTCGCTCTTGTCACTTTAGCGTTGACCCACGTCCGTAATCCTCTCTCTGCGGCTATTCGCGGACGATAAATAGTCCTCGCGCGAGCGACTTTCGGTGTTAACTTTTATTTTCGTCGACGTAAAATCTAGCATGTTAAACTCGTTTGGAACACCACGTCCTCGAGACCGTCTGGGGGCAGCGAGACGGCTCTTTACGACACTGGCGCATGCAAATGTATTGTCATATGTCGTGGTTATATATGTGACCATACATGAAATTATGTTGGAACATATCTGCTCATGCTCATGCGGGCTCGTATCTGACCGAATATGGTACAATATCGGACTATGAATAAACTCATATTGTGAAAATTTAGAATAATTGGAAGGCAAAACGATAATAAAAAATACATCGTTTATACCTATAGATAAGGTGTGTTGGTCGGGCTTGTCGGCATCCATTCAAGATACTTTTCACGTGTTATCACGTGTATTTTAAAAAGATTTTACACGAGACGTGTTGTACTGTCAAGGAACAGTGTAAACGTATTTTTTCACCGTGTCTGAAGGCTGTAACACACTTATGTGTATTGTATGTTGCTCAGCACGCTCAGCAACCGACCTTCAGTCGGACATATTTGAAGTTTCAAAAGGTCTATCTCCAGTCTAGTTCAATTCGTTTGAACGCCCACATTTTCGTGCATTAATTTATTGATTCGATCTTTCTTCTCATATTTGATCGTTTGTTCACTGGGACGTTCATCGAGGTTTTCTTGTTCAGTGCTGAATAAAAGCGGCAGAACAGCTACAAACGCGTTTGACTTCTTCCCGGTGAATTATTTTTAGAGAGTCAAAGGTCTACGTATTTCGGGCTATTTTTATTTTGAATAAAAACATTCCTTTGCCCAGTAGCTGCCAAATCGCTATAACCAATTCACCAAGGCAAATAGGTTGAATTTTTCACAATTTCGTGCTGAGGTAGGAAAGATTTTAGTTACGACAAAATTTAGAGTACTAACGCAGCATAACGGGTGGAACAAAAGTTGGATATGCTGTGGCGGTCTTCCGGTAGGTGGAACCTAATTCGTGGCTTCAAGCTAACCCGAGCGTGTAAACTCCGACAAGGGGGTTGATTGTGAATTGCTCTGTTTTTAGTGCACCACTGATCGTAACTTCTGACGCTTGATCATTACACGGTTTTCTAGCATCTCCGAACGATGCAGAAATTTAGTCGGGCAGCCGCAACAACTAGGCTCAACAAAGACGTCCACAAAAAAAATTACGCAGGCGACCCGTTAGACTTAGTTTCATTATTTTTTAATTTTAACCTCCGTATTGGTTATTCAGACTTAGTGGTGGAATATACAGTGGAAATGAGAATACTGACTATCGTTGATACGCGTGAAGGTGGGCGCGAAATAATTCTCTAGATTTCTTTGCATCCGCGATTTTTTTTTTTATATCCTTAAAAAAAGTTTGTTGGGAATTTTTATAGCCAATTTTGGAAAAATAAGTGATTTTGTGTGTTTTCAAACAGCGATTTCATTGTTTCCCGATGGCATTGCGGAAATACCCAGGTGCCCACCATATTGTACGGTAAGAAATACACAAGATGGTGAATATGACAGGGTTAAAAAGTTAGATCAAGAGGTATCGTTTCGATTTCTTGAGTAAAAATCAGAAGTGTCGAAGAAGATTCAGGAGCGCATAATTCCATGGATTTTTTCGCGCCGGACGCAGATCTGGTAAAGTAAAGCTCGACGCTAGTGTATTTTTTGCACTGAACCTGAATCGGCCAGGTGTTTTGCATCAAAGTTAAGCACGACATTGACGTTGAAAAAAGTTGAAAATTGAAATTCTCATATACCTTCTTCATAAAAGTTGAACATTGCAATTTTTATATCTTTTTCTCATAATGTTCCTTTATTCGCGAAGCTTCCTCTATGAGGAAGCCAAAGATATAGAAAATGCTTTTTCATAGAAGAAGCTTCGCGAATAAAGGAACATTATGAGAAAACTATATAAAAATTTAAATTTTTATGAAGAAGCGATATAAACATTGTAATTTTCAACTTTTATGAAGAAGCCATATGAAAATTTCAA
This sequence comes from Stenichneumon culpator, assembly GCA_964017025.1. Classification (NCBI taxonomy): domain Eukaryota; kingdom Metazoa; phylum Arthropoda; class Insecta; order Hymenoptera; family Ichneumonidae; genus Stenichneumon; species Stenichneumon culpator. The sequence goes on from OZ024776.1 coordinate 685,439, forward strand.
TTTTTTAAATTGAGAACACGAGAAAATGCCGGATTAGGCAAACATTTGGCAGGTTGATGTAAGGCCATGAACGGCAATAATCAATAATAAGCATACATTGATAATTACAGCAACAATTAATTAACCAGCTACAAACAAATCTATTAGATACAAGTGTTCTAACGACTTGCGGATTAACAAATGTTTATTATTTTTTGTAATTAATTGTCAATTAACAATAATTAGCCAAATATTTTCTAAGGGTTCAATTGTTTCCACGCGAGTCGTTTACTTCGCTTGTGAAATGCTGATCTGTCGATGAATTTGATTAATGTGTATAGCCTTTGAGTTTCGGAAAACTAAAAGGGTCCGGGAAAGTCACCTTGACTACATTTCTGTATGGGGCGTGGCAAAGTTCACCGAGAGAAAAAAATACTAAATTTACTCTCGCTGATAGGACAACTTTGGTATTATGCGTAAGGAAATCGTTATTGCGTTCACACCAACGCCGTGATATTCTACAAATGTATAAGTATATGTATATTCGTTAGATTATAAAATCAGTGAGCGAGAAACAAGTTTACGACGTTGAAAGTTTTCGAGTTAAAAATCTCGTAAACTCCGAAGATTTATGTAGCGTGAATTTATATTTGATATGAAAAGATAAAAGTTTGAACCGTAGGTAATCGATGAATTAGGTTTTTATTTTTTCAACACGTACGGGTTTTCGCCAAATAAATGTTTCTCGGTGGTGCTTCACGGATGTGAAATTTTGTACATAAGAAATAAATGATTATGGAAGTATACATTTATATGGCTAGAGGCATCCAGATGTTGTATTTGAGTTTCTAGGAACATGTGTGTTAAAAAAATTGTCAAGGTACGGGAAATTATTCAAGCCCGAGGTGGTGCAAGAGCGGGAAAGCCGCTTCCTTCCTATTTACGCTGCTATCATAGAGTTATAAGGAAAACGTGGGCCAGAGGGGGTGAAGGCTAAAGGAATGAACGAGGATTGGGTGGCTTGTCCAGGCAGAATTCCAGACTGCGGAGGCTGCGGCGGGCGCCACGTGCATCGATCTGCTACCCCACTCTTGGTTTGGCCGTATTTCCGAACAGCACCCTACTCCCGGTTACTATAGAAAGGAAAATGTTATTCGTTATACGAGCCTCGTTGATGCACCCCCTTCGGATATAGGAAGCTCAATCTACCCCTGAAAATAAGAAATACAGCTTTTAAGTACATAAACATCTCAAGGGAGGGGACAATTCTGATTGATAAAACTTCATCTTTGGGCAATTTCTCTTTCTGTCTACTCGTTAGAATTAAAAAAAGATGTATTTCTTCACTAGAAAACTGAGAGAAGAGAAATCATCTGGTCGTAATTAGATTTTAATTACTGGCCGATAACTTATTTGCGATCTCGATCGACTCTCTCCGTTTGCAAAAATGCTCAACTAGAAAAATTGAATGATGAACTGCAAAAACTGTTCGTTCAAATTCAAATAATGGCCAATGTCAATAGACTTTGGCAACTCAAATGTTTCATTTGCCGAAATGAAAACACTATATAATTGTATAAATAAAAAGAGAAATGCTGCACTAAGTTATTGAAAGATGAACACAAAATCCATGTCGCCTTTTCCTAATTCGACTACTAGGCGTCGAGGTCAAATGGTTTATTCAGACAAATTGTCATCTCGATTATCTCTTTATAAAATATTAAATAAAGAGTACCACGAAAAATTAACACAAAAGACGCTGGGTTACTTTTAAATTCGAAATTGACATTGATACCTCCGGTTTTTTGTGCCTTTCCTATCGAACAAGATATGCGGCTCACGATCATGATCACGACGTGATCCGCGCCTTTTTCCTCCTAGGAGAATTAATAAATGAATGTTGAAAGAGCAGGATAGGTATATTGAGAGGCTCATTTGCGAAGCGCCGCGTTGACGTCCTCGACCCCGAGACTCCGACGTCGCCACGACCAAACTTATCGTCGATCGTGCGATGTGAAATATCTATGAGTTTTTTGTTCCCATACTGTGCTCACTCAGTAGTAGTCGCAGCGCGTACTTCCTCCATGGCCCACTTGCCTTAACCGTAGCGAGTGGGCCTGGAGCCAAGTCTCTTAAATTGAAAGAAAAATGTTATGTATTTCTCGAATGAATAAAAATGAAGCTTAACGATACAGGAGCGACTGATATTCCGATTACGATCGCGATGATTATGATAAAAGAGGGTGTGGTAATGGATCTCACGTGATTTTCCGATTGCTGACGAAGATGGTCTCTCACCAAAGCGTTTAATTGAGGACAATCAAGTGAATTTACTATGAAGGCCTTGGTGAAAATATTCCTCCGACAATTTGTCTGAAAAACTCTAAACGGACCGTTTCAGTGATTTTCTTTTCTCTGATTTTTCTCTGATTTTCTCTGCTATATGTTAAATATCTCTGGCATTTTCAAGGCATATCAAAGCATAGCATATCAAAGAAATTCAAAGTATTTTTCGAAAGTTAAGAGAAAATATGAGTTGTCTCTAAGATTTCCTCGTTCTGTTACCCGGACGAACAGCAGACTTATTCAGAGAATATGCAATGTATTTTCTAAAAAAAAACTCCGATGTTCCCCATCATTTTCCATATTAATCCCAAAAATATGATTTTTGGTGCATAAAATCGAGATTTTCAATGGCTCACTGTACTTTAAGCCCAAAAAGGCCAGCGGATTCGTGTTCAGCGGGAAAAAATTCATTTAAAAAAACACAAAAAAAATTCGTCAAAAAATTGCAAACCAAAATTCGTCAAAAAATTGCAAGCCAAAATTCGTCAAAAAATTGCATGGCCACCCCTTTCGAGTCCATTTTTCGCGTTTTTCAACGTCCTCAAACGGCACGATAAAACGATTCTAAAACTTCGGACAGGGCCCTATTGTGTTTATTTTTTCCCGTAGAATACGATGGTCACTCTGGATTTTCCATAGCTCCATTGGGAGCCGAGATATCGAACTTTGAAAATCACGAAAATCGACGTTTTTCCAGAAGTGGCTCAAAAAGACAAAAATCGTTATTCAATCGTCTTTTTTTGGTTCAAGGCTATATTCCACCTATTTTTTCCCGCTGATCGCGAATATAACAATTATTTCAATATAACAATTATATTCGTGTGCAATTTTATATATTTAATAGCTCAAAATTTACGCACGTTAGAGATACCACGCACATTTTTAATCTTGTTTCGCACTCGACACACGTCCAAATGTGATTACGAAGAAAATCGTTGTTAAGATGAAACAGTACTTTGTACCTTGTATTTTATAAAAGTACTTTAAGTACCGGAATTACTTTGTACTTAAAGTACTTGCAGTACTTAGTACTTTAAGTACTTTTCGGTACTTTGCCCAGCTCTACAACACTATGAATATATGCGTAAGGTTAAAAAATATTCACTACATAGTACCTGGCCTGAGTGTACGCCTGAATTCTCGGGCTTCATGACACCGGGGTATGGTGCGTTATAACGATGCTTCTAGGTATACCAGGCGATATCCTAGAATACTTTGAGCCTTACCTCCTCAACCTGGGGCTCTGAGGAGGTAGACCATGATACCTAGCTGACTACATGCAGCGATGCCGGGGGACGGGGGCCAAAGCAATGTGATACCCTGGGCAACCGGTAATCCCAAGTAGGGATGCTGGGGGCACGGGGGACTAGGCAAATCTCATATCCTGGGCAACCGGCAATCTCAAGAAGCAATGCTGGGCAACCGACAACCCGAACGAAGGGGTGCTGGGGAGCGGGGGACTGGCCAAGGCCCCTCTGCAACCGGTAATCCCTAAAAAGAAAGGTGTCAAGTCGCAGAAGGAGGTGCGAAAGAGAGGGAAACAACAAGGAAAAACGCCTGTCCGTTGTTGTTCAGCGTCTGAGGAACACACCGTGGACAATTGAGGCGGTGCGAGTGCCCTACGAGACCCGAGTACAATGGTCCAGCTGGACTGAGTGCTCGTATCGCTAAAACAAAAACAAAAAAAAACAACAAACAAACAACAACGACACTACATAGTACTAGAGTTATTTATTTTTTTAATGAACTCCTTATCGACGATATCGCCCATAACAAGTACACAGGTCCATTTTCAGTGATGGGGAGTGAGGAAGTGGAGGAGGATATTTTAATACAAATTTTAGAAAGCCGACTACACGGAAGAAAAATTGATCTCCGGTATGTTTTGCCCTCTTTCATCTTGTTGTCTAAGCGGTCTTCGATAAAACACTGTTGAAAATTGTAAACATAATGTCTCGCAGACCCGACAAATAGGAGGCTTAGTTGTTCCCTTGGGACCGATTTTGGAAGGACTGCAGATTATTTTTTAATGTGCATCTCGTTATTCTCCTAAGGAATAAATCTTTATTAAATTCCAAGAGATTCTTGATGGTACTTTTATGGAAAAAAATTAGGCTGATGCTCGGTCATGTGGACATGGTTTTTTTTTTCAATTAATAACGAAGACGAGGCCTACGGCCATTATAAAAGAATTGAATAACGTTGATAACAAACTATATAGACATTATTCATTAACCTTCGACGCAGAATATAGGGACAAATTTCATTTGCTGTGAGGGTATTAAAAATATATTTGCGTTTGTCAAAAAAAAAAGTAAAAACACCAAATTCTGTAATATCTCCCTTACGTAGAGCAAGAGGGTAGTTTGATATAGTAGATAGCAAAAATAGATTGGTCATATCGCCGCTTCACCAGAACGACTATGCCGGGCCGTTTGGCCGAATTTCTCGACCAAATGCTCTATATGGGAAACGTGTTGGTCTGGTTGGTATGTCACTGCGGGTTCATAAACTGGAACCTTTGAATCCGGCAGACCGATTGGCTCGCTTTGTACGCAGATATGGCGATTTGCCATATCACTCGGAATAGTCTGTATAAAAATAACGATGGAAAATACAGCCTTCACCGAGCTATCGTAGACCTATAGGTCGGTATGCATCACCCTGACGACATATCCCGTGGAGATCCATACGGCCTATTAAACATGTTAGCCGTGTTACACGTGAGCAAGGTCAGCGTGATTACAGTCGAAAAACGAGAATTCCGGCGACCGCAACGAGGAACGGTGAAGCTCACCGTAGGGATTAAAACAGGGGATTGAAATAAGAAGGGTTAGAATGTAGTTCACTCTGCGGAATGTCGCCTTGTCACCTGGTGGTTTCTGCAACGTGCCAGAGGGGATCCGAGTTTCCCCTTTAATTTTCAGTTAAAGTGTACCGCGTCACCCTGCGTGAAACTGGTCTTCACTTGACATTCATAATATTTACCGCAAATATTTAAGATACATAATAATCGGATATTATTGTACACAGAATACGCATGTACATATTTCACCAAATATATCTCCGGCAGATTACAAATATCTGTTCAAACCTAACCAATTTACGACTCTGCATTCGGAAAATTGCCCGAATCTACAGTCACGAGTGTGCTTTACAACTCTATCAGAATACAGACTTCCGAGAACGTCTCCACCATACCTATACATACACTGGTTAAAAAAATTGGTTGAATTAACCAAAAGTCGCAGTGACATACGTTCAAAGCTGTTATTTGTTTGGTAAAAATAAAGCATTGTTTTGTTAAACGATTATTTGCTTCAATTTAGTCAAAATTTGTCGTTTTAAGCAAACATATTTGTTCTACCAACAAAATACACGTTTGAACGTATGTCACCGTGTATTTGTTTAATCCAACCATTTCTTTTTCTCAGTGTTTCCCAGTTGAAAGCAATTGTGCTTCGGTGTACGAAAATTGTGATATCGATATCTACTATTTCACAAAACGAGCGCACTGAAAAGCCATGCTGTCGCATGGGAGGACTCCGGGTCACAAGAGAGCCCACTCTCCCCTGTATTTTATAGCTTCATTCTTTCGGGTATGCAGTCGAGCAACGTGTCTGAGAGATTGAACTATCAAATATTTATGCAGTACTTTCGAAAGAGCCAAGTTGATCACTCATGGAATATTATTACCTATTAAAACCGTAAGTTTCGTGGCGATATAGTACGGCACTCTTGTTTTGAACAATTCAATATAAAATCTCGTGTTCCTTTGAAGTTTGAAGTTTCGCCAGATAGTAACCGTGCAGAATGGTGCATGTATTCGGTAGAATGCAGATGCTAGGTCACGAACACAGGTAAGCCTGAGCAATGAGGGTCTCCATTTTGCGGGCTTTTGCGCGTATTTGAGAACTATTCAAAGCCCTTTGAGGCACGAGTGCCCAGAGAAGCGAAGCGGAAGTCTATTGGACCTGGGGGCGAACAATATATTTCAGGACTTAGTTCTCGGCACTTTATCTCTATTTTCTTCTTTCTCACTTCCCGAGTGTGAAAACACTGCCGAGACTGTCTCCTACATCGAATATGTTGGGATATATCTCAACGGCACAATGCCAAAAGGGCGAACAGCCGATGCTTATACACCGCTGATTTGCCCCTATGGAATTAGGCCATCGATATATACACAGTCGTACAGGAAAAACGATCAACTGTTGATGTGCCTATACGAAATTGCAACCGCGTCCGGGAAACGGATCGCACGTGTACGGGTTCCCCAAGCATCCCTATCGTCATTTATCACGTCCTTTGATCATTTTCGGAATCCACGTATCTAACAGTAGATAAAACCGAAATCGTTAAGGTCGGATTTATCGATAACCTTGATACTTCGGTAAAATGTAAAACCGCAATTTTTTCATTCCTCCACGTACTGTACGAATCGATGAGCAAGCTGTCATGTTTTTAAAATAAAAAAACGATATTTGTATATAGGACAGTAGGTAAAAATTACTCACGTTACAGCTACCACAGACGTTTAAAAAAAAATTCTGAATCGCGTTAAATCTTCATAAAAACTGAAAAGTTAACAACTTTTCAATTTTCATGAAAAGTACACTGAAGGAAGAAACTGACCATTCTACCAGTGTACCAAATTACCATTCACGCACACGAGCACGCACACGCACACGCACACACGCGCACGCGAAAGGATACCGGAAAATGGCCTTTATAAAGGTCTGGCAATTAAATATTTGTAGGATTTTCTTTTTTACAAATATCGCGTCACTCCACACTTTACTCGCTTTTTTTCGCATGCTCGACAGTATAAACCGTAGGGGTTGGCTAATAATGGACCACCTACGAATGTCTTGGCGAGGTTTCGGTCACCGAGAATTGAATTCAAGTTTCTTTAGAACTTTAAGTTTTGTACTCTTATTGTCGCGAGATAAAAGGGTGCTCCATATTACCGAACTACGGGTGGTCCATGAATATTATGTAAGCTAGCGTGATATTTTCGAATCTCATCAGGAGCAAGGCTTAATACTTAAAATATTTCACTGTTATCCATACCAATAAGCAAACACAGTCTTCGATTTTCGAAAAACCGCGTTCAAATCACCACACATCGGTCCATCTTACCGCGTCGACACATATTTATCAATTTGACCCTAGTTTTTAAAAACTGCGAACAACTTCGTAAATTTCAGTGTTATTTTTTATTTCCTTTTATAAATCACCATACACCCCACAGAGGAGTCAAAAAGCTCGAATAAAATATGAAAATGAGTCTGAAAAAAAGGATAAATATCATTATATTTACTTTTTTTTCGATCCCGTATTGGGTGTACGTATTGGTTGTTGTCGCGTAAGACGACTCCGGGCAAGACATGGCCATGGGTACTGAACGCGATCCTATATAATCCAACACATATACTATCATAACTTCATCTGAATTGCTAAAAACCTTGAAACCAAGCAATCTGCCGCTTGCCTCCAATAATATCGAGAGGTGTATCTGACGGTCTCGTTGAGAATTATTCATACGCACATTCTCCTCGTTCGCTATTGCCTAAATTAAATAGGCACATGTAGTTTTCTCAGCAAAATGAACACAATTCTCGCCCGTTTACCATAGTAATTATCGTAGTCATAATATTTATCATTGAGTTGCAGCGTTACTACGGAGCTAATTAAATTCGTAGCAATGAGCTCATGAATTTTACGGCATTTTTTTTTTGTTTCCCTCGAGCTTTAATTTAACGCACGAAAGACTCGTTCCTCGCATTATAGTCGAGGGCGTAGTTGGTACTCCACGAGAGGGTAACCCGCCGAGTGCTGCACCAAGTGTTGCAGCTACTCAGAAACCGAGAGTTTTGCCAGAGTAGGTAACTCGAGGAGACTCGAGCTGTGTTTCTCATCATACTTGGACGAAACGTACGCGTGTATGAACCGTAGTGTTTTCAACTTCGGCGAATGGGGTTACCACAGAAAAAAGAGTGCGACTCACTCACTACTGTTAACTGTCCCCATACTTTTTTTTCTCTAAGAACCATGCCATTGAAAACTCTAGTGCCTTATTCGATTATGTTATCGCAAACATTTGGGGATGGACAGTCAACAGATTCTAATCGGGCTGCAAGTCGAGTATTCCCGCCTTTAACCAACTGCGCGATATCGTCGAGGGAGGCATCTCTTGAAATGGACGGAGGATCATGGCGGTGATCCTCCAATTGAGGGAAGTCACGTTACGCGATAAGAGAATTACCAGCAGATTTCCCTACGGGCGCAACGTAACACGTATGTTCAATCGATACAATACGGTGGAAAGACAAAAAGGTTTCGACATAAAATTTGCATAACTTATGTATCTCATGTCATTTGCATAATTTATGTATCTCATGGCTTATTCACTGAAAAACTTGGGACACTTTACATTAATCGAATGAATGTGGATATTATTCTGTAGAATATCAAAATATGCCATCCGTTTAACATCATGAATTAACGGTGTGACAAAAAATAATTTGCATACAAATCATATTATAGTGCATTTACCACTTTTTAAAACAGGACTAATAGGGATAATAAAGATAATTGAATGGTGTCTACTGATCGAATCAGGAGCTCATATTGGAAAATTACTTCACAAGTTTCTCTACCGTACGATATAATATACGATATAACTAATATCGACATTGATATTAGTTATATTCCGAACAAACAATATATTCTTAACTCACGAAAGATTAATAGTAACAAAGCTGCAAAACGTTGATTTTGTATTGATGTGATTGTGCGTGTGTGTGATGCGTATGGAGCATAATTTCGGAGAGCCGAACAACCTACACGGTAAGGTTTTAGTGGTAAAATAGCGGTATGTAACGGAGTGCAAGTCTGAATATTTAAGTTTGCACTCTGTTTAAGTCTGCACTCGACCGACGCCGAGATGTCAACTTGGCCGCGCGAATTATTGAACGCCTGTACGGTTTTTATTTTAGCTGTAAGCGCATGTTTTACATTTGGCAAGGGTTGACTTTTCGTGTGTAATGCATAAAATACGTTGCCTTTTTGCATGCAGATAGAATAAAATAAGAAAAAATAAAAACGTAAGAAGGTGGGTCTGTTAATAACGCTGGCGTATATTTATTAGAGTGCAGAATCGAATAGTGGTACATACAAATGTGAATAAATTGTAAATGGTGTGCAGCATGCATATGTTAACTCGCACAAGTGTAGGTTTGAACTTCGTATATTTGCAGGCGGTCCCATAATCCGTATGAATCTTGATACCTTAAATATGGTCCAATTTACCTCTACAGTGCCGATCCTCGGGTTCAATAATGGGACATATCGTAAGAAAAACTGCAATGTAACTGTCGCTTATGAGGAACAATTTGTTTTTAAATGTTTTTTTTTATGATGAACAATCTTATTATTAAGTAACATAACAGTTTTAACTTTTTAAAATAAATTTAATGATCTTTTTTACTTCTCCACCTTTAGAATCACTTATTTTTATTGTGTGCAGAAAATGCACATTTAGGCAGCACTATTACGTTTTTCTTGATAATATTCAGAATAATGTTCACCTTTTTATATCACCGACCTTCTCGATAGTCGAAATGCTAATCTATAGACCGACAGACGCGGTATTATCGCAATGGTAGTACTTAAAAATAAAAATTGAATGACGTTATAACGTTGTTAATTTTTTTTGCCACAACGGTAAACATTTTTTTTGCTATACGATATATATATATGTGGTATACCGTATATAATATAAACAATTGATACGATTCACCTCTAAAATAAAATATTGAAAACTGTATTATACAGGACTTAGGCATAAATGTTATGATGTATCTTTATATTCGTGCGTATAGTATACCGCATTGAAAATGATAAGTGATTGCATCCAGACCTTTGTAAACAGTGAATTGTGCAAACAACTCGCGAACTGTTTGATCAAGCGAATGCTCGCTTTCCGCTTTTATTCTGCCGTTTTGTCGAGCACGTGTCGGTCTTTTGCGAGCGTACGCTACAATCGGAACGTTATTATTATATCTGGAATCGCTCGTATGTTATGTTATAGTACATATCGACGAGCGAGGATAACCGCAATGATATTTGTGCGAGCCAAAAGGTTTCGCTAAAGTCTTTATCTCTCCCTCCCGTTTTTCCGCTGTTTTTGTCGCACCTCTTTTTTCGACCTTTTTTTCATTATATGCTTTTTTGTTTTACCGCTCCTCTCTCGCCCCTGCAAGTGGTCTTGTCGATGCGACCAGAGGCAAGCTCTCCAACAGAGAAATAAAAAAACGCAGAAAAAACGAGATACAATAAAGCACCGAGCGAGTTTGTCGGGTCGAAGGTTCCCGGGGTTGCCTGCCAAAGCGAGAAGATGAAACGTGCGGATGCTGGGGCGACCGGCAGACGGTAGGTTGGATACGGGGCGTCTGCAAGCAAAAAGTCGGGAATCGTCTGTGACGAGTGTGCGAGACCTCCCGCTGACCCAAATGTCGAAAACTGTACAGTTATTGGCATTTTTTTTTAAGACACAACATTAGTGATTGGCATGATTCTCCCTCCTTCTGTACGAATTGTTTTATAGGCACTGTAAGGCGATCAATCACTATTTAGAATTCAAATATTGCATAGTTTCCTCGGTATAGTTCCCTATCCGTGTAAATTTATACATACACAATGACAGTATACGTAGGGTTATATCGGGTAAAGAGTCTTTGATGCTCGGTGCGGCCGAGACGAGGACGGGTCAGACATACGTCCGTATCTTTCATCGTCTCGCTTTCGAGCCAAATCACCGTTTCGATATAACACACGTGCAGCATTATACACTTATATATGAAAAAGGTAATCGGCCGGAACTATTTTTTTGCCAGACCCTGACCTATTCACCTATGCCCCGAAGATAAAAATATCTCCATAACATCTATATGTGACAAGTCAAATATCGAAGTAGCGATGAATCTTTTATACGTTTCGTCCAGTGTGAAAATTGGGGGATCGGCTAGAAATAGAGGCGAACGAGAGACGAGGCTATACCGCGCACTGGCTCTCGTAAGGCTCCAAAGCTTGAGGCAAAAATCAAATTGGTTAAAGAACTCGTCGTTTTTGTACGCGCGAATGAAGACCATCTTCCATTATGTGTTAAAGGACAAATTGAATCCGCACACAATAGCAGAAATTAATATTAAACGGTAAAATTACATAAAAGTCAGAATTAAATTTGCACATCGCTACGTCAATTTTGTTTTTTCTATCACTCACGAAGCCACTCCCATGTTCACTTATTTTGCTTTCCTCCTGGTTAAAACTTTGCCAATGATGGATGCAATGTGCAAACATAGTTTGCAACTTTTTTTCAAAGTTGACTCAAATAACTCGACTAGAGAGTGGCAATAGATATTTTTCGGTGCTTGTAAATCACCCGAAAACTGAATTCATCCACCCCCATGAAAGATTAGTCATAAACACCTACCATAGTATTTTATACATCACTCTTTCCATGCTTTATCAAGTTTTAATATGCTATAAATATACTCAAGTGAAACTGTCGTCATTTTTAAAAATAAGTGAAATTCGCCAAAATCTTGATTCCTTCGTCGGGCCTTGCCAAACATCTTTAGGAGTTCAATTTGTATATAAGAGGCATTCGATACCTTTTCGAACCTTACATCGAAATTTCGGTTTCGAAATTTACATCAATCCTTTTTATATAATTTCATCATTTGACAAAATTTCAATTTTTTTGGGAGTGGACAACTTTTTGACCGTTCGAAACCGGATGGAATGCCTCATAAACGTTCAACCCAGTAGCTTGAAAATGGAGCGACCACGCACGCGTGAAGAATTGTTGAAAAATTTAACTCGACTTTTTATTAATCTTAATACCTGTATAAGAAAATGGCAAAAAACTTATTTATGAATAAAAATCAAACAGTATGATTGCAATATATGTCAATTAATCCCAGCTGTCCCTAATATTAATGGCGAAACGATCTGCACCTGTTTTTCTCTCATTCTGACCACTCGATGTCCGCCCATCGATAAGAATAGTATGTTTTTGCAGTGAACGTTGCCGAGTCTCTGACATTACCTACCCCTAAATAATTCAATATAACATCTTCGAAGCACGTTTCCGTAGTACTTAGCACAGGTAGCGTGTATCGATAGGAATAACTGTTTAAAAAAAGTTGCGATAAGTCTCAGCGGCCCTGACCTATCAGCCCGGCGCTCTAGCGTTCCTCCTTCGGAATTTATTTAAATAGCAAAGGAAATGGTGGCGATCGATGAGAAAGAGAGAGAGAAATGCTCATCTTGGGCGAATGTAGAAAGTTTCCTCGTATCTAATTTGAGCCGCGAAACGTTAAAGACGCGATAAAGATAAGTGATAAGTAAGCGAATGACTACGAGACTAGAAAGTTCCAAAGACCGGATTGTATAGATAGATTTAGTGCTATAAATATACGAGAACGCCTGGCAGTATCGACGGTACTATAAGAACAATTACCGGTGATTTCGCCTCATCGTTCACCGAGGTTTTCGTAGACGTCACGAATAAAAACTCATCCGACCGTTAACGTTGAACGTCGACGTGATCTTTCTCATCACGATTGAAAGTTCCTCGGCACCCTAAGATAGGCTGGGTCTACAAACCCGGTTAAGCCAGAGAGATTTCCGCCAGTGACATTATCTCACCGCGGACGGCCTCAGCTGATTATAATATTAAAGTCACTTGGCAGCAAAAATTACGCGAAACGTTCAACACTGAATCCAATCGCGCATGTTGCTCTGGATATAGAAATGGAAACTAAAACTGATTGGTTTCAAGCTTTTAATTGTTTTAATAGTAGAAAGGTATAGGTAAAAAAAATGTAACCAAGTACAAATGCTATGTGCACTTGTACTTGGGCAGATAGTGAGGAAGGTTACGTATCTAGTCGGGTGGACTCCCAACACATCAACTTATCCGATCGTGCTCTGTATTAACGATAACATTTATTATGAGTTATGATAACATTTGTGACATTTGATCCGTGTTACTTTCGAATCCAGTTTCCCCTGAAGTGTGATTTTTTCTCTTGTCTGTTAAGAAAACAGCTTCCTCTACGAGAAAGGAAAATCATGTTTATGATAATGAATATTTTCTTATCTGTGCCCAGTGAATATTTACAAAATATACTAGTATTCATCATTATCACGGTGGTAAACAATGGTATAAGGAAATATATAGTTTACAGCTCGATTTATTCGCCAAGTCTCGCCTAAACACTTGGCTATATGAGCCGAGCAACAGAGCGTAAAAAATAGAAGAAGCGGGTTTTAGTAGGCAATACACGCCGTAGCACACTCACTGTAACGAAAATAACGCGATTAACGTTGCGTTGACGTTCACTGGCTGACAGCCAGAGAGCCTACGAAGCCGTCGGGTTTCAAGAATTTACCGTGAACATTACGTATTCGAGAGCTCGGGGACTTTTGAAGGGGAGCCAGGAAATAGGGCGGGAGGAAAGAAGGGTAGAGAAGAAAGAGCAATTTAAAAAGAACCGGCGCTCACCCACGCTCCGAGCGATCCGCGAGGTCCGTTGACTTTTCACTTTCGTTTCAAAAAATAAAATGAATATTTTCTCTGAAATGAACTCGTTATTCGTTCCACGGTCGCCGAGTTGACCCCAAATGGAATGCAATTATTTTTACACCGACATGGCTTACCCGTTTGTTCGCTAGTTACTCGAGAATTTTTCAAATTACCATTTATATCTGTAGGATACGAAAGAATTTCCGAATCAGCTCTTTTACTTACACATGCTCCAATCTCGACTATCCGCGAGGGTTGGTCCGTGATAGAGGATAATGTAATATTTTAAAAAACCAGATGCATGGTTTGAAGGATGTTGTATCAAGAAAGCATGTAATAAAATCACCTTGACATCAAATTAGAAAAGTAATTTATTGAACGAAAATATCAACGTCAGCGAAAGACTATACTATTTCCCATTGCAAAAATACCAATTCGTTCTTAGCTAATCATTCATCGTTTCAGTACTGACATTGCCGTATGAAAATCGAAAATCGAGATATGTCTCTTGAGATGTTATTTTTAAATAAATCTAGAAATAGTTATCTTTGATACATTCTTGAATCGTAGATATCGATAGATATCGTGAATTAATCGTAGCGCATTTAAGCTTAATAAAATATCCTCGGTAAAATATAATAAAATATGTCTACTTAATAATAAAGTAGGTACATGAACACTAGACACTCTCACAGACACTCACATTGCGAGTGTTTGAGTGTCTTTGAGCGTCGGTAGGTACGAGGGCACGAAGCACGCAAACCACTATAATCGCTCTTATTACATACGAAGTGTATATAACAAAATACTAATAAATATATATATTACGATTAACAAGATGTGTCAATAAATCGTACAAATTTCTTCTTTTATTTCTATGAACGTAATGTCAGAAATTAATATACATATGTCGACTGCCACTGATAACTCAAATTTTAAAAAAATATGAATATAGTTTTGATGCATCCTCGATTATATTTAGACTGTCGTATGGCTGCTTCATACATTTATTAGCTTAGTGAGAAATAACTGAGCCGCCATTTTTATATCCCACTACCTTCAACATAAACAGAGAATTCAAAAATCTCAATCTCAAGACTAATATAATCTTTTAGATAGGATACAGAAGATTGTACTAACGGGTGCATTGGCAAGATCGGGTATATCCGGTAAGAATCTAAAAAATGGTAGCGCGTTATCGTGCTTTCGTCGAGCGATATTTAAAATAGACATCATATCTATATTCTCGACACTGTGCAGGGTGGGAAGACGAAGTTTTTCCGCATGAGCTTGCACATGATATGTACTCGACGATAGCGAACTGACGCGCTACGCGCGCTATTGTCGATTATAGTTCAAGCCAAATTATTCCCGAGTGTGCAAGACATGTTTGCCGGTCCGTAACGTTGCCTGCAACGTCGTTCATGACATGGAGCATGCAAAAGGAAATATTCTACATGAGGCGTACAACAGCACTGATATCATACAGTGTTAATTTCCTTCACCATCCTTGAGGCCATGTGAAAGATTTACCACGTGTCATATAAGTGCGAAGGAGATAATTGCATTTTTGGACTCAGTGCCATTTAAAAATTGTCAACGTTTCGAGTAAAAGGGAGGCATCATCGAACATAGTATTAAATTGTACATTCGCTCATGCTTTTCTTTTTCCCGATATGTCTATGGTTTCCGAATCGCATTCATTAAAGTTTTGGATTACCGACTGAGTCGTCTCACATGTCCTTAAGCGGAAGCGAAATACCGCTTGCGGTATTAAAAACTGTAATTACCTTTTTTAAAAGGTGCTGACTACCGCATTTTTACAAATTTGCTTTTTGCCGGGTGTAGTCAGCGCTGTTTAAAAAAAATGCACAACTTTTTTGGACACCAACGGAACCCGGGACAGCCGCTGCTTCTTGGTTCATATCTCAGAACTTGTGCGGAACATATTGTCCATATGGCCATCACTGATAGCCCAGACCGAGACGTAGGTAAGAGGTTTCACTCCACCTCGGGACAGTATAAAACACGGTTCACAACGTTTTCTCTCGCATCCCTTGTGATCTGCCGAAGGTTTTACCTACACGTATGGCTTTCCAACGTGCTTTAGCGCCTTAGGCTTTGTACATAAATTTCATACGAAAACAATACGTTTTCGTGCGACCAAAAATTTTCTTTGATATACTGCTCATGATACAATATTTCAGACTAAATGCCTCAGTTCATTATTGATTTTCTCATAATTGTTTGCGTTGCCCATCGCCGGAGTTGACAGTTTTAATGTAACTACAATGCTTGCGCACGATTGTTCAATGCAACTGCACGCAGTCGCCATTAAACTCCCGCTGAGTTGGCACAGCTCTTACATTAATGAAACTATTAACGCTGGCAGTCTGACGTTATCGGTAGATCGACTCATTTTCTCAGTCACCATTACCTTCAACGGTCTTCCGTCTTCTAGCAATATCAAATATAAGCTCTCGAGAATAATGCGACAATTATTTTAAATAGAGGAGAGCAGGACGAAACGAACCCGCGGGGAAAACAGACCTGCATTTCAAATAAGACTTTTTTTTCTGTGCTTCACAAAGATAATTGCAAACATATTCCGCTTTGCCCTGAGGTTTTCTTCTATCTTGCACTCCCCTACCCTGGTGAAAATATTTCTCCTATAAAAATATATCTGAAAGTCTCGAAAAATTTCTCTGAAATTTATCTGAACAGTCCTCTGAATTTCTCTCACTTTTCGCACTTTTCAGAGAAAGTCAAACATTTTTCTTAATCTGAATATTTCTAATTGTTCTGAAAATATCTGACTTTCCTTGCCAACTTCTCTGCAAAACTATGAACTTTGTTGATATTCTAAGCCTGTTTCTCTTCTACATTCAGAAACTATTTTCTGAAAAAGTCAAATTTTCGCTGAATTTCTCATACAAAGTATACATAAATTATTGTTTACTGTTTACTGTTCGTACAAACACGAACACGCAAGTTTACTGTTCATACGAATACCAGAAAGAGCAGATCTTAGAGTGAACTCGTAAGTTCTTTGAAATTCTCTAAATCAACATTATCTGAGAAAATAGGAGGTTTTCAAAAAATAAATCGTATTTTCTCTGAAAAAGTTGTACGTGCGAGTAACGGAACAAGTAGATCCTTAGAGAAAACTCGTACATCGTCTAAAGTTCTTATAACAAACATTATCTGAAAAAGTCGGAGTTTTTCACAAAATAAATTGCATTTTTCCTGAATAAGTCTGCTGTTCATCCGAGTAACAGAATGAGTAAATCTTAGAGACAACTCACATTCTCTCTTAACGTACTTTATCAGTAAAAAAATATATGTATCCAGCATTTTTCAGAAAACACTTTGAATTTCTCTGATAGATTGTGACTGCTGCAGGTTGTAGGGAGAAAATGGTAGAGATATTTAACATATAGAGAAAATCTGAGAAAAATCTTCGAAAAACGATGAAAATCACCGAAATGGTCGGCTTAGAGTTTTTCAGACAAATTGTCAAAGAAATATTTTCACCAGATTATGCGTTTAAGAATAACAGCAATATATTTAAGAATAAAAGCTTTGGCACCACCGAGAAAAGTAACCATTAGGTTCTCGCTCACGGTAATCTGCACTTCTGCGCTAGAGTGTGTAATGCCCTCAACGTCGAAGACCCCTAGGGTCCTCCGATCAAACGCGTCAATCGATCGCGCATGTTAGACGGGTGCCAATTCATGGACGAAATTTGCCTCCCGTTTGAGCTTCGGCATGGATATGAAGGTTGGCTTTCCTCTCGATCAATCATAGCCAGAGATCGAAAAGACCCAAGAGGGTTCTAGCGTTGAAGGTATAAACGCTGGAAGGGCTTGATCGATTTTGAGGGTGCGCTGCTTAAAAACCGGCGTTTTTATAATGATTTAAAAGAATTCTAGATGGGTTAGAGTGATACAACATCTCTATATAACCTCAAGAATATACTCCGCGTAGAGAAAAGTGGTTCGGAGCTTCATTCGCGAGAAAGTATTTTTATTTTGAACAGCTTTTTAGCCGTCGTCCGGGCTCGGCCCATCTGAAACTGTGAGGTTTATATTTTTCTTTGTTTTCTGCAGGATCCCAAGGATTATATCATGTGAAGAGAAAAGTAGTATGAAGCTTCGTTCGCAAACAATGATTTTTTCGTTTCACGATTCGCGGTTTGCGGGTTCTTATGACGTTTCGCCCTCGTCCCCCTTCCCTAAAATGTTGGGTTTTCTTTATTTCCTGTATACCTGCGAGTGTGGGAACTCGATCTTATACAGATAAAAGTGGGCCAAATCTAAAATTAGCCGATAAGCTGATAGCCGATAAGCTGTAGCGGCAAAATTCGAAACAGAAATATCGACTGTGCCTTCAAACATTGTTATTAATGGATTGTGATTCAACGACTTGTATTGTCGCATGTATTAGCCGGTTATGTGATATACAATTAGATGGATCACACAATGCACGGGCTGAATTGTGTTGTAACAAGCAACAACATTCCAGAAGAGTATTCAAGCCGTAATTCCTGCCATTATATCTGTGTTCTGTATCTCTCTACGATGTTGACAGATTTCCCGTGAATGCACACAAAGAAGTCTAAGGCTCTATGTCTCTATTTTGTCACGGCACTTCGGCGAGAGTATATTGACATCGGAGTATGAGAGGCGGAAGTAGGGCGCGGTAGTTTCGCGAAATCCGCGATAGGGGAAAAAAATCGATCCTCAACGCCACAACGCCGTACTTCACCGCGTACGGATATACACGCTAGTGTGAGTGCTAAGCTCGCCTTTGAATAAGCCACTCGGGAGAGAGAATCGAAGCTCACAGGATGGTAAATTGAAAGTCTGCGAGGAAATCGAATAAACAGGGTCGACAAATAGCTGCGGAAACACGGTTGGGAAGAGTTGCAGCAAAAATGTACTCCCGGATGGTCGGAGATAGGCAGAGCTTTGTGCAGGGCTTTCATCAGGTCGTTATAGTAGCGTATTGAATTTTCCAAATACTCCGGGTCGCCGAGTGAACACCATTGTACGTAATCCGTCCAATGCCAAATCCGTCACCTACTTCTGAAAGAAAATTACAACGTCCGATTCTATCGGATATCTACAAAATTGAAACTGCAACGCAAAATTTCCAATAGCAGCGATTTTGATATTGGACATACGAAGATCCTCGTATGAGCCGTCTGATCTGATTCCGTTCGGCTTGTAAAACGGAAACTTGAATCGCGGTACATCCGTACACAGTGGAGCGACTAATTGCCATTAATTGAGACTCTTATTGGCTGCGTCAGGTCGATTGGTGCGCATTTATCGAATTTCGATAGTTTCAAGGAAGTTCCGGCGTCGGATTCTCACCTCGGTACAAGCATCGATGGTCCGCTCGTTGAAAACCGAGATTGGAACAGACTCGCGAATCGAAGCGAAACGAGCATCAATCCGATTGTTCGGCAATATCGCCATATATACTTTTTTTTGCAACTTCATTCTGCAATCGATTCGTTCGTTGTGTGTTCCAGGAAATGACGTGGTGCCGTAGGACTATTAGTCACAGGGGACTGTCGACCACCAGTCGTGGCTTTGCACCAACTCTCAGCGGAATTCTGAGCAGAGACTCCAGAGAATACAGGGATTCGAAAAATTCTAAAGACACGAAGAACTCGAAGAACTCAAAGGAGAGCATCGCACCCGATAGCACGACAGTACCTGGTGAGATTATAATCGTATTTGTGCTGTAATTTATATAAGTAACCAACATTTTTTTTATCGAAACCTTGCTTACTCGCGAAGTACTGAAAGTACTTTCGAAGTATTCGTATCTCAGGAATGTCGAAATTACATTTTTTACAGTTATTTATTTTTATGTTATGTTATGAAAATGTTCTGTGAGAAATTAATCCTTCACTTTATCGGTACCGAGTTATGTAATCATGTAAAGACCGGTAATTCGGTCGCGTTTTATCGGTATCGAGCCGTGTCACCTTCTTCTGATTAATAACAACAACCTAATTAAAAAAAGAGTTTCACTTCGTTTACTTTTAGTTGTACTGCTAACAGTTAGGTATTTCAAGTAACAAACCTTGCTCCTGATGACATTTGAAAATATCACACGAGTTTACTTGATTTTCATGCTCGACCCGTAGTTCAGTAATTTGGACTTTCCTTTTAGCTCATTGCGATTGGGTAATAACTTAACCTTTCAAAACCGGTGCCAATCCAATTTTGGTGTTAAAAACAATGGCTCTATGCTTTCGGTATCATTGTAGCAGTTTTTATTGCTTAGCATCCTCGTTCTGCCATGGTTTCCTCTACACACTCAGCCTGAACATTTCAGCAAACGAAAATGTATTACATTATCATTGGTTTTTTGAAGTATGTGACAATAAACGGACGTTTACATGTACGGTAATGGGGACAGGCAAGAGTTTTGCTGTGCCCAACCCCGACCAGTGAATTACAAAAAAAAGGTCATACGACAGTTTTTTTTCGGAATATGTACATCGAACTGTAACGAACGATTTAACGCTCGAACTGTTCGTTAAAAACGGATTTTTACTGAAATATTTACTATGTACGCTATTGACAATCCTTAAGCTCACTTCTAAGAAACTTGAGTGGTGACGCGCGGTAAGAAAAACGATAATATTATGTACTAATTATTACACCTACTCTGCACGTTACATTCCTTTCACACTACACAAATTCCTAAATATTTCTAGACCACTAATAAACGTTTTTATGGATTAGCAGCCTCGTGTAAATGACGTTCTACATAGAAATGGTCGGTGGAGGGAGCGTGGTCGGGAATGGGGACATTTACCTTAATATTCCTCCAACAATTTCCTGTCGCTGTAATAAAAAAAAGAAATGTACGGAAAGAGCGAGTGGGAATGACCCGCCCCATCTTTAGAATTTATGCGTTATCGTTATTCCGAAGTTTATGAAAAATGATGCTAAAGGCTTCAAACGTAAAATGACTACAAGGTAATAAAATACTGCGCTTCAATCTCGCCCGTTGCTCCTGTATGATTACACTGTCCGGGGCATGTCATTTTCTAACTGCTTCATTTTTATGACAGTCCTCCGAGTCCGCGTGTCAGATTGCTCGCATGAAACGCATGAGACGCGAAACTCGCAGCATTGGCGCAGCTTATCGCAACAACAAAATATTTGTTGGACGCGTCTACGGTGACCCAGTATCGTAGTTACGGTGCGAAATATCACCAGCATTCAGATGGGCGAAAACTTATTTCGACTAAATGCACATACACGCGACGTTGAACCCGATCGATTTTTATGTTCGCGTCCAACCCAAAGGGGTATTTCTCTTCCGACTCCTGGATGCTTTGAAGACGTATTTTAGTTTATACAACCGAATAAGACCGACGAATATGTGACAGTTTTAAACTTGGAAAAAGGCGATTGTAAAGAAATTGAATTATAAGCCTTGAAATTGAAAACACACTTCGTTCCATATATTAAAGTTGGCTAATGTTATAGACATAAGCGACGGTGACGAAGAAGAACAATAGAACAAAGCATTCCGACCTTTACTATAGTCAGCTAATGAATATTATAAAAGTAACGATCATTTTCGTCGTTACTCGTTGCATCTGTTTTTTTTTTGTAACGTGAAAACGTGAAACAGCATGATAAAGGAGTGATGCACGTTTGATGTGTCAAATCGAAGATCCCCGAAAAATGTTCTGCATGACATAATCGCAATGTGTTTTTCCCGTGCTGCAAAGTTTGATGTGTCAAATCGAAGATCCCCGAAAAATGTTCTGCATGACATAATCGCAATGTGTTTTTCCCGTGCTGCAGACAAATCCGATATCAGTTGAGTCGATCCGAATATTGCTAATGATTTGAATGTTACATAAATTTTAGCGGCGTGACTGAAATTCTTCATGCATTCTTCACGTACGTTTGATCATAACGATATATTTCGGGTCATGCATTGTTTTTAGACTCGAAAAAAAGTTATCTAAAAATTGAATATTAATGAGGAAAACAAATGATAAAATAAAAAACCAAGCATATCTGACTCTCAAGTAATAAGAGCTGTTAATTCTTACTTTCCAACCTATCTATATCGGTATCACTATTCTTTGTTATAATTTCGCGTGATGGACTTGACCCTCGCGAACTTCGGGGTATAGAATGCATGAAATAATAATTCGAAGGAAACCTGTGCGGTGGTCTGGTGGTTAGCGTGCTTGCCTCTAGATCAAAGCATCGGGATGTCGACGGTTCGATTGCCGGTTTCGTAGTTTCGCCGAGAATAAAAATATGGGCGGGACGAAGCTCCAGATATATAAATCGGTAACTCGCACGTAGTAACTCTAAGTGTGAATGTCGGATGTATATAGCTGTACTCTATGTTTACATTCTCGGTGAAACGCGACGAAGCTCCGATGCTTGGATTCGAACCTGAGACCGGCTGTATCAGCATAGGTTTTTCGCAGTTTCCCTGTGCTCATGGCAGAAATGTTATGGCAAATGCGATACTGAGGGGGAAGACGGATGCGGCCGCAAGGGCGGACTGGCTACTGACCCGGACCGACCCTTTATAAGCGTAGATGCCTGAGAACGGGGGAAAATGCAAATAAAAAAAATAATAATCCGAAGGAAACACGTAGAGGCTATGCTCCCAATTCTAATCTCGTCGCTAGTTGACTGGACAACGAACGTAGAAGGTTATTAATTATTTCGTAAGTCAGTCTAGAGAGGTATTAAAAGGTCACATCATACTGAATATTCAAAAAGTCGAATAAAAAATATTTTGATTTATTTGTAGCCCCAACCTTTAAGAATTTTTTTGGTGCAATCTAAAGTCTGCATCCACAATAGTTGTCTCGATAGTCTGATGCGAGAAGGACGTATAGGCTATGTTCATACATTTAAGCCAGCAATATAATTTTCTTATATCGCACGGTGTGGCGCATAGCCGATGTTGCGTGCGCCGATCACGCCCCTCTGAAACTTTGGAAATAATTTGTTTTCTCCTTACAGTTTAAAACTCAAAAATACATTTAAGGGTAATCGGCAGTTTATATGTAATATATTCCTGAAAGTATGGATTTTTTCTATGCCGTTAAACACACTCGAAACGCTGTTTTCAAAGTTGGCGAGAGTCATAAGTTCTAACTCAATAACGGCAATTTTGATTGACTTTATTTGCCATAGGATTTTTGATCGATAACCTTGCTTCTTATAAACGCTTAAACAATATTTATGGTTAAAAAAATGTTGACGTGTAAAAATGCATTTTTCGAACACTTTTTCCATTTTCAAAACAATCTTATGATGTTCGATGCATTTGACCTTATTGAATAGCAAGCCATTTGATTTTTTTTTACTTACCGAACGAAGTTATGGTCTCTGCGACACCCAGCGATAAATAAAAAAATATGGCACACGCGAAGGTCTGTATCTCCGCCAATAGTTAATATTGTTTATCGAAACGAATGTATTTGGAAGCCTAAACATATGTACGAATCGTACGTGGCAGTATAATAGTAATATATTGCAGGTTGGCAGCCGAATGTTTCTGCATGTCGACTTAATTTTTTGCCTCTCAGGGTGGTGTAACCCCTTAAACTATAAACATATCGATTTAACCTCAGACCTTTCTCCGGTTGAGCACTTCGTAGAAATATTTACCGCATATTGGTGCAGACATACGGTGACTCTTATATAGCAGGGTTGCTCTTCCCTATACCTAGATACTCTACATCCTTGGCAGGCCCCGGTGTCACCGGTATTAAGGTTCTAAAGCCAGAAATAACTTTGGAACTCCTCCCAACCAAACAACGTATCCAAACTTTTTCGTGTATACTCGTGGTAATACAAAGTATCGTCCAACGCAACTAAAATTCGAGTTTATCGAACCTCTTGCGCGACTCTTATCGTACAAGTGTTAACGGCATCGACAGATGTGATGCCGTTAGGATATTTATCCAAATAATATAATTTTTATACCTAACACCTGTAGAATGCATTTCAAGAAATAAAATTAACAAGTGACCGTGTTGAGTGAGATTGAACTTAATTCATTTGCTGAGTATTATCATTATTATCGATTCAACGAGAATTATACGATACAGACCGGTCCCATCAGCAATGCAAATTAGAGAATTCGTTGCCACACGACAGTCGAAATTAATAGAGGTATTTTTGAAATTGCTAATGTGTCTTGGACACGGGCAGATATTAATGATAAAGCATTTTCTGAAACATTAGTCTTCCATTTATACTATTAGTTTAACACATAAAGTTTATCCGATTTTTATGAATGGCGGTTCATTTTGATACTTACCTAATAGTAATAGTGCAAATAAGTTTAAGTTTTCATATATTTATTGTTATTAGATTTTTTTTTCAAAAACTTCTTGAGCGTTCACGAGTGGCCAAGAGGCATGTCTTAGAAGGAGTCATGTCGTCTAACAAAACGATTGGAGGTGGAGAGAAGTGAAGCTTGTTTTTGGAATTTTTGCTTCCTCATAGAGAAAGTTTGCATGAAATGTTTTTTCTCGAAATGTTCATGTAAACGTTTTCAAAATATTTACATGAATCATTAATATTTAGAATAAATGGTTGGATATATGTATATATGTGTGTGTGTTTTGTGTGTTACGTCTGCAAAGTTTCTATAACTGACGAACGACTTTATCAATCATGCTGTAATTTAACACACAAGTCGTACCGTTAGTCGGCTCTGTTATAATTTAGACAATAATTTAAACACTTATAGAAACTGTTTAATAATTATTAACGGGAATTAAGACAACGTAATTTGCACATGGCTATATAATTTATTACAATCTTGTGCATAGTTTCTATATGATCAACCTCTATGACGAAGCTAAAATCGATGAACGGATTTTCTTGCACAGACAGTTATACGAAAAATTGTAATAAATGGGCGAGCCATGTCAAAATTACTTTGCATCTTTTCTTTTAGTAAAATGAGTCCTTCAGAGACATGTTTCTGGATCAATATTCCAATATTCAGCCCAGTGTAAAATAAATAGTGAATTCGTCAACAGCGGGAAAAATGCGTTAGATATCGTCTCTATATATATATTTAAAAAATGTATATCCAATGTTGCTAAAATGAACGATTTTTTGTATTTTTTCTATTGTAATCGACAATATATTACGTCGATGGAGAATGGTTTAACCCTTTATAAGTCTCGCCTCTAACCCCTCTCTTTGGCCCTACCGTAGCAAAGCGTTCTCCCCACTCCGCGGACGTTAGTCCCGTTTCGGTACGGTTCCGGGCGCTGTGACATATAAAGGGTTAAAGTGTTTTAACCTAAACGCAATTATTTTCTTTTATTGACAAAGCTTGCTTTATAACGAAGACAAGTAATCACGGAAAACGCATTTGCATAGAAGCTTTGTACACAAAAGTAAATTACGCGAGGAAAACTTGTTGAAATCTCGATGTTCAACATTTCAAATGAATGTTGACTGACTTGTACAATATTGTAAATACAGTGTTAAAATTTACGTGGCTATTCTGAGCGATCTACATTGCTCAATTTTCTTTTAGGTGATATTAAATACCGACTGAGATGCGCCTATGATAACAAATTATATTTCCACTGAAAATAACAGGCGCAATATTTTCAGAAGTGGCTGACTATCCGAACGGAACCAAATTAACTCTTCTCACGCCTGTCAGCTTCACAGTAGTACAGCATTTGCTCTTTAGCAAATACTTTCCACACAATATTTTTAAGATGCTAGACGGACGTTATTAACAGTGCATTAATAATCGATGATTCTCGAATAGAAATTACCGAATTCTGTCATATAGCAGATGTGGGAGAGAAATATAAATACCATACATGACACGTAATCATATTTTTTATCACACCTACATAATAATTACATACTTATCGTAATGATTATAATCATTGTGATTTTCTTTATATGTGTGCATATTTGTCTATAACGATAGTGAAATTCATATACGATTATAGCCGCACGTGTGCCTCAGCACAACTTATTATCAACCAAACGATCACTCGAAGAGACATCTTCGTGTTCCGCGACTCTCATCATGCACGGCGGATTGGACCGCGTCCAAGTTAAATATAAACCTCTACAAATGACTTATGATATACTAAGATCCGTAAGATCGGCGCCTCCAGATAAGTACTCGTTAACGAGGACACATGGAATTTCCATCTCACCGGCGTTTCTTGACTATCTCATCTTCACACATGTACATCTCTCAATCCCGAGAGAGAACTTGAACTATCGCACTGTTTCCAAGCTAATACGCAGTTATTCCTCCGTTTAACTAATTTTCATTTCCATTTAGACTGTCCTCGAGTACTTCGAACTCTTCGAACTCCATTTTTCCAAAATCCGCATTGGTCTTCTTCCAGCTTGTCTCGTTTATTTCCCATCTTGTCAGTGCACTGCCAAAACGGTTGACGTAACCCAATCTTGTATCCTCAATTTTGCCTAGCTTGAAATCCGCCTTGAAACTATTCGCCTCCCGATTCTCCTCTTTCTTCGGCTCCAGACCTACTACGATCGGTGGTTCTCTCTTTGTTTCTTGCTTTTCACCAACAGCAAGCTTCTCCTTCTCTTCAAGCGTGATCCTGCCGCTGTCCATCGCAGTGATATCTATGCTTGGAGTTTCCGCTATCGTAGATTCACGAAGATCCGTGCTTTTCTCACGAGCGGCCCCGGATGCACATTCTCTGGCTTCCAGGCGTGAACGGCGCTCTATCACACGTCCCGTAAGTTCGAGCCTACTGTCGCACGAATTGCTCTTGACCAGCCGAAATTTCACGTAATCCTCGTCACCCAAAAACGCGCGTTCATTTCGCTTTGCGAGTTTGCAGCTCATAGGCGATATCAGAGGACCGTTGCACGTGTTGACCACCTTGCCACCGTAATAAGTGACCGATGTACCGCATTCGCGGATTTTTTTCAAAACATCTTGCGACACGAAGGGACCGGGAACACGCTCGGATTCTCGAGACTCGTACTCGTCCCTCGAGTCAATTTCCTCGTCTTCGGAGGACGTGCAATGCACACCGCTGCCCTGATCCGTGTCCGGATAGTCGCTGGACACACCGGAACTCACGCTACCCGCGTCCCAGTTGTTCTGTCGTTGCCGACAATGATGATGATTTTGGTGACGACATCTCGCCGTTTTGTTCCTCGTGGACCCTGCATCACTTGGAGATGTGTTGCCGCTACGGGCTTCGAACGATTGCGCCAAAATTCTTGTTTTTGTCTCGCTTCTCGGACTTCCCGGATCAACTTTGCCGCTTTGATTCGTCTGATTCGGCGTTGTCTTGTCCAATGACTCGAACAACCTCGTGAGGTCTTTTGCCCTGCTGGAACATCGTGATCTGTAACATTTCGTTTGACCAATGTGAACGAATTATATTTCGTCATTAAATGAGTAGGGGAAAAACAAGAATTACTGCCGTATAAGCTGTTACAGTGAAAAACCACGAATATTCGAGGTAAGCGGTCGACAACCACCTACGTAATTGATACCCGAAATTACTAAAAAGAGACTACTTAACAACCGCGAAAGTACGAACACAAAATATATCGTCGACGCCGTTTTCAACAATTTTAGAGTCGTTACTTAAACAAAATAAAAATAATTTGGCTACTTTTGTTTCTGTTATTTTGCTCCTTTTGTTAGTATATCGTCTAACGGAGGTGCAATAAATTTACCAAAGGTGTGCTATTGTTGCTAAAAATAGTCCAGTATGAGTTTCATTAATTCTCCGTTTGTCTGCGACGAACGCTTTCATGGGCATTAAATTGTCATTAGCATACTGGCTGTACACGTGTGAAGCACTAACAAAATCTGGACGCACTTAATCCGCCGTCCACCCAAACTGCCGCCACATAATCAAAGCTATACCGTACAACTGTGTTCACTGTGACAATAATCAATAATGGTAATCGAAACCAATGTAATTTGAAACAAATCGTGATATATATGTAAAAAAAACAATGCCGGTTAAAAAAACATTGCCGGTTAAAAAAAATTTCATACCTGCAGGAAGCTTCGAAAGTTCTCTCATTGACGTCATCCAAGCCACGTTCTTCGATTCTTCTGAGATCCTTCATGCTCACGCTCTTCCTGCTCTTGCAATTAGCTCCACTAGTCACCTTCGAGGCACTCTTGCTTCGCATAGTGTTCTCAAACATCCTCCGCACGTTTCTCACAGTGTCCGGATCCGGTAATTCTTCGTCGATCAATTCTTTGTTTACTCTGTTAAAGAAAAATCCGTTTAATGAAGAACAAAAATCGATGGCCCTTTGGCAATATATATGTAATTTATTTTCATAACCAAAATAAGATGTAAAATTATAACATTGTCAATAAACTTTCTTTTACAACTAATACTGCAACTACTAATTCCGAAGAAGAAAATACTTTAAATATGCGAAAAGATGTACTTATGTATTATTTACACACCTGATAGGATGGTAGAAAAAGTGTTTTCTCAACGATGATTGTTTCGGGCCTTTTGACGAATTGGCATCTCCATTTGTTTTCTCATCGTTTCCGTCGCTATTCTCGGCATCGGTTTCTTTTTTATCAATATCCGCGACTTTGCAACCACCGTTCGATCGGTTCTTCGCGCCAGTCGAGGATGGCTTTCTTTCCACGGTTTCTGCTCTAACTGGCTCAATTATGACAACGTTGTTATCGAGCAAAAGCTCTTGAAACGAGTATTCTCTCAGATATTCCATCAGACCATCGTAAGTGACGTCTCGCTTGTTCACAGTATTGCCGAAGATATTTTTGCCGAACAAACGCGACTTGACTATCTTGTATCGCACATGATCGAACTCGGCACCGTTCTCCTCCTGCGATTCTATCGAATCCACGCAACTCCGTGACCTCGTTAAATTCGTTCGAGATTTTCGACCACTGTTAGCGATACCGTCTTCGTTGTGGTTGGGCTGATCTTTGGAAGGTTTCACCGAATTCTCCAAAGCGGATACTGGGTCGTCGACGACGTCTACACCGTCGTCTATCGATCTCCGACGGCTATCACTCCCACAATCCGAACCAAGACCCAGATCAGAGCTTTCTGATCCCGCCTCGAAGCCCAGACTGCCCCTGAAAGCGTTGCAAGCTTTCCCTAGGATATTCGAAGTCTCCTTTACGATCCTCTCAAATCTACCCTGGTTACGACGATTTCTCGTCGTATCCTTGCCCGAACTCTTCTTCTCAAAGAAATCCCGAGCTGTCTCCACATCGGACTTGTCCTCGTTTGTCAGTTGCTGAAAATACAATTAATAATGCATCTTTAAGTATTTTCTCGATAAAAACTGGAAATCCGGTTTTGACATTTGCAATCTTAAACATTTTGTATTATTCATTTTCCTTATTCTACTTTCTCGTAAAGGAAGATTTTTTAAAAAGATTTCAGTATGCTAATTTCATTGTTCATAGTATCTGATTCAAAATTAACATTTTCATATTAATAAAGTCATATGATAAATATGAGGTACTTGAGACAGAGTGTGAAATAATTTAAAAATATTTTTAGGAATTAGTTCCGATTAATAAAAATATTGAACAATTTTTTTAATTTTTAAAAATCGTTTACTGAACCCGCTAATCGATATTGAACATTACTTCTGTACTATTTTGTAATTCGAGAACCGTCGGTCACGAAAAAACTTCATCTCGTAACATGCAGGATCTTTCTAATGACACTTTTTTGCGGTCATTCGACGTTACAATGAGTGGCTTTCCTTCAAGGTACAAATATAATTTTTTTTTCGTATAATTTCTGCAAAAATGTCTTTTGATTTATGTAACGTCTGTCTAATATTTTAGCACATTTTTTTGTAGTTTTCATTGAATGCAACATAATATTGATGTTCATTGTGAGATGAACTCGTAAAGGATTAATATTGATGCAAGTTTCATATTAACGATAATTATATATATCGATGTTACGAACCATGCCAACATTATCATCGACGTGGACATTTTTCTTGACATCCGATGAATTAGTCTGTCCGAATTCCGATTGCGAATTATTCTCCGTTTGGCCAACGTGTCGATCCTTTGAGACGGGAGTTTCCCGGGCAACGATGTCAATCTCGACGACGTCGGAGGCTCTGCCTCGTTTCCGCGTGACCTCATTGTCGACGACCGTGAGCACCTGGGGCCTTCGGGACATATCGTCAGGTTCTTCGGTATCCGAGATCCAAATGGACTTATAATCCTCGGCCTCCTCGACTTCGTTTCTCCGAGCAACTTCCTTCAACGTAGTCACTAAAACGGGCTCATCAGTTTCGTCGTTTTGCTCTTCACGATAATCCGTTCCACTCGCTGAACCACTCTCCGTTTCAGAAGTCGAAGGACTCTCGAGGATGATCTTGACCTTCTTTATCTCGCTCTCAGCAAAATCTGACGTGTAGACTGACGATTCGAACGCCTCGGCGACTTCGGGGTCTTCGATAGGTTTCTGCACCAAGTATGATGTTGAATTTCTCCAGGATTGTTGATTGTCACGTCTCTCGTGAAACTCTACGATCTCAGGATATTCTTTGCTCGGTTGACTGTTGCATTTTTCCTCGTCGGTGAAGTTATTCCCAAAATCGAATTTTTTTTCCCCACAAATTTCCGATATTTCGAGGTCGTTGGACGAACGGTATTCGCTCAATTCTGAATGATCGATTGACAAGTCTTCGAGCTCGTCGTCGTCCCTTTCGTTCAGGATAACTCCTCCGTTGTTAGATCCGGTCTCGAATTCTCTGTTTCTCCTTGCCTCGACACGATGATTGGTATTGTCGTTTCCAAAGTTGGTATTGCCGCCTGGGTCGTCGGACTCGTCGATCTCGAGACGCACCTTCGACAGAGGCAACAGGTTCAAGACGTCAAAGTACTCCAACTCATCATCATCATCCTCGAGGAGGATGCTGTCAAGACTTCGGTGTTCCTTGCGCTTTCGCTTCACCTGATTTCACAAACGTATAATAATATCACGAGGGCATAATTATAATACGAAGAGTAACAACGGCGAATATAGCCCTTTAGCGTGTTTCCACATAGTTCGACGGTTGCTTAGAGAAACGTTCTCGACGAAATCCGCCTCTGCACTGAGAGAACAATCGGTGATGGAGCGAACGCACATCGGTGGCTTAGACACCGAGAGGTTGAGTTAACAAGATGAGGTTGGCTCAACCTCTCGGTGAGGTTGAATACGGCGAATCTCATGGTGAACTTTAATCAGTAGATCTCATAGAGGCAGACTCAACCGCAGTGAGGGTGATTTATTCAAATTGAGGTTGACTTATTCAAATTGAGGTTGATTTATTCAAATTGAGTTTGACTCAAGCTCAGTGAGGTTGATTGATTGAAATTGCGGTTGACCCAACCTCAACGAGGTCGATTGGTTCAGGTTCGCCATCAGTTTCGCCGTATTTAACCTCACCGGGAGGTTGAGTCAAGCTTATGTCATTACCTCATCCTCTCGGTGGTTGAGCCACCTAAATCGTCATTGAGCCAACCATATTCGGTTGGCTCAAGTGCTCATGTATGTTCGCTCCATCTCCGTTTTTTCTCTCAGTGTGGTCCAGTAGTTCTGCTGTGCACGCTCCATGAGACTACATATTTTTCCTACCACTTGAAGCGCAATGCTTATAGCAAGATTCAATTTTCCGGAGGAAAAATCGTGGGTTTTTTTCGTCTCTAAAATAGAAAGTATATGCGATTCACAGAGACCCGTAGTTATAAGGTGGAACAAAACGGAGAACTCGTCCTAAGGGATGATAGCTCGGTAGGTGATTCCATCTGTTGTGTAGAAAAAATGGGACAGGTTTCTCGAGGTGGAGGAGAAGAAGAAAAATAAAAAAACTGCTACTTTGTCGGCAAACAGAGATGGTATTCTGAATGAGTAACGGGGAAGACGCGAGCAACGAAATTTTAACGTAATGTCCATTTTTTTTTCTCTCTGCGATAGCAAAACCAAGCGAACACTGCGTTGAATATATTGATCCAAACGCCTTTGGCGCAGCAAGCCCCTGTCATCAGCCCAGCGGGAAACCAGTTAGGCTAATGTACAGGTTGAACTTACGGGAACCAAGAACTTCGCCGAGAAACTTTATTTATTATTAACAGAAATTTATCGGCTGGGACAGACACCTCTTGGTTGCGACGGGCAAACATGTAGGGTTCAATCAATCATTGTGAAAAGAAAAAAAAAATTGTTGATGTTTTTGCAAGATTTCTTTATCATCGCAGTAACGCAAAGTACAACCAAATTGGAAGCGAACAATTTCGGGCATGGTCGATTTTTTAAATTTAGATAAAAATATTTATATCGAAAGTCGGGCCAATTTCAGTGTCGGAATGTGAAAAAATGTATTCGTGGTTACATTTTGATGAATTCGATACCGCCAATGATATCATTATTTTTTTTACTTATCGGTTATGAAATACTTCTTGATTTTTGTGGGATGTTATAATTTGATAACCTATATTTTTTATGGACCGTTTTTTCGAAGCCCCACGCCATTTATTACAATTAGAACGACGATTGATTTTGATTGGCATACCTGGGTGTAAATGCAATCGATGCCACGATCTTCGTGATTTTCATCGATCGGCCAATTGTCCTCGACGATATCAACAAGCCCGCTGACCGTGTCGAGATCCTGATGGCTTCGGTGGTGTCTGGGTGTTCTCGGCCAATCGAGAATGTTGAGACGATCGGGATCCGCTCGACTGGTCCTTCCGTACAGCGGTGGATCTGGAAGTGACGAGAGCGCGGGCGGGACGGAATAGAGTTCGCAGGTCGAATGTGAATGATATGAACGCGACTCATTAAACCGATCGTAAGATTCTGACAAATGTTGCTGACTCTTCGACAATCTGAAAGGAAACAATTGTTCCAGGTATAAAATCCATGCACGATCAACGGTCACGATCCAAGGGCTTTATTCTTAATTTTCCAGTCAAGTAAATCTCACCGATCCTTGAGGGAATTGCGATCGATGAGCTTCGCTCTCGGTATCAATTGCGGCCTTCTCGGGATTTCGAATTCGGGTTCACCGAGACAGAAGTGACGGGATTCCCTCTCTTTTCTTGACGAATCTTCCGATATTACAGCCAAGCTTCTAGTGCGTTTCAGAAGTTGTCGGCGATCCTGTGAGCCACAGTTCTGCACGTCCTGAGACTCGTATCGACCGCCGCCCTCCCTGTCATCATTTTTCAACATTAAATAAATTTAACATGCTACAAATCGAAGAAGAATAGAACCGGTAAAGGAATCTTCACGTTTACGGGGCTGCTGGATCTTCCTGTTTTACCGTCGAAAATAGGCGATTTCTCAGTCTTCACTATTCGTCGTTACTACGCGACGCGTATGCTTCAAATCTTACAGGACTGTATTAATAGCATAAACGATTCGGCGTGCACTCGAAGTTTGGTCAAAATCTTCCGAAAAATAAAGGAAATCGAATATTATAAAATGTCGCGGAAACCAACATGGCCGCTGAAACGTTTACAGCATCCGTTCTGTTGGATATAAAAAATTCTAGATCTTGCATACGTTAAAAGGGCGTGCATTCCGATTCTGTGAAATTCTCCGAATATTCCAAAACCGTCGGAAAGTTGCTTACTCAAAAGATAATCACGCATAGTGTAAACTGCGATCACTCAGTCTATCGACTTGCGACGTGTGATCAGAGCCGATTAACACGGCACGAATGTAGTGTAGGGCACGATGCAGAGCCACCAGTGCGTCAATTATGACACTACGTTCACGCACTTTCGCAAACTATAATATTCGGTTTTCTTAATTCCTTGTGAGTTTTCAATAAAAATTCGACTGCATACCGAAGCGTTTATGTCAATATCATAATCCTGCATAATTTGACGCATATGTGTAGCATATTAGCGATGATAAGACGAAACTGAAAAATTGTCTAGGTCCGTCGGTAAAACATGTAAAGCAGGTTAAGAAAGGAAAAAAAAACAGTTTCAGCATCCCCTTAACGGAGATCCTCTAGGTAAAGAGATCCAGCAAGCGTATACCGGTTCCATCTTACACAATAATACTTGTCGTCGCTCGTCATTATCATCATCATCGTCTAGATAGTACGAAGTGTAGGTACCTCATTGTTATAATAATGTCCTCGAGCGCATAAGTCACGATGGCTCATTACTGTCGGAAACAGCAAACGCGGCCATAATAAAAATAAATAAAAAATGCAGTACAAAATTCATTCAAGGTTCACGACGTCGTCGAAGACGCGGGACATCGTTGGAAGCGAGGTAACTCACGTAGTGTTATTGGATTCGTAATGTTGCTTGTGTAAAGCGCTCGTAGCGAATTCACCGTCATCCGCTACGACGACAAGGACATCGAGGTCGATTCGCATACGTGAAGAGCGGTTCAATGCGAAATTGAATTCACCCGACCACAAATTCACTCCGAATTCAATGATAGTTTATTTCGCAATACAAAATAAACGAGAGGTTTTTAATAGCGTTACAGACTTTCTAGCTCTTTATAGTATTTTTAGGTAGTAAAGTATTGCCGTAGCTGTGCGTCGCTATAGTATTTATAAAAATCTCGGCTGCGAATGAATTTTTCATATGTCGTTGACGCGTACGCCATGATATATTTCTTTGACAATACGCGTTCTCAAGTTTCTCGGTAAGGTGTAGCAGGATCCCAACTTTATCACACCATGTCGATTACCCTGATCGTATCACATAATCTTCGAGTGATGGATGCGTCTTGAGGGATCACGAGGGCGCAAAACAAACTTCTGCAAGAAAAGGTCAAAAGTTCTTTTTGCTTCCTCATAGAGGAAGTATTTTTTTATGTTTTTTGTTTTTGTTTTTTTTTTTTCGTTGCGAATAGATGTTAGATACGGACACGTGAGGCAAGGCTATTTCTTGTTTCGAAAAAAGCTATGCCAAATTCCATGTAATCCTGGGCGACAGATAGTTTTTTCAAACGAAGGAATCACGATGTATAATCATAAAGATTGATCGGAAACCGGTAGTAAATGATTCTGGAAAATCAATGTTGAGTAGATCATTTAGAAGCAGAGCTGGACAGTAGTTGAAGTACCGAGTACTTGTTTGGTACTTCAATCTCCGAACTTGAAACGGAAAAAACTGTGTTGTAAGTAGTTTACTTACACGCCGCTTCGAAGGGTCAACCTTCTCAATTTTCTAAATTTTCTCATAAAAATGTGTCTGTTAAAAAAAAAGGCAAAATTATGAACCCAATCGTTGTCATGATTTAATCAATCGGATCGACTTAAATTTGCATCATTTAACAAATTTATTTATTTTAAGTACACAAACGGTCAACAATCTTCAGTCAAAAGTTTCCAGTTATGATCGAATGACTCTTGACGATCACGCTTCTCTAATATCCTTAACTCGTTGCACATTCATCTTTCCCGCATTGTTTTGTCTGAAGCGACTGCGCGGCTTGTTACGTAATCCGACAAGAAGAACCAGTTATCGTAACAACTCGGAAGCGCCGTTGAATCGGCTATGCACGTAAGCAGAGATACAAAATTCTCGTAGCTACAAAAGATCCTCGCCTGGAGCGACTTAAGCTAGAGTAATGTGACTTTCTCGTTTCGGAGCTCAATCTGTGCGAGATATAAGTACGTTCATCTGGCGCGGCGCAGTCTTACTTAGTACTTAGTCCAACAATGTATTTTTTGTCGGACGCCCTCTGAGTAAAAAAAACGAGTACAAACGACTGAGGCAGCGACGAACGAAGAACGAAGCGGATAATAGGACCAAGCTAGACCGCATCATACGCTTCAATCGCGGGAGTAAAGTGAGGATAGGATATGAAAGAGAGATCAATGATGAACTGTCGCAGCCTTTCGCACAACCTTGGTCTCTGTCGAGATAATGGAGCTCAACGACCGAGACAAGAAGAGACTGATTGTACGTGCGGATATCGAATTTCAAAGGGTTATACGCTGTATATATCCGTTTTTCATCTTCTTCTCCATTACTTTTCAAGCAATACCGTCGGTTCTTTTCTCTAATTTCTCATTTTGTTTCTGTC
Organism: Stenichneumon culpator; assembly: GCA_964017025.1. Lineage (NCBI taxonomy): Eukaryota > Metazoa > Arthropoda > Insecta > Hymenoptera > Ichneumonidae > Stenichneumon > Stenichneumon culpator. The sequence goes on from OZ024776.1 coordinate 721,459, forward strand.
CCGACTTGTCTGCTTTCTCGTATTTGTAAAATGTTCGGGTCACAGAGAGATTTCACCAACTCTCCAGGTTGACAAATTGTATTCTGTTACTTGGCTTCTATCACACGCAGAGAGCTGAGGCTCCTCTGTAACTCGTTATATCTCGACGACGATGGATGTTGCTTACTTATTTTACTTTAGTCTCTGATAAATCGAATTTCCTCGTAAAAAATTGTTATTAGATGTGATTATTTCATTTTATCGCGAAAATTGAGCCGCAGGTGCTCGTACTGAATCGTGGCTGAGTTGCTGGAAGCCATTGCAACGTTATCAGCAAACGGCTATCGAGACCCTAATTAATCGTGCACAGTCGAGTCCGAAGTCAATCGTTAATTCGTCATGGCTTGAGGGTATTTGTTTTGAGGCTAAACAGCCGATACGACAATGGTACCGTGCATTTACCTAACTCCCTCTAGAGATTGGTAGGTGTTTCAGATTTCCAATAATTCTTGTTAGTATCCGCAATACCGTACAATGACAGTTCGATTATAATATCTGTGATCTACCTTAAGGGCTTACGCCACAGTAAAATTCCGATTTTTTTTTTTCGAATAGTTTATAGTTTATACCTTAAGGGCTTACGCCACAGTAAAATTCCGATTTTTTTTTTTCGAATAGTTTATAATATCAAGAATGTTCGGTTAAATTTTTATGTGGAAATTCAACGAATTGCGAATGTTAGAGACCGTTATGCAGAAAGTGGTGGGGTGCTCGAGCAGCTGCGCGGAGTGCTCGAGCAGCGGCGAAGCCGAACTTTGAACGCATTTTCTCGAAACGTGATTTTCGAAATGGGTGAAGCTAATATCTCAAAAACGGCTTGATGGATCTTTTTTTGTTCACATGGCCGCCAATTTTTTTCCCCTCGTCAAGGACCACGTTTTACATAATTTGTTAAGAAACAATTGAAAAATGTTGCTTCACATAAAATGACAACTCAAAATCAGGATCACCGCAAACGAACTTTCGAAAAAAAAAAAATGTTACGCCAACCGATAAAAAACATAAATAACATAATAATAAAAATAAATGAAAACTTTCTTAAATGTTGTTTAATATATCCTCCTCCCACCCTAAAAAAATCAAGTCGATAAAGCGTATATTTACGGAAAAAAAAAATCACGAAATATGTGTACGTTTTTACCCATTTACTGTGGCGTAAATCTTTATTAAGAGACCCTTAAAGGTTTTCGTAACGTTAACAATGTGTGCCAGTTTTCAGCACATTTTTCTCGAGGACTGTTTGTTGAATTAAATTTTCAAGTATGGGATTCCCGCTGCAATTAATCGGCGGATTTCATCTATTTTGATTCTATGAAGCTGGCTTCGAGAAAAATGTGTTTAAAATTTTGACATAGACTTAAGGGGATGAAGTAAAATTGGAAACAAATGTCAATGTTTATCCCTCAAGATAAAGTTCTTTTACCTTCTGAAGGGTCAAAGATCTCGTGGCAAAAGGCTGTAGACATGTGCTGTACGAAGCCTCCTCGGGGTCTCACCGATGTCCCGTTTATTTCCGGTCAATAAAAAGACTTCATGACTTTTCGATTCTCGCGTGGCGCACATCGGGTGCGCAAAAGATAATGCTACGAGTACTCTGCACGTAGTTGCGTTATGGTAGGAGAATAACGACGATGAAATAGGTGAAAGGGAACTGCTCAGCACGTAGTAAAGCAGCGAGACAGGAATACGCTATCACTCGCGGGCCGGAAGAAGTTCCGGAGCTCTGAGCAACCGAAGCCTGACACAAGAGACCCAGCACGCGCTGTTCATGAATATGCCACATATGTTTCTCCCATACACAAGCATGCATCTTTCCGTCCAAGCCGGCTCTAGCGTCATGACCTGTCGGATAATGCATCCGCCGGGCAATTCTCTCCCTTCCGTCGTTCCAGCACACTGTGCAGGTCGACGATGATTCCAACTCAACATCCACAACTCACTTCTGTACCTAAGGTTCGGTCTTCTGACCGAACCGATGTATATGGAAAGAGATGAGATAGAAAAAACGTTAACACAAACTGGGTAGCGGCTATGACGATGTCAAAATCACGCTGATCATTGACACAAAGAAAATGACAGGTCGCCGAGCCCGTCTCACTGAAGAGCAGACGGCGTGACTAATACTCGTCAATTTTTTCATTCCCATACTTCTTTCGAATCGTTCGTCCTCCTGCCACGAAACAAATGCGAAAAAGAGAAGAGACTCGTCCAAGCTCGTCGTATGTGCAACATTTGAATGCTCATTAAAAAAAAATTATATGCACGACAAATAACGGAGGACAGACAAATAACGCGAGACCAGCCGACGGATTGAATAAAAAGCTGGCTATCGCAAGGGGTTGATGCAGCGAGACAACATCTGCGTGGAATAATAATTAACAACTGCGGGCAGCCTCCGAGTATTCTCCAAAGTGATTTATACTGTGAGCTCAGCTATACGCTTCGGGATAGCTAAAAACGAGATTGAGTATCGAAACTCAGCCGGTGCACACATTTTTTTTACTTGAGGGGTCCAGTCGGGTTAAAGTCATTAAATTTCCATCGCGGATATTTTTTCCTTCCCTAAGTATGACATGTACAAAAAAAAAAGATGTTAACATTTGAAAAAAAGCGAAAGTTTTTGTCTATCTGCGGATCGTGCATCTTCTAGTTATCTCACAATAGCATTTTTATTTTAAGCTTCTGCGCAAGATATAATGACAAATCGCAGCGATTGTGCATGGGATGTTTTTTACAGAAGGATTCCATGATTTGCAAATTATTTTTGCTCAATGTCACGAAAGACTGCAAAAACTTATGTAAATGAAGCACCGCACTTCCTGTGAAGTTCCGCTGAGATGAAACTGTCCTTGCACTCAACCGGTGCGCCGGGTTTCTACGAAGAAAATTGAATATCAGGCAGTCAAACCCATCCACTGATTCTCTTTGGACGACCCACGGAAGTTTAGCATTGATATCGCTTTTGTGAGTTAACTAGAAGAGATAGAATGTTCAATCATACCCAAAACAATAATTTTTTAAATTCCAACAAAATAGTTTTTTTGCATAGAGAACCGCGGGCCAAAACAGATCGGCGTACTCCATTCACACAGTAAAAAATAATTTCGTAAAATCGGAATACAAAGTTTCATAAAAATAATTTTGTTAAATAAGTGACAATCTCGTTTGTTCAGGCTTGAATATTACAAACCTGGGCTTTTATTTCTCGTGCAATTAACAATTTTAGTTTCTAATTTTGTTTGCAAAACTAGAAAATTAACAAATAAAAAACTGTGGACGTTTGTAGACAATAAGTTGTAACATGCACACACTTTCTTTACTGTGTGAGACGAGACTTTTATTTATGTTCCTACACACATATTCAATACAGGGAAAGATGTCCAAGGTTTGCATTTAATGGCTCGCACTGTTTCGATGTCTGTGAAGAAAAGCTCGGAGATAAAGAGACGTTCATTTTTCGAATAGGTGACACCGATGTAATCGTCACAGACTTTTCGAGCTATGTTATTATTCGAGTTTTGTGCCGAAACTTGACATATAAATCCTATTATAATAAAATACTTATTACGTAAAACAGTATCGCACCCGCAATACGAACAAATTGCCCCCCCCCCCCCCCCCGTAATCTCAACATTTTTATTTGCGCCGGTACCTTCGAAAGATAAAGAAAACACGGACGAAAAGGACACGGGAAGATGAAGAATCAGTAGAAGAAGTTGTAGGATTTTTCAATCTATTACTCACCCGGAAAGCACCGCGGAAAACTGGCTTATCTCTCGTAATCCTCACTAGGGTTCTTAGCTCTTCCGTCGATATCCGTTACGGATCGAACACTCTCACTGAACATATATAATATTGAAAAAGTTGATTTTGATAATCGAACCGATGTCTTGAGGCGATGACCCGTGAGGTGTTAGTTCGCCACTATCGCATTCCGTACACCTGCCAGCAGTTACCGGTTACAAACGCATCGAGAGACGAATAACTAGTCGGACCATAGTTCAGCAGCGTTTATGCCTCCTCGGTTGCCGTACCTCCGTCAAGACATCGGAGTCCGAGAGGAAAAACACAAAAGAGTGGGAGTCCGACGAACCTCGGACTCGTACCTTGACGTTAATGACGTCACTGGTCCCGGGGCACGAGACTACTTATGACATTCGTACTAAACTACGGAGCTCACTCCATCATTTGTCTTCTCATATTCTCCCGCATTCTCTGGTTGTTTTCCGTTTTCCCCTCTTTCTTAAATATGTTGCCGGTACAGGCGCTATTATCACGTGCCTCAGAGCCAGACGTGGAAGGCGAGGCTCGTCACGGGCTCGTGGAGCTGCGTTGTCGTGCTCGAAGGTCGTCTTCTCGAAAAAACGAAATTGAGGTACGAGGTCCGGAGGTGAATTCTCAATCTGACCTGCTGGACTTATTGTGAATTAAGCTATATATTAGGCAGATGCGTCCAGAATTCTCGGTAATATTTCCAGCAGACAGTGTAACGTGCATATAACTGTTTCCACTATCTGGCTATTAGCGATGGTCCCCAAGGACGATGGATTCGAGGATGTTTCTTTTCGAGAGGGTTGGCTCGACGTGTTTTTAGAATTTACCGCGTAGTGAGCCTGATGAAGATATTGTACTCCGTATTATGTGGTATATATTTGTAACTCGTGCAATGTGTCAAGGACGCAATAGCTCAACCATAACGTGCGCAACGAAGTGTTTATACTCAGCAAGGTACAGCCATTGACCGTGCACTGATACTTGACAGAGTAGCGACGGTAATATTTTAACAATTAACGAACAGGCTTCCAAAATATTTTACAGTTGAATCGAGCAATTAGGAACATTTGCACTACTGATCTTTGGAGTTTATTGAACGTTCAAGAGAAAGACAAATTACATTTCTGAAAGCGTCAAGTTGATGCAAAAGTCCAAGGGTCAAACAGTTGTCTGCCACTTGGCATTATCAAGAGATGAGGTAGTCTCGTCGCCAAGTACTTAAAAGAAAAGATTTTTATGATGTACAATCACGAGGAGTCGTTCCTGATAATCGAATTGCGTCGGCCCATTCTGCTTCGTGTTTGAATTTGATGGAGACTTTAATTTTTTAAATAAGAAAACACTGTGCTGAGGAAACTGTTAGGAATCTCTGGGTTTCTTTGCTAATCGATAATGTCTCAGGAACGAGTTTCTTCGGTGGCTTCTTTGTCTAATCGATTGTCTAAGACATGCAGAGTACGCATTTGTTTCACTTTGGGTATGGCGTGTGTTTCTAATAGTAATGCAGTGACATCGTGTATAATGTGAATTTTCTGTGGTAGGAACCTGCTTTACTCCTAAAGAACTTTCCATCTTGAAACTTTACGGATCAGATGATTTCTCTTATTGAGAATAAATAACAATGCGTTTTCAAAAGTGTTTCAACTTAAAGAGAAAAAATTCAATACATATCCTCACTTTTCTAGGCTGAGTGGACAAATTAAGTCGGCTATAATAGTGTCCGGGGATAAATTGAACTATAGATCGCTCCGTTACACGCGACCTTAAGAAATAAGTGGTCTGTGACTCGGTAACCGCGTAATCCTTCAGGCTCCGGCAATTATTTTTTTATACCCATAAATAGAATAGATTTAATTAATTAGGATAGATTTCAGCATTAATTTATTGTTGAGCTTGAAGGTTTTACAAATTTTCGCAAAATGAACTTCACAAGTCTCTCGAACTATTACAATTCTCAACCAGTAGTTGACTTCACTCCGATAGTAGACTCCATCGCCCGCCTATCGTAATTGCTTTCGTGCTACGTTTATCCACGAAGTATCTTCTATTTGATCATCGTCTTAACGCTTGCAAGAATCAACTCGAAGGCGAGAATTTTTTTGCTCGTTGCGAAGAACGAGCAAACAAAGAGCGAACGCTCTAATTGTTCGGTCAACCCTATATTATTCGAACTCATATATACGACATATGTATATATGAAATAGAACTGTAGCAAAACACCGCAAACTTATGACTTGTACTCGTGCGTTACACGATATATCAATGTATTTACCAACTGCGAGCTGAGTAATAATTTATTAGGCATTCAAAAGACAAGAGAGGTATATGTAAAAGAGTCACGCGGATAATTGCTAATTTTTATGTCAACTTATGCTCGCGACCAAATGTCAATATGTTGAAATGCCAGATCAATCTTTTCTTTATCTAATTAAAAAGTTGCATTACAGAAATTATTCATTAAAGGTGGAGCTAAAGATCAACATAACCGCAACATTTTTTGAATCTGTTGTTCTCCGAAACAGCTCTATAAAATAAGAAATGAATTTCGGGGCGCACTGTATATTTGATTAACCCCTTCACTGTTAGAGAAACGTACTTCTCTATACGTTTTGCCCTGTATCTATATCTATAGGGGCCCTTGACAGTGAAGGGGTTAAAGCAGTGCGTCCCGCAATTTGTTTTTCATTTTATAGAATCGTTTTGGAGAAAAATGGATTGAAAATGTTAACTTTGTCTCTTTCACCCTCATACGTGCTTAGCCTTCCTTTAAATTGTAGTAAACTGGAACCAATTTATACGCTCAATTGTATAAAGTCTACATCTTCGATATATTTTTTCAACATTTTTTTTAACCTTCCTCGCCTTAAACATATTGACAAATCAGCCTAGAAGTTTGTACCGTGGACGACCGGACAAACTTTCAAGTACCATCTAGTGCAAAAATGGCAATTGCACTATCTCTCATATTTTTTAATGGCACCGTGAAAAGGTGTTGATTTGAAGAAAAATCGTCTTTGAACATGAACTTTACTTTGATGAAATTAAAAAAAAAATCTCTACATTGGCAAAGTTTCAAGATGGTATAATGCTTTACTCCCAGAAAAATAATTTATTTAACGGGCGCCCCGCGAATAAATATTTATTTGGTTCAAATAAACACTTATTTAATTTAAATAAATATACATGTGAATCAATAAAAATATTTATTTAAATCAAATAAACTATTTTTCTGAGTGTAATCCCATAAACTAACTCTTTTAATCACGGCTTAAAGATTAATGAATCCGATAGCAATGCCGACTAGGAGTTCAGTGTCTGATACGCCCTCGAGAAAGTTATAGACCGATCGATACCTATGTATCGGAATATCGGAGAACCGCCAATACGATAGTAAACGATCTCATCACAGATCAAAGTCATGGTCACGTGCCCGACATATAAATATCGACATTCGAGAACCCCAGAGAAGAAAGTGACTGTGGTTCACGGACGACTTTGTCGCATCGAATTACCCGGCATCAACTGCCCTATGCTCGAGTATATTAAAACCATTTTGAATACATATATGTATATAAAACTTGCACATGTGCGGTGCTTGTATGTATAATAATGGTCTCGATCTCACATATCAACTCTCGATCTCTCATATCAACTCTCGATCTCTTTATCTCGAGCGACAAACGCGTTGAACCACGGGCCGGACTCATGCGGTCACATACTACTGCTTATTTTCACTAAATTTCTCTGAGCCCAGGCAAGTTTCACTTTTTTTTTTTTTGAGTTTCGTGTTCATCTCGGATTTCGCGTGCGAAGCGTACTATTCCACTTACTTTGAAATATTTATCTTCTTTTTTTCCATCGCCAGCCAATGGAAGATATGGAGGTGAAAATTATA